>OW052241.1:86837073-87512073 GCA_932526585.2 Philonthus cognatus | reverse complement strand
AAAATTTCGAGTTTAGAAATCCCTGAAAATTTGGTTTAGTCGCTCCGCTTCGCTACGCGACCAAAACAAACTTGCAGGCTTTTCTATACTGGAAATTTTACTTCATGCTTAATCTGGAAGTGAAAAACACTGTTTGATAGTTCAATTTGAAATATTTGTAAAAACAACGAATATCTGAAGATTTACAGCGTATACAGTAAATTGAGATATGTATACTTAAAAGAAATACTCTCTGTATATGTGAGATAGCAATTGTGACCTGCGAACGGTAGCTCTTAATCGGCAGCGTCATGGGTCAAAAAAATATTCACACAATAATAATAAAAATTAACTTTTGGGCGCCACTTGGTTTCTAATTGACCTTAACTAGTTTATCTTCCTGTAAACCAAGAAATGCAGGAAAGTTGGTATAAAGTAACAAGTAATTAATTTAAGGTTAAATAATGTTTTAATAAAAGAAATAAAAAAATAATAATAATATAAAATAATTAAATAATAAATAATCAAAAGTAAACAAAGAATTATCGATACACAAAAATACGCAAATTTTACCACGGTTGCTATTAATTTTTCTAAAACATAACTTAAACATAATTTAAAAAAATGGTGATGTGTCCATCATAGTACTTTCCCCCGTAAATTGCGTATTAAATCACTTTTAAAATATTTGTAGCATTATTATTTCCAAAATGTCTTCAACTTTTTGATAACTACACCTTTTACTTGAAACATTTTTCAATTGGATCAACACATACTGACACAAACCAATGACTAGATAAAAAACACTATTTATTGAATATCTCAAAAACTAAGAGTGCTATGACAAAAAGTAAGTAAACAATACATATTCATTTTGTTATTATCTACAACATTTATTTGAAAGAATTTTTTGTTTGATGAACATTTATTGAAAAAATCTGAAAAAACTGAAAAACGCTAAGAGTAAAGTACCACTTCCGGTTTTCCGATTTTCACCAAAAGCTTTTCAGTTCTTCGGATTGTAACAAAAAGCTTAAGTTTCAAGTTTCATCTCGATATCTTTAGCGGTTTTTGCGGTACAGCGCACACAGACAGACAGACAGACAGACAGACAGACATTTTTCAAAAATGGTCTTATTCGACTCAGGGGACCTCAAAACGGATATTTCCGCTAAAATTTTTGATTCGAAAATTTTCACGAAAACAATACTTTCCCTTTGTATTACATACAGGGGAAAGTAAAAATATATAATGTTGATTAAATAAATCAGTAAATACAACTTAATAAGCAATAGAAATAATGACGTCACCTTTCTTTACATCATTCATATAACAAATTAATAGTATATATTCTCGATCAAATTTCGATAGCAAAAAACCAAATATTTTATTCATAATGCACATAAACGAAACATTTAATATTTCCCTCAATAAAAAAAATAGCAAATTCCGTTGGTCTCTTAAACCACAACACAATACACCAAATAATAATAATAAAAAATATAGCAACGATAGCTGTTCGGCTTTAATAAATATTAGTTTTTAAATAAAATGAAAATGATGTGAATTTCACTATTTTAATACACTTTTTTATCACTTATCTGAAATTCCATCAGTAATTGTCGACCGCCTCCTTCGTCTCTCACTCCACTGCCAAAAACACCGAGAATCCACTTCTCAATTAACTTTCCAACGACTTCAGCAGCCGGAACGCCAAGAAGGGTACTCTCTCTCTCCAAGAAAATTTGCCCAAACAGGAAAATTGCGGAATTCCACGGGGATGAATTTAAAGGAATTTCAATACTTCGATTACAATCGAATTGTACAACGAGGCCTAAAAGTCGTATTTGAATTTTTAGTCAAAGTTTCCCCCCTTTTTTTCACAAAAAAAATCACGAAACTAGGATAAAATTAATGGAAATGTGCAAAATATGGTCGATTACCTGTAGTTGTAATTCGGCCTCACGTGAATTTATTAATATTTAGAAAATCCCTGAAGCGATCACACAGATACTTTCAGAAAATTAACTTCAGCACACTGCACACAGCACGTGTTTTCGATTTGCAAGCACACAGCTCTTCACGAGATCACTCAGAATTCAAGTGAATTAATCCACGGATTACTCAAATTCCACGCCCCCTATTCGGACTAATTAACCTGTTGGTAATTTCGATATACCGACCAATAAGACGGCGCTCCACTAAACAATTATCCTTCCAATTAAAACCGATAAAATATCCGCACGGGAAATTATAAATATATGACGAAGATACGTTCGGGCAAACACCTCTCCCAGGGGACTAGTGTAATTGATTACAAAATGTTCCTGACCAGAAACCAACAACACAAATCCGCGCGACGAAATCACATAAGTGCGACTGCTCCCTATTAATCAATGAATAAAGGTTAATTAAATTAATGACAAGCTCGACAACAATGAAGTGAATCTATGTGAAGTGTTTCATAATCAGCACCTTCCAGAACCAACATTCACCACCTGGATTAATAGCGACGAAGAATTAATAACCTCCGCAATCGGAAATCAACATTTTCTTTTGAGGTTAGTTTATTTTATTCGATCTCCCCTTCTTATTAATTTGATACGACACCATGTACCTAAATAAAATCCCTTCATAAGCCCTACACTATCTTTCTAATTCGATACCATTGCCTTTTTACTCAAAGAAAACCATTTTTTGTAGAAATTCCAGTGACGATCCTTTTGGTGCAGTTACGTAACGAACAAGGACTCGCAGACCGCTGGGCATTGTTATTCAATATTTCCCATTAGAGGAAACGCCGTGGAAGTGTAGAATCATTTATAATCAATTAAATAACTCTAAAACAAAGTTTACATTTTTAGTGATGCTTAAGTTGCCTATAATACATTAATGTTTTTAATTTTTAATTTAATATTATTCTTCTATTTATCACTTTGTTTAATTATTTTACTTTCTCGTCTAAAAAAACGGAGAGTGGAAAACGCGAACGTTACACAATAAATAACATGCAGTGTACAAAACAATTTTATGGGGACCAGAAAAATTCTAGGGCTGAAAGAGTTAAAAGATGTTTTCCGGGTTTACCGGGTGAATATTCCAAAACCCAACATAGGCAATTAACGTGGAAAAAAGGTTTTTCGCAGTTTGCTGCTGTCATAGGGGGAAGGCACCCCGAATACACTTCCAGCTACTTCAGAGGTTTAGGGATAGAGAGCACGAGCAACTAGTCCTTAAAACACCGATCTAAAAACAACAAATTTATTTACACAAAAAACAGCAAAAAAATACAGTACAAAAAAAACACAGCAATGAATAATAACTAATACGTAGGCGTAGTAGGCGTGGACCGTGGCAGGCTGGTCATCAGAGGTGGTGAGTGGCAGCAGCGAAATCCGGACGAAATCGGCAAAGTCCGGTATACGACGATAAGGTCCGGACGGCTTCAGAAAAGTTCGGATGTATCCGGAAGGCGTCGACGGAGTCCGGAGAGCAGAGATAAAGACCGGCGGCGTCGAAAAAGTCCGGAGGGCGTCGTCGGGAGTGGAGCGGTATCGAAAAAAGTCCGGAGGGTTCGGGAAAGCATCGACCAAAGGCTGGTTTGGTAGTAACGAAGATCGGAGCGGTGACAGGCGGCACTGGGTGCAATTCCGGTTTTTCTGATTAGTGCACTTGCACTAATCAAAGACAATTTGACAAAAAGAAAAACACAACACGAAGTTGTAAAAAAAAAACTTATACACCACTGACTACATTTCAATTAGACTTGTTGTTGCTTTTGTTACTGGTTTGCCACTGATGCAGAAGTGCCGTCCTCCATTATATAAATGCCGAAAACGAGGGTGGAGAGGGTAGTTTTCTCTGTGGACGTGACCAGCCGGTCGAAATTCGCCGAATCCGTCGCAATTACCGGATTCGACAATTCTCGAGAATTTTGGAATCTCATCTAATCCGTTCTTCGGAAAAGAAAATGCAAAAGATTACACAAATCTCTTTTCCGAAAAACGGACTGCCGCTGGTCACCAATCATCCCTCTAGGAGGTCTGCTCGGAGTGCACTCTAGGTTTTCGGACTCTAGTCATATAAATTATCCGAGATAATTCATGATCGGTCCTCAGGTAATTGCTGGGGATAAACTCATTTTATATACAAATAAAATTAAAATTAGAAATTTAATTTTTGTTGCCGACGATTGAAAGAATCGCCGGTAATACTACTCCCGATTTTAACTTAGAGGGTTTATAATGACACCAATCGAAATAAGATTTGTTGCACATCTAATGATAAACGAATTATTTAATTTTCACTTATATTTATCATTATTTAATCTAAAATTCGGAAAAAATCCAATTCAGAAAATCATGTTGAGCAATGACTCGTATGACAATATACAGATTCAAACGTCATTCAAGTGACAGATTCATTATGCTGATGGCGACTATAATTCTAAGATTTCCAATTCTCTTTACTAAAAAATTCGAAATAAATCCAATTTATAAAATTATGTTGAGCCATGACTCGAAAGACAATAAACAGATTAAAACGTCATTCAAGTGACAGATTCATTTTGCTGATGGCGACTATAATTTTAAGATGTTCAATTCTAAACAATTTCTAAACTCGAAGTTTTACTTCATGCTTAATCTGGGAGTGGAAAAAACTCGTTCAAAGCTTCAAACTGAACTCACAAAAGAAATGAATATCTGAAAATTTACAGCATATACACTGTAATTGGGAAATGTATACTTTAAAGAAAAACTCCCTGTATATTATCTAAATCACCTTATACTCATCGAAACATTAAATGTTTATGCGAACATCCTTTTGTATGTTAAAAAGTAAACCACCGATAATTGTTTTGTAATATTTACCTTTGTAATCAGTTTTGTAATCAGCTTTTAGAAGTAAGTCAAAATACCGCAAACACTACTGGTTGAAAAAACTTTTCACACAGAATTAGAGAACGCAATATGAAAAGACACCTAGAATGCGTTTTGATGCCACGAGCGGTAATGTCAAATTGAGATCATGTCGAGGGAATAAATTGACACTTGTTGGAACATTTAATACTTTTCCAATATAGCAGATATAGAAGTGGTTCATAACTCCCTGTTAGCTCTGATGTTGAGTGGATTGTGGATCAAACAGCGAGATGGTTCAATTAATAAACTGCAGTCGTTTCAACACTTATAATAGTAGCCAGAGACTTAACACTCCCCATGTCTAACAACTTCCGACTCTCCCCTAAATGGACATGAAACAAAAATTTCTTGTAACACAGCTTGTTAAAATCAAATGATTTGGATTAACACTGTAATTTGACAGAATCCGCGACATTGTTTGAGTGTAAAAAATTTCAAAATCACTTCAGTTATCAAGATATAGTTGTTATAGAATCTGTTGTGTTTTTATGAGGAGGTAATTTCTCTATTAAAAACACATTAGTAATATGTATCTTCTATGTGATATACATATATATTACACTCAAACATCAAAAACCCTCACTGAGCAAAATAAACGGCCACAGCGCGTTGCGGTCTTTGCTGAACGACCAAATACCGAAATAACATTATTTTTCGCGACGTGGCCGGTTATCACAGTCCGCAACGCGTTGCGGACAACGTTCGAACAGCTACGACGCGTTCTGGATGATATACGAAGCTCATAAACTGATCGTGCTTTTAATATCTAACGAATAACAGACAAAATAAATGAAATTTTGAAATCCTTTATTCTTATTGTATGCTTAATTCTACATGAAACTTTATTTAGACTAATAGCCAACTGAAACGCAGGTAATTGACATGACCATTCATTTATTCCTAACCTAACCTAACCTAACCTAACTTAACTTAACCTTTTTTTTTTTTTTTGATTATAGAGGGGATTGGGAAATCTGCTAACAGACACTGGCCTTTGGTCTTAACGGCCAGTAGTGTCGGGTTCTGATACCGACTAAAACCCTTCCCCCTCTCTTCCCCGGTATCGCCATCACGGCATTTCTTCGGGGGTCATTTTCAGCTCGTCGCCGTACTTTCTGCCCATTACGCAGTTCGCGAATGCAGTCACTGCCTCCCACGCATCCTCGTTTTCCAGCATGCAGCCTACAACGGTCCTCTCGTCCAGCGTGCCGATCCTACTCTCGAGCGTTCTTCTCTCGGGCTGCCATTCCGGGCATCTGAGCAATGTGTGTTCGGCCGTGTCGTCTCCGTTGTCGCAGTATTTGCACTGCTTGCTCTCTGCTTTTCCAATTCTATGGAGGTACGAGCCGAAGCTCCCGTGCCCAGTCAGCAGCTGCGTCAACTGGTGGCTTACCGTCCCGTGCTTTCTCTCCACCCATGGTCTGATGTCGGGGATGAGAGATCTCGTCCAGCCATCACCTGCCGACCATCTTTCCTGCCACTTAGCCAGTGCTCTGTCGTACGCCTCCTCCTTAGCCTGCTTCCGGTCTCCGGTTTCCCTGCCCGTCCGGTAGGCTTCCGCCCTCCCCACCACGTACAGATCTCCAGGCAGCGTCGATGCCAGGACTTCAGCCGCATCTGTAGAGACCGTCCTGTACGCCCTGATTATGCGTAGGGCACCGGCTCTCAGTGCGACCCTTGCTCTGTGCCTGTTCCTCGCCGACGTCATTGCTGCTTCCGCCCATACTGGTGCTGCGTACGCCAGCTTCGCTCTGGCCACCGTTGCCAGCAAGCGCCGTCTGCCTTCGCTTGGTCCTCGCACGTTCGGCAATAAGCGACCCACCGCTGTATCAGCCCTAGTTGCAGCCTCCGCTGCCTCCGCGCAGTGCCTGCTGAGTCGTGGATTGGCTTCCAACCAAACCCCCAGGTACTTTGTGGCCTTCCCGATGAGTACCTGGACGTTCCCAATCTGGAGGGTCTCCTCTCGCTCTTTCCCCGCTCTCCTCGTGGACAGCCATACCGCCGTGGTCTTATCGGCGGCTACATTCAGGCCGTTCAGCTCCATCCACCGGATTAAGATGGAAGCTGCCTCGCTGACAGTCTGTCGTACCTCGTCCATGCTCCTGTGCCTCACTATCAGGGCCAGGTCGTCCGCAAACGCTATGGTGGTAGCACCGTCCGGCAGTTCCAGCCCTAACACCCCGTCATACACCAGGTTCCAGAGTGTCGGGCCCAGCACTGACCCCTGTGGGACACCCTGGTCCACTGCTCGTACCGTCGCTTTGCCGCATGCCATATACCGGATGGCCCTGTCACTTAGGTATGAATTCACCATCGTTGCCATCCCCGCGGAGAGCCTTTTCGCTGCCTCCTTCACGACCTCCCACGGTAGTGTGTTAAAGGCGTTCCTGATATCCAGGCATACCATGACGGCGTGTTCCCTTTTCCTGAGCGGCCCCTCGTTGGCACCCCGAGCGATGTTCCTGACCGCGGTGACAGCATCCGTGGTCGATTTGCCCTTCCGAAAGCCGTATTGGTTGGGATGGAAGCCTCCCCCGTCCTCGATCTCATCCAATATGTTAGTTGTTAGCGCCCTCTCAAACACCTTCGGGACGCCGTCCAGGAGACAAATAGGTCTGTATGCGCCGGGGCTATCTGGTGGCTTTTTCCCCTTCGGGATAAGAGCGAGATTAGCGCATTTCCAGATTGCCGGGAAGACTCCGTCCCTGATGCAGGTGTTGAAGACTCCGGTAAACAGACCCGGGTTGGCCTCGATTGCTTCCCTTATAGCCTCGTTCGGCAAACCGTCCGGGCCCGGTGCCTTTTTGTTCGGGAGGTTTCGTGCCGCTCCTAAGATTTCGTCTTCGCTGAAAGGGTGCGCCTGCGTTCTCGCCCGTGGTTCCATTCTGAACGTACCGCTCCCCAGCGGGAAGAGAGCGTCCACGACTGCCTTAGTACCGCCCGGTACAACCGCTTCCAGGTTAGTGGTCCTCTTGCGCAGTTTGCCCATAACGAGCCTGTATGGCTTGCCCCAGGGGTCGGCCTCCACCTCGTCGCATAGCTCGTTCCACTTGGCCTCCTTGCACCTGGCTATGGTGACCCGCAGCACCTTACAGCACTGCTTGTATGTCGTCGAAAGGTCTTCTGAGCTGGTCCCCCTGCCCCTGGCCCTAGTTATGGCCCGGCGAGCCTTCAATGCCGCGGCTCTGGCTGCTGCCACCTCAGCAGTCCACCAGTAAACGCCCTTCTTGCCCCTTCGCTCCATCTTTGGCATGGCTTCCACGCAAGCTTTAGTTGTTATCCTTATAAGTGAGGCAGCCTGGTCCTCGGCGGTTGCCCCGGTAGGTTTGCTGCCCGCTAGCGCTCTTCTCAGCTTGTCCCTGTCCAGCCTGTTCACGTTCCACCTGCCCTCCGCGACTTCGATGGTGGTGCCGCCGTGCTCGGTATCGAACCTGATAAGGCGGTGGTCGCTCATGGTTTCGCAGTCCATGACGCACCAGTTCCTGGCCAGGTGGATCCCGTCTACAGCAGTTATGTCGATCCATGAGCGAGCTTCCCTCCTTGAGAAGGTGGGACTTAGGCCTTGATTTGCCACCGACAGCTCTGTGGTCGCAAGCATGTCGACCAGTTCCCGCCCTCTTCTGTTGGTTGTCACCGACCCCCAGCAGCTGGACTTGGCGTTAAAGTCCCCTGTGAGAACCCTCTGAACGTCTCGATGCTGATTTAGTTGGTCTTCCAATTGGGTTAGCCATGTCCTAAACTCGTCCATGGAGACGTTTGGCGAACAATAGCAGCTGTAGAAGACCACCTGGTCAACCTTCACCCAAACGATTCCCTTTCCGGGCGTACTCCATCCTGTTGCCTTCTTCCCCGCATCTTCTCCTAGCAGAATCGCCACATCTCCTCCTGCTTCGTCCCTGTAGCCTCCATCACCCATCCTTGCATCGTTCGGTTCGGATAGCAGGATGATGTCTGCCCCCTCCTCCACCATGGTCTGCTGAAGCAGGTCATGCGCGACTTTGCACCGGTTAAGGTTTAGCTGCAGCACTCTCCAACTGTTCTTGGGCCCTCCTGTAGGCTGCACATCCCTTACTCCCGCGAAAGTGGTTAGCATCCTCCCCCTTTTCGGCACATAGTGGGCACTTGGCTACGCTCTCGCACTCCGCCTCCTTATGCCCCTTAGTGCTGCATCTACGGCAGTGTTCCGTTCTGTCCGCCCCTTTGCACTCTTTGGCCCAGTGCCCGTACCCTAGGCACCTCCCGCATGTAGTCGGTTTCTCCGGCCTCTCCTGAATTCTGCAAGATGTCCAGCCCATTTTCAGCCTCTGCAGGCTCAGCAACTTCCTTGCATCCCCCCTGGTGCACTCTATCATGGCGATACGCAGGTCGCTGCCGTATTCCTGGATACGCCTGACGCTGTATCGTCCTTCGCCGTTAGTGGCTTTACTAATCGCAGCCAAGACTTGGTCCGGGCCTGCGGACGCCTCCAGCCCCTTGACCTCGACGGTCACCATGCTTCCCCTGGTGATCCTGGCCCTTTCCTCGCCAGCTATGGCATTCATCGCCTCAGTCAGCACCCTTCCGTCTACTCCTTTGTTAACTTCGATGACGAGGTTGCCGGCCTGGCTTTTCTTGACGCCTTTAACGCCTCCACTAAGGTCCTCCGTCATTCCCTCCTGCATCTTCCTCAGCACCTCACTGTAGGTGCTGCCCTTGGTGTCGACTATTATCCTGGTCGGCTTCACTCTGAATGAGGTCTTCACCGCGGTACCCTCTGGCTGTGTGTTCCTGGCCCTTCCATGCCTTGCCTTGCCAGTTGCGACGATTTCCGCCAAGGTCCTTGGGTTGCCTTCGCCTTCGTCCTCTCCTTGGGAGCCTAGGGCCCTCCTCGCCCCGCCATTCGCGGTCGTCCTCGCCCCTGTGGCGCCACCTAGCCTGTGCACGACGACTTGTGTGGTTCCGTCAGCAAAGATGTACGCTAGCATCTTCCTGGTGACCTTCCAGTCCATCCTGTCTAGCCCTGCACCAATCCTAGGCATCGCCACCTTGCTATGGCCGTGCTTGTTTAGCAAGGCCTTCAACTCCTGTATGCTCCTGAAAAGCGACTCTCTGGTAGGCTTGTCGCCGAACTGGGCTTTCGTCACCAGGTAGTAAACGTCCTGGCTCACTGTTTCCCCTTCCCCGTTCTCGTCCAGTGCCTCCGTGACGCACCTCAGGTGTGCTACACCGCCGGGTTGAGTGCCTTGTCTCAGCAGAGCACCCTGCCCCCTAAACCGGTCCTTAAACCTCACCGCAATGCCACTTCCCATTTTGAAGTCCGCTGACACACAGTGCGCCAGGGGGCATCCCTCAGGGGAGTCCATGAGATCGCCCTCGACCTCAACGATGTTTTCGAAACATTCGTCGTGCCACTTTTCGTCGACTGTTTCGCAAAACCCGCTAAATCCCCTGTTAATATTTAGCAACTCTTCTGCAGATATGGCGGGGCGTCCATCGTTTGTTGCTCTGCGGGCCGACCTTTCATCTTCGTTCCATTGCCGACCTCCTCGCTTCCGCCTAACCTCAGCCCAAGCACCCATATTGGTGGGCTCCTCTTCCTGCAACACGCTCGGGCAATCCGTCTGGCTGCTCCGTGTTTCCTGGGAGGCAGCACCGGTGTCTAACTCCGTGCCGGTAGTGGCTGTGCACTTCAGCACTTTGCCCAGCAACTTCCACAAGATCTTCATATTTTCCTTAATCTCTGTCTTAGTGTTGCGAGCCTCCGTTTGTTTTAGGAGTGCTGTCGCCACCTCCATGGCTCTTTGGACATCGTTTTCGTGGATGTCCCCCATCTCACCCACGGGTAAGACCCTTCCCGTGCGCCGCCCTTCCATCGCCTAGCTTTCTATGCGGCCGCTCCCATCGCAACGGTGGGAAAAACCGGTATTGTAAATAGCTCTAATGAAATCGTTGAGGTTTTTTTTTTTTTTAGGCGATAGACGAAATATGGTGCGGGATCGTTAGCCCTGGTTGCCTTGGCTATGCCTTTCGAGTTTCAAGCCCGTGGGACCACGGATGGCCCCGATGATCGCGGATTTGTTCGCCGCCACGTGGCCGCCACGTGGTGAGCTTCGCGCGCGTATGGTTAAACGCTAACCTGGTTTTCCCGGTGTAGCTTCCGAGGGGATGGTGCGATCCCGGAAATATGCCTAACCTAACCTCAATCATCTAGAACGCGTCGTGGCCGTTTGAACATTGTCCGCAACGCGTTTCGGACTGTGCTAAACGGCCGCAACGCGAATAAATATGTTATTTCGGTATTTGGTCGTTCAGCACCGTTCGCAACGCGTTACGATCGTTTATTTCGCTCAGTGAGCGTTTTCGATCTTTGAGCGTAACATATATATATATAGAACATCTTTATTCAGACTTTATTTATGTAACACCGAACATTTACATAACGAGAATTTTTCTTTTGCGTATCTGTATGCATACGTTGCACATTTTCCGATGCTCGGTTTATTACATGAATTCAATTTGAAGCTTTAAGCGAGTGTTTTCCACTTCCAGGCTAAGCATGAAGTAAAATTTCGAGTTTAGAAAAGCCTGAAAATTTGGTTTGGTCGCGTAGCGCGAAGCGCGGAGCGGCCAATCCAAATTTTCAGGCTTTTCTAAACTCGAAATTTTACTTTTTGCGCCACCGGTACAGAACACTGATTCAATATAAAGCTTAGCGGTGTGTTTAAAACTTCGAAATATATCGGTGATCTGTATCGGTGGCGCATGAAGTAAAATTTCGAGTTTAGAAAAGCCTGAAAATTTGGTTTGGTCGCTCCGCGCTTCGCGCTACGCGACCAAACCAAATTTTCAGGCTTTTCTAAACTCGAAATTTTACTTCATGCTTAGTCTGGGAGTGGAACACACTCAATTTAAGTTTCAAATTAAACTCTTCAAAAAAAACAACGATTATCTAAAGATTTACAGCATATACGCTGTAATTGAAAGAAAAACTGCCTGTATATACAAGTTGAGGCATTAGTTGCGATTGATTGTCTACAATTTGTAATAGTCATAAAGGCAACTCAGTTTACACATAATCTAAAAATTAAGGTGTCAAATTGTATTGGATGCTTTGGTTTTATAAATAGAACATACGAAAATTAACATTGAAAATGTTCGGTGTTACATAAAACTCTCTGTATATATATATATTTATTTTTCGGTTTTCACGCGCAAAATATAATTGATTGGAGTTTTTTGGGATGCTTTCTCACGTCGATTTGTTTATTTGCGCTGTACGCTACGTTTTATAAAATAAGTGTACTGACAGTGAATGTCACATCTATTACTCAGTATATAAAATAGCTCCTGATGATGGCAGAAGTTATGCTACCGAAACCTATATATATATATATATATATATATATATATATATATATATATATATATATATATATATATGTATATATTTATATATAATGTAGGTTTAGTCTGTCTGGGCTATCGACCATAGGTCTTTCTGCCCTGTCTTGAATTTAATTTATTTGAAGAATGTAATAAGATGCTAGGCTTGTGAACTGTCTTGATGAACGCAACAAATGAATTGATGTATAGTGAGAGGAGGATGTTTATATTTGGAATGGATATTTAGGTTTCTAGGAATGCAGAATTTGTTTAAGAGTTCTGTGTTATACGTGTCTGCAGCGAACTTTTCGCTGAGAGTTATTATGCGTTGGGAGATTAGAGTTACTTAGGTAGTTTCGTAGAGGATGTTGTTTGAGGGATTATGAAGAGGATTCGTTGGGTGTCTAAGTTTTGTGAGGATTCGTAAGGCTGATCTTTCAGCGACTTAGATGTGGTGTGAAATTGAAGGACGGATATGAAGGAATAAAATTGCACCGTAATCTATCAAGGGAGTACATATCGTTTTCTGTATTTTAACGGCTGTTTTTGCGGAAATGCTTTCTTTCTTATACGCCAATGATCGAAAATGACTAGCCCTTGTTTTGATTTTAGTTTTGATAGATTTGGTATGTGGGAGGAAGGAAAGTTTTGAATTAAATTCGATTACCTAGGCATCGAATTTAATTCAAAACTGTCCTTACAGGAATAGGATAAAAGAATTGTGGTGTTATTGATTACTATTGTAGGAGATCGTCGAGTGAATTTATTATAAGGGATGAATAATTTGGTCTATCTGCTATTTAATACCAGTAGAAACATTAATTAATTTATATTAATCCTTTACATTTCTTTAATTGGACCATTTGAGCACCTTTTCATTAAGTTACGACTTTTGAGAAGAAAATGATTTAAAACTTTAAATGAATTTGATCAAAAACTATTTTACCTACGCCCTATCTACTAACCGCATCATACCACACTGTCATCTTGACAAGTATGGTTGACATTACATATACATGCACGTAATAGCTTTGACAAGTTCATTACGTGCTGACAGCTGAACAGCTGATTGCTTACCGTACAACCAAATGACATTTCTTTGATGTATAGGGAGTGTTTCTTCGAAGTATTCGTATTCCAAATTCAGCTTATTTTCTTTAAATCTTTAGTTATTTGTTGTTTTTTTAAGAGCTCAATTTGAAGCTTTAAACGAGTGTTGTCCACTCCCAGACTAAGCATGAATTAAAATTTCGAGTTTAGAAAAGCCCCGTGAAAATTTGTCTCGGGTCGCGCAGCGACCCGAGACAAATTTTCTGGGCTTTTCTAAACTAGAAATTTTACTTCATGCGCCACGCGTATAAAACACTAAAATATTGTGAACTCTATGTGAATTTGAACCTCACTTGAAATTAGTGATTTATACGCGTGGCGCATGAAGTAAAATTTCGAGTTTAGAAAAGCCCAGAAAATTTGTCTCGGGTCGCTGCGCGACCGTCGACAAATTTTCACGGGGCTTTTCTAAACTCGAAATTTTACTTCATGCTTAGTCTGGGAGTGAAAAACACTCGTTTAAAGCTTCAAATTGCTTTATTCCTTGTATATTGATCAAGAAGTAATTTAGTTTTCATCATTGTCATGGTACTATTATAATTTATTACAATAAATAAGTTGTTCTTTCATGCTCATTGTTTATTTTATTAGGGCGTAGGTAAAGTATCGTACGTTTCTCGAGTGGTATGGCAATTACATACTCGCGGAATACTGCACTCGCCGCTACGCGGCTCGTGCGCAACATGTCCGCTCATATGTAATATGCTGCATACCACCCTCGTTACGTAATATAATATTAACTTTAATCTTTTATTGAAGCTCAATTTGAAAGTCTTCTCACATTTTGTCATCACTGGCCTGAATTGCTACAAATCTCAATTTAAAAGTCTGCTTCTTACATTTTGTCAACAAAACTACAATTTCATAAATACATTGAAGTCAGGTTCAACTGTGAACAGCAAACCAATGTCAATTGTTAGATATTTATTTGTTAACATTCATTTAAAGTTTAGAAATTAATTTTTTTAGAATAATTTTTTTAAAAGTCATAAGAAACGCTATACTGAAGAGAGATAAATCTCGAAACGCGTCTATAAATGGCCATTAGTTTGTAATCCAAGTCCTTTCACTTCTAATTTTTTTTTGTTATCTTTCCTTTGTTAGTTGGTTTGAAGAGAATTTGACCTAAACGTTACATATACTTTAATAGAGCGTTGTAACAAATCAAATTAAATAAGATTTTAAATATTTCATTGTATAATTTATTTATTTATTTATTTAACCCAACAGCCAAGAAGGCCAGTTACAGGATAACTTAAAAATTAATTCATAACATGTAAGGAAAGTGACATCAGATAATTAATATAATAGCTTTAACATAAATCAGTGTGTGATATACACATCAAGAAAATTGCTATATTTGACAAACTAAATATTTAAGTACAATACGCAAAGAAAACTACAATACATATCAAAAATACATTATGATGAGAGAGATAATATTGTTATTGGCGCGATATATCTTTATTAAATTGAAATTATTGCTATACACAAATAAATAGAGAAAATCGTAAACATTTATATATATACTCAATGACATTAGAAGCGTAACACCAAGAAGGAATGGTTTTTTTGAATTCATATTTTAGCAACAGAGTGACTATATTTAAAGAATACATTGATAACAATTTCAACCTTGTGCCTTTTATATTTATTGTAAAAAAATAAATTTTCACTTTTTCTTTTTTGATAAAACTATTTATATGTGCTGTTTAGTACAGATGTTTTTAGTTTTCGTGTTTCCGTTGAGTGTGTTAAGCTTAAATAAAATGCCTTGAAGTCCGAAGACGTCCACATTATCACCATTTGAGCGATTTTGACCGGGCTCGAGTTGTTGCTTATCGAGATGTCGGTATGTCCTATCGCGAAATTGCCCGCCGTATTGATTCCACTGCAGCAACTGTAATTCGTGTGTATCAGGTATGGACAGAAGAAGGTAGAGGAGCAAGAAGAAGACCAATTGGTCAACCAAGGCGTACCACAGAACGTCAAGATCTGCGCTTAAGACAAATAGCCCTGCGAGACCGTTTCGCTACTACGCGTCAAATCGGTGATCAATGGATTGGTGAAGAAGGTAGGCCCGTTAGTATGCGAACCTTATATCGCCGCATTCAATCCTTTGGGCTTCTTTCGTACCGTCCAAGATTAGTGCTTCCTTTAACAGCGAGACACTGTCGCCAAAGGTTGGACTGGTGCAGAGAACGGCAGCATTGGGAGGCAGAATGGCACGATGTCGTATTCAGCGATGAATCACGATTTTGTCTAGGCACGCATGATGGCCGTAGAAGGGTACGACGCTACCGTGGAGAACGACCTGATCTTAGGTTTGCTATTGAGAGGCATGTACACAGGACTGCTGGAGTAATGGTTTGGGGGGCTATTGCTTATGGTAGTCGATCACCTCTTGTATTCATTCGAGGCAGTATGACAGCTGCGCGTTATGTTGAAGACGTCATACGACCGACTTTGTTGCCTTATTTAGATGGCCGCCCAGACGTACTTTTTCAACAAGATAACGCACGTCCCCATATTGCTCATCGAACTATGAACTTTCTTAATGAAGCTGGTGTTAACGCTTTGGCGTGGCCGCCCCGTTCGCCGGATTTAAATCCCATTGAACATGTGTGGGATATCATGGGAAGAAGAATATTCTCTTTGCACCATCCTCCACAGACTCTAGCACAGTTGATCGATGAAATTCAAGTTGCTTGGAACGAGATGCCTCAAGAAGACATCGACCATCTCATTTTGTCGATGCCCAGACGTCTACAGGAGTGTATACAGCAAAGGGGTCGCCAAACACATTATTAATTTTTTTTAGATTGTTTTTTAATAAAATTTCTTGAAAATGTAATCATTTTATTCTTGATGTAAGACTACCATACTGGCAAAAAATCAAGTTAAAATAATAACTCCTTCTGGGTGTTACGCTTCTATTGTCATTGAGTATATATACATACACACACCCACGCGGATATATTTTTGCGCACCTATGCATAATATTAATTAATTATACATATAATTACTTATATATGAAAAAAGAAAACTATTGTAACTGTGATCTCAGTACAGCTTCGCTGACATTAAACATGTCCAGGTCCTGATTAGTACAATATGTGTTAACAGTATTACGCATTGATAATATTGGCGAGTTTAAATGACGATGGCTATTCGCTGAGGGAACATAGAAGGTTAATTTTTGTCTGCTATTTAAACGGGGAATGTAAAAGTTTAATTGAGAGAGCAAATACGGATCGTTTATTTTGTGATAGATTAACTTGTACACAAATATAATTTGCGACAAGATTCTTCTATATTGAAGTGAAGCGATTTCAAACTCACTTTCGAGTACATTCAACGGATAACCCTGCACAGGATAGACATGGTGTTTTCTGAAGTACAAATATTTCAGAAATTTTCTCTGAACCCTATCGATTTCCAGTGCGTATACTTTGTACATAGGGCTCTAAACTATTGAACAATACTCTAGCCTACTGCGTATATACGCGTAAAAGAAATTAATAATAGGTTCCAGACTATTCAAATTTTTTGTATTTCTAATTATGAAACCCAATAGCTTGTAGGATTTACTGGTAATCATTTTTATGTGATCGTTAAATGTAAGCTTGCTGTCAAACAAGACGCCTAAATCCTTAAAAGATTGAACGCGATCTATCAGCGTGTTATTAACTGAGTAAGGAAATTCTCTGATGGTTTGTTTTCTGTTGAAGGTAATTACTTTGCATTTAGCTATGTTCAGTTGTAATCCATTGTTGTGGCACCAATCAAGAAAGTTATTTAAATCATTCTGCAGTGCTGAGCAGTCATTTGGTACATCAATGGCTCTAAACATTTTTAAATCGTCAGCATACATTAGAAATCGAGATCCAATACTATTTGCAACGTCATTGAAAAATAATAAAAACAACAATGGGCCCAGGTTTGATCCTTGCGGGACACCACTATTTGATACATATGTATAAGATCGATGGCCTTTGTACTCCACATAATTTGTTCGATCTGACAAATAGCATGTTATCAGTTTTATTAAAGAATCACTTAGTCCAAACATGTGCAGTTTCTTTATTAGCAAATTATGTTGTACTGTATCGAAGGCCTTCGATAGATCGGTATAGATGACGTCTATCAAAAGTCTCAGACACAATATTGGTAAAAGTACAGAGATTTGTGGTAGTTGATTTTTCACTCATAAATCCATGCTGGTTTGGTGATAAATGTTGAGCAACATGAGCATATAATACTTTGTACAACATAATCTCAAATATTTTAGCAAAATTGCTAAATAGCGAAATAGGCCTGTAATTGTGGATATCATCAACACTTTTGTTTTTGTGAATTGGTATAACCTTTGATGTTTTCCAAATAGTTGGAAATATATTATATTTGAGCATCATATTGTATATGTGAAGTAAGGGTGTTGCTAATGCATATCTGCAATCTGTGACGACCATGGCTGGTATATTATCGGGACCCATTGTTAGATTTTGTTTTAGTGACTTAGCAGCTGAAACAAACTCATCTAGACTAAAACTTTTAATATTTATTAAGAGCGTTTGTGAAAAAATATTATTTGTATTGTTCATGTTTTTAGAATTACTGATTGTACGATATACAGAGGAAAAATAGTCTGCAAATCCATTTGTTATGTCCTGTGGTTGATCGAGTTCGACATCGTCTATTTTCATATATCCGGGAATTCTTGACCTACCTTTACGAGCATTAATAAACGACCACATTTTTGCAAGATTTTGTTTAATGTCCTCTTCAACAGTGTTGATATAGTTGATAAAGTCATGTTTACTATTATTTTTCACAAGCTTTCCATATGCAAAGTATTGACGTGTATTTAAAATATTTTTATGCTTTCTCAGAACTGTATAGTAGTGTTGTTTGCGTTTGATATTTCGTATTGTTAAGCTTGAGTACCAGGATGGAAAATTCGTTTTACTTTGTAATTTCATAGGCACACATAACGTTATAAAATTGTTTAGTATTTTGTAAAATGCTTTACATGCCTCATCGGGGTCTTCTAGCACGATAACTGGTTCCCAATGTGTTTCTGATATCAGTTTATACAGCATTAAAAAGTTTGTTTTCCTAAAATTGTAGACAGGTTTATTTCACTTAAATTTTTTGATATGGATGCCACAGGATATTGTACATGAAATATTTAACGATGGATGGTAGTTATCTTCAGAAACAAGGGGAAGATCACTGCGTTCTATCAAGCATTCGACATTTTTAGAGGATATAACAAGATCTAGTATTCCGTTGATACCTTTTCTACATGCATTCGATTGTTTTGCGCCATGAAAATCATTGAAATTTAAGAGTGACAACGATTTCTTATTTGTATCATCAGGATATCCCGGTAAGTTGAAGTCGCCGGCAAATATATATTCACCGAAGAGAGATTGCGATTCTAGGACAGATAATAAAGTATCGTATGATGTAAGTGGTGTTTGGGGCGGTATATAAATAGCAATTATGTTCAGATAAACATTCAACACACATGCACGTACACACAATATATCAATATTCAAATCCGTTACACTTATGTTTATTTCAGAGACTTTAAAGTATTCCCTGGTAGCAATTAAAACACCGCCACCTCGACCGTGCGATCTATCTTTGCGAAAAACATTGAAATGTGGAAGGTATTATTCTGCATTCAATAAGGATTCATTTCCCCACGTTTTGGTTAGTATAATTATGTCTAAATTATCGGAAGCCAAAATATTGTGGTAAAATGTAAAAGTCTTGGTAATAAGCCCGCGGACATTTTGGTAGTAAGTATTTACATTTGGACGCTGGGTTGTAATACGTTTTTTCCTGCGATTATACGGGGTAAGCCATTGTCGTATTTCAAAGACACGTTATCTCCGAAACTCTTACGTGATCTAAAATCTGCTAGAATTGTTTTCCGTTCTTCGCTTTTGCGTGGAGTCAGATCCCTGTTGATGTAGATGTTAGAATATTCGTTGAATAGCTTTAACTTCTTGCCGTCCTGTAGAGTATCCTGAGCAATGAATGCTGAATCAAATAATACCTTGAGCAGCCTTGGTTTGGGGCCATTTCTTTGGACCCCAAGACGAAAAGCTTCAATGCGGTTTTTAGATAAAGGAGTAGTATTGATTTTGTTTATAATATTCAGTGCAGTTTGTGTATCTTCTTCCATTGTGGAGCCTTCGGGTATATTAGTTATAATCACATTACACTCTCTGCGTTTTTGTTCTATTATTTCACACAAAACTTCGTCTATTATTTTCGAATCTGATTTAGCAGGTTGTTTCATTTGTGCAATATCGCGTTGGAGATTGATCACCATATCCTTAAGCGCGAGAATGTGATCTGTTAGATCCGATGTACTGCAGCCGCCGCATGTTCATTTAATATTCTTGGCGGATAGTAAGAATTTTGTTTCGGTATTATTTAATTTCGCACAAGCTGTGCTATATGTGCTTCTACACACATAACATTTGATGCAATTGTTGTCGGTTAACGTAGCTGAACAACATTTACATTCCATCGCGTATTGAATAAATGTAAGATGGTTGTATTGGATAATAGGTGATTGGGTTTTGATAGGTATTTGAACGAGGATACAATACTTCACGCCAACCGCGAGCGTGGTGGCGGCTAATAATTACACAAACAAGACTAGGTGACGGGGGGGGGGGGGGGGAAATACACCAGAGAACGAAGGAATTTTGGTAATACGATAAAGAAATTAGTTTGCAGATGATGTTGGTTTTGATTAGTATAATATTTAATTATATCTGATGCGAGGTACGCCTATGGATGTGAATATAAACACCTGCGATGAGATGGAGTGGGAGGTGCCAATAAAAAAAAAGTAAATACAAAAACGCTAGTAAAAACAATTTCTAGTCCTCGCCTTCTCCTCTTTAACATCAGCGTTTACTTGGCAAGATGCGATAGATTCAATATCCGGAGGTGTATTTGCACGGGAAGTAGTTGTTTCAATGGATATTTATCGTCTTAAGTTGTCTTATTAATTAAGACATTGTTTGCATTTTCACGAATAGTTTTTCGTAATATTTATATTATGTTTAAAGTGTGCAAACTATAAGAAGCGTAAGCTTATTTTCTCAAATTCAAATAGTTTTGAATTTATCTTGTTTGATGTATGGATATTAAGAATGTTTATAACAAAATAATTAAATTTGACAAATAAAGCACTAATAGTCACTTAGTGTCCGAAATGTATGTACATTTGGTAATTCAAATAAACGTGCGAAGAAAGGTTAGTAGTGCTTTATTCGTTAAATTAATTTAATCATTAAAATCATTAATAACAAAAACGACAACAAAAATTAACAGTCTTGCAAAGAAAAAACAAAAACATCGCAGTGCTATAATAGTTTCTATTACCTTTTATTCTTGCAAATATAGGGCATGGCTCCTATTTAAATAACTACCCTGTATACAGTACATTACCTATCAAATAATACGTTAATCAACAATTTATAAGATAAGATTACCTTAGTTGATCGCTGAGATCATTAAGTTTGAATGCACTCAAAATCAAAATCAACTCATACATGATTATTAATTAAAAAATAAAGTGTGAGGAGCGCGGCGGATGCGACGGGCGTACCTAACCTACCCTCGAAATAAAAAAAAATGACGTGAAGTGTGTGTACTCACCTTGAGTGCATCTTCGTGTGATACTCCGGTAAAAGGGGTTCCATTTACTTCGAGTATCGAATCTCCAGGACGCAATCCCGCCCTTTCCGCCACACTGCCTTCTTCTACCCTCGAAATGTACACACCAACACCTGAAATTAAGAAAGATATTGTATAAAAATCAGTGACACAGCTAGGATTTGCAAATTATTAATCAAATACGAACAATTTAAAAAAAGAATTAAATTAGTAAACTTGTGCACATATTTTCTTCAAAATTAAGAAAGAGTTGATAGAAATTATTAATAATGGATAAAAATCTTGTACATTATTAAAAATCTATTCGTATTCGATTTAGTTTTCTATATTCGTATCAGAGCTGGGACAAATCCTCGAAAAAAGGATTCGAATTACGAATCCTTATAACCTAATATGATTTGAATTACGAATACTTGAATACAGGATTCGTAAGAGAGAAATATAATTCGAATCAAAGATTCAAATCCTATTTTCTCGAATCACGAATACATATCCTTTAAAAATAAATTTGATTTTAGTACATTAACCATTAACATTTTAATATCACTATCAGTTGTTTTAAGAAAAATATTCAAAACCGAATTATTATTAACACTGAACATCGTAGATAACAGACTAAATATCTGATTCCGTGTTACTCTGATTAAACTTGTTATTGTGTGTTTTTGAACTTCACTTGGAATCAGTGTTGTATACGCGTGGCGCATGAAGTAAAATTTCGAGTTTAGAAAAGCCCAGAAAATTTGTCTCGGGTCGCTGCGCGACCCTCGACAAATTTTCACAGGGCTTTGCTAAACTCGAAATTTTACTTCATGCTTAGTCTGGGAGTAGAATCACTTGTTCAAAACTTCGAATTGAACTTTTGTAGCAAATCGACGAATGCCTAAAAATTACGTAAAAGAAAAATTCACTGAATATCCTTAAAACCGGAGAAAAGTCTATAATTTTATTCAAATTGACCAAAACACTAGAAAAAGCGTTTTAAATAAATCGTTAAAGTAACAAAATATACTGAAATTATAAGAAATATAAAAGTTATTGACATTTAACAAGAATCAATAAACAATAAAATAAATCAATATCAGCAGAGGAATAGGAAATCATAAATTTCATCATAATTTTTGGCATCGTTGAGTCAGATTTGAACCAACTTCTACGGGAGGATAAATGGCCTAAGAATGTAATTATTCGTGAATTTAAAAATCGACAACGTAAATTCAGAAATAATAAATATCGTAGGAATATCTCACAAAATTTGGGTAAAAATTTGGATAAAAACACTGTTCAAAACAACAAAAACAGCAATATTTTTTTATGAAAGACTCTACCATTAGAGACGGTTCCCAAAAATCCCACATTAATTCTACAATGAAAATATTCTACCAAAATGTTCGCGGACTTCGCACTAAACTTTCCACTGTAATTGAATCTGTGTCATTGTTTAGTTATGATGTCATTGTGCTTTCTGAGACCTGGTTATGCCCTGATATTTTTGACACTGAATGTATACTATAATGTATACCGATGTGATCGCAATTGTGTGTTATCAGGGAAGAGATGGGGAGGGGGAACACTTATTGCAGTTGCCCACCATCTTAATTCACACCTATTGAGCTCTGTGTCTAATATTCGTGAGGAAATTTTTGTTTCGATTACTTTTAACGAACAATAAATTCTCCTCGGTGCAGTATATATTCCACCTAACTCGTTGCTATCAACATACCAAGAACACTGTCTGTCTGTCGAGATCTTTGCAGACCATTACCCTGATCACCAGGTCTGTATAATAGGCGATTACAATCTCCCTAACGTCATTTGGTCAAAAGGTAATCATGGCGTCTATACAGATTCTACTAATGATGCTGCGACATCAATCGCAGAAACGTTTGGTTTTATCAACTCCTTTCAAATAAACAATATTACTAATGACAACTCTGTGATGCTCGATCTTTTCTTTTTACAGACAGCTTCTATTAAAGAATATACTATCTCGCGACCTGATTATCTACTTGTGCCGTGTGACCCTCATCATCCCGCTGTGGAATTAATTGTTAACTATAAGGTTGACTACACTACCCAATCTATCTGGGAATCCAATATAAAATATGATTTTGCTAAATCAGACTATGCATGTTTAAATGATTTCTTTATTAACATACACTGGGATAGCTTACTTAAAAATAAAAACATAGATGACCAAGTACAAACTTTCTATAATTGTCTTTACAACGCAATTAATATATGCGTCCCAGTAGTACAGATAAAAAATCTGTTAAGCTTTCGCTTTCCTAAATGGTTTAGCACGGATTTCAAAAATAGGATATTTATAAAAAAACGACTTCATTGTCAATTTAAAAAATCTAACTTGGAATCGGACTATAACACTTTTAAACAAGTAAGGACCGAATGTAAAATGCTTACTAAATTATGCCATCAAGAGTATTTACAATCGCTGGAATGTGAGATTGCCAGTGACACAAACCTATTCTGAAGACATGTGAAATCAAAACGTAAATCTAATAATTTTCCTAACTCATTTAAACAAAGTGGATCAATTACTAATGATCAGAATAAAATTGTGAATTTGTTTGCTTTCTATTTTGGATCGGTGTACAAAAGCTCTACTAATTTTACCAGTACTATTAATAGTAACTCACACTTAAACTTGCACTCAATAACAGCTATTAATATATAAAAAAACTACTCTATGGGCTCAGATGGTTTACCTGCAGTATTTCTGAAACATTGTTCATTTTCTCTCAGTCGACTTCTGTGGCTTATTTGTAATAACTCATTAGAAGCTAGCGTATTTCCTTCTTTCTGGAAAGACTCACTTGTTACGCCTATCCATAAAAGTGGGTCCAAAATATCAGTAAAAAGTTACAGGCCGATTTCGATTATATCGCACATACCAAAAATATTTGAAAAGTTAGTGACACTACAAATATCGCCAATCGTAGACTCACGTATAGTAGAGGAGCAGCACGGTTTCAGACGAGGGCTCTCTACAACTACGAACCTTCTTGTGTACGGGACTTACATTACAGACGCCTTGGAAAAGGGCCACCAGGTTGACTCAGTATATACCGACTTTGCCAAGTCGTTTGATACAGTCGACCATGGCATTTTATTAACAAAATTATTGAAACTAGGTATATACGCATCACTTTTTAACTGGATAAAATCATATCTTAGAGACATATCACAAAGAGTTCGCGTAGGCTTGTTCGTTTCAACATCTATATCTGTATCTTCTGGTGTCCCCCAAGGTTCACAACTATATAATTGGTGTGCATTAAATAAAATGCAATTAAATCTAGATAAATGTAATGTGATCTCATTCTATAAAAACAGGTCACATATATCTCACGATTATTTAATTAACAATAGACACCTTACTCCATTAGACTCAGTTAAGGACCTAGGTGTGATCCTCACCAGTAATTGGAGCTTCTCTACTCATATTAGCACTATAACATCAAATTTGTGAAAAGTAATTGCGCTGAGTTTCAGAATCCCTATACACACATTAAACTATATGTGGCATTGGTTCGTCCCCATTTGGAGTATTGCTCATTGTTTTGGTGCCCTTATACTGCCACTGAAATTAATGCGATTGAAAGGGTTCAGCGTAAATTTGTTAAATTTACTTCATTTAAATTTGGCTTGGGCGAAGACTACCTTAATTTATTAAGTAAATTCCGTTTACATAGATTGGAACAAAGACGTTTTAATAACGATATAATGTTTGTGTATAAACTATTAAATAGTCATATTAATTTACCATTCTTATTAAACAACATTAATATGCATGTACCATCTAGGTCTCTTAGAAGCAATTACAATTTTTTTGTACCAATTAAAAAAAAACAGAATATGCGAAACATTTTGCAACTTCGCGTCTGCTTCATAATTCCAATGTTGTAGATGTGCATTTATTTAATGTTATTTTAGGACAGCTCCGTGGTAAACTATTAAAATTAAATGGTTTTTTATATATTGCTACTGTGTTGGTACCTATTTAATTATAATGACGATACTTTAAAATTGTATTATTTTAATGTGTTATTGTGACTATTTTTACTTTTCCTGATTTTTTTAAATGTAGTATTGTCTCGCTTGTGAATGCGTTTATGTCTATTTTATTGTATTTATTTCATAATTTATTTTTATAAACTATATTTTATATTATTATTGTAGAATGGTGATCCGTAAATAAAGATATTATATTATATTGTATTATAAAAAAATACTAATACTGTCAATAATTATAGAAATCTGGAATAGTGTAAAAGTCAATAAAATTGAATAATAATTGTGCAATGTTCAATTTTCAAGAATCCTCTTTATAGTTTATTTTATCAATTAGTTTTGTCAGCGTTGACAATATTAATTGTTGTCATTATTTATTTTATATGTTGACAATTATCATTACTATTCAGATTATAAATTATATAAATTTAGACAATAACAAATTCTATAAATATAATGTATAATGGGATTGATAATAAATATTGTCAACATTATAATTGGTAAAATAAACTGGAAATGATAGAAATCTTCTAAATGTATTATTATACAAATAATATTCATTAAAAAAAACACTAACATTAAAAAAAAATCATTAAAATTAACTTAATCAGGAAAAATTGTCAATATTGACAAATTCAAGAATAATAAAAATAAAAGACCGACAGCGACAATTTCGATACTGACTATTTCCAATTTATAAATTCATGGTATGAATCCTTCAAAAACAATCCTATCCCTTCTCCTCTTGAAGATGACATAAAAGAAGATGAATGAATAACACGAATTCCTTTCGAAGGGAAAAAACACCGCACCCGGTTACGATAACATCCCAAGACTGATCCTGAAATCTTTACCTGATCACATACACAAATACACTATCCAAATTTATAATCATGTTTATAGTACTCAGGACGTTCCTTGTGAATGGAAGACGGGAATAATAACATGTATTCGAAAATAAAACAACGATTCACTAGCTGTTTCTAGCTTTCGTCCCATCACCCTGCTTCCAGTTATTGGAAAACTCTTTGAGTCTATAATCAAACACAAAATATTGCAACATATTTCTGATCACATCCCACCTTATAAATTTGGATTTCTTGAGCATCGCTCTACATCCCTCCCTCTATCAATCCTTACCTCAAACATTCAAACAACACACCTCGAGGGCCATAAATCCGCCGTAGTATTTCTCGACATACAAAAAGCCTTTGATTCGGTTTGGCATCGAGGTTTGTTGTTTAAATGTTACTCACTAAATATCCCCCCACATGTGATCAACCTCCTAGACAATTTTCTCTCAAATAGATCCCTTCAAGTTAAAATCCGTACATCGATTTCTCATACCTTTATACCAGAGCAAGGTTTACCCCAAGGCTCTCCTTTATCACCTCTCCTCTACAATATATTTGTTCATGATTTGTATAATCAAAATCCAAATTACCTAAATAAAACTGCCTACCCTTTGCTATATGCCGATGACACCGCCCTAGTATCCCACGCTCCCACAATCCTTAAGGCCATGGGCACTCTGCAGGAACTGATAGACAGCATCCAATTATGGTTTGCAGAATGGAGAATAACCATAAATCCCAATAAATCCCAACTCTTTATTCCATACCACCGTCCTCTCCAATCTCCACTTAAAATATTATTAAACAATAATTACATTTCCCCGTCTAACACCTGTAAGTACCTTGGTATTACATTTGATACAAAACTCAGCATCAAGCCCCATTCCCAAAGCCTGAAGGCAAAAGTTGTTGCGAGAGCTCGGCATTTCAGAATGTTAACTTATAAAAACCATGGAATCACAACAAAAACGGCGGTTCATATTTATAAAATGATATGCCGACCTCTTCTCGACTATGCCACCATCCTTCTCTTCAATCCTCGCCCAGCTGTCCTACACAATCTCCAAGTAGCTGAAAGATCAGCCCTCAGAGTTCTCACTAAAATCAGACCTTTAAATCTTCATAATCCTTCTAATACACTCCTATACCAAAAATGCAACCTCATCCCTATCGAAGAACGCCTCCAACACCTCGCCCACAAATTTTCTAAGAATCCTTTCATCCCTGACATCATAAACCACTTATGTATTCCCCGAAATCATAACATAACCCCAAAATACAAATTTCCAGACATCACAATTTATGAATTCATTTCATCCACATTCTTCATTGACAATAATGATCATGACGTTGAAGAACTGCCGGTTGACACAGACGAATGACATACTTTTACTTTTAGACAAAGACATTTAAACTGACATTAGTGATCATGACACTTTAATACCTATTTTTATAAACAATTAATTGACAAAGACAGGCTGAAAGACCACCGGTCGGTAGCCACTTTTCAGAGAGCTACTATCATTTTATTATTATTAATTATGAATTATTTATTTTTGTATGTTGTCTGTAAATAAGGATTATTATTATTATTATTAAAATTAAAAAAAAAACTTATTGAAAATCCAAAAGGACCAAAATTCTTATTTTAACACCGTCGCAGCAAGCAACTTCGATAAGGTCCACTGCCATCTCTGCCACTGTTGCTCCTAACCCACTTCACAGCTGGTGACTCCTCTTCCGAGACCACCGTAGCATCCGTTCCTGACCTCACGCGAGGACAGCAGCCGTTCCCGATCTCCGGAAAGGACAGTAGCCGTTCTCGACCGCACGAAAAGACAGGAGCCGTTCCCGATCGAACGCCAAACCCGGTCTCTCGACCTTTTCCTCCGACTTCGAAGACTTCGTTATTTTCCCCGCCGCCGGTCCGATTTATCTCAGGTGACATTTACCCCCACGTATTTCAAGGACCTTCCACCTTCCTCTGACCTATTCTTTATTCTACTTTGCTTGCTTCCCTTACTTTTTCATCTCCTACGTCATGGAAAAAGCACAATTCGACCCTGCCGTTGAGAACGTCAGGTGTAGTTTGCCCCCGTTTTTTCGCGTCGACCCAGCAATCTGGTCTATGCAGATTGAGGCGGAATTTTTGAACTCGCGCGTTTCAAATTCTAAACGAAAGTTTTATCGGGTCGTGGCCGCCTTACTCCCGGACATTGCCATTGAAGTTAGGGATTTGCTAACGGAACCTCCCGATGAACTTCCTTACGAAACCCTCAAAGGGGAAATAATCAAACGGACAACCATATCGGAGAAAAAACGATTACAGCAATTGTTATCGCGGGAAGTGCTCGGCGACCAAACGCCTTCGCAATTATTGCGAAAATTGCAACAATTGCTGGGAACAACGCCGATAGACGACAATCTTCTCCGCGATTTTTTTTAAATCGATTACCAGCGGACGTGCAAAAAATTCAGCAATTCAGCAAGGATGAACGCGAACACTTTCGCCACTTGCAGCTAATTTTTGAACGATTAATTTCTTTTGGGATCAAAATAAACAGCAACAAATGTGTTTTCGGCGAAACAAACTTAGATTTTCTGGGACACAGCATTAGTGGTTCGGGAATCAAACCTCTCAGGTCCAAAGTCGATGCGATTTTGTCTTTCCCACAACCCGCTGACCAAAAATCATTGCAACGTTTTCTCGGTATGGTAAACTTTTACCACCGTTTCATTAAGTCATGCTCGGATATTTTAGCACCGCTTAACCAGCTTGCCGCTACAACTCCACGCAACAAACCACTTATCTGGTCACAAGCCGCTCTTCGAGCATTTACAACAGTTAAGGCTGCACTCGCCGACTGTGCTATGCTTGGTTTACCAGACCCTGTTGCGGAGTTTAGCATTATGGTAGACGCATCGGACTCCGCTGCTGGCGCAGTTTTGCAGCAGAAAGATAATCCTGGCTTTCTGAGACCGCTCGCTTTCTTTTCAAAATCTTTTTCACAAACAGAACGAAAATACAGTACTTTCGGCCGTGAATTGCTTGCAGTTTATTTAGCTATTAAAAAGTTTCAATATTACCTTGAAGGTCGCGAATTTATCATCTTTACAGATCATGAACCTTTGATCTCCGCTATCAATTCGAACTCGGATCGTTTTTTAGGACGAGAACACAGACACATCACCTTCATCGCGCAATTCACAACTGACATCAGGTTCGTTCCAGGTACCGAGAACAGAGTTGCTGATACATTATCGCGAGTCGAAATTAACTCTTTTGATATACCTAACCTCACTAAATTACAATCCGAAGACGATGAGCTGAAATTCATTTTAACTAACGGCACCACTTCACTCAAACTCTAGAAATTTATTCCACCTGGCACCAGCACACCTATTTACGTTGACGCTGGTACCAAACGCCCTTATATTCCCGGGGCATTACGCCTTAACATTTTACAATCGTTACACCGGTTAACTCATCCTGGGGTTCGAGCAATGAAACGCCTCGTAACACCTCGCTACGCGTGGCCGCGGATGAACCACGATATTGCTCAATTCGTTAAATCTTGCTTAAAATGCCAACAAATCAAAATTCATCGTCACACTGTATCACCAGTCGCTACTTTTCCGGATCCTGACGACCGTTTCACCGACATACACATTGACATCATCGGCCCTTTGCCAGTTTGCCACACATACAGATACCTTTTAGTTTGCATCGACCGTTTTACACGTTGGAATGAAGTCCAACCACTTGTCGAAATTACTGCGGACTCAGTTTCTGAAGCATTTTTAAATTGTTGGATCTCGCGTTTCGGTATTCCATCCACAGTAATCACTGACCGCGGACGTCAATTTCAATTTCACGTTTGGAGGCAATTTTGCAACAATTTCGGTTTCACACATAAGACCACCACCGCCTACCATCCGCAATGATTACATTTGGTAGAGCGACTCAATCGACAAGTTAAAGACTCTATCAAAATGAGTAATGATCCGAGTAATTGGGTATCCCAACTGTTTTTAATTTTACTAGGGTTACGTATCGTTTTTAAAACCTCACTTTTGGCCACTGCAGCCGAAAACGTTTATGGTAAAACATTACGTTTACCAGGCGATTTTTTGTTTCCGAAATCAGTTTCTAAAATCATCCCTTCTGGCTCAATTTTTATCGACGGACTGAGAGATAGGATGAAGACGCTTAGTCCCGCAATTGCTCGCTTAAACCACCGAAAATTTTTCATACACCCCGATTTAAAAAAATGTTCTCATGTTTTCGTAAGGAAGGATCATGCAAAGCGACCGTTACAGAATTCGTACGATGGCCCATTCAAGGTCATTAGTCGAAATTCTAAATTTTTTTACGGTAAATGTTAATGGCAGAATCGATTGTGTTTCCATCGACCGATTTAAACCTTACTATACTTCACAAGTTTTGGTCACCACTTTTACAAAACAACACTCTGATTCTCCTTTTTCACACACCCCACCTCTTAAATCAATTCTTAAACACTCTGAACCGAACCGATCTTATAATCGCTCTAAACGTGTAACGTTCTCTTCCTCTGTTTCTTTTTCTTCTTCCTTTTTCTAGGTCGGGGGTTGTGTGGTGCACAGCTGGATAAATCGGATAGGCGGTGGCCCGCCAGGCGTATTATTATAAATCAGCAGATGTAATATAAAGTATTTTTCGTGCAAGAGACCAATAAACGATTAAATGATTTTCCTGCTTTGCATTTATTGAACAGCGACTCCGACGTTACAACTCGTCCTAAACGGTAAGTCGCCTTAACCAACGAACTTTAGATTCGTGCGTCCCATACACGTTTACCTTGATTCCGTTTTCAGAATCTCAAAAATCAAGGTAAATCGATATACAACAACCCCTTATTACCTTCAAGGTAAATTTGGAATGGACCTGTATCCTTACTTTCATATCTATAATTTGGTTTTTGCTTAGAATTATTATTTTTATTTTCATTTTTATTGTTAATTGTATTGGCATTTCTTTGTGATATGACTCGCCAAACTGGCGTTCTCTGCATTGACCTCGGGGACATTTAATTCACTTTCTATTTTCGGCCAATAAAAGTGACTATCACAACAAAGTGGAACTAATGTTAAAAGACAGACCCTACATTGAACAAACACAAAATCCCATCAACATATATAACAATAGATAAAATAGCTTGTTAAAAGATTCAAAATATTTAATAGACGATAGACTTAGACTTAAACTACAAGTAAAAAATCCTACACTACCCAAGTTTTATTGTTTGCCGAAAATCCAGAAACCCGGGAATAAATGGAGACCCATTGTATCAAACATTAATTCTCCTACGTATTTTTTAGCTAAATGGTTGGTAAACGAATTTAAAAACCCTAAACTTAAGAATGATTTGTCAAAACAAAACTTTATTCATTTAACTGAAAAACTTTAACATATTTAAATTGCAGAAAATGAAAAATTGGTTTCCTTTGATGTTGAAGCACTTTTTCCTAGCATTCCAAAACAGGAAACTTATGAAATATTAAAACAAATTTTAATCGATAACTCAATAGAAATAGACAAAATAGAAGAATACTTAAAACTAACGAAATTTATAATGAAATGAAATACTTTTATATTCAACAACACGTACTATAAACAAACTTTCGGAACAGCAATAGGAAACCGCCTGTCACCTTGTCTAGCCTACATTTTTCTTATTCACCTTAAAAATGAGGCTATGAAAACAATCACTAACTTTCCGAGGGTTTGGTATAGATACGTGGATGATATTATCGCAATAGCCAAAACAGGTACAAATGTGAAAGACATAATTTCCAATTTAAATAAACTTTTTCCCAATATCAGTTTCACGCATGAAATAGAAATAAATAATCAAATATCATTTATAGATTTACTTTTTATAAACAATAATAAAAAAATTGAATTTAATATATACAGGAAAAACACACACTTTTAATTACATCCACTCATTGTCATCTCCTCCATTTAAACATAAATTAGCAGCTTTTAATAGCATGATTTTTTCGAGCAATTAACATACCAATATCTAAAGAAAATAGAGAAAAGGAATTTATTTAATCAGGAAAATAGGTATTTCATTAAATTAAAAAATAGACACGATCAATAAATTAATTAACAGACACATTAGAAATCAAAAATAAAATTAAGTGCCACCCTAATCAACTCGAAAGAAACCGATCAAAAAAGTTTGCTGGATTCGTTTACCACCCATTAATTTATATGAGAATTGGTAGTTTATTGAATAAATGCAGCATTTCTCCTGCTTTTTATGTCAATACAAAATTAAAAAGTTTTTCTTGAATAATTTTCTCTCTTATCACTTGGTGAAACATTTTTAAATATTGAAAATGAAGGTTTAGTTAAATTACACTTGGTTTGTTTCACAATTTTTTACTTTACTATTTACTCGACTAGTTTCGCGTTTTACAGCATTATCAGGAGTGAATTACAAAAGATACCGACAAGCTTATATATAGTCAGGTAATAAGGGATTTTAAGATTGGGGAATTCCAAATCTCCTCATTGTCGTTGACGAGGTGTTTTCCGTCTTTTATTGTCCTATTTATTTCTAGGCCTTCCCTGAGGTTTAAATTACGGCCCTTATTACCTGAATATAAAATTTTGAAATTATTATCATCTATAAAGTGGTTGCTAATTATACAATGTTTTGAAATCCCTGTACACTGTTTGTTATTTATAATTGATTTTTTATGTTCTGCTAGTCTTGTCTGAAAAGTTCTTCCTGTTTGTCCTATGTATGATGCATCACAATCACTGCACTTTAGTTCGTACACTCCACACTTTTTTAATTTGTCTATGGGGGATTTATTATTTATTAGTAGTTTTCCTAAATTTGTCTGGTTAGTGCATATGATGCGAAATTCATTACCCTTTATATTGTTTATAATTTTATTTGACAAATCCTTAACATAATTAAGTTTGGCCCATTCTATTTCATTAATTTCTTCGATATAGAAGTGTTTCATCAATTGTTATTTCTTTTTCTTTTTTAAGATGTTATCAACAATTTCAGCATTATACCCATTGCTGCGAGCTATTGTTTTTATGGTTGCTAATTCGATGGCGAAATCTTGATTACTCAATGGAATGTTTATTAGTCGATTTATGTATGAGTTAAATGTACTAAACTTAATTTGGTTTGTGTGATTTGAATAATTGGGGATTATTGTGTCAGTAAATGTATCTTTTCTATATATTTTAAATTTTAAATGGTTAGTGTCAGTTTTTTCTATTGTTAAATCTAAAAAGTTTAAACTATTGTTGATTTCTGTTTCTGATGTAAATTGAATTTTTCGATTTAGTGAAATTAAGTATTGTTCAAAAGAATTTAATTGTCGGTTTGTGCCTGTCCAAATGCAAAAAATATCATCCACACATTTTATTCTGGAGTAGGTATCCAGAATAAAATGTTATTTTTATTTTTAAAATCAGGATTGGTGAACATTGATTGTGCAAAATCAGCCATGAAAATTTCGGCAAAAAGGGGGGATAATGGTGACCCCATAGGTAGGCCATCAGTTTGCGTATATATGGTGTCATTGAACTCAAAGTAATTTTGTTCTAGGCAGATGTTGACCAATTTCATCATTTCGGACTTTTCGTCATTGTTGTTATCTGACTTATTAATTAAATTGATTATAATTGATTTTAATTCCGACGTTGGTATTGAGGTAAATAAACTTTTTACATCGAAAGACACTAACTTTGCGTTTTTCGGAATATGTAATGGTTTTAGTCATTGTACAAGTTCCACTGAGTTTTTTTATAGCATACTGTGATTCAAAATTTACAAATGTAGGAAAACGAGTATTTAAAAATGTACACAATTTGTAAGCTGGTGCATATATATATGACACAATTGGTCTCATGGGGGTACCCTCCTTATGTAATTTAGGTAACCCATAGAGGACTGGAGCTTTTGGATTCATTCTAATAAGGTTGTAATTTGAATGTTCTAGTAATTTTGTGCATACTTTTAAAATGTTTTTTATTTCTAACTGGAATTTACTAGTAGGATCTTTTTTCAAAGTTTTAAAGTCTGATTGAAGTAGCTGTTCTGTTTTTTTGTAAATAATCTTGTTTTGTTAAAATTGTTATTGTATTACCTTTATCCGCTTTAGTTAATATTAGATTATTGTTTTTTATTTAATTTTGAATGTTTTTTATGACTTTTAGTTCAGAATTTCTTTTCTTATGTATTGTATTTTGGGTGTTCTTTTTATGATTGGTAATTAATTTAGCAACTTTTAATTTAGTTAGTGATGTTGCGTTTTCTGATTTTAATTTGTTACAAATTAATTCTGCTTCTAAACCTAACGTTTCGATTTCTTTGTTAGTATCTAATGAAGGATTATATTTTAAACCTTTTTCTAGAAGTGTGGTTTCAGATTTGTCAAATAAAACATTTGTTAGGTTGACGACTCTAGGGTAGAATTTAACATCATTGCACATACCATCTGACGTTCTGTTTATGTTGTTGTGTGACGTTCTTGGGTTGGTATTTCGTGAATTCTGCAGTTGTTTTATCTTCTTTTGTTGAATCTCGTATTGTTCGAATCCAATTCCCCTTGCGTCCTCTCTGCATTTTGCGTCAATATTGTCAAACTCGATCGGATGTAACAGAGTGGCAAGCCGTTGGTGTAGGAGCTTCCGGAGATGTGACAGATTGTCTCTTGTGTTATACCACTTTTTTCTTTCTTGATATAGCCAATTGCGATAGGAGTGTTTCACTACTTCTTGCGTTACCCAGTTATGATGGTTGATGTGTATTTTCATGTATTTTGGTATTAGGTTTTGCTTTAGACATGTGTTGTTAAAGTATATGTGGTTATTGGCTTTAACAAACTTAATCAGGTTTCTTCTGTACTTTGAAATGAGATTTGCTTCACTGGCACATAATATTTCTTGAATAATCTTCTTACTTATCACTTGGTGAAACATTTTTAAATATTGATAATGAAGGTTTAAATTAATTTTGCATTTGGACAGGCACAATCCGACCATTAAATTCTTTTGAACAATATAAAAATTCAATAAATCGAAAAATTCTATTTACATCAGAAACAGAAATCAACAATAGTTTAAACTTTTTAGATTTAACAATAGAAAAAACTGACACTAACCATTTGAAATTTAAAATATATAGAAAAGATACATTTACTGACACAATAATCCCCAATTCTTCAAATCACACAAACCAAATTAAGTTTAGTACATTTAACTCATACATAAATCGACTAATAAACATTCCATTGAGTAATCAAGATTTCGCCATCGAATAAGCAACCATAAAAACAATAGCTCGCAACAATGGGTATAATGCTGAAATTGTTGATAACATCTTAAAAAGAAAAAGGAAAAACAATTGATGAAACACTTCTATATCGAAGAAATTAATGAAATAAAATGGGCCAAACTTAATTATGTTAAGGATTTGTCAAATAAAATGATAAACAATATAAAGGGTAATGAATTTCGCATCATATGCAATGACCAGACAAATTTAGGAAAACTACTAATAAATAATAAATCCCCCATAGACAAATTAAAAAAGTGTAGAGTGTACGAACTAAAGTGCAGTGATTGTGATTCATTATACATAGGACAAACAGGAAGAACTTTTCAGACAAGACTAGCAGAACATAAAAAATCAATTTTAAATAACAAACAGTGTACAGGGATTTCAAAACATTGTATAATTAACAACCACTTTATAGATGTTAATAATTTCAAAATTTTATATTCAGGTAATAAGGGCCGTAATTTAAACCTTAGGGAAGGCCTAGAAATAAATAGGGCAATAAAAGACGGAAAACACCTCGTCAACAACAATGAGGAGATTTGGAATTCCCCAATCTTAAAATCCCTTATTACCTGATTATATATAAGCTTGTCGGTATCTTTTGTAATTCACTCCTGATAATGCTGTAAAACGCGAAACTAGTCGAGTAAATAGTAAAGTAAAAAAATGTGAAACAAACCAAGTGTAGTTTAATTTAAACCTTCATTATCAATATTTAAAAAGTTTACTTGGAAACCCTTTTGCAAAAACAAACCACCGAGAACAATCCGGAATTTATTCAATAAACTGCAACAATTGAAATAAAATATACGTAGGTCTAACACAACGCAATATATTAAAAAGATTCGAAGAGAACCAATATTACTTTAAAATTCAAAACCCGGACAAATCAGCGGTCGCACACCATTCATTAGAAACAGGACACACATTTTCGGTTAACAATATTAAACTTTTAAAGCAGCCAGGTCACCGTAGATTAAATATGCTTGAATCAATTGAATGTACAAAAATAAAAATGTTTTGCTAAATTTTGACCTTGGTCCCTTAGATAATCCATTATTGGATTTATTACCAAAAAAGTACCCCACAGAGAATGTAATCCCACCGAAAACCTTGCCAAACCCTTAGCCCCCGTAACACCTAGCTAATTACTTATTGGTTTTCCCAAATCTCTTTAGATATATATACCGCGCAAATAATTGTAAGAATTCAGTTTGTTATTGATAATGAGCACTTTGTGTCTCGAAATGTACATCTAGCGATAAAAATAAAAAGTGAAGTAAGGAATAACAGTATTTATTAGTGTAATCCATCAATGTTTTAGCACAATTTTGGGCATCTTTGACGGAAAAGAATGCTTCCATTTTTAAGCTACCTATTTAAAATAAATGTTTAATAGAGGATTCTTTAGCTCTTTATTTGCATTACCACATTGTTTAGAGCATATTGTATAGAATTATTTATACAAATAACGACAATCAACTGACAAACACAAATTGACAGATTATCCAAACTATGAAAATACATTACATTTTACAGCAAATTTGCGGTGTTATCATTCGCATTTTTTGCATGTGATCATTACAATAATCGTGTGTTTTCAAATAAGCCATATATGGCAATTTTTCAATTCGTGTGCGAATTTTAGCATTTGCAAATTTTTGCATGTGCATTTTTGCAAGTGATTTCAAATAAGCCGCCCCCTTAATTTAAAATGTTTGTATTCAAAATTCTATAAAACTCATAATTCCATAAAACTCATAAAAAAAATCTCTGAATACATAAATCGCTAAGGGATTTTTTTCAAAATGTATATTTCCCGACGCATACTTTGATAATTTGGAGCATTTTTAAATTTCATAAAAGTGTTAAATTTGAAGTTTCCAACGAGTTTCCACTCCCAGATTAAGCATTAAGTAAAATTTCGAGTTTAGAAAAGCCTAAAAATTCGGTTTGGTCGCGTAGCGCGAAGTGCAGAGCGGCCAAACCAAATTTTCAGGCTTTTCTAAACTCGAAATTTTACTTCATGCGCCACGCGTATAAAACACCGATTTAAAGTTAAGTTCAGAATATTCTGCATTAGTTTGATTTCACGTTAATACATTATACAATTATTTATTTTATCTAACGAAATCTTACGTTTTCAAAGGTGTTATTATATAAACAGATAAATTGTTTATAATTCACATTTATTATTTCAAATCAAAGTTACAGAAAATTGTATAATCATAAATTTTTATAAACTATTAGCAAATTCTAAAACGCATCAGTAAGTTTATGCGTTATTTTGAAATCACCCTGTATTTAAAAAATAATAATCATCAGGATTTATAGCACGTTTTCTTTTTTTTTTATTAGGGAAACCAAACGGAATTGCGTTCAGAATGAAATGTTAATATATTCCCGCTCTGGTTGAAAAGCAAAAAAAGAAAAACATATTAAATTGGAAGGAAATGAAAATTAGATGAGATGAAAGGAAGACCCATATATATTTAAGAACTTTGCACACGGAGAGATATTGAATAGACGGGAGAGGGCGGATATTGGATGAAACACCAAAGTGAAACTCGTCCCTGTTATTTTATTTCGATTCCGACCGGGAAATTCCTACGTCGGAATTTTATTTCATACAACCACAGAGTTGGGAATACTCATTTCTTACTTTGTGATGGTTATAAAATTCGGATGCATATAATATAAAATATATAATTAAATGTCCTCACGAATATAACTTGTTTAAGTCTATATTTCGTGTTACGCGTTTTCCAAGTTTGGCTTTTCATTGCGGTGCAAAAAGTAATTTACTGTGCTTATAGTAGTATCATTTAATCAGATTGTAATTTTTACTTCTATTAGAGTGTATTCATAGTTTATTAATTTCTAAACAAGAAATGTATTAATTTCTAAACAAGTTCTAATAATATTACCATGGTGTAGTGAATTCAGATCCAAATTCAAAATTATGTTAATAATGCGCAATACAGATATAGGCCAGAGCTGGGACGAACCCTCGTAAAAAGGATTCGAATTATGAATCCGAATCACCTAATATGATTCGAATCACGAATACTCGAATGAAGGATTCGTAAGAGATAAATATGATTCGAATCAAAGATTCGAATCCTGTTTTTTGAATCGCGAATACAAATCTTTTAGTAATAAATTTGATTTTATTATTATTTTTTTGCAACCGTTAATATATAAATATTTTTACCAGTTGCTTTAACAAAATTATTAAAAACCTAATTATTCATTATTAACACTGAACATCGTTGATAACAGACTAAGTATCTGATTCCCTGTTACTCTGACTAAAGATGTATTTGTGTGTTTTTGAACTTCACTTCAAATCAGTGTTTTGTACGCGTGGCGCATGAAGTAAAATTTCGAGTTCAGAAAAGCCTGAAAATTTGTCTCGGGTCGCTGCGCGACCCTCGACAAATTTTCACGGGGCTTTTCTAAACTCGAAATTTTACTTCATGCTTAGCCTGGGAGTGGAAACACTCGTTAAAAACTTCAAATTGAACTGTATTATAAATTCGTCGAATGCCTGAAAATTACGTTAATAAAAAATTCACTGAATATCACTAAAATCGGGAAAGTCAGAGAAAAGTCATGGAATTATATTCAAATTGACCAAAACACTAACAAAAAAGCCGTATGATATTATTAAATTTATCAAAATCAGCAGACAAATTACAAAACATTTAAAAATTTATAAAATTAACTTAAATATTGACAAAAACAATGAAAACTTCCCACAGAAGAAAGTTATATTAAAAGGTCAGGGAAAAAAATCTTGAATCCGGTAAATGTCGGAACAATTTAACATTTCAGATTGTGGCTACCATGTCAGTTTTACTTCAAATAATTTTAAACAAAATGTTGAAAACAAGATTGGTATCTTTAAAAACTTTTTCAGTCATTTAATGTTCTTATCAAAGCATTCAGTTTAAAGTTTCGAACGAGCGTTTCCACTCCCAGACTAAGCATGAAATAAAATTTCTAGTTTAGAAAAGCCCCTTGAAAATTTGTCGAGACAAATTTTCTGGGCTTTTCTAGTTTCCACTCCCAGATTAAGCATGAAGTAAAATTTCGAGTTTAGAAAAGCCTGAAAATTTGGTTTGGTCGCGTAGCGCGAAGCGCGGAGCGGCCAAACCAAATTTGCAGGCTTTTCTAAACTCGAAATTTTACTTCATGCGCCACGCGTATAAAACACTGATTTAAAGTTAAGTTCAGAATATTCTGCATTAGTTTGATTTTACGTTAATACATTATACAATTATTTATTATATCTAACGAAATCTTACGTTTTCAAAGGTGTTATTATATAAACAGATAAATCGTTTATAATTCACATTTATTATTTCAAATCAAAGTTACAGAGAATTGTATAATCATACATTTTTATAAACTATTAGCAAATTCTAAAACTCATCAGTAAGTTTATGCGTTATTTTGGAATCACCCTGTATTATAAAATAATAATCATCAAGATTTTTAGTACGTTTTCTTATTTTTTTAGGAAAATCAAACGGAATTGCGTTCAGAATGAAATGTTAATATATTCCCGCTCTGGTTGAAAACATTTTTAAAGTTAATCCTCACAATTAATTCCAATTATTTTTTACGATTCAAAACCTTTTGTAAGTATTTAAATCCTTTTATAAATATTCTAATCCTTTTGTAAGGATTCGAATCACTCACATTTGGATTCGAATACGAGTCCTCTTAAAAAAATGTAACGAATTCGGATCACGAATCCAGTTGAACTAAAGTATTCGAATGCCTCTTTTGAATCCTCTAAAAGGATTCGAATCCCGAATGATTCGAATCGTGCCCAGCTCTGATATAGGCTTTATACTACTTAAATTAAATGCATATGCGCATGACCGTCTTAAGAGCAGCTACCTTCCTCTCGAGTATTTGTTGAACCCCGATTACGAATGGTTCAATTTTTATATGCCGTTAAATTCCGAACAAAGTTTTGGTTAATTAACAGTAAAGTGACTTTTAATTTATGGCAGTTCCCTTAAAAACACTACACTTTAAAAATGTCGAAATAATGTTTAAACTCACTTAACACTTTGACTGCTAATTGGATTTGAGGGCGAGATCAATGCCTAGAGAAATGTTAATGTTGTTATTTTTATCAGAACAAATTACATTTATTATCTCTGTTGAGGAATGAATTAATTCAAAATAACTAAAATTTCCGTTTATTTTCTCCAACTCTGTCGCTTCTTGATACTAATATACTGTGAAATTCTTTCTATTTCTTGTTATAATATATCAGAAGTAGCGATCCCGAAGAAATCTATCGAAAATGATGATATATGGACCTTTCAGACGTACATACATAAAGGCAGGTACGTGCATTGTGCATATAATCCAGTAACAGCCGACTTTTCCATTTGACATTTTCTATGTAAATATATTCAAGGTTTATTTCGGGGAATATATAATATTATAGGGGTTGGTAAATGCACGAAAATAGGTCAATGTTTCCCTTTGAACTTTACTATCATTGTATTTTCCACGCCTCTATGTGTGACACATGAATTTTTAAAAGAAAATGTACTCTATTCAGCAGAAATTGTTAATCGTTAATACGTGTATAAAGGGAATTGTTATTTTAAGTATTTACAGGGTGGGATATCTGGGCTCACGTCAAAGATAGTACAATTGTTTCTTTACCAAGTTACTTGGTTTTAAGAGCTACATAACCTAAAAATATTTTTATTTATATATAGGGTGTGCCATAAAGACAGCAGCCGATGCAACTTGCTAATTTTAAATGGATTTCCCATCAAAATATTATTTGGTTTTTGAATACCTCATAAAAATTGCGTATCATTTTATTCACAAAAATGCACAATTGCCAAAAAGCAAACAATCATGTAGATATTAGTTCTAATAAATTTAACAACTTTTTCGCTAGCGGTGCCGAAGAGGTAGTAAATTCTATAAATACACTCGATAATGAACCAATGAGCTACATGTTAAACATCGATTATTTATCACCCAATGGTAGCATATTCCACTTCCAAGAGATATCTCCCATCAAAGTGCGTAATACAATCTAAAACTAATAAAAAGCCTAAATTTGGAACCAATTAAAAAATTTTGTGGATTTGCTGGTAGACTCAATTACAATTTAATAAACAAATCAATAAAATCTGGAATTTTTCCTGATATTCTAAAAATTGCTACATACGTTCCAATATTAAAAAAAGGAAACAGGTTAGATGTTAACAACTACCGACCCATATGCATTCTCCCTGTGCTCTCGAAAATTTTCGAATATATTTTATGTGAGCAGATGACTAACTACCTCGAATATCACAATCTATTGACAGATGCACAGTTAACGACATGCCTTTCCAACTACAGCATGGCTCTACACTGCTATACGCCGATGATACGACGATCTCATTTAAAGGTAATACTATAAGTGATATCGAAACTGAACTACAAGAGGACATAGATTCTATTAACATCTGGTTTGATAGCAATAAGCTAAAAGTAAATAAAAATAAAACGCAAACAATATATTTCTCCTTGAGGCCGAATTGTGTATCTGAAAATAGACATACAGAGAGTTTTATGTAACACCGAACATTGTCATAACAAAAATTGTTCTTTTAAGCATACGTTGTACATTTGCCGACGCTCGGTTTTTTAAAAGAATTTAATTTCAAGCTTTAAACGAGTGTTTTCCACTCCCAGGCTAAGCATGAAGTAAAATTTCGTGTTTAGAAAAGCCTGAAAATTTGGTTTGGTCGCATAGCGCGAAGCGGCCAAACCAAATTTTCAGGATTTTCTAAACACGAAATTTTACTTCATGCTTCACCGGTACAAAACACTGATGCAATATAAAGTTTAGCGGTGTGTTTTAAACCTCGTAATAAGTCAGTGATTTGTACCGGTGGCGCATGAAGTAAAATTTCGAGTTTAAAAAAGCCTGAAAATTTGGTTTGGCCGCTCCGCGCTTCGCGCTACGCGACCAAACCAAATTTTCAGGCTTTTCTAAACTCGAAATTTTACTTCATGCTTAGTCTGGGAGTGGAACACACCCTTTTCAAATTTCAAATTGAACTCTTTAAAAAAAAAACAACGATTATCGAAAGATTTACGGCATATGCGCTGTAATTGGGACATATATACTTAAGAATATGCACAAGTTGAGGTATTAATTGCGATTGATTGGCTACAATTTGTAATGGTCATATAGGCAACCTGATTTACACATAACTTAAAAATTAAAGATGTCAAATTGTATTGGATGAAAATGTTCGGTGTTACATAAAACTCTCTCTATAAATTTCCTTGGTATGCATATTGATACAAAATTAACATGGTCGCAACATGGGAAACTGCTTGAATCTAAACTCTCCAAACAAGTATATGTTCTAAACAATTTATCTAGATCATTAACAACGCATATGTTACGAAATATTTATTTTGATTATTTTCACTCACACCTAGTCTATGGAATAATAATTTGGGGACATTCTAGTATTATGTCAGACATCTTCCGTCTGCGACGACGCGCTATTAAAGTATTGGCAGGAATAAAATACCGAGCAAAGTGTAAACAATGCTTTAATAATCTGAAAATCTTAACAGTACTTAGTATCTTTATATTGGAGTGCATTTTATACGTAAAAAGTAATATTAAAAAATACAAGTGCAATAATATTTATCATTATCATGACACAAGGAAAAGAAATGAAAGGGTTGACTCATTTAGACTTTGCAAAGCAAAAACAGGCCCACGATATTATGGAGCAAAATTTTTTAACATCCTTACTCCAAATATACAACGCATGAAAATCAAAGATCTGAAGATATGGTATAAGAAGCTATTAACGCAAAATGCCTTCTAATCTTTTGAAGAGTTTTTTGATCATCAAAATTTATAATTTATAATCTATTCTAGTCGAGTTTACTACATATTATATTGCATTTGAAAAAATATTTTTATCTCTAGTTTTAAAGTGTTCTACTACATGTTATATTATATTTTATTTCTGTTTACAGATTTTTTAAAGTGTTTGTGCGTCGTAGTTCTTATTTTTTTTATTTATGTACATATTATATTTTTAATTGTATTTATTTCTATTGTATATCCGTAAGTTTATTTGTTTATATTTTAAGATACTTTGTATGAATATTTACGCATGTTTTATAATATGCAGATGCATTTATTTTAATATATTACGTTTGTCTATTGCTAGAATGTCTGATGTAGAAATTATTAGATAGTACTTATACTTATTGTATGTTGACCTGTGTAAGCGAAAGTATTAACACCAATAAATATTATTATTAAAAACATTTGGTCTAAGTCCCAGTGGAGCACCTAGGGGGCACATATTTTGGTGTGGCATTTTTTATATTTAGTTTTAGTTGTAAACAAAAACAACTTGTACATTTCATAAGTTTACTATTCGATATCTACGAATTATGAATTACTATATGATTTCGAACATTTTTCCTCATCGTCAAGGCAATGTAGGGTTAAAAACCTTCATATGTTTTGTGTGGCCTTTAAAAAAGTATCTTGTATTTTTATAAAAGTTCCATTTATAGATATATCAACTTATTCTTCTTTACTACTGAATAATTTAAATATTTCATCCAATGGTAAAAAAGTTCCTCACCTATAGTTTGTCTCAATTACAATTATGTATTTATGTTTAATAATTTATAAAATCTACCATTTGATTGACTTAAAGAGGGCGGCAAATTGGAGACCGCCCCGGGCGGCAGATGTTCTAGGTACTGCTGTCATACTGTTTCGGAGTTATTTTACATTTATGGACAAAAACGATGTTTGCAGTGGTTTCGTACAGCTAAAATATCTGTGAAGCAAAATGAGATAGAGAGTTGCAGATTTCACCATTCTCTTGAGAATAGAGGGCGCTATCGGTTGCACTTAAAAGTTGTTGCGTTTACGTTATTTGACTATGAAATGAAAATAGTTGAATTTATAAATTTTCAATCAAAGGTAACTTATTTTTTTTAAAAGGAATCATATAACTATTTGTACAACAATCGACTCAAAATAAAAGTCTCTTTCGAATTTGTGAGTTTTTTAGTCGATTGGTGTTTTTGTATAGTTTGAATTAATAAAATGAAGTTACTCTTGGTTGAAAGTTTATGAATTCGACTATTTTTATTTCGTAGCCAAATAACCAAATCGTAAGAATTATACAGCGTGTAAACGAACTACTGTACAGGCTCTCTACCACATAAGGGGCAGCGTTTAAATAAACAATACCTGCATTTGAAATTACCATACCTTTAGTAGATAGCTCACAAATAATTAATAATAATAGGCCACATGTTTGTAGATTCCACATAGACTGGTAGTTTGTTTTTAAACGATTTGGATATCGAATTACACCATCCAGAGAAAAGTGGGTCAGATTGTGAAGAATTATGTCCATGTTATCGTTTTTATAAGTACCCATTGCTGACTAAATTCCCAATATTTTCTAAACGTGTTAATGAAATTCAATATTTTTCCTTATTAGGTTCACACTTCACTCTATCTCCACTCTTATTGAAATGTTTAGATAAGAGCGGCGAGGGTGGATGATTTTTAAACATAAAAATAGTTTGCTGTTTAGTCTATGGTGAAACTTATTCCATGAAACATCTACATTTTGTAATATAGCGCGATACGTTTATTCAAACATTGAATTGGCAGACATGTTTCTTATTTACGGTGAAACTCGGTGTAATTCCGCGGAAGCTGTAAGAATTTATCAAGAGCGATTTCCTGAACGACACTTACTACCGCCAAACCGATTTAGAAATTTATTACAAAGAGCACGCGACACTGGAAGTTTGCAGCCCGTCGCCGGAGGTGGTGACCGTCCAATGCGATATTTGCGAGCGGAAGATGGAATTTTGAATCTGTTGGAAGCGGATCCTGGTTTAAGTACCCGTATTATCGCCGCTCAGCTAAATGTATCGCACACATTTGTCAGCAGTGTTATACGAGACAATATTTTTTATCCGTATCACTGCCAGCGTGTACAACATCTTCAACCCCATGATTTTCACAAAAGAATTGCATTTTGACAATTGATTTTGGCACAAAATGTTCAAAATACTAACTTTACCAAAGACATTTTAGTGACCGACGAATCGTGCTTTACGCGTAATGGACGTTTTAATTTCTATAATATGCATGTTTATGCAATAGAAAATCCTCGTGTTACGCGTAGAACTCATTTCCAGCATCGCTTCTCCCTTAATATCTGGGCAGGTATTTTAAATGATCAATTAATTGGGCCATTTATGTTACCATTTAATTTGAATGGAGAACAATATTTACGATTTTTGCAAGATGACTTTTTAGAAGAATGTGGTATTTGCAAGATGGTGCGCCAGCTCACTATGAAAGGCGCGTTAGAAGATATTTGGATGATGAGTTTCCAGGACGTTGGGTTGGTCGTGGACCCCCTGTACCATGGCCTCCAAGAAGTCCGGATTTAAACCCCTTAGATTTTTTTCTTTGGGGATACTTTAAAAGTGAAGTCTACACTACGGAAATTGACAATGCTGAAATGCCGATACAACGAGTAACGCCGCGGCTAATACCATTCGTGAAAAACCTCGTGAAATGTTTGCTACTGTTCGTGCAAATTGGATACGTAGAGCCCAAATGTGCATTGAGTGCGGCGGACGTCAATTTGAACACTTATTGTGATTTTTTTATACGTGACCCAGTTTCATCTAGTAATTTTAGACAGTGTGTGTGTGTGTGTGTGTAGTGCGTGCTAAGTGATTTATATGTCTCGCAGTAGTAACAGTAAATAAACAATACCACAAATGAGTGACCTAGTTTCATCTAGTCATTCGAGACAGCGTTCGTGTTTAGTGCGTGCGAAGTGATTTATGCGCCTCGCAGTAGTAAAAGTAAATAAAAAATACAACAACTTACGCATCCACGAAAAATATCATGAACACAGGTAACCAGAAGTTCTCAAAAAGTAAAAAATGCATGAAAAATTATGAAAAATCCAATATTTTTTTCCGATTTTATTTTTGCTGCAATTGGTGTCAAAATATTTTGTGTATACGCCCTTAAGAGGATGTACATTAGTTCGATTACACGCTGTATAATGCATTAGATAGCGCCCTCTATTTTCAATAGAGTGGCGAAAACTGGAACTCTCTATTTGATTTACTTTCTGAGATATTTTATGTTTATGAAACTACCGCAAATGTGATTTTTATCCATAAATGTCAATTAACTCTGATACGGTACAATTTAGAACTACTGTTTTTAATAAAATAATATGCAGTTTTTATGATCTTTATGGTCTTAAAATCAAGCACGTTGTTTTTCTTAGAAGAGTTCAAGTTGAAACTGTAAACGAGTGTTTTCCACTCCCAGGCTAAGCATGAAGTAAAATTTCGAGTTTAGAAAAGCCCCTTGAAAATTTGTCGAGGGTCGCGCAGTGACCCGAGACAAATTTTCTGGGCTTTTCTAAACTCGAAATTTTACTTCATGCGCCACGCGTATAAAACAGTGATATAACTAAAAATTTAAAAACACACAAAAGACATTTTTCATGTTAATCCTCACAATTATTTCAAATTATTTTCGACGATTCAAATCCTTTTGTAAGTATTCGAATCCTTTTATAAATATTCGAATCCTTTAACAAATATTCGAATCCGTTTACAAGGATTCGAATCACCCACATTTGGATTCGAATACGAATCCTTTTAAGAAAATGTACCGAATCCGGATCACGAATCCAGTTGAACTAAAGTATTCGAATGCCTCTTTTCAATCCTCTAACAGGATTCGAATCCTGAATGATTCGAATCCTGCCCAGCTCTGGTATAGGGAATGCTAGCATAGATCAATGCAGAATTTAATTCTGCGTCAGAATATGTCAAAATATGCAGCGTAATTTATTTAAAAAAATCGAGAATTAATCGTTTAAAGTTAACTAAATGTGGGATAATATTTTGAACAATCTTTATTTTAAAATTCCAAGTTAACCACCGTCGGGTACCTTCGGGTATTGACTATTTATATCCAACATGAAACCTTTTTCATTTTCTTTTGTTTGGAGATATAAAAATACATATCTCCAAACAAACGAAAATCAAAAGAATATCATGTTGGATATAAATAGTTAATACCCGAAGGTACCCAACGGTGGTTAACTTTCGGAATTTTAAAATAAAGATTGTGAATTATGAAATAGCACTAAATGTTAACTAAATATTATATATCTTGAAAACGGTTAAATTTGGAGGTTATCTTAGTTAATGATTTTTTCATAGAGTTTTATGTAGAATCCAAATTTGCAATAAAAAATTAAGTATTCCAGTAAGGGTGTTGGTATTTACTTCTGGTATAACCGGAAGCCGTATAGTTTTAAAAATATTTTCATTAAGACGAACACACAAGATTACTTTATTGCTGAACATTTCATAATAATACATTAATTTGAAGTCCATATACTTTTAGTGTGTGGTTTCGCTGGAACACCCTGTATAGATACACTGCAAACGTATCCTAAAAGTAAAAATGTATAGGCAATAAATAACAATAACGATTTTTAACATGAATGAAATATAACCCCCTCGTTATTTACCCAATGTACTACAGCGTTTCAGAGTTCAGATTTTTTTTTTTGTGAAATTCTGCGTTCTTCAATGTCGTCAAAATTTACTGCACTCTGCCGGAAAATGATTTTATAAAGGCGAAAGGTAATGGATGGCTCGGAATCGTTTTATAAGTGATTGCCAACGAGAAGCGTTGAGCGTCTGCCAGGAAAACCAGAAAACAGCAACAGTTGAAATTGAAATAAAATAGTGTATTCCCTGTGTGCGAGAATGGGGGAATGGCTGGAATAGGGAGGAGAGGTAAATGTAAACGCGTTTTGCGCGAACGTCGGATGAATTTTAAATGGGCCGTTTTTCCATTCAATTAAATTTAACGCTCTAACAGCACTTTTCCATTGCTGATAACGCTTTGCATTAGCCTCAGCAAAACATTTCCTAATTCTGCCGCTGGAAAGTCAATTTTGTCGAAGCTAAAATTAATTTTTTTATTATCAGTGTCGTTAAGTAGATAATATGCGTATAACTAGTAGCAATATTATTACTATTATTGGTTACAAAAAAATTATAAAATCAAATTTATTTTTAAAGGATTTGTATTCGTGATTTAAAAAAAAGAGTTCGAATTTTTGATTCAAGCCATGTTTTTTTCCTTGCGAATGCTTTATTCGTGATTCGAATCATATTAGGTGAATCAGATTCGTGATTCGAATTATATTAGGTGATTTGGATTTGTAATTTGAATCATATTTTTGAGGATTCGTCCTAGCTCTGCCGAACGCGCTAGAATAGCTCACAAGCCTTAAAAGAAAGCTACTGGTGCGGCGTTGACGATTCTAAGCATAAAAGTCGATCATCAGAGCTCTAACTGACCAAAATGATTGTTGCAGAAAACGCCAATTTCGAGGTTATAATCAAAACTCTGCGAGACGGCGTTCATAATACACGGTTTGAGGTTACCGTTGCCATGGTGAAGTTAAATAATCTCCATTTAAGTTACTCACCGGCGTCTTTTCCTCCTTTGACACAAATCCCGAAACCGTGCGTGTCCGTCGGTTCCCTGACCATCGTGACGGTCCTCGTGGACAATTCGTGGACCGTCGTGCCATAAGGAACCCTGTAGTTGTGAGTGGTGGATGGAGGACTGCTCGCCGGAGAACGCCTTGGCCTGTCCACGTTCAGTTTCGCGTTCGACTGATTGTTGAACAGCCTGAGCACCTGCTCCGGCGAAATCGGCCTCTTCTTATTGTTGCTGGGCGTGCTGCGGAAATTCGGATTCGATCCCAGATATGTACCTAAATCAGAAAATAACAATTACAGTATTAAACAAACACAATTGGAAACAAACAAGTGTTTTTTAGAGAATAAGTAAAAAATGGTGATTTGTCCATCATAGTACTTTCCTCCTGTCAGATTTATACTCATGGTTAAATACTGTCGGAAATGTCAAAATGTGATGATGAGATAATTTTAATATCAAGCATGTAGAAAAGTGTGTCAAACAAAAGTTGTTGCACCTTTCTTCATAGCACAAAATATTGATTATTGCATTTTGTTTCTGTCTGTAAATATTAATCCGTCAGTGTTTTTTGAACTTCACATCAAATCAGTGTTTTGTACGCGTGGCGCATGAAGTAAAATTTCGAGTTTAGAAAAGCCTGAAAATTTGGTTTGGTCGCGTAGCGCGTAGCGCTACGCGACCAAACCTAATTTTCAGGCTTTTCTAAACTCGAAATTTTACTTCATGCTTAAACAAGGAGTGGAAACACCCGTTAGAAGTCTTCAGTATAAAAATAATAATGTCTCTGTCGTTAAAACAATTGATATTTGACACAATCAGAGCTGGGCAGGATTCGAATCATTCAGGATTCGAATCCTGGACTCGAATCCTTTTAGAGGATTTAAAAGAGGCATTCGAATACTTAAGTTCAACTGGAATCGTGATCCGGATTCGTTACATTATTTTAAGAGGATTCGTATTCGAATCCAAATGTGGGTGATTCGAATCCTTATAAAAAGATTCGAATATTCATAAAAGGATTCGAATATTTATAAAAGGATTCGAATATTTATAAAATGATTCGTATACTTACAAAAAGATTTGAATCATCAACAATAATTCGAATTAATTGTGAGCATTAACATGAAAAATGTCTTTTGTGTGTTTTTAAATTTCTCGTTAAATCAGTGTTTTATACGCGTGGCGCATGAAGTAACATTTCGAGTTTAGAAAAGCCCAGAAAATTTGTCTCGGGTCGCGCAGGTTGAATCAGGGAAATGTCGGAAAAATTTAACATTTCAGATTGTGGCTATGTCAGTTTTACTTTAAATAATATGAAACAAAATTTTGAAAACTAGATTATTATCTTTAAAAACATTTTCAGTTATTTAATGTTCTTATCAAAGCATTCAGTTTGAAGTTTCGAACGAGTGTTTCCACTCCCAGACTAAGCATGAAGTAAAATTTCGAGTTTAGAAAAGCCCCGTGAAAATTTGTCGAGGGTTGCGCAGCGACCCGAGACAAATTTTCTGGGCTTTTCTAAACTCGAAATTTTACTTCATGCGCCATGCGTATAAAACACTATAATATTGTCAAATTTATTTATATTCGAACTTCACTTAAAATCTGTGTTTTATACGCGTGGCGCATGAAGTAAAATTTCGAGTTTAGAAAAGCCCAGAAAATTTGTCTCGGGTCGCTGCGCGTTTAAAGCTTCAAATTGAACTCTTTTAAAAATCAACGAATGTCAGAAAATGTACAAGGTGTTTTTTTCGTTGATAGTTAAGTTTAATGGCGCAATCAGATTTACGCTAACTAGATTGGTTTAGAAGATACAGGGTGATTCTCAAAATCTGCCGGTTTTTATTATAAGAAATATAATCGAAAATATTTTGTTAGCAACGGAATATCAAAACCAGTACGTAAATAATATTGAATTTTATGATATGTAAACAAACAAAAACAAACGCTTACAGAATTCAATTCATGGCCATCTAGAAAATGTTTTTTTTTGTTTTTTGGTATTTTTGCTACTTAGGTAAGAACAAAATATTAAGTGTTACATATTGTTGCAATCCCAAAAAAAAATTCTATTTTTTGAGGTACTCAGATACAGGGTGTCCCATTTAAGAAAATACTAGTTTTGATAATATCTCAAAAATTAAAACATCTATACTTTTTTAAGTACACTACTGAATTCTACGTAAAAAGTCATACCATTTCCGTATTTAAATTTTCTTTGCATCTCCATAAATAATCGAGTCATAAGAGATAATACAAACCGGCAGATTTTGAGAATCACCCTGTATCTTCTAAACAAATCTAGTTAGCGTAGATCTGATTGGGCCATTTAACTAAACACTAAAAAAGAGAACGGGACATACATCTTAGTTTTTTTGTATCTCTTACCGTTTAGTCTATACCTTATAATATCAACGAAAAAAAAAACCCGTACAGCTAAAATAATTAAGAAAAAATAATGTGATTATTTAAAAATAATGACACACCATGGAATTGATACAACAATTGCGAATGTCACAATAGCACAAAATATTGCTGTTACTTAATTAACGACAAATAACATAACGGAATCATCGTGATAACTGTGGTCTGCATAATACCACTTATTAGGAGGATTTTTACTTGTATAGTGTAAATCATTTCGAAAACATTTACTTTAATCAAGTGACTGCCATATCTTTTGGCATTTTGACATCCGCAATTGTTGTTTCAATTCCATGGCATGTTATTATTTTTATAAAGTCGAGATAAGAGAAACGTAAAGTGATAAACGTTAACACGAATGAATTTAGAATGTTTCCCTCTATAAAAAAGGTAAATACATTTTGTTTCTAAAATAAATAGGGGAGCCAAAACTTGAACATTTCAAAAATTACATGGGATTTCCTATGTTGCGTCCGTCAAGTCAACACCCGGTATCTACAGTGCACAAATACGAAACTAGGCAGGCTAGAAATGTATATACAAATAAATTACGCCTATCAAAAACACGAAATGGTCTATGATTTTAAGGACTTGAATTTTATAACAAAGTCCTGCAAGCTATTAGTGTGCTCCCATTAAAAAAATCCAAAAATTACACTCGATAGTATATTAATTATTAATGATTTCGATAGCTAACGCCATCTAATGCTTCATAGTGGCATCGTCAGTGACACGAATGCACAAAGTGCACATACAGGTCACTGTTTCGTCCACGAGCGAGCAGAACTCTGTTTGTGAAACCAGAACACAAATATCAAAATTCCTCAGCACTGGGTCGGGACCACACTGAAGAGGACCTTGAAGTCCGAAACGCGTCTGTGGGTATCTGGTGCCGGAATACTGAACACAAATTCAATTTTTATATTTGTTTCTGGTTTCACAAACAGAGTTCTGCTCGCTCGTGGACGAAACAGTGACTTGTATATGCACTTTGTGCATTCGTGTCACTGACGATGCCACTATGAAGCATTAGATGGCGTTAGCTATCGAAATCATTAATAGTTTTCACATATTGGCTTGAAATAGTCAGAATTGTTCAGTATTCCTCAGCACTAGGTCGGGACCACACTGAAGAGGACCTTGAAGTCCGAAACGCGTCTGTGGGTATCTGGTGCCGGAATACTGAACACAAATTCAATTTTGATATTTGTTTTCTGGTTTCACAAACAGAGTTCTGCTCGCTCGTGGACGAAACAGTGACCTGTATATGCACTTTGTGCATTCGTGTCACTGACGATGCCACTATGAAGCATTAGATGGCGTTGACTATCGAAATCATTAATAGTTTTCACATATTGGCTTGAAATAGTCAGAAATGTTCAGTATTCCTCAGCACTGGGTCGGGACCACACTGAAGAGGACCTTGAAGTCCGAAACGCGTCTGTGGGTATCTGGTGCCGGAATACTAAACACAAATTCAATTTTAGTATATTAATTGATAAAACCTATTATAGCTGGGAAGAATATCTGTTAGATATAAATGGATAAGGTTGCCATTACAATAAAACTTGGATCTTTTATTTTGTATATATCTGACTTTGAATACACTATATTTTTATTTGTAGGATTGGTATTTAATAAACAGTTTAAACTTATTATTTATTATGTATGTTTTTTAAATATTATTATCCAAATTAAATTAAATCGAGTTGACGTGTGTAAGATTTTTGTCTTCTGAACACTAATAAATTATTATTATTATTAAACACTTTCTAAAGGTAACTTTTTACCCCCATTAAAATGACGTAAGTATTTTATTTCAAGGACTTTTCGTATTTGTTTTCCTACACCAAATTCACTTTTCCTTGTGGGCAGATATGGAGATATGCATATAATTGAACAGCATTTTTGATGCTGATTTTAACGATATGCCACTTGTGTACCTATGTGAAAAAAAATGGTTTGTTATATACGTCAAGCAAAGTAGCAGTGTATGTTAATCAAGATTGCTTATTTATAAAACAAAATATACCACATTAAAAGAAGTCATATTTTTAAACAAATTGCAAGCATAACTTAGTAACGAAATTGTTTACCGGTTGTCATGGCAACTTTGCCAACAACTTTTTTTTAATAAAAGTATGCATGTGGCACATAATTGAAATCACCTTCAGAAAAACGACATTTTATCAACTTCCGGTTATAGAGAGGAAACAATTAGAGATAGATCAATTTTCTTATCGCCATTGATTAAAACACGAAAAACTGACTGGCTTGCGCAAACGGTATTTCAATATCCCTTCAAATACAAAAGTTTTCCATATATGGCACTTCCAAAATGCAACCTCTACATTTTCAAGCATTCCTCATTATTATAAAATGTTCGATTTAAAGTTTTAAACAAGTGTTTTCCACTCCCAGATTAAGCATGAAGTAAAAGAGCGTAGAGCTACGCGACCAAACCAAATTTTCAGGTTTTTCTAAACTCGAAATTTTACTTCATGCGCCACGCGTATAATACACCATAATATTGTGAAGCTAGAAATACACTAAAAATATATTATTTAAATAAGTTATAATTGAAATGTTAAAATAACAAAATATTAACATTTTCTTCACACAACCTCAAGTCAGGCCAAATAACACAATGTATCAAATTAACTTATTTAGTAATTTAATAAGTAAAAAATTAAAAATGTTGCATTATTATATAAATGGCAATGGGTTAATCGAGTTTTTGATTTGAAAATGTTCACGAATACAATACTTTCCCTTTGTATTACATACGGGGAAAGTAAAAACAACGTTTAAAAATATTAACAAAATGCTATGACAACTTTATTAATACGTTGAAAATGTGTTGAATACCTATAATCTTGAATATTTGGATCAGCTTTGAAATCATAATCTTCCGGCGTTCATCTTTCACTCTATGTTAATTGCCTTTATTTAATAACACTGCTATAAAATACACATACGCAATAATGCTGTGTGATCATTTAAAATATAAAACTAGAGTAGGCTTCAAATTTTAAATTAGATTAGCACTTCTGACTTTTAACACATAGTTTACCATAGCCTTAAATTAATTTCATCTTTTAATAAGCATTTTCCGCAACCGCACACAAAAGTGCCGCCTACGCTTAATTATAATTTAAATGAGCACACGGTATAATAATTCATTGCCATTAATATTTCTATAGTTTAACAGTTTTGTAGAATCAAAATTCCTCATAATAATGAACTTATCGCGATCGGCCCTGAATTAATTATATAGATAAAACCCACTGCAGTGTAGCTTAATGGATATTGAAATATTAAATTAGGATCTAATCGATTTGGCAGAAAGGAAGTAGCGATGACCGATACTACTATACGCTCTAGTGGGTGGAATTAATGGCACTTTAACACGAATATACGCAGCCTATACCGGTGCACTTAGCTAATGACGAAATATTCGGTGTAATAGATTGGATTAAATGCACTTTGTAACGTTAAGACGAGAAGTTAAGACGAGATACGGCTTTACGAGATTAATAACTCAATGAACTTTCACAGTTATAAATCTTTTGTATAAATTAATTCACTTATCTAATTAATAATACTCCGGGATATTTCAAGCATATAATTTGGAGTATATTTTGTTATTATTGTAGTGGTGTTGGTACTAATTCCTTGATTCTTGTACGTCAGGCAACGGAAATGTTTCGCTCGCTTTACGATGTTTGCTTTTATATCGGAGGTGTGTTTTTTAAAGGACAGTTTTGGGTCTAACAGGGGATCCGTTAATGTTTATGGAGAAGGGATTAGGCGGTATGCGATGGTAGGGTAGGAATAGTTGAGATTTGTTGGGATTAATTTTAAGCCTCCACGTGGAGAACCAAGTATCGGATTTGTTTATAAAATCTTGAGGGGAGTTAAGGGCTGAGGCTAGGGGTGATGAATGGGCGGTGTCATCCGCAAACTGTAGGGGATAACAGGTTGGGTTTATAAAGTTGGGATTGGGATGGTATAAGTCGGAGCTCGGTGTAAGAATAGGCTCAGAGTATGCCCGCTTGTCGTAAAAGGCGACTAATAGGGCCTTCTGTCCGAAGTCCTACACTATGTACCCTCACCTCACATCAAGCCCTTCCCGGCCGTCGTGTCGTGGCCAAGGGACTGCACAGGGCTCCTAACGATGCCGGCTGTCTTAGAACAGCCGTTATACCACGTGCCCTTGGGGCGTATCTGATATGACCCAAGGGTGAAGGGGGTCCTGGCTTAACCGCCCGGGCCGAGAGGAGACAACCTCACATAAACCCCATGGTCACGGTGGAACAGCCTATGCCTACTTCCATGGCTGCCAGCAAGCACTGGTAGCTGGCCAGATGGGAAAGTCTGGTCACCAATAGGCGGACTCTGGATACCTGCCGACCTCCAGATTTCAATAGGCTTACTCAGGCAAGGGAGCACGGCCTGAGTGGACCTTTATTTCTGCCCATCTCGTGGGATCATTTATGGACCACAAAGATATAACCAAAACCCCGGACGAGGGGGGGAGCCTCGTCACTTCACAAGTGGAGGCGATGGAGACTGGGGTCAATCCCGCTCCAGAAAATCCAGCGACACAGACCTCTCCAGAAGGCGAGCGGGAGTCAGTTTCCCCTGGCACAGAGGAGAGGCTGCTAGCAGGACCCAGCGATGAGGACATCGAGAAGATGACGAACCTCTCGCTAAAATACAAGAAATTCGGGGAGCCGCAAGAAAACGACTCTCCAGAATGCTCAAGAGCGGAATACCGTACGAGACCGCCTTGAGCACTGTAATCGAGCAAGGCCGTAAACGTCGTGAGGCCGAAGGGACTGGTACCCACCCCGAAGGGGCGGAAATCCAACCCAAGGCCGACACGACAAAAAAACGGCAACGCTCTGACGTGACCACCCCTGAGCAGGGCGCAAAAAAGACCTGCAAGAAGGACACACCGACAGACGTCACTGCGAGGGTGTCGAAGTTGTCGTACAGGGCTGCAGTCGCGGGTATCAGAGTGGGTATAATCCACACTGACTACCCCGGCACTGCCCTGACGACTGAGCAACTCACGACACTTCGCAAAAGCATCATGGCGGAAGTAGACAGGCTGCCGGACAACGGACCGCCTGTCAGATTCCAGGGATGCATAGCAAGGCCAGGCTGGCTGCTCCTGACCTGTGCGAATGAGCCAACCGTCTCATGGCTGCAGGAGGTGTTAGTACGCCTGCAGCCGTGGAGCGACGCGAGGCTCAAACTCGTACGGGGAAAGGAGCTGCCCAAACCAAACATATGCGTGGCCTATATCCCAGACGACGAAGCAGGAGAACGGCTCGCGTCAGAGGTAGTCCTTAGAAGACTGAGGGTCATGAACCCGGGACTGCAGGCTCAGGAGTGGGTAGTTCTACGCCATGAGGATGCAGGGCCGGGGCAGACCTGGACGTTTTCGATGGACGACGGGTCATTGGCCTATCTCAAGGAGATGGACCTCAAACCCTACTTCGGCTATGGACAGGTGACGTTCAGGGTCAAAGGCAGGGACAAGGAGGCCAATAAGCCCCCTGCTGCAGAGCCAGGGGAGACAGAGGAGGAGCGGACTCCAACCACCCTATCAGTCGACCAGGTGGCCGGCGGCAGCGGATCACCAAGCGAACCCCAAAGGACACATCCTAGGCCTACATCGGCCAAGGGTAAGGGTCCACTAAGGGGCAAGGCACACCCAAAGAGGGGCGGTAAATCGACCTTCCGGGGAGCCAAATCACCGTCGGGTAAGTGATGTACCCGACGGTGAGATGTGTGCAGGCCAACCTGCACCATGCCAAAGGAGCCTCTTTTCTCCTTGGCAAACGGTTCAGAGAAGAGCGTGCAGATATCGCCTTCATACAGGAGCCATGGGTGACTAGCACAGGCCGGATAAGCGGCCTGAGCAACATACCAGGTAAGGTAATTACATATAGTTCGGGGCAAAAACCCAGAGCTTGTATATTAATCCGTAAGGACATTGAATACTTTCTGTTGACAGGATACTGCACCAGAGATGTAGTCGCTGTGCAGCTGAAACTCCCGGTGGGGAAGAGCAGGCTGGACGTAATAGCCTGCTCGGCATACTTCCCGGGGGACAGCGCAGACCCACCACCTCCAACAGCTGTGAGAAGACTGGTGGCCCACAGCAAGAGGGAGAATATCCAGCTTGTTGTGGCATGTGACGCCAACGCACACCATCTAGCGTGGGGCAGCACTGACACCAATCCGAGGGGTGAGTCTCTATTAAACTTTATTATGGGGGAAGGGCTAGCTATACTTAATACTGGCAACGAACCTACCTTTGTTACGAAAAATCGCGCAGAGGTATTAGATATTACTTTCTGCTCAAACTACTTGAGCACAAAAATTTCCGACTGGAAGGTGTCAGAAGACCCCTCCTGCTCTGACCATCGGAACATTCAATTTAACATTGAAGCAGGCACTAGACCAATAGTGGAATACCGTAATGCTAGAAGCACTAAGTGGGACGGTTATACGCGTACACTTGGAGAGCTTCTGGGATCAACGGCACCCACTATTAAAAGTCATGAGGACATTGAGACGGCGGCAGAGCATATCTGTCGATCAATCGTCTCAGCGTACCATGAAAATTGTCCACTACAAAGGAAAAAGGACAGTAGAAATGTCCCCTGGTGGAACAATACATTAGAAAAAATGCGAAAAGAAGTCCGGAAACTATTCAACCGGGCTAAGGAGGCGGGCAAATGGGAACCGTACAGTACAGCTCTAACGGAGTACAACAAACAAATTCGCAGGGCCAAGAGGGAATCTTGGAGAAAGTTCTGCGAGGGTATTCATGATACTCCCCGTAGTGCAAGAATCCACAAGATTCTAGCCAGAGAGCCGGCGCAAGCACTTGGGTCGATAAAACGACCTGATGGCTCACATACGGCCTCTGGTAAAGAGACGTTAGAGATCCTGGCCCAAAATCACTTCCCAGATTGTTCCCTTCTAAGTAACGAAACACCGGATACAATGCTTCCACGGGATCGAACTAAGAGACCGGGGAAGCAGGACTGGAAGGTGGTAAACAAAATCGTTACCTACAGATCAGTAAGTTGGGCGGTCAAATCCTTCCAACCATACAAAGCACCAGGAATAGATGGGGTCTTCCCTGTCCTACTCCAAAAAGGCTTGGAGAAAGTAATCCTCCACCTTATAAGACTGTTCAGGGCGAGCCTAGCGTGGAATTACATTCCAACTAGCTGGTCGGAAGTAAAGGTAGTCTATCTACCTAAGGTGGGAAAAACAGATCCCCTACCAAAATCCTTCCGACCTATAAGCCTGATGTCATTTATCCTAAAGACCCTGGAAAAGGTGCTGGATGGCTACATCAGGAGGGAGATACTGAGTATTAACCCTCTTAGTGTGCACCAGTATGCCTACCAAAAGGGGAAGTCAACGGACTTGGCGCTGAATAACCTAGCCGGGAAAGTTGCGCAAACCCTGGACTACAAGGGAATTGCGGTAACAGCTTTCCTGGACATAGAAGGGGCCTTCAACGCTGCTCTGACGGGATCACTCTGCAAATCCGCGAGGGACAGAGGGGTTCCACCGGCTATTACAGGCTGGATCAGAGCAATGCTCGACACCAGAACCGTGACAACATCACTATGTGGCGACACGGTCAAGCTGAGGACTGCCAGGGGATGCCCGCAGGGAGGGGTTCTTTCCCCCCTGCTGTGGTCTTTACTGGTAGACGATCTGCTTGCAATAATAGATACGCTTGACGTCGAAGTGCAAGCGTATGCTGATGACATAGTCATTCTTGCAAGGGGCACGGATGAAAACCAAATCTGTGAAGCCATGCAGGAGGCACTGGATGCGACTCAGAACTGGTGTATAGGGGAACGGTTAAACGTAAACCCTAGCAAAACATCAGTTGTCCCGTTCACGAGAAGGAGGATCCTGAAATTGAGACCTCTTACTCTACGGGGAGAAACCATACCATTTGTGGAGGAGGCGAAGTATCTAGGAATCACCCTGGATAAATCGCTGAATTGGAACTCCCACTTGGACAAGACAATCCGCAAAGCAAGGTACGCCCTGTGGACGTGCCATAGAATTTGCGGGAAGTCATGGGGATTAAACCCCAAGCAAATGTACTGGCTATATGGTTCGGTCATAAAACCAATAATAACCTATGGCAGTATCGCCTGGTGGCCGATTACAACTCGAAAAACGGCCATATCAAGGCTCTCCTCACTGCAGAGAATGGCGACAGTGGCGGTAACTGGAGCCATACGCACTACCCCATCAGCGGCGCTAGAAATGCTACTGAACCTCACCCCCCTGCATATCCTAATACAGGGCGAGGCCAGATTGGCAACGTATCGATATCACCACGCGGCCCTATTGGATCCGAAGGTGATAGTCTTCACACCAAATGGGCTGTCAACTGCCATTGAGACGGATGACACCCTGAGTATGAGGACTGACTACGCAGTCACGGACTACTGCGAGGATCAGCCGTACAAGGTCCTGTTCCCAAGCAGGGACGACTGGGAGCGACACAAAATCACCCCAGAAAAGGCTGACTCCTACTGGTACACTGACGGCTCAAAACTGTCCACTGGAACAGGAGCCGCAGTCGTCGGACCAAGGACTGAACTTTACTACAGCCTTGGCAGGTATGCTACCATACTTCAGGCTGAAATATACGCCATTGAAATGTGCGCCCACGAAATCCTTTCAAAGGGTTGGGCGGGCAGGACAATAAAAATATGTTCGGACAGCCAGGCGGCCCTTAGGGCCCTGGCATCTTCTAGATGCTCCTCGCTGGCTGTACGGAACTGCAAGGAAGCCCTCTGCCAAATGGCACAGGTAAACGGGGTCAGTCTGATGTGGGTGCCAAGCCACTCTGGCGTGAAGGGAAACGAATTAGCCGATTCCCTAGCCAGAGAGGGGGCGCGTACAGCCTACATCGGACCAGAACCCGCTCTGGGGATACCCAGATCAACAGCTAGAGACCGTAACAACGGATGGATGAGACACGAGGCACAGGATTTCTGGCAAAACCGCCCTGGGATGAGACATTTCAGAGCGGTAACAAGTGGACCATCTGCGGCCAGGACGGCCTCATGGTTGAAGCTGAGCAGATCAGATGTTCACACATTAACTGCTCTCTTCACTGGACACAGCCGTCTAAGGCATCACCTTAACAAACTAGGACTAAGCGACACCACTGAGTGCCGCCTATGCCTAGAGGATGATGAAACAGCAGAGCACGTCATATGTGCCTGTCCAGCTGGCAACCAGATCAGGACCACGGTGTTTGGCACACCGAAGCTAAACCTGAAGGACCTGGAGAAAACTTCACCTGACAAGATCCTTGACTTCATCAAGAAGATGGACTTGGAAGGTGAACTGTAAGGTCGGATGTTCGACCTTAATTGTGAGCCACAATAGATCCTTGCGGTCGCAGTGGAGGGTAGCATAACTACCCACTCACTTTCAATAGAATAGAATATATATATTGTATAATAAAGGAGATAAAGGGGAGCCTTAAGGAACACCTTGTTCAGGATGGAATGTCGAGGATAAGGTTTGTCGTATACGGATTTGTAGTTTGCGGTTGAATTAATTGAATGTGGTGTCGCCTGAACAAGAATAATCAGGACGGCGGGGAGAGATAGGAAGGTTGCCGTGGACACAAAAAATAATAAAAAAATATTTTTAGAGAATAACGCGTGCTAACGTTCGTTTTTGTACGTGACATAGTTAAGTATAAATAAAACTCCCGAAGTATCAAATGCACCTATAACTGCAACCAAATGCACCTATGACCGGCGTTATAATATAATATACTCGCAAACAGAAGGTTTGCTTATGGGATCGCCGCTATCACCTTTATTAGCCGAATTTTTTATATCCGACTTTGAAATTACTCTTCTCAGTAAAACAGAGGCAAAACCTGTGTTGTACTGGGCAAGGTATGTGGACGATATCTTTTGTATTTGGACTGGAACGACAAGACTATTAAATTCATTTGAAAAATACCTAAATTCAATTAATAATAATATACAATTTGCTACTGAAATAGAAAAGAACAACAGCTTACATTTCCTTGACATAACCATTGTTAAAAATACTAATTAATTAGAATTTAAATTATATAGAAAAGAAGAACACAAATAAAATAAAATTATATACTGTTCACTCTTTTATCAATAGATTAATTAACCTCCCTTTAAGTGAATCTGATTTCAGACAAGAATTAAATATTATTTACAAAATTGCTGAAAATAATGGCTATAGCAAGGACGTTATAAATAATTTATTAAAAAAGCAGAAACAAAAACATTTAATTAAATACTTTTTACCCCCCTGAGCAAAAAATAGATAGTCAATGGTATAAAATTAATTTTGTTAATGACCTGTCATACAATTTAATCAATCAATTTAGGGGGAAAAACTTTAATATTATATGTTCAAACCCACTAAATTTAGGCAAATTATTAATAAATAACAAGATGAAAACAGAGAATTCAAAGAAATGTAGAGTTTATGAAATTCAATGTGATGAATGCGATGCAATTTATATTGGGCAAACCGGCAGATCAGTCGAAACCAGAATGAAAGAACATACAAAATCTGTTTTAGATAATAAACCAACAACTGGTTTTTCCAAACATTGCATCGCATTCAATCACTTCTTTAATCCGCATAATTTCAAAATTTTGCATTCAGGTAATAAGGGATACACACTAAATCTAAAATAAGGCCTGGAAATTAACAGGGCCATAAAAATGGGAAAAACGTAGTTAACGAACTCCCCAATTTTGACTTCCCTTATTACCTGGAAGAAAAATATGTATATATACCTAGACAATATTTTTTTCTATACATTCCTTTGAAATTGGTCTAACAAACCGAAACTAGTAGGAATAAAGTTTCAATTTGTGAAACAATACCACGTGTTTTTAATTTAAATAACTTTATATATTAAGAAACAATACCAATAATTTAAAACAAAATCAGTGACTTCAAAAAAGTTATAAAGTACGTAAGTAACGGCGAAGACCTGGAGTTCTATTACCATGTCACTTTATGAAAAACTGCCACGGCCCCAACAACTGAAAACGATGCCTAAGATTGCTAGAACCGTATTATTTTGTCATTCATTTTCCTTTTATGATTTCTTTTTATTAACATGACTATTTTAAATTAAATATATATTAAATTAAACAATTTTCAATTCAAAAAGTGTTTCTATTTAATTTGTCACCACTAAATAATTATTTAAATCTGAATGAGTGGAAAAAGGGTGTAAGTCCCTGACCTGTTTTTTCCTGTGGCTATTGACGTAGTCAATTCTGAGAACTTTCATTCTTGTTATACTGTCCGCTGAATATAGCACTACAACTTTTGTATATATGTCAAAATGCAAATAATGTCAGTTATAAAAATGCACATTTTTTTCAATTTCCCAGAATTAAACATTTTGGACTTACACCCTTCTACCACTTAGCGATTTATTTATATGAACTATTATATACAGGCTATTTCGTATTTCGACAGAATGTATGGGGATCTCAGTTATTTAAAGAGATATAGAGTCGGTTAAATTGGGACAAAGTTGCGTATTTTAGGGTCTAACAATAATCGGAAAACAATCTTTTTTTGTTTTCAAGATATCAACAAAAAAACTGATTTTTCGAAAATCGTTATAATTTTTTTATTCAAAAACTATTGAACCTGGCCATTTAGAACTTTGACAATATACAGGCACGTTTTAATGAGGAATCTAGTAGCAAATTTTTTCTAAGATAACTATAACATTTACCCGGGGACCATTGCCAACTTGTGTTTTTCTTATAAGCGCCATTTTGCATTTTCATATTTTTTGAAAGAATATTTTTTTCTGGACTCACTGATGTATCACACTTATAATTTATTTTAGATTTGATATTTCAAATTATGATAATTTCTTTTTTGCAAAAAGTGCCCTGGAAACAATGACTTCATATCTGTTAATCAATAAAATCTTGACAGCAGTCAATCATTGTTAGCACTCAAAATTAATTATTAACTGTCAATCTTTTGTAATAAGAATAATAAATATCGATTATCACATAAAAGTTGCACAAACTAAATTTATTGTATTTTTATTATTATTATTATTCTTTGCATTTTTTCGCTACATCTCGGTAAATATTAATCACTATCACATCTAAGCATTATATATTTTTAATTTTGCTGTAAATCAGTGTTTTATACGCGTGGCGCATGAAGTAAAATTTCGAGTTTAGAAAAGCCCCGTGAAAATTTGTCTCGGATCGCTGCGCGACCCTCGACAAATTTTCTAGGCGGGGCTTTTCTAAACTCGAAATTTTACTTCATGCTTAGTCTGGGAGTGGAAAGCCTTCGTTAGTTTAAAATACATCACAATTGTTAAAATGTGTATCGTCGGATGCCCGTCTTCAGGGGTGATATGTAAGCAAATTATAGGTCCTAGGAGTTGTTAAATAAGTGAGTAACTCAACTGTTTCCAATGCACTCTTTACAAAAAACAAAAGTTTAAAATTGTACATATAAAATGTACATTAAACTATAAGTGTGATACATCATTGAATTCAGAAAAAAATATTATTCCAAAAGATATGAAAATCCAATATAGCGCCAATAAGAAAAATAAAAGTCGGCTATGGTCCCTGGGTAAATGTAGTTATCTTAAAATAAAATATATTACTAGATTTCTGGTTAAAAAGTGCCTGTATAATGTCAAAGTTGTAAATAAAAAATAAATACGAAATTTCAAAAAATCCGTTTTTTGACAATTTCTCAAAATTGAAAAAAGATATTTCAAATTTGTTTTTAGATTATTATTGGGCCCTAAAATACGCAACTTTTCCCCAATTTAACCGACTCTCTATCTCTTCAAATAACCGAGATCCCCATAGATTCCGTTGAAATACGGGCACCCTGTATAATATTTTAAAAATTTTTAAAAATGCGATTTTTGAGAAATTCAAAATCAAAATTTTGACTTTAAATAAACAAAAATTAAAATATAGTAGTTTTTTGTGTTGTATATCATAAAAAAGTTCGTGCTACAAAATGAGACCTGTTTCACATGTCTAGCTCAATTTGGAGACCAGTAATCGTAATAAAATAATTATGCGATTTGCTATTTTAACTTATTTTTCTGAAACTTAGATGCAAATACTTTTAAAACGGCTTAAAATGTTCTCCTAACTTCATTTCATTAATCCGATATTTAAAGATGGTAAAAGAGATAGTATTGAAAATTATAGAGGTGTATCCATCCAGTCCACTATCCCAAAGATATTTGATAAACTTATATCGGAACAACTTAGATGGAGCTGCAAGAACATAATATGCGACGAACAATATGGATTTTTTGAGGGGAGATCTACAACATCTAACCTGTTGTCATACCAGATGTATTTAATGAATGCTTTGGAAAGAGGTCTTCTAGTAAATTCCATTTATACAAACTTTTCTAAAGCCTTCGACCGTGTCAATCACTCAATTCTTTTAAAAAAACTCGAAGGTCTTGGCTTTAGTGACAATATGGTAAAATGGTTTTCCAGTTACTTAAATAACCGACAGCAGTTTGTTAAAATTGATAATTTTATATCTATAGCAGTTCATGTGACATCTGGTGTGCCTCAGGGATCTCATTGTGGACCAATCTTGTTCTTGCTCTTCATTAATGATATTGGTAGTATCATACAAAACTGTAGATACCTTATGTTTGCAGATGACTTAAAGATTTTTAGAGTCATTGAAACGGCTACTGATCAGAGACTTTTACAACATGATTTAAACAATTTATCTACCTGGTGTACCAACAACTGTCAACAACTTAACTTAAAGAAATGTATGGCTATATCTTTTGGTCGAAATAGACGTAATTTAGTTGAGTACTCTATAAATAACTACAATTTACTATTTGTTGAGAAAGTGCGTGATCTAGGGGTTATATTTGACTGCCGCTTAACCTTCATCCCACATATAAACAGTATTATAAGTAGATCTCTTTCGACGTTAGGTTTTGTAAACAGATTCTCTAAACAGTTCAGTATAAATACATTCAGAACTCTTTACGTTACTTTAGTTCGCCCTCATTTGGAGTACTGTTCTGTAATATGGACACCACATTTTAACAACCACAGTGACTTAATTGAAAAGGTCTGAACTAGATTTTTATTACTTGCTTCACATAAGCTAGGTATTGCCCGGATAAATTATAGCCGATCTTATATGCTAAATGTATTAAATTTAAAATCTCTGCGCTACAGAAGAGTTATGCTAGATTTGTGCTATGGGTACAAACTAATTAAAGGCTTTGTGAACAGTAGCATATTGGTTGGGGCATTAAACTTTAATTTTGATTCATCCACTGTTCTACGAAACAAATCTTTGTTTCGTTTAAACACCCATCGCACAAATTATGCCTCTAATAATCCTGTCTGTCGCATAATGAAATATTGTAATATACTAAATACATTTCCGAACTTTTTAATATTTTGTAATTCTTACAATATGTTTAAGCTCCACCTTTCGCTCATTGATCTTGTAGTTGTTTTTTAATTGTATATATTAGCTAATTGTAACTTGAATTTTATACCTATCATGTGCATTGTATTATTTGTTACATGTTTAATTTACACACACTTATTATATTTATATATATTTAATGTAAAATGGAGATTTCCGTACAAATAAATAAATAAAATAAAAATAAAATAAAAACTTTAGACATTTTTCGTTTTCTGTATAAAGGCAACAGGTGAACAAAGTTTTAAAAAAATCTGAGATGGTAAGGTGAAAGACTGTGTTGATTTAATTAATCAGGAATTAATTATATTACATAAAAATTATATTACATAAAAATCATATTATATAAAAATCATATTATATAAAAACGACAAACACCCAGAGAACCAATTACACCTTCATTAATTGAGGACCTATCAAATGGGGAAGAATATGAAAATATGTTTATCTATTCATAAACACATTTTTTTATGAATAGATAAACTTATGTTTCATTTTCGGGAAAATCGTATAACTAGATTTTTATATTTTCCCCTCTGACCCGCCATGTTTTAATTATAACAAATTGATTAAAAAGTTAAATAAGAAAATGATTAAAAATCTCTAATTCATTAAGCTACAATATAAAATGTTAATTGTATGATTTACGCTTCATGACATCCTAACTTAATTGTATAAAACAAATTTCGATTTTATCTCGTAATTTTTTACACCATGGCTAGATAGAGACATTCTGCAAACAAAATTAAGTGTATAAAAAGTTAATAAAAGCAGAATTTATATTTTTTTTATCTATATATTTTATCTTTATCTACAGTTTTCATATTATTTAGAATATAAAATTTCTGATTAAAAAGTGTTTTGTTCTAAAAGCTTATCAACTGGCGCATTATGTGCATTCTTTGAGTAATTCCTCAGTAAGGCTCTTACAAAGGGATTACCAGCGGGGCTTCACAATAACCGAAGGTGATACTAAAATAAGCGCCTTAAGTCGCATAATGCGCCCTTGACCAGAAACTGCCCAAGGCAAAACAAAATTCAATAAAACGAAATTAACTAATACTATAAAAAAAACAGTTTAAAATAGTAATGGAATAATCGCATTAAGAAAATTTTAGTTTTACAAATGGAAGTAATATCTCTTCTTGTTCTTCACATGTGATGATTCCAAGATTTTATTTTGGAAAGGAAAGTCAAATTTTTTCTTGCTCTTCACTTAACATGGGTTGATGTATCGATTATTATAATGAGTCTCTCCAAATACACTGCCGAGCATAAAAGTAGGGTCACTCCATAATTTGAATGTTTTTGTATTTTTTTTTTAGAAATCTTTAGTTTTTTACGTGTTTTTTCAGTTGTAACAGTTTACTAACTGATTGCTTGAATAAACAAAAAAGTTTTTGTTGTTCACAGTTTATTGAAAGTAATGAAAATGAACAATTTCAATTTGATTTGCTAAGTAATGAAAAATGAACAAGTTTACTTTCATATGCTTTTGTTGAAACAAACAAGCATAGTTTTTGTTTCTGTGATGACAAATCAAAAAATTGTTTGTGTATTGTTGTAATTGTTAGTGTTTGGCAATGAGCATAAATCCTGTTGTTGCGGCACGAATTGTGGCGACGGCCGCGGTCTGCGCGAAACTGCGAGAAAGGTTGATGTAAGTCTCTCGAGTGTGCAACGAGTATGGCGGCGGTACGAAGAGACTGGTCTGCTAACAACAACAACAGCTAGAGATGACCGCTTTCTTGTTTCTAGTTCTCTGAGAAACCTAACGGCCACGGTAGTTTCCCTTCAAAATCATCTGCATGAAGTGAGAAATGTAAACACAAGTGAGTGGGCAGTTAGGAGGCAACTTCATGCTGCTGGATTATCTTCTCGAACTAGAGCTACTGGACCTCTTCTTTCCCGTGAACACCGGATAGTGAGGTTGAATTTTGCACTAGAACACTTGGCTTAGACAATAGTGGATTGGAGTCGCGTATTGTTATCCGATGAATCGCAATTCTGTCTTACGGGCTCAGATAGACGTGTAAGAGTGTGGCGACGACAAGGCGAGAGATATACTCAAGCATGTATTGCCGAACGACTTCCATTTGGTGGAGGATCAGTTATGGCATGAGGAGGCATATCTTTTGACACTCATACGGAGTTAGTCTTTATCGAGAATGGCACGTTGACTGCGCATAGGTACCTGACAGAGGTTCTAGAAAACCATGTTTTACCGTTCATGGTTATTCTTGGTGACGACGCAACATTTATACATGATAAGGCAAGGCCCCACACTGCTCGGATAGTTACTGAGTATCTTGACGAGTGTGAAATCAGGCGATTTGTTTGGCCTGCTCGCAGTCCAGATTTAAATCCGATTGAGCATGTTTGGGATGAGATGGGAAAACGTTTACGGAGACATGTGCAGGCCCCCAGAAATTCAAGAGAGCTTCGCGGCATATTGGTGTAGAAATGGGACAATCTTCCGCAGAATATGATCCAAAATCTGATCCAGAGCATGCCTCGTCGATTACAAGCTGTTATCACTGCCAGAGGAGAGAATATTCGCTACTGATGTCCTTATACTTTCTTTTGTTTCAACAGAAGTATATGAAACTAAACTTGTTCATTTTCATTACGTAACATGTCAAATTGAAATTGTTCATTTTTATTACTTTCAATAAACTTTGAACAACAAAAGCTTTTTTGTTTATTCAGGCAATCAGTTAGTGAACTGTTAGAACCTAAAAAACGCGTAAAAACTAAAAATTTCAAAAAAAAAATACAAAAAAATCAAATTACGAAGTGACCCTAGTTTTATGCTCAGCAGTGTATGTATATCCCGATTAATCGCATGACTAGTTTAAAAGCAGTAATCATTATTTATAACTGTTTCTTTGTGATTTGATTCGTTTGCCACGTTCTCAAATCGTTTAGTTCCTATTTGGCATACCAATTAGCAATTAGATCACGGTAGGCTGGAAGCAGTAATCAAGTACATTTTGTAAATTTTGAGTAAAAAGTAGATAAGTACAGAGTACAAATTTACTTAATTTAACATTTTCTCAACCAGTTTGAGTACGCAGTAATCTAATAAAAAAACTACTCAATAGCGTGCGATCGTTTAAAACATGATTTAGAGTAGGCTTTGAGTTTTGAATTAGATTGGCACCACTGACTGTTAACACATAATTTAATATAACCTCAAATTTATTTCATTATTTCATAGATGTATAATTTATGGAATGATAGATTACATTTGAGGTAATGCTAAATTATGTGTTAACAGTCAGTAGTGTCAATCTAATTTAAAACTCAAAGCTTACTCTAAATCATGTATTAAACGATCGCACAGTATATATAAATGCAAATGAACAATTTGGAGCAACAAAATGAAAACCTTAGAAATTACATTTTGTTAATGTGCCTTTTTGTTGTCATTAATCATTTCTAAAACGTAACTGTCAGTGAACGAATTAAAGTTAGAGACTCATAATTACAACACATTTTTTTATGAAAAACAGGCCGCTTGATTTTGTCAGTGGTTTTCATTGTCTTGTGCCTAATTGTTACTTAAGTACAATGAATGTAATTTGTATACAAATATGTTAGATACAGAAATTGAAAATGGAATGTGTATAATGCGCTTTTGTTTAGAGAGTATTAAACCGATTGGATGGATGAAATAAACTATTTAAGGAAAGGTAGTTGATGTATAGGATATTTACGAGATAGGTAGGCAATGAAAAGGAAAATATTCATCAGTTTAAAAGAGACTAAACGTTTAGAATTTATTTAATTGAATTGAACCTCCCTTGTACACGTACTTAAAGTTGAAGGACAAATCTAGTAATCAATTTTTTCTGTATTTTTTGTAATCCCTTAGTGCACTTCTCAGAGTAACCTGCTCATTTTCATTTCAAACAACAAAACTTGCAGTTGTTTAATGATAAATCTAGCATGAATATTCTCATTACGTCAATTTTCAATTGTTTCAATGATGAAACATACGAGTGCCTTCCACTCCCAGACTAAGCATGAAGTAACGCGCCCGAGCCAAATTTTCAGGCTTTCCTAAACTCGAAATTTTACTTCATGCGCCACTCGTATAAATCGCTGATTTAATGTGAAAATGGTCTTTAACGATTTTATAAGTGAAATAAGTTTATTATGTCAAGTATCAATTGTTCAGGTGATGGGGAAAGTGCTATGATGGACTCATCACAATTTTTTTATTCAAAATCAAAATGTTGACTTTAAATAAACAAAAATTAAGAAATAGTAGTTTTTTTGTGTTGTACATCATAAAAGAGTTCATGAAAAATGCTACAAACTAAGACTTGTTTCACATGTCTAGCTCAATTTGGAGACCAGTAATCGTAATTAAAAAATTTAGCAATTTGCGATTTTGACTCATGCTCATTTCCATTTTAAACAACAAAACTTATTGTTATTCAATGATAAATCTAGCATGAATATTGATTCTTCCAATTTAAAGACGCGATTTTTTTTAAACTATATGCAAGGATTAGAATAAGACGCACATTTTTGAGAGAAAATATAGTGTATAATATCATTACCTTGTTTCTCATTGATCACTTGGTAAAACATTTTTGCTAATATATAGTATTTTAATTGAATTTAGTTGGTTTGTTTTACTATTAATATTGATTATTAGTAAAACAAACCAAGTTAACTCAATTAAAAACCTAAAATTATATAATCGTTGATATTACAAGAGAATTATGGTATTTGAAATATGATGTTGATATAATTTGAAAACAAAAAGCACTTGGTTAAACTTCACTAATATTTTGTTTTTTTTTTCCAACTAGTTTCGACTTTCATTCATTCTGAAAAACCATAATATTAGTGAAATTTAACCAAGTGTTTTCTTTTTCAAATCATAGTTAAATATGTTTCACCACGTGAAAGATGAGAAATTTGTTGAAGATGATGATATTTGCTAAATCCAATCTTTATTCATTTGATGTCACTGTATTAACTTTAAATAAAACTAACTAAAAATACTACTAAATAAAATAAACCTTTGTAACCTTTAATAAAGTGTATTTTTACAATTACTCAATACATCATTGTTTTACATGCTACTCGCTTCGCTCGCACGCCCCGGCAAATCCAAATTTTCAGGCTTTTCGAAAATCGAAATTTTACTTCATGCTTAATCGAGGGGTGGAAGACACTCGTTAGTAGTTTCAAATTAAATTGAACGAACGCTATATCATTTTTTAATTTACAATAGAAGCATGTTATTTGAAATATTATGTTGATATTTGCTAAACCCGATGTTTTTCATTTCAAAACCACTTTATTAGCTTTAAATGAAACTAACTAAAAATCAAAAACATGTGATTATTGTAAAATTTAAAGTAGGTAGGAATTTTATTTAATGTTAACAAAACAAAGTAAAAATGATATTATAAATCTCAGCAATAAAGTTATTAATTTTACTTTAACAAAATTAGATACAGTGAACATCTAATTATTATTACGAATGCTAAATGTCGACTTTTTCTAGATATACTATATCTTTTAAACATCAATATTTCCAATTCCAAACTATTTTAATTTAAGGAATAAGCTTAAGCTTCTTATAGTTTGCAGTTGTTTCGATAGATTTTAATTGTCTTAGTAGTCGTATTAATTAAGACTTATTATTTGCAGTTTATACGAACATTATTGTAATTTTATATATTTTGCATTTTTCTTTATTCGTAGCTGACCATGATTATGTTGACGATAATCACCATTCTCCAGTAAATTCTGTAGTTTCTTCAAATTGTTAAAATTGTACAACTCTAAACTTTTCTTAAGGGGAATTTACCGGTGATCAAAATGGATTAGTTTATTGTAGCTTAAAAAAAGATATTTTGTAGGTTAGTATACACCGTATCTCATTTTGAGTAGGACAGTATGGGTAACTTTGTTATTATTAATGAAACAGATATTGTGTAGTTTTATTTGCTTATTTAGATTCCATTAGGAAACAATAGGGATTTTGTAAACCTTCGAAGTAATTGAGAAAAAACTGAAATATGCGATTTTCGAAAATACCCCATCTTTCTTATTTGTAATATTATTGGCTCCGTCAACTTGGCCCCCCACTTTCAATTTTTTGGAAAAACATCATTGCACAGAAAAGCCCTTAGCTAGCACAAGCTAGCACGGCCAAAATTAGAGCAAGCACACAAAGAGTAAAAAAGTTATAGGGGTTTCAAATATGGGGGGGGCTAAGTTGACGTTTGCCCCCCACTTTTGATTTTTCAACTTTTTTTATATGATTTGGATTCCTCAGAGCTGGCACAGGCTAGCACAACTAGTTTTAGAGCTAGCACAACCCCAACAACCCCTTAAAAATACAAAATTAGTTTGTACCCCAGCCCCCTACTTTAATATTTTTTGATTATTTCTAAAGGAATCTGCAGCTTAGAGCTAGCACAGGCAGAATATGAAAAAAATATTTAAAGAAATAAAATGGTTAAAAAGATATTTCAATTTTAATTATCAACCGTGAGCTTTCAAATCCTGTATGCGTAACTCCGTTCATGTATTTAAATTATTATGCTAAATGTGTATTTTCTAACAAATCACAATATTTCAACGGATTTGTAGACAATTACTTTGCCATATACTTAACTAACAGTTTAAAACATTGCTTTAAAATGCTGTGACCCGGAAAGCGAGCACATTAAAGACAGTGACTTAGTGAGTTATTAATGACCAACCCTCGAATAATTTAAAATGTAATAACTCCACCAAATACTAACAGATTTTAAAAATTCTTTCAAAATATAAATGACTAATGCATTGGTAATAAATGCTGTGACTAAGAAAGCTAGCACTGTAAAGACAGAGGCGTAGTAAGTAATCAATATTTAACCCTCGAATAATTTAAAATGTAATAACTCCACTAAATACAGAGAGATTTCAAAAATTCTTTTAAATTATGAATCACTAATGCATTGTTAATGAATGGTGTGACTAAGAGAGCTAGCACAAAAAAGACAGTAGCGTAGTGAGTAATCAATATTTAACCCTCGCATAATTTAAAATGTAATAACTCCACCAAATACCAACAGATTTCAAAAATTCTTTCAAAATATAAATAACCAATGCATTGGTAATAAATGCTGTAAGTAAGAAAGCTAGCACACAAAAGACAGTGGCGTAGTAAGTAATCAATATTTAACCCTCGAATAATTTAAAATGTGATATTTAGCATAATAATTTAAATTCATGAACGGAATTACGCATACAGGATTTGAAAGCTCACTGTTGATAATTAAAATTGAAATATCTTTTTAACCATTTTATTTTTTTAAATAATTTTTGCATATTCTGCCTGTGCTAGCCCTAAGCTGCAGATTCCTTTAGAAATAATCAAAAAATATTAAAGTAGGGGGCTGGGGTACAAACTAATTTTGTATTTTTATGGGGTTGTTGGGGTTGTGCTACCTCTAAAACTGGTTGTGCCAGCCTGTGCTAGCTCTGAGGAATCCAAATCATATAAAAAAAGTTGAAAAATCAAAAGTGGGGGGCAAACGTCAACTTAGCCCCCCCATATTTGAAACCCCTATAACTTTTTTACTCTTTGTGTGCTTGCTCTAATTTTGGCTGTGCTAGCTTGTGTTAGCTAAGGGCTTTTCTGTGCAATGATGTTTTTCCAAAAAATTGAAAGTGGGGGGCCAAGTTGACGGAGCCAATTTTATTCAATATTGTCAAAGTAAATGCCATAGTGCAACAGATAGAGGCCGATTTTTGTTTTTCAAATAAGAACACAATATGATATGCATATCATTAAATTGCATTTTTCGTCGTGATTTCAATGACGTGTCACACCTGTGCAGTTTTTTATTTTATTTTTTTAATTGTATTAAAACAATTCAATTGTTACTTTAATTGCTAAGATACATATAATACCTTATTTAAAAATATATTGCTATCGATTGTTTGCATTTTGTTATGTCAAATGCTATTTTTGATTAGATAAAGTGTTTGTTTATTTATTTATTTATTTATTCACGAGATACCTCTTTAACATTGAAATAATACAAAATAAGAAATAACAAAAGTTTAAGAGCCGCAGAATGACTACACACATACGTTATGATAACTACATTGCTAATTCTAACATAATCTTAAAAAGTTTTATCCAGATTAATGACCACCAGTGCTCTTCGAAAACATAAGAAATTGTTCGCAAATGGATCGAAATTCGGGGATGAGAGCAAGCAGTTGGCCGAATGCATTAATCTGGACAAAGGATTATTGCCACCGTACGCAGTTGTTGCCATGGTTACATACCATACACAAATAAATAAGTGAAAAACTGCATGTGTGATATACCGTTCAAATTAGCGTTGAAAATACAATTTAATTATATGCGTATTACAATATGTTCCCATTTGAAAAACAAAAGTTGATATTTATAAAACAAAAACTAATCCCCAGGTAAATAAAAATTGATTACTATCTGATGCCCTATAACATTTACTTTGGCAACATTTTTAGAGATTTCAAAAATACTTACTAATAAGCAGTGACGGTTCTAGCAACATTTTTAGGTGGTGCGAGATCTCATGGTGGCACCCCTCTCCCCCCGCGTATATACTAATTTCCGCATAATAACCGATTATATCGATATATTTCAATAATCGACTAATTACTAATTAGTATATCGATTATTTCCATCACTAATTACAACACATTTTTTTATAAAAAACAAGCCCCTTGATTTTGTCAGTGGTTTTCATTTTTTTGTGCCTAATTGTTACTTAAGTACAATGAATGAAATTTGTATTCAAATATGTTAGATACACAAATTAAAAATGGAAAAACGATTGGATGGATGAAATTAACTATTTAAGGAAAGGTAGTTGATGTATAGGATATTGACGAGATAGGTAGGCAATGGAAAGGAAAATATAAATCAGTTTAAAAGAGAATAAACGTGTAGAATTTATTCAATTGAATTGAACCTCCTTTGTACACGTACTAAAAGTTGAAGGACAAATCTGGTAATCAATTTTTTTTCTGTATTTTGTGTAATCCCATAGTGTACTTCTCAGAGCAACCTGCTCATTTCCATTTCAAACAACAAAACTTTCAGTTATTTAATGATAAATCTAGCATGACTATTCTCCGTCAATAAAACGACAATAAACTCAATACGTCAATTTTCAATGGTTTCAATGATAAAACATACGAGTGTCTTCCACTCCTAGACTAAGCATGAAGTAAAATTTCGAGCTTAGAAAAGCCAGAAAATTTGGCTCGGGTGCGTAGCGAAGTGGAGCGACCGAGCTAAATTAGGCTTTTCTAAACTCAAAATTTTACTTCATGCGTCACGCGTATAAGTCGCTGATTTAATCTGAAAAGGGTCATTAGCTAATTTATAAGTGAAATAAGTTATTATGTCAAGTATCAATTAAATAAAAATTGATTACTATCTGATGCCTTATAACATTTACTTTGGCAATATTTTTAGAGATTTCAAAAACACTTACTAATAAGCAGTGACGGCCCTAGCAACATTTTTAGGTGGTGCGAGATCTCATGGTGGCGCCCCCTTCCCGCGTTTCATTTTCTTTTTTCGGCTCTCCAAATTTTTAGGTGGTGCGAGATCTCATGGTGGCAACCCTCTCCCCCTGCGTTTCGATTTCCGTTTTCGGCGCTAAAATGACGGCGCCCGGTCCGGGCGCACCGCCCTAGGGCCGCCACTGCTAATAAAGTAGATATGGACGATTTTCAAAAATCGCGGTCTTCAGTTTTTGCACAAAAACTTAAAGATGTTTCAACTTTTAAAATGTTTCTTAATGGAATCTGAATAAACACATAAAACTGCACAACTTTGCCCATTTAACCGAATTTCTATCACATTAATAACAAAGTTACCCATACTGTCCTACTCAAAATAGGACACCCTGTATACTAGATGAACGAATCTTAACGTAGGCCATATGGTCCCTCTTTGTATAAAACAGTTCAGGTTTCAGATCTTCTGATGTTTATTACGAGCATGTATGTTCAACATATTAAATCATTTTAAAATGAATGTTTGGAGAAACAAATTCTTGTTAATGTTACATTTTGTTAGCATAATTAAATCGTTAGCAGTAATATTTTTTACTGTTGTATTCTTTATTTTATAAAGTTTTATTTGATGTTTTTACACATTGCTTGATTATTTTTAATAAAATAGAAAATTAATTTAGTAATAAGGGAAAATCATTTGATAAATACTGTAATAATAATTGATATAAAACTGACATATAGGATTTTCATTTAATTAAAAAAGAATTTCATTTATACATTGTGAAAATCAAACGAAAAACTTTGTAATTGCGTTTTAATAACAGGCAAAAATGCAGCAAAGCTGTGATTTATGTATTTGTAAACCTTTACCTATTGAACGTCATGAACAGAATTGCTAAGAAGTGAAAAAAAACTTATAAATATAAAAAATTGCAGAAAAATTTGTATAAACCGCAAAAAGTAAGACTACTAAGACAATAAATATCCATTGGAACAATTGTCTTAGTAGTCTTATTAATTAAGGATTATTAACTAGTACTGTTTGCGGTTTATACGAATTTTCTCATCATTTTAGATTTAATATTTATATTCTGCAAACTAAAAGCGCAAGTCAATTTTTTCGAATCCAAACTAATTCCGATTTTAAAGTAAACTTAAAGAAAAACTATATTTCAACGAACAAATAAACCAATTACTAGATGTAAAATTGTATACACTCTTAGATCAATATAGTAAACTGCAGTTTTGTGAATTTAGTCAATTTTGCATAACTTTATATTTCATGTTTATCCTTGATAAATTTCAAAAAAAGAATTACCATATTGTTATCATCCTCGGTATGTAAAGAATGAAATCTTACACATATTTAAAATATTTGTTGTTTTGAAACTAGAAATCAACGGAAACCAGAAATCAATGGAAACTAGAAATCAACTTAATGTCTTTTAATTTATCACACATTGGTAAGAAATAAAAACAGCTTTTTAGTGTTGAATTGATAAATTAAACAATAAAAACGTCAAGAAAAATGGCAACAAATTGTGTCTTACAATCTTTCAAAATGTTTTTGCGCTGTTTCGCCAACAATTTTCGTTATGAATATTATCTAATTTTTCAAAGGTTGTTAAATTGTCAATAGAGATTGACATTGAAAACTAATAGAAGGACTTAATTGTTGGGGCAGTTAATAGTTGAAAGTTTATTTTCACTTTGATTTTAATTTAAATAAAACACTTATTACTTTCAAACACTTTGTGTGTGTTTGAAAGTAATAAGTATTTTATTTAAACTAAAATTAAAGTAATATAAAGACCTATATAGACCTATATATTCATACATTACCATTAAATTTAAATTAGAGTTTACGATATTTTCAATGGTAAATACTATTCTGTTTCTCTATAAAACTGTAACCTAATTAAAAATTATAAAATATACAAAAAGAAGACGAATGTCCGATGATTTGTTACTTGCAACTTTTAAACCGGTTTATTTCGCATTTGGAACACGCATCGTGCGTCGTCACCAACCCAATTTACCCATCATTAACGTATTAACCATACTCTTACCACCTTATAGAAGAAAAACACAACTTCGATGAAAATTTCAAAGTCCCACACCAAGATAGAAAAAGCCGGATACTCAACATCATGGAGTCCATGGAAATTAATAAAAGAAAATACACGGGACATCTTCTCAACGACCAAACGGACTTAACAAATTCGCCTCTCTTAAATATTAATTTTTTGAAAAAACCCACCCGCCATATACATTGTATATATACCTGACCCTACACATTTTATTTATCATTTCTTCGCCTGAAGAAGCCACAGTGTGGTGAAACAACAATAAATATATATTTTAAAGTGTATAAATTGTTTTATTTATATAAAAGTGAAGATAAACTTTCAACATTTTTCAGCCTTATCAATCAATTAACCTGTCAATAAAATTAAAAAGATACAGAAGAAATTCTTAAAATCCATGTCATCTAAGCTTGGTTTAGTTGTAGAGGTTAACTCTAATGTTGATGCCATTTATTCACACATACATATTGATATGGTCAGCCACCGCAAAATTTATGCCGATTTGTCTTTATTTTCCAAGTTAATTTCGGATGAAGTTCGACCCATTCTAATATTTAGAGTTAAAACTCATAGGACAAATTACGGCCACAATAGCCAGCTTTCGCGTTTCAAGCGGTACTTGAATTTACTTTCACTCAATCCACATTTTGATTTATTTCATATTTCGCACTCACAATTTATGTCCGTATTAAAACGTATAAATTTTGCTGAATTAATTCTTGTATAATCTATGTAAACCATATAAATATTTACTTCAGTAGAAATGGTGTTATTTTCCACACTTGTCTTTAGTTTAGTTTAATTTATTTTTGTAAACGTTTGTTTCTTATTATATTAAATATTTATTTTCATTTTAGATATGTTTGCTGAACAAGTACAGAGAGTTTTACGTAACACCGAACATGCTAAAATGTACTCAATGTTAATTTTCCTATGTTCGATGTGGCCTGGGACGCATAAAAGCATTGAGTGCGATGTGATTGGCTACGATTTCTAATTGTAATGTAGTCAACCTAATTTACACTCTTCCCTTTAAAAATAAGTAATATCTGGCAGCTATTGCAAGCAAGTGATATTTGTTGTTCTAGCACTTAAAGCAGGCGTAGACGAAGAGTTCAACATATCAATAATGTGTACAAAGCAGGTATAGATTTTTCTGGTATTATGGAGAACACAGTTCAAGAAATTCCCATTATTTATTTTCTCTAAAATGTTTTGATTTACCAATACTATTTATTTCAACTATTTTGAACCTATTAAAACAGTTTGTCTGGATAAGTTTCACAAGCGAGGAGTTAGAAGTCCGTCAATATTATCGGAAGAGATGAAATTAAGCAATTTCTATTATGTTGAAGAGTGTCCAATAATATCCTCACTATTTCAAAACCATTTAATATTTAAAAATCCTCTGTACATAAGAGTTCTAGAAGAATTTAAGTTTCGGTCCTATAAGTTCCAACATTAATAGTTGCTGTATGACAAAATGAAGCGAAAAAATTGTATTTAATATATTAAACTAAACAACGAAATGTTGCAAAACATTGTGTTTACTGATGAAACAATTGTATCTTCTTACCTTCTTTAACTAGGATTATACTGATTAAAAATATTACAAAAGTTGATAAGCATTTCGTTGAACTAAAATATTCATAATACAACATATTGTATTTGACATAATAATTAATAAATTTAATTTAATTTGACGGGAAGAGTGTACCATTAGAAATCGTAGCCAATCACATCGTACTCAATGCTTTGATGCGTCTCAGTACACATCGAACATAGGAAAATTAACATTGAGTACATTCTAGCATGTTCGGTGTTACATAAAACTCTCTGTATATAGTTTAGTTATAATAGTATTGTAGTAGTAAATAAATACCTAAATCTATTTCAATATTTACAAACTCAACAAAAATATCCTATATAAACTTTTCTGAATTTAGAAATGAATATTATGGTATACAATTAGAGAATGTATAGTTCATTTGATTTTTATAATAATTCTAAATGTCAACATTTCAGTCAAAAATCACCAAGTATAAAAAATACATTTTATTAAATCACCCTTATAAGTTATTAGATTCTGACATATTAATGTGAGGTAATTTTTTGCGGTCACGACTATTTGGAACTTCAACTTGACCGCTTAGCTCATATTTTTATAACATTCCAAAAACTGGAATAGTTAATTTCTGCAAATGAATTTAATTCAGCATTGAAAATGACGATTTAATAATAAATACATAAAACTTACATACATCAAAAATTCCAGCTCTTTTACACATTTTTTCTTGTTTAATTTCTTATTTTGAGTTCTTCAATGTATCTGATCACTGCTGTTTTTTTCCCGAAGGGATAAAATCACCCAAGGTCTTCGATTTTTGCTAAGGTTTCTTTATCTTTAGACATTTTGATGAGAACGAAGAGCACTAGTTTCAAAATTAAAATTAAAATGACTGAAATCCCTATTCTAAAATATTGTATTTTGCTAACGTAAGAACAATTTTAGAATTAATATAAAAATCAAAAGAACATTCGTCTGTTTCTTACACGTGAAAATCGGGCCATGGATACAAATATTTTGTTTTGTTGCGTCACAAGTAAATAAAGTTTAAGAAACACTGTACTAGATCATATAACAAACTGTTTGCTAGATTTTTTTTTAATTTCTTATAAGTTTTGAGTTGTAAAAACATTTTATATAAAAAATATTTCATCGACAAAAGCATCCGACAAGTTGTTTTAATTCGTTTTGTGAATATAAATCTGATTTCAGAAATGAAATGTAAACATTAACCCATTAAGCGCCATTGATGCATTTACGCAACATTATTAATTTTATGTTAATTAAATTACTAAATAAATTAATTTGATATGTTATATTATTTGATTTGACTTGAAATTATATGAAGAAAAACGTAAATATTTTGTTATTTAAATATCTCAATTATTACTCATTAAAAAAAATGTTTTCGGTGAATTTCTAACTTTACAATATTTCAGTTCTTTATACTCGTGGCGCATGAAGTAAAATTTCGAGTTTAGAAAAGCCCCGTGAAAATTTGTCTCGGGTCGCTGCGCGACCCTCGACAAATTTTCTACGCGGGGCTTTTCTAAACTCGAAATTTTACTTCATGCTTAGTGGAAATACTAATTCTAAACTTTATATTGTACCTTTTTATGCATTTACAGCGTATACATTATGTATATTTAAAAGAAAAATTCACAGTGTGTAATACAATAAGTCATTCGTAAAAATCATTAAAAAAAGTATAGAATTTTAGCAAAAATCAACTTCAAAATCCCCTTTACAAGTTTTTTTTTTTTCGGATTATGACCTGTTTTTTTGTCTAATTTTTTCTAGCCTATATCAATAAAGACAAATAACACATTATACTGGGTGTTTTAAACTACCCGTCCCAGGCCTTTTTCTGGAAAACATGATATCGTAGAGCTTCGAGAAAAAAAAAATAGTATTACCAATGCCTGAGTGAGTTGTGTAATTTATAAAAAATAATGTTTTTACATAAACCTCAGTTTTCGAAAAAAATCGGGGAAAGTACTGTGATGGCCACATTATTTTTTTACGTTGAGTACAGGGTGGTTGTTTTTCGTTGATATTATAGGGTATAGGCTAAACGGTAAGAGATACAAAAAAACTAAGATGTGTGTCCCGTTCTCTTTTTTAGTGTTCACTTTAATGGTGCAATCAGATCTACGCTACCTAGATTGGTTTAGAAGATACAGGGTGATTCTCAAAATCTGCCGCTTTTTATTATCTCTTATGACTCTGTTATTTATAGAGATACAAACAAAATTTAAATAGAAAAGTTTTATGACTTTTTATGTAGAATCCAGTGGCGTACTTAAAAAATATATGTTTTAATTTTTGAGATATTATCAAAATTAGTATTTTCTTAAATAAGACACCCTGTATCAGAGTACTTAAAAAAAAAGCATTTTTTCTTGCGATTTCAAAAATATGTAACACTTGATATTTTGTTTTGTCCTAAATAGCTAAAATACCAAAAAACAAAAAAAAAAGATTTTCTAGATGGCCATGAATTGGATTCTGTAAGCTTTTGTTTTTGTTTGTTTACATGTCATAAAGTTCAAAATTAATTTCGTATTGGTTTTGATATTCCGTTGTTAACGAAATAGTTTCGATTATATTTCTTTAAAAAAGCAGACTAAAATGAATATTTTTATAAACTATGAAAAATTAAATATTTTGGATGGTAATGAAAATAAGACCTATATTTTGAAGGTTATCCGGACCGACGACAGCCAGAAAAAAAATATTTCAAATATATTTATATCACAATTTAAGTGAGTATAGTTCATTTGGAAAACCAAGAGGTAACATTTACAAAAAGGAAAATAAAGATTCGACGGTATCTAGCCGTAAAATTGAGAAATATATTGGCACAAGAAAATTAAACGTTTTATAAACTGTAAGCAAGCATACGTATAAACCGTATAAAATAATAAAGGATTATGACTTGCATCCTGGAGAGAAGAGCAGCATTTAGAATTTTTAATCGACAGAACAATTGATATTGGTCAAACATAAATTCTTATCAGACGGTCGCCAGGGTGCAACAAGGACGGTTTGTGTTCCATGTATGGGTGGCGCTTTATCAAAACAGAGTCCTTAACTACAGAATTTTTAACAAAAATTTGAATGCTGACGGATAAATATAAATTTTGGAAGAATGTGTAATAATCGAGTTAGATAATCTTTGAAATATTTCATCAGTCCGGATAACTCTCAAAATATAGGTCTAAAGCTGCGTCTTTATTTTCATAACGGCTATATTGAGGGCAATGAAAATAAAGACCTAAAATGTTTAATTTTTCATAGTTTTAAAAAATATTCATTTTAGACTCCTTTTTTAAAGAAGTATAATCGAAAATATCAAAACCAAATATTTTTTTTGTTTTTTGATATTTTAGCTATTTAGGAGAAACGAAATATTGAGTGTTGTATATTGTTGCAATCACAAGAAAAAATGCAGTTTTTTGAGGTACTCAGATATACGGTATCCCATTTAAGAAAATAGTAGTTTTGATAATATCTCAAAAATGAAAACATCTATATTTTTTTTAAGTACGCCACTGGATTATACGTAAAAAGTCATAAAACTTTCGTCTTTAAATTCTGTTTATATCTCCATAAATAACCGAGTCATAAGAGATAATAAAAATTGGCAGATTTTGAAAATCACCCTTTATTTTCTAAACCAATCTAGTTAGTGTAGATCTAATTGCGCTATTAGACTAAACACTAAAAAAGAGAACGAGACACTTATCTTACTTTTTTTGTATCTCGTGCCGTTTAACCTATACCCTATAATATCAACGAAAAAGAAAACACGCTGTACATCTTTTAAAAATAAAAGTTGTTTCTTTTTAAAATACCTATCCAACGATACCCCACACGACCTAGGTTGCCATTTGAAATTCTAAAGTGAAGAGCAGTTACGCCCACTTCTGGTAACTTCCGGAAGTCGAAATTACCTCCATTACATCTTTCAGGTAGGCATTGGTAATGCTATTTTTTTCTCGAAGCTCTACGACGTCACGTTTTCGAGAAAAAAAAACCTAGGACGGGTGGTCTGAAACACCCGGTATATTATTTTCTAAAATCCGGGTCACAATTTAAGCCTTTTATCGGTTTAATACCATTTGGACACTTACAAGCGGTAAAACCTCCCGAAGACGCACAATTTAACATTATTAATTGCAATTTGTTTCAACTAGTTGCGTAATTAGGACTTTTAAATTTTGTTTTTTTGCTTAATTGTGTATTATTTAGTTATATCGTAATTTCAATAACAAAAAACCTATAGAGTTCGATTATTTTATCTTTAATTTTAATTTAAGTTGGCTACACGCTTTAGAAATTGATACAAAAAACGTCAGATATAATAATTATAATATATAATTTTAGAGTTCCCAACCTGCAATCTTCTCTATAACACTCTACAGGTTTTTTTTAATTAAACGTACGATATAATCATCGATGCAAAGCACTAATGATTAAGAAAACGGTAAGAATTTACTATACACCCCGTGTATATTATAGATAAAAATGATATTATTCGAAAGTACTCGACGAGTACTATCTAAATATGCAATTAATTTCGACCGGAAATGTTATAAATGAATAAATAAAAAAGCAGTATGTAAAATAATCATCGTTCGCAAAGAGATTTACGCAATTTATTCTATTGCAAACCTTTCTCTAAATCTAACCTAACCTAGAAGTATGTGGAATATTTAACGTGAGCAAACATTTTTTTCGGCGAAATATTGCCGTTGACACAAACTAGAATTCAGCCCAAATGAATTTCCAAGAGTGTAGTAATTTATGTTAGTTATTCTATAAATCCATATGAGTCCAAGTGTAATGTGTTAATGTGTTATAATCGTCATCCGGTTAAATCTAACTTTAAGTTGAAGTTAGATTAACGTCTTTAACAAACATCTCTTTTGACTTCCCCAATGTCTCCAGTAAAGATTGCAATGGTTAACAGCAATCAGTGAGGTTTTATAGAAGTTTCTAGTCAAAATTTCAAAGTTGAAATAAGTGAACTTTTATCATTTCCGTAGTGAATTCATTGATTTTAATTGGTGATATATGTCAATACAGTGTGAATCTATATTATAATGCATGTTATTCCACGGGGTGTAAAGCATAGTCGAGCTAAGAAATCACTACATTAGAATTTATTTTCCCTCAACATAAATGGCAAATGCGCCGGGAGACAAATATTATTTATAAATATTGCACTAAGAAAAACACAAGATTTTTCCATATTTTTATTTTTAGCATTTTAGTATGTCACGTAATTAATAGAAAAAATAACAATGTTTTCATTAACTGTCTTCTATAATTAAACACCTTGTATAAATACTGTAGTAACAAATCAGAGTATGTGAATATACAGCGAATTTTTCTTTTAAGTAAATATATGCAAATTTTTTTTGTTAAGTTCAATCTGAAGCTTTAAACGAGTGTTCTCTACTCCTAGGTTAAGCATGAAGTAAAATTTCAAGTTTAGAAAAGCCTGAAAATTTGGTTTGGTCGCGTAGCGAAGCGGAGGCTTTTCTAAACTCAAAATTGTACCTTATGCGCCACGCGAATAAAACGCTGATTTTAAAGTAAAGTTAAGTTGATAATATACTGTTTGACTAAATGTTTATTTTGTCTAACCAAATTTTGCGCATTTAAAATCGGAGCAAATTTTATAATTTTAAATTCTCCAGTGCCTTGAATTTTACACAAAATAAAAATTTCTAATATTTATTAACATGAGATCAAACTTAAGCAGTATATTTTGTAGTCAATTATAAATCAGTGTTTTATACGCATGGCGCATGAAGTGAAATTTCGAATTTAGTAAAGCTTGAAAATTTGGTTTGGTCGCTTCGCTTCGCTATGCGACCAAACTAAATTTTAAGGCTTCTCTAAACTCGAAATTTTACTTTATGCTTAATCTGGGAGTGGAAACACTTGTTAGAAGATTTAAATTGAATGCATTTATAAATACAACGAACTCCTAAAAAACTATCAAACATTGCAATTATTGGAATATGTTTACTTCAAAGAAAAAATCTTGTAGTTTAAAACCATGACATAGATTAATCAATTTTTTACACTTTTAATAAAAATACCAAATGTAAATAAAATGTTGGGACACATAAAGGTTTTTCAGTGTGTATGAAAATTTGGACTTGTCAGTTAATTGTCTTTTGATGTATCGAAAATAAAAAAAAAAGTGTTCAGAAAACTTGTTTCATTTACATATTTTCATTGTCACTTTCATAATCTTTCTTTAAATAACCTGACTTAACCGATATAAATTTGCTAATGTTTGACATCCAATTTTCGATTTGTCCCAACATCTTATGTCCACCGATGGTACATTTCAGACATAAGTTACTATTATCAAAAAAGAAAATATTTCTTTTTTGTTTTTGAAATTAACTATTATAAATGGATTATAGCTGACATAGATTAATCAACTTAGAAACTATCTTTAACAGTAACCAACGAACAAACCTAATGTATTATTTCTTCATTGTTTTCTAAATTATAACTATTATCAATGAATTAATACTGACATTGATTAACAAACTTAGAAGCCGTCTTTAACTGTAACCAACGAAAAATCTAATGCATGATTTCTTAATTGTTTTTAAAATTATACTAATGGAAATTGAAAGTGTGCATCTTCCAAGATTTTCAATCTATATCAGTGAAAACTAGAGAGAGTGTTTTAGTGCGTATCAAACTTTGGACTTGTCAGTTATTTGTTATTTAATGTATTGAAAATAAAAAAGTGTTTAGATAATTCGTTTCATTTACATATTTTCATTGTCACTTTCGTAACCTTTCTTTAAAACACCTGACTTGACCGAGATAAATTTGCTAATGTTTGACATCTAATTTTTGATTTGTCCCAACATTTTATGTCCACCGATGGCACATTTTGGACATAAAGTTACTATTATCAAAAAAATCTAACGTTTATTTCTTTATTGTTTTTGAAATTATAACTATTATCAATGGATTATTGCTGACATAAAATAACTAAATTAGAAACTGTCCTTAACTGTAACCAACGAATAACCTAACGTATTAGTTCTCAATTCTTTTTGAAATTAAACCCATTATCAATGAAATAATACTGATCTATGAACTTAGAAACCGTTTATAACTGCAACCAAAGGAAAATCTAATGCATGATTTCTTTATTGTTTTAATAATAATAATAATAATAATACTTTATTACCCAACAGATACAGAATCCAGTAACAGGGTAACATCATAACTTCAGTATACAAATAATCACATCATAACTTATGTATACAAATATCAATATAAAAATTTAAGGTAAAAATAAAATATAAAAATTTGAAAATAAAAAAAAATACACTAAATTAGTTTGGTTGATATGACTAAGGAATGAACTGAAAGAATCACCAAATATATCAGTATTATATTGCACACTATGGTATGATTTTTACAGCTTATATAGTGGAGAATTATTATGATGAAGTGAATTAGGAGTATTGTAAGAAAATGTGCTGCAAGATCTGCTTGCCAACCTAGGTACATGAAAGTTAAATAAGTCAATGGCAGTGGTATCATCAATGATGTTGTTAACTAGATTGTACAGATACAGGCATGAGATACGCCTATGCCTATCATTTATGGAAATTGTGTTTAATTCTAGGAGTAAACTGGAGTAGCTAATCGTTCTGTCTGGATATGATTTATGTTTGATAAAATATCAATATTTTAAAAATTTGCGCTGAACGCTCTCTAATAGCCCAATGTATTTATAAAACTGTGGTGCCCATATAACAGAGCAATACTCCAATTTACTGCAGATGTAAACATTAAATAGGGATTTTAACGTATCCACTGAAGAAAATGACTTGCTATTTCTAATGATAAAACCTAGTGTACGATAACATTCCTTAACAATTTTGTCAATGTGATCATTGAACATAAGTTTATTATCGTAGAGTACACCCAGATCTTTAAATCGATTAACTCTCTGTAAAGGTTCAACACGTATTAAATAATTGTAAAAGATCGTATTCACTTTCCTCGAAAATGTCATAACACTACACTTATTAGTATTTAATGCTAAACCATTAATATCACACCAGTCACAAATATTATTTAAATCATCCTGAAGGATACCACAGTCAATTTCGTTTTCTATTTTCCTAAAAATCTTCAAATCATCAGCATAAAGAAGGTATGAAGATCTGATTGTGTCGCAGACGTCGTTTATAAAAAGTGAAAATAGCAAGCCCTGTGGAACTCCAGACGTGGCAACAAAGCTGAAAGATTGTACACCTTCAAATTCTACCACTTGCACCCGACCAGACAAGTACTTTTCAATAACTCTTGTTATGTTGTCATTGATATTGAATGTTTTCAACTTGTTTATCAAAACCTGATGATTCATACGTTCAAATGCTTTCGACATATCAGAATATATCACATCCGTTTGATAGCCGTCATCTGTGGTGGATATAATCTGCGTAATATTAAACAGATTACAAGCAGTTGACCTCCGAGATAAGAAGCCATACTGACATGGTGACAAACTATTTCGCACATTCCACATAATGTGTTCGCTTAAGATACTTTCAAAGACTTTTGAAAAATTGCTGAGTATTGAAAATGGTCGATAGTCTTCAACATTCATTTTGTTACCAGATTTGAAAACCGGACAAATTCTAACTTTTTTCCACGATGTTGGGAATTCTCCCGAAGAGAGTATTAGATTAAAAATAAAAGCAAGTGGTTTAGCAAGTACTACAGCACAATCCTTTAAGAGAAATTATGGTATGAGATCAATTCCATATGTTAATTTTGCCTTTAATCTTTTACTGTGTTTAGTAACAGTTTCTTCATCTGTATAAAAAAAAATCTGTATAAAAATTCCCAATGAAGGGTGGTCTATAAGGAGTATTTAGATCCGTATCCAATTCATACCGTGTAGTACTATTAACAGAACTGAAATGGGTCGCAAATCCATCAACAATAGCATTGGAAGTTGTTAACACCTAATCCCTATGCTTCATAGTTCCAGGAATTCTTGTTGAAGATTTCATTAAGTTAATATAACTTCAAATCTTAGTTGGATCATCAGTCAACATCCTTTTGGTCGTTTTAATATAATTATCACGAGCATGTTGTATTTTAAGTTTTACAGATTGCCGTACTTTATTTAACTTCAATTTATTAGAATTTGTTTTATTTTTCAAATACTTCAATCTAAGTTTATTCTGTAGTTTTAATTCAGTAATAATATCATTATTAAACCATGGTGGATAATTATTCGTGTTTTTGTTCTTAAGGAGTTTTGGGACATGCATATCTATGACACTGTATAGATGAGAATATAAACAATCACAAGCCTGGTCGACATCTGTTAACGTATAAAGTGAATCCCACTCCAACAAAGAAATATCTTTATATAAATTCGGCAAGTTGGCTTTTCTGTAGTTATATTTCCTAGTACCACTTGAAATAAATGTATCGGCATTATAAGTTGTAATTGATATAACACATCGTAAGGAAGGATGTTAACTAACGAATCTGGTTCTCCAGTGGCATCACATGCAACATTATCTAAGGAAATAAAAAGATCAAGAATTTTGCCGTTATTATTCAAAATTTGGCTGTGTTGAGTAAAACCACAGAATTCCAGAAAGTTATGTAAAGCCGAAGTATATGCATCAGATACCTTCTCAGAATTATAGTACCGGCTGATATTAAAATCTCCAAGAATAAGGACTTTATCATATTGGTAATGTAAATCTTCTAAAGCTTCGTATAGCCTACAGTATCTATCTAAGCTTGAGACAGGTGGTATATATATATACAGACGACTACCAAATATTCAGAGGAATGAGCTATTTTAACGATTACCATTTCAATCGATTCTATAGGGGTATGAATTTGTAATTGTTCAGCAATTAGCGTATTCTTTGTTGCAATTAATACTCCACCTCCTCTTTTACTACTGGGACGGCCACATCGATATACATCGTAGCAATCAGGTAATATTTCTGTATTTAAAACGCCATCCTTAATCCAAGTTTCTGTTATAAAAATTATATCGTGATTCGACGCAGATACATTATTAATAAAGGTAGTCGTTTTAGTATTTAAGCCTCTGACATTTTGATAATAGAGGGACAGTACAGTTTTAGAAATTATACTAATGGGAATTGAAAGTGTGCATCTTGTAAGATTTTCAGTCGATATCAGAGAAATTACGTGAGATACGGGGAATGGATATTACCCTCTGACTCAGCTATTTCCGTATATATTACGGTTCATTGGAATTCTATATGTGCTCTTTGCTGTACCGAATTCCATTAGGAATCGGAATAAATTTCCAACCGAAAGACGAACGCCGACTTAATAAGAAAAAAAGAAGAAGAAAAATATTGCCAGTCAATCGCAAAATTCAACTCGCACAGGAGTTAATACGATCTTATACAAATACATTAATGTATATTACTTGCATAAAGAAACACTTAGTAGGATTTTATTGCTGATTGAAGAGTTTGTAGTATTCAAAAATTGGAGCCGAGGAGTTTATGTCGATTCAATGTGCAATTTTAATTTTTGAATGTATAATATTTACTCGTATTTTGTCTATTTTCACGTTTAAAAATATAAACTAAATGAATCCTCAAAAAAGAACACTGTTTTTACGCACATATTGATAGCTGTGCTAATATTTATAATATCTCTTATAAAATCTCATTTCATCCATTGTAAATTGATCAAAAATTGATTAGATATTCAAACAAATAAAACTACTGAAAAATGTTCTCTTAGGAAATAATTTAAAGTAAAAGGTGATACAAATAATTAAAAAAAGTATATTTATATTTGTTTAATCATTTAAGGAGAATCTAAATACAGATTTTTAAAAGTATACCCAGAGGCGTAGCGTAGTAGGGGCGGGGGAGGCTGCCCGCCCTAGGCGGTACTTTTTGGGGGCGGCAAAATTTCAAAATAAATAATAATATCTTGTAAGCTGAACTGAAAATGTTAACTATTTCATTTCATATTTTTATATACGAGGAGTAATCAGAAAGTAAGATTACAAAGCCTGCAATGAATCGTGTACATTTTGTAAACCTACTTTTATTTAAATTTTAGATCAACAGTAACTACTACTTTAAGGTTAACCAGTTATTACCTTGTCTATAGAGCAAGAAGTGTGTAATGCGATAGACAGAAATATTGCAATAAAAAACTGCTCTTAGAAAAAGTAGACGAATAAAGTTTTAGTTAAATATAGAAGTTATATTTGTAATTTTATATTTTTTTTAATAAAGTGGTACTAGTATCATTCTGGTTCTAATTGATTAGTGTCGTTATGTGTTCTTAATTTCATGTAATAATAACTTATTGTGCATATACAGGGATTTTTTTTTAAACTATACATATCCAGATACACCGTGCGTTTTATTTAACTATGGCCATAGGGATTTACATGGTATAAAATGTACTTCATGTTAACTTTTGTTGTCGTATAAGTTTGAAACAATTTTTTGGTTTTATTGATAATACAAGATTGTTTCTACGAAATGTACAATGCTTGAAGGACGTAAAAATATTAGTTTATTAGTTTTAGTTTATATAAATAAACCTAATATTTGTATGTCCTATTAGCTTTTAACGTTGAAATTAATAATACAAATAATTAAGCCACAAAATCAACTTGGCGAAAATTTCATAATGAAAGTATTTGTTTTGCTAAACTAAATCCAAATTTAGGCTTTTCTAAACTCGAAATTTTACTTCATTTGCCACGCCTATAAATCACTGATTTCAAGTAAATGTCAAAATATTCCGCTTTAGAAGTATTATTTCACTTTCGATTTTGAAATCAGTGTTTTATACGCGTAGCGCATGAAGTAAAATTTCGAGTTTAGAAAAGCCCCGTGAAAATTTGTCTCGGGTCGCTGCGCGACCCTCGACAAATTTTCTATGCGGGGCTTTTCTAAACTCGAAATTTTACTTCATGCTTAGTCTGGGAGTGGAAACACTCGTTAGAATGTTAAAATTCTAAAAAAAAAAAAAATACAAATTTATCAAACGCTATAATTATTAGGATATGTACACTTAAAAAAAATCGATGTATTAATAATACAAATAATTAAGCTACAAAATCAACTTGGGGAAAATATATTAATGTAAGTATTGGTTTTGCTAAACTTGAACGACTAAATAAAGAATTCTAACATATTTATGTCCTTCTAATAATGAATATTTTGTAGAAAAGTTTTTGATTTATTATTATAAACAAAAAAATGTTTCGAATTCGGATGACAGCAAAAGTTAACATGGGGTACAATTTTTACCATGTAAATCCCTATGGCCATTCTTAAATAAAACGCACGATATACGCTATCGTTGTTCAGACATTCATTGTTTTTAAAAAAGTGAATTTGACATTTCTAACAGGTGTTTCCACTCCTTGATTAAGCATGCAGTAAAATTTCGAGTTTAGAAAAATTATGAATAATTTCAAAAATTCTGAAAAAACATTAATGTATTTTTAACGTTCCTAATATAAATAAATAATAAAATAAGTTTTAATAAAAATAAGCGATTATAAGAAACGTCGAAAAATGATAATTATTGTAAAGAAGAGAAAAAAAATGGTACATATTGAAAACTATGACTTTTTTTATTAAAAATTAATTGATGAATTGACAATTTTAATAAAATTTGATAACAAAATCTTGGAAACTCACAAAAAGCGTCAATATTTTAAAAATCGATAAAAATTCGAAATATTCTTGAAGATGTTTCAGCATGAACATTTTGAAAATGAACGGAAATCTTGGATATTCGTCAAAAAAATAAACAAACGCGAAAATCGTCAAGAAATTGGAAGAGAACGGGAATCTATTGTATCGTATGTTCAATAAAATAAAACCTCTAGAGTGCTATGATTTTATCTTTTTTAAATTCAAGTTGGCTACACGCTTTAGAAATTGACATATAAAACTTCAGACATAATAATTATAATATATAATTCCAGAATTGCCAACCTACAATATTTTCCACGGCACTCTAGAGGTTTTATTTTATTAAACATATGATACAATATTTTGATAATCAACGGATATTTTGGAAATTCACGAATAAACGTCTTTATTTTCAAAATTCGCGAATATCTTAAAAAATTCATAAAATTAACGACAATCTTGGAAATACGTGAAAAGCATCAATATTTTTAAAATTAATGAGAATCTTAAAAAGAAACGTCTAATTTTTAAAAATTCAATTTTACGAAAACTGCAAAAATTTGTAAAATAAAAGAAAATCAAAGAAATTCAAAAAAGTTTTGAAAATAATTAAAAATTTTAGAAATGCACGAAATATTGTCGAGATTTTTAAAATCAACTAAAATTGTGGAAAATTCATGAAAACCGTCGAAATTTTTAAATGTAACAACAATTTAGGAAGTTTACGAAAACTATTAAGATCTTAAAAAAAGATAAAGAAAAATCGTTAAAAAATATAAGAATTGAAAATACATGAAAAGTGTCAAAATGTTTAAATTTAACAAAAATTGAGGAAATTTACGAAAACAGATGATTTACAAAATCAACAAAAATTCATCAATAGTGTAAATTACCGAAATATCAATAAATTCTTGGCAATCATCATAAATTTACTAAATATTCTTTAACTTAGAAAATCTTAAAGTTTTTCATGAAATTCCACGAATTTCAAAAATCTAACGGTTTTGATTTTTGGAAATCGTGGAATTTCATGAAAAACTTTAAGCTTTTCTAAGTTAAAGAATATTCAGTAAATTTATGATAATTGCCAAGGATTTGGAAATTTTAAACTTATGAAAAGTATAGGAATTTTTTAAATTACCAAAAATTTAGGAAGTTCAATAAAACCAATCATAATTTTTGAAATAGAAGGAAATCTTAGATATTTACGAAAATCATTAAAAATTGACTAAAACTCTGAAAAGTCTAAAATCCTTAATATTCATTAACATGTTCAAAAAACTAAACGAGTGTCTTCCACTCCCAGACTAAGCATGAAGTAAAATTTCGAGTTGAGAAAAGCCCGAAGAATTTGGATTTGGACGCGCAGCGTCCAAATCCAAATTCTTGCTTTTCTCAACTCGAAATTTTACTTCATGCGCCACGGGCATAAAACAATGATTATTTGTTAAGTTTAAAATATATAAAACACTGATTCAAAGTGAAGATATTGTCATTTCCAACTGAGAAATATTACGAATGCCAACTGTCATAATAATTTAAATTGAGGAATTGTTTTCAACATTCCAGCACATACATCACCAATTATTAGGGCTGAAAGTTCACCAATTCGAACTATTACGACTGTGGGTAAATTTAACTTCTTTAAACTGGTTGATGGGGTATCCTAGAGTTTCTTGGACGAAATAATTGACCCCAATGATTGTGTTAGTGAATTCCTGTCGCGTTTTCTCAGACACTTTCAATCATGCTTCACATTAAAACCTAACAAACTGAATAAACAAGGACAGAGCGTGAAATGATTCAATAGTTCACTAAAAGCTATGAGAGAAAACCTTCAATTAATTGCAGAAGCGTACAACCAAACTGGTAATCCGGAACTTAAACTGCTGAGAAACAATTTTAGAAATACTTATAGACACGCTATTCAAAGGAGTAAGCTGGAGGTTAATAACTCTTACATTAAATACAATAACTTTGAGCCAAAGGCGATATGGAAAGTTATTAACTCCGTTAGACTGAACAAAACAAAAACAAATCCTACTATTTCTGCGAATATGTTTAATGCTCACTTCACTGATATTGCAAACAAAATTATTGATTCGTTACCTAAACCAGATGTGGACCCTATCAACTTAATGTGTATTAATCCTAAACGTATTTGTGATTTCTTCAAGTTTAAGGAAATATCAATAAATGATCTGAGAGATGTGGTGTTGAAGCTCCGTAATAGCTCTTCTAAAGATATCTTCGAACTTCGAATTGATCTAATCAAGTCGGTAATTAGCGCTATTTTATCCCCACTTACCAAAACGATTAATAAATGTATAAGAAACAACGTGTTTCCAGATGATTTTAAGAGAACCATCGTAATACCAATTTTCAAGAAAGGGGAGGTAGACGATCACGATAACTATCGTCCAATTTCACTATTGCCTCTATTTGGGAAAATATTTGAAAAAATTATGCTGAATCAATTAGTTACTTATCTAGAAGATACGGGCATCCTAGAAAATGAACAATATGGGTTCAGAAAGGGTCGATCTACAGCGGCGGCGATATCCAATCTCGGTAAATCAATTACTGATGCATTTAAGGATGGCTCAGTATCAATGGCCACTTTCCTGGACTTGTCTAAAGCCTTCGACTGTGTCTCTCACGAAATACTGTTACGGAAACTGTATTTTTACAACATACACCCAGACAGCTGTAGGCTCTTACTGTCCTATCTCTCTGAAAGATCACAGAGTGTGTTATCCAACGGAAACATATCGGAAGCGTCAGCTATAGAACATGGGGTACCGCAGGGTTCTGTATTAGGGCCACTATTATTCCTACTTTACATTAACGACCTACCCCGTGTAATATCAACCTCCAAAACGATATTATATGCGGACGACACCTCCATAATTACGAAAGCGCCAAATTTGACATCTCTTACCACTTTGCACAATCAATCACTTAATGAAGTCTCGAAAGTGGTTCCTAAATAACCGCCTGAAACTGAACAACAGCAAATCTGCTACGCTAACTTTCTCGCTTAAGGGTAGTGAGCGGCAGCAAGGTTCTACGAAGTTTCTTGGTGTTCATGTTGATTCATCTCTAACATGGAGTACCCACAGGGACACACTTGCTGCAAAGTTATGTTCCAGTATATTTCTTATTCGCAGTCTAGTACCCTTGGTGTCTAAAGATGTTGTTCGGACGACATACTTTTCTCTTTTCCAAAGTAAGATAACTTACGGGGCTATTGCGTGGGGACACTCCGCCATCCGACACCGAATTTTTGGTCTCCAAAGAAGAGCAATCAGAGTCATCGCTGGGATCAACTATACAGTCGATTACAGGCAAGCATTAATTGTTCTGAATATATTGACGTTCCCATCACTTTACATACTTGTTTGCCTTTCCCACATTAAACTCAACATCGATGATTACCTGACATGCAGTGATATCAACCAATATAGCACTCGACAACAATCAAATCTGTATTTAAAAGCTACGAGGCTGACTAAAGCTCGGACGGGAGAACGTTTCTACGCTATTAAATTTTTTAATGTCCTGCCAAAAATCATCCAGGAATTACCACACAAGAAGTTCTACCGAGTACTGAAGGATTTCTTATCAATTAATGCCTTTTACTGCTGGGAGGATTATCTTGAATTTAATTTTGATGCAGCGTTTAAACTGTAATTGCGGTTTAAACGCTGCATTAAAATGCAGTCTTTTTTACTTTTTAATTTTTACTTTGATATGTAGTTTATTTTATTTTTTTTTATTATTATTTAGTTAAGATCTGACCTGTGTAAAACATGTACATTGTTGTTGCATCAATAAATATGAATATGAATATGAAATACCATGTGGCATTATAAGATAAATCTGATATTGTAAATTACATTTGTTTGTTCTGTTTATATATTGTTTCTGATTTTATATTTTAACTTATTTATTGCTTTTAAATTATCGTCAGTATAATGCTTAATACTGTACTTTAAATGGAATTTCCGCAAATAAATATTAAACAAAATTAAATAAATTAACTGTGACATTACAGACTAATTGTTAACTGTAAATAAATCATAACTGTTAATACTTGCAACTAAAAAAAATATATATATTTTTTTCCGATTTCTGATAAAATGAAATAGTATCCAAATAAAACATCAAAATAAAATAAAACTTGTTATCAAATATTTGAAAAATGACAAATTTGGAATTTATTAATATATTATTATTTAACTTTTATTTTATATAAAACTTGGAAAATGTAATTGATGCATTCGCGAGCGAGACACCGTAGCGATAAGACATGCGAGCGAATTTCTAAAGTGACTCTTGTGTTTATCTTAAAGAATCATCATTATCATCTATCCTTCCGGGTGCCACCTATGAAGGATGGAGGGCGATGTGACAGATGAATCATCGATGGACACTTCCGGTTACATCGAGGCCACAGCGAGAAGACGCGGACGCCCACCAAAATACTCTACCATAAAACGTAACGCATCAGGTAACATCCCAAAGACCACGAACAAAACCCCACACCAAGTGCTAAAGCAAATTACAACACAAAACCACATAATGCAAGAACACATCCAGACCACTCAAACGCGATTTCAACAACTAACACAAAACACAACCATTAACACATATCCACATCAGACAACATCTAGACAAACACAATCACAAAACACAATATCATCATGCAACCTTATCAACAACACTCAACCAGATATAACTACACAGACACAACGAAATCCTACCTCGCTTAAAAAAAACACACAACAAAAATACAAACATTCATTTAATTTTACAACCGTCAACAACATCTCAAGATTACAAATGGTTCAATCATGGCTCAGCCACCAATATGACATGAACGCACTTATAATAAGGACCCAATATGGGTTTTTATTAAAAAGTAACGCCGCACGACAGATAACTGAGAGCCGGCTAAATAATCTACAGGCCGAGAGGATCATCCATGAGTTTTCCGAATGGCAGCCGTCCCGTAGGCACGACGCGCATGGTTCTATACGCGAGAGCGCAGCAGCCCCTTCCACTCAACGCGCAACGCCTGCGCCATCATACTGCGCTATAATTAAAGGAGTGGAACCCGAGATCGACGATCAGACAATAAGTGCGCACTTGCAAGCGCAAGGAATGACACAGATATTGTTGTCGAATTGTAGCAAAAAAAGATAATTTCATTACACACATGATTAGGATTATCACTGGATCTCTAGACACATACACGAAACTGCTACAAAACAAATTCAATTCCATGTGCAAGGTCTACAGCGTCGTAGAGAGCAAGCCGCCGCGCGCCGCCCCTAATCCCAATCCCTTGCAACCGTTGCAACAAATTCGATCACGTCACAGCGAATTCCACGGAGAGCATAACATGCGTCAAATACGCAGGAGCCCACCCAACCAACCTATGCAATACAGAACTGCCACCTAAATGTAAAGCCTGCGGAGCCACCGACCACGGAGCGTGGTCAACAAAATGCCCGAATAGACCACTGAAGCCAATCGAAGGAATCCCGAATGTAAAAATTGTTAGCCAAAAAAAAAAAAAATCATTAAAAATTGACAGAGACTTGACAATCAATTCGAGAATTCATACACCCATAACCATTCACGATTATATCATTGACATCTACTCGACGAAAATCAATGCACCGACGATGACCAACAGAGAAGTACTTATTAAAAAACTCAAACAACGCTTCATTGACTCATTCCAGATCGACAAACATGTCAATTTCTCTGGCAACAAAATGTTTGTTGTCATGTTCGATCTAAAGTCACCCGAGATTGTTCCTCCCGTTATTCCTACTTGGCTGGTTGAACTTTGCCTGCTCTATATTGTATTTTTTTTTTCTGTTTTTTTTTGTCTTAGTTTTGAATAAAGACAATTTATTATTATTATTAATAATAATAGATAGAATACCTAAATGGGGGGTGGCAAATTTAGCCTCAGCCCTAGGCGGCTGAAACCTGCGCTACTGTAGAGTTGATACTTTTCTGCCTACTAAGGATATTGATCAGGTTTAAATAATTCTTTAATAGTCCGAGACCCAGGTAGGTTTCTTTGGGTCTTGGCGTGCATATTATATAAGTGTTTTTGTTGTTATACAGTTTACGATTCGTACGGGTGTAGTAAACTTCGTTTGTTTATTGCGACGATAAAATTACTTTCACCTAAAGTAATAACTTTTTTACGGCTCCATCGGCGAATGAATTTCGAATAATATTGTCGTGTTACCTATATTTTGCATTAATTTCTTATATAGTAATCAAATCGTGTGTTTAAAACTAAAACCTTATTACATGTTGTTAACAATATGTATCAATAAGTTGTAACGTTCGCGTTTTCCACTCTCCGTTTTTTTTTTTTAGAATATAAAATAACTTATTAAAATAATAGATAAATATAATAAAATTAAATAAAAATCAAAAACCATAAATTAACATTGGCAACCTAATTATCACCAAAATGTAAACAACATACATTTTTAATTAAATTGTTTATTCAATTTTTCACTTTCCACCACGATTGCTTAAATAGAGAGTCCTTGATTGTTGCGTAATAAATAAAATAAAAATTTAACTGGTTGAGGGCGTTGCATTTAGAAGAAATCCGTTCGCGGGATTTGGATAAAGGGATGACAAATTTCCTAAAAAAAGTAACCTCAAAGTGGAAATGCTTTCTGAATTTTTGTATTAATAAAATAGTGTTTTTGTTGTTCCTGGCGATTATGATTGATTCCGGAAAATGCTGGATAGGCAACATTTCACATAACTCCACTAGATTGTTGTGTAGCTGTCACTGTTTTACTTAACTGTCAGTTACTATTTGTTAGGGAGCATTCACAATTATTGAACTTCGTCGGGCGTATTTGCGTTTGTTGATTTTTAGTCCGACTGTATCATTCTTTACTTTTATAAATCATGTTGAAGTGGAGTTTGACTTGCTGTGTTTCTGTTTCGAAACTGGTCAGAATTATTTTTCATCGTGGCTATTTTATCGATAGAAAAAGAGGTCGTGTAGGTACGTCATAATTTGCTACAGTTCGGAATTGCCAATAATTTGTCTTATTCCAGCGCCCCCTGGGTTTTATTAATCTCTGGATTAATTCACTTGGTGTCTAAAGCTTGATCTGTGCGGAGCTGTGTGCTCATAGAGTTAAAAAAAGCAACGAAACGATCTGTGTGCGGTGATCACGAAAATTTTGGGTTTATCTTAGTGATCCATCCACCGAAGTTTATATTGAGAATATATATAAAAGAGGCTGAACTACATCTAAAGGTAACATATCGTATTTTTCTTAACGTTTTCTCAAATCTGTGATTTCTTGGCTCCCGTGTTTTTTTTTTTCTCTTTTGAATAAGAAGTTATGACAAAAGTTTCATTTCGACTTTTAGGCCTCGTTGATTGACTGTTTTATTCCTGATCGGGAGGCGTCTTAGACATTCTTGGACGAGGAGCAAGCGAGACAGGGGGAGATCGTCAACGGAAAAATAGAATTCCAGATAAGTGAAACCAAAGTGCCGTTGAAAATGTATATTCTTTTAAATAAATTTTGAGTTAAATAACATATTCATGGCGGTTTTAATTGATTAATTATTATTTTATTTGTGTTTAATTTAAGTGGGAGTGTAAGCGATATTACTTGTATATAAAAAGTGTGAATTGGTGTCAATTTTTTTGGTGAATTTAAATGTACTTGTCGCTCTTCAAGCACTACATATCGATTGATATTTACTTATGAAATTAGCTAATTAACACTAAGGTGCACGAGTTTTTTGTTTCGATAGTTCTTTCTTTTTCTTTTGGTTATTATTTTTTGTTTTGTAAACCATATCACGTATTATTATTAAACATCATTCAACAAATATTTGACTTATTTTTTTACAATCTATTCCGACTTTCTTGTTTAATGTGGGGAATAGAGATAACGGTAAATTTCTTTATCCAAGTGACGCCCAGAAGGTATTTTTTATTGTTTGCATTTATTTAATTTTTTTGAACCACGACTCCGCCTCCGATTAAAAGCTGTCGAAAGCGGTAATAAAGTATTACTGTAGTTATAAATACCGTGTGATCGTTTAAACTATAAATTAGATGGACAAAATGTGAGGTTATGGTGAACTATGTGCTACCAATCAGTAGCGCTAATCTAATTGAAAATTCAAAGCCTACCCTAATTTATATTTTAAATAATCGCACGGTATTATCTAAAGCAAGGGTCAACACATTTTTTTTTTTTTTTAGTAGAAGGGCATATTTCAAATATGTGCAAGTTTAGCGGATACTGGAATAAAGAGGACTAAAGGTTAATATTTATACATGAATTAATACAACAAATGATGTAAATTAGTCAAACCTATCTTGAACCTGTTCTAAATAAAATTAACAGTAAACTTTTGTTTACAAAATACTGATGCGGTTATGCTAGTATTTTCCCCGTCAGTCATTAATATTGATTTGAACTATAAGAGTATCGAAAGATGTTTTAAATAAAAGATATAGATCTATAAAAATACTTGAATCGTGTCAGGAATCAATAATCAAATAATTCCCAACTTTTTTATTTAGGGCGTTTTTACGTGGAAAGAATAATAAGAAAGTGGGCGCAAAGTTTCGACAATTTTTTTTTATAGGTGCTTGTAACATACAATGTTTTACACACGTCATTTTGTTTGTTTATTTAGTAAGAATTTACTATACACCCCGTGGGTATTATAGATAAAAATGATATTATTCGAAAGTACTCAACGAGTACTATTTAGATATACATTTAATTTCAACCGGAAATGTTAAATAAATAAAAAAGTTTAGTATGAACATTTTTAAAATATTGAGTCCTAGCAGTATGTAAAATAATCATCGTGCGCAAAAAGATTTACGCAATTTATTCTTTTGCAAACCTTTCTCCTAACCTAACCTAATCCAGAAGTATGTGAAATATTCAATGTGAGCAAACATTTTTTTTAGGGAAATATAGCCGTTGACACAAACTAGAATTCAGGCCAATTGAATTTCCAACAGTGTATTAATTTATCTTAGTTATTCTATAAATCCATATGAGTCCAAGTGTAATGTGCTAATGTGTTATAATCGTCAACCGGTTAAATCTAACTTTAAGTTGAAGTTAGTTTAACAAACATTTCTTTCGACCAATGTCTCCAATAAAGATTGCAATGGTTAACAGCAATCAGTGAGGTTTTTGAGAAGTTTCTAGAAAAAATTTAAAGTTTAAAAAAGTGAACTTTTATCATTTCCGTAGTGAATTTATTGATTTTAATTAGTGATATACAGAGAGTTTTATGTAACACCGAACATTTTCATAAATGTTTTTTATAATTATACATATGCATACGTCGTACATTTTCCGACGCTCGGTTTGTCAAAAGAATTTAGTTTATAGCTTTAAACGAGTGTTTTCCACTCCCAGACTAAGCATGAAGTAAAATTTCGTGTTTAGAAAAGCCTGAAAATTTGGTTTGGCCGCGTTGCGCGAAGCGCGGAGCGGCCAAACCAAATTTTCAGGCTTTTCTAAACTCGAAATTTTACTTCATGCGCCACCGCTACAAACCACTGACATATTACGAAGTTTAAAACACACCGCTAAACTTTACATTGAATCAGTGTTGTGTACCGGTGGCGCATGAAGTAAAATTTCGAGTTTAGAAAAGCCTGAAAATTTGGTTTGGCCGCTCCGCGCTTCGCGCTACGCGACCAAACCAAATTTTCAGGCTTTTCTAAACTCGAAATTTTACTTCATGCTTAGCCTGGGAGTGGAAAACACTCGTTTAAAGCTTCAAATTAAATTCTTTTAATAAACCAAACGTCGAAAAATGTACGACGTATATTTAAAAGAAAAATTATTTTTATGAAAATATTCAGTGTTACATAAAACTCTCTGTATATCAATACAGCGTGAATCTATATTATAGTGCATGTTATTCCAAGGGGTGTAAAGTAAAGTCGAGCCTTTTATTTTGCATATAGCGGAAAGTGAAAAAGGTAAGGTAAAGTATTTTAAGTTTATAAAAAGTGTTTCCACTCCCAGATTAAGCATGAAGTAAAATTTCGAGTTTAGAAAGGCTAAAAGTTTGGATTGGACGCAACGAGCGAAGCGATTCGCGCCCCGGCAAATCCAAATTTTCAGACTTTTAAAAACTCGAAATTTTACTTCATGCGCCGCGCATAAAATACTGATTTAAAATGACGTTTCAAAATATACTATATTTTATGATAATAATATATTAGAAGATAACGTAAACATTTATTTTTTCCATGTTTTCTTGTAAATCACGATTGGAAAATTAACTAACACTAACGATAGTCATAAACACCAAATAAATCTGCCGTATAACACAAACATTCATTTTATAATTTATTATCTGTCGGGGTTTTAGCTCGAGAAGTAGTTGTTTCAATGAATATTTGGAGACTTGTCTTAAGCAAACTACCGACGCAGTTTTGGCAAAATGTGACGAGATTTGTGAAGAAAATTCGGAATTATAGAAATTATTCCTGCAAGTGAATACATTAAACTTGAACATAATGAAATGACAAAAACTATTGACGAATTGTCCACTGAAATCGAGCATATGGGTGAAATCATAAACACAAATAATTTACAGAATAATACGATTAGCTTAGATTTGCACAGTGAATTATGCAGCCAAATTAGTTAGAGACAGGAAAAGGCAAACTGCTTAATTTTATTTAATATTTCATAATCAAATTGCGATGATGATGTGGTTAAGGTTAAGGAAATTCTCCAAGTGGTAATAGGAAACTATCCGCCACTTCTTAATATACGAAGACTAGGCTCTGAAATTCATAATCGCATCAAGGCCTGTTAGAGTAACTTTTAAAAATGTAAATGATGTAAGGAATTAACTAAGACATTCTAAAAAACTACGTGATACCGAAGCGATGAAAGATATTTATATGAAGAGCGACAAAACTATGGTAATTGGAACACGAAAAATTAGTTCGGGACGAGCTGAATAGCCGGCAGACAATGGAGAAGTTAATCTCAGGATCAAGTACTTTCATAGTGTACCGAAGATTATCCAGAATATTGTCCAGATCCAGGAAGTTCTTTAGGTCTAAAAAGCTGTCTGGTCCAGAGAAACTAGGCTGTTCCCAACAGATAAGAATTTCTAATGTTTCCATCTATTATCAGATTGTCAGAGGTTTGCGCTCAAAATCAAGTATTTTTTATGACCATGTATGTGCCAGTAGTATTGATATATTTTGTTTAACAGAGACTTGGTTGAATCCAGATATTGTAGACACAGTATCATTTCTTTCTCGCTATTGTATATATAGATGTGATCGTATTAATAGATGGTGGAGCATTAATTTCTATAACCATTCGATATCAATCAGAATTTGTCTATCAATTCAAATTTAGAAAATTATGAATTAGTAATCGTTAAAATATTGTTGGGTAGGAAAATAATATATATTTGACTTGTGTATATATCCCGCCATCTTCGCCGGCGACTGATTATGATCGCGTTTTTGAAACCATAGAGAATATATTTTATGGAACAACATGCACAAATATTTGGAGATTTCAATTTACCCAATCTGTACGAGCATTGGAAAACTGGGGAGCGACTGAATTAACCACTTCAAATTCACAACAATTTTATTCAATTCAATAAACTTATGCTTGGTATTATAAAACGTTTTATACCTTAAATAAAATTTACTTTAGGAATAAATTAATTTATTCCAAATATTTCGGTATAAACACAAAATAACTTTATTTGGCTAATAAATCTCCTCAGTAAATTATTTGTTTGTTTTTCTACCAAGGAAATTTTATTCTCTAAATAATTTGACAGTTTAAAGTCAAATGTCTATTATATTATTACAATTACTTTAGATTCTACTACTTGTATTTATTAATTTCATTACGGTTATCATGTCTACCATATCATCAATGTCAGATTTAAGTTCGCTCATAGTATCTTCCCTGACAGTGATTAATTCGAACCACAAGACATTCTAGGGAGTCAAAGACCTAGAGTATTTCAAGCCAGACATAACCAGAGATTTTTATACTTATTCATACGCTTTTTTAAAATTAGTTCCATTTAAAGTTTTAAACGAGTGTTTCCACTCCCAGACTAAGCATGAAGTGAAATTTCGAGTTTAGAAAAGCCTGAAAATTTGGTTTGGTCGCGTAGCGCGAAGCGCGGAGCGTATTAAACACTGAAAACACTGAAATATTGCGAACAAGTGAGCTTCACTTAAAATCAGTGTTTTGTACGCGTGGCGCATGAAGTAAAATTTCGAGTTTAGAAAAGCCTGAAAATTTGGTTTGGCCTCTCCGCGCTACGCGACCAAACCAAATTTTCAGGCTTTTCTAAACTCGAAATTTTACTTCATGCTTAGCCTGGGAGTGAAAAACACTCGTTTAAGTGTTTTGTAATTTCTAATAAGCTATCTTTTTCTTGTTCTGTGTAATTCTATCCTATTTCACGATTATCCTCTGCAGTTATAAGGAATGATACTAAATTTCCAATTTGATTGACAATTTAATTTGAAATATTGACAATTCAATTTAAAAATTGGTGGTTCCAGCTATGGCCACAATGAAAATGTTTAATTTCGGTCTGTAATCTACTAATTAAATTATTTATTTCTAGAATTGCTATTTATTTGGTAGGTTTGCCTTATAATACGCAATTTTATTTACCCATTAGTTTACTAGGTAAATAAATTTACTTCACAAATAGTTATCTAATGATTTATTAATCGTTTATTATACCGGGCATTATTCAGAATAATAATGGCAGAATAATAAATCTTCTAATAAAATACTAGATCTTGTAATTTTAAGTGGCAACTTAACATGTGATGTTTTTCATCACATCACATCACATTATGTTGTGATATAGTCTTGGTGGAAAGTGCCATTTCCAACTTTGAATCTAACACATCATATAATTCCTATGATTTCAAAAAAGCTGATTTACACTTATTATATAATGAGATTGCTTTAATTAGTTGGGGTAGTGTGATGAGTATTGCTGATCCTAATAATGCCTGTAATATGTTTACGATTTGCTGTCTAAGGCGATTACAAAGTGTGTGCCTACTCTTAGTTTTAGATTACAGCGTAAATTTGCCATTTGGTTCAGTCTAGGATGAAGAAAAGTAATTAAACGAGAAGAAAATACATAAAAATTTTTAAAACAATACAAATTTACTTATTTAAGACTAAGAACTAGTAGGTTCAGGCAACAAATTCATATACTTATTAATTATGACCATAAAAATTACATTAAGTATGTTGAACATAATGTCATACGGGAACCTAAAAATATTGTTTCTTATGTTAATGTTAAAATATCGAGTACACGAATTCCTGGCAATATAACCTATTATAATATTAATATTAATAATCCAGAGGACATTGTCAATTGTTTTGATGAGTATTTTAGCAATGTATATATAAAAAATAAGCTAGTTCCAATTTTAATAATATTGATGTAACTAAAAATATCACTCAGTCTGATATTCTTCGTGTTGTTGCTGAGTTAAGAGCAAATAATACTGCCGGAGCAGATGGAATCCCGGCGTTCTTAATAAGGGATTGTATTAGCTGTTTTCTTGAGCCTATAACCCACAATTTTAATATAATTGTAAACTCGAGCGTTCTACCGGAAGTATGGAAGTTAGGTAAAGTTACGTCAGTTTTAAAGAGTGGAGATACGTCCAACATTTTGAACTATCGTCTAATAACAATTATAAATAACGTTCCAAAGTTATTTGAAATGATACTATATCGATATACGTACAATCGCGTTAGACCGTTTATAACCACATGCCAACATGATTTTGTTAAAAAGAGATCAATTGTATCGAATTTGTTGAATTTTACCGATTATATCTCAAATCATTTAGAAGAACGGAAGCAGGTTGATTCAGTTTATACTGATTTCCAAAAATCATTCGAAACAATAGATCACTGCGTAATCATTAACAAACTTTCATCTTTTGGTTTTACGGAGGGAACCGTTTCACTGATGCAATCATACCTACATAACAGACGACAATTTGTCCAGTATATGGGGTATCGTTCCAGTAAGTATACTGCTACATCTGTGGTTCCACGGGGTACAAACCTGGGACCACTCTTATTCATTATTTTCATTAATGATATTGTTGAGGTAATTCGGTGTAACGTGCTCCTGTATGCGGATAATATGAAATTCATTTAATATCATTGAGTCTGGGGATGATTGCATTCAGTTGCAACTTGAACTTATCAAAGTGTATAATGAATGTATAATGATTGGAAATGCATACAGGGTTTTCCCATTGGAAATCCAATGGACACCCCTGGATCGGTGTCGGTTTCAGAGAAAATTTCGGAAAAGATTATTTTTGCTTTCCAAAAACACGCAGGTAGTTATAGATACATTTTGTGCGAGACGAAATAGAACCGATTTAGCATCCTTGTCGGCGCGCACCAACTACCCCCCGCGCTGGGCACCAGCAGTGCCGGTAGCCGCAAGGTTGTATAATGATTATAATTTTATTTAAGTTCGATTTTTATTGCTCAGCAAAAGAGCGGTGAATAGACTATAATTACATGTCATTTTATCGTATAAATATATTTTTATATTTGATTACGGTATTAATAATGTATTATTTGAACTCAATTAAAGATTTAGGAGTAACTTTTGATCATAAGTTGACATTTACTGATTATATAAATAAGATTTGTGACAAAAGTATCAAACTGTTCGGCTTTTTCCATCGCACTTGTAAGGACTTTCATAACATTAACGTTTTAAAGAAATTGTATTTTTCATACGTTCGTTCTAACCTCGAATTTTCCTTTCTTATTTGGTCACTGTACTACGAAATTACTGTAAGTAGAATTGCAGCAGTTCAAAAAAAGTTTTTAAAAATGTTGTTTTTAAAAAAAATGTAGGGAATATTAATCTGCATCCATTACATATGATAACCTCTTGCAAACATTTAATGTCGAAAGATTGAGTGTCAGGCGTACTGAATCTTTAATCCTATATTTATACGGGGTAGTAAATCACGAAATTGACATTCTAGGTAAACTAAAGTTTCAGGTTCCTAGACTAAAATCTTGCAGTAATAAACTAGTTTTTCAACCACATGCAAATACGCTAGCTCATTTTAATTCACCCATTATAAAAATGTTTAGAACGTTTATGCCCGGTATTATAAAACGTTTTAATCCTTAAATAAAATTTATTTGAGGAATAAATATATTTATTCCAAAGATTTCGGTATTATAAACGCAAAATTACTTTATTTGGCTAATAAATCTCCTCAGTAAATGATTCGTTTGTTTTTCTACCAAGTAAATTTGATTCTCTAAATAATTTGACAGTTAAAAGTCAAAAGTATATTATATTATTATAATTACTTTAGATTCTACAACTTGTATTTATTAATTTCATTACGGTTATCATGTCTACCATATCATCCGTGTCAGATTTATGTTTGCTCATAGTATCTTCCCTGACAGTGATTAATTCGAACCACAAGACATTCTAAGGAGTCGAAGACCTAGAGTTTTTAAGTCAGACATAACCAGGGATTTTTATACTGCATACCATTTTTTTAAAATTAGTTCCATTTAAAGTTTTAAACGAGTGTTTTCCACTCACAGACTAAGCATAAAGTAAAATTTAGAATTTAGAAAAGCCTGAAAATTTGGTTTGGTCGCGTAGCGCGAAGCGCGGAGCGACTAAACCAAATTTTAAGGCTTTTCTAAACTCGAAATTTTACTTTATGCGCCACGCGTATTAAACACTGAAAACACTGAAATATTGTGAACAAGTGAACTTCACTTGAAATCAGTGTCTTGTACGCATGGCGCATGAAGTAAAATTTCCAATTTAGAAAAGCCTGAAAATTTGGTTTGGCCGCTCCGCGCTTCGCGCTACACGACCAAACCAAATTTTCAGGCTTTTCTAAACTCGAAATTTTACTTCATGCTTAGTCTGGGTGTGGAAAACACTTGTTTACGTCTTTTATAATTTTTTATAAGCTTTATTTTTCTTGTTCTGTGTAATTCTGTCCTAATCCACGGTTATTTTCCATAATTATAAGGAATTATAGTAAATTTCCAATTTGATTGACAATTTAATTTAAAATATTGACAATTAAATTTAAAACATTGGTAGTTCAAGCTATGGCCACAATGAAAATGTATAATTTCGGTCTGTAATCTACTAATTAAATTATATATTTCTAAAATTGCTTTTTATTTCGTAGGTTTGCTTTATATTACGCAATTTTATTTGCCCATTTGTTTACCAGGTAAATACATTTACTCTACAAATAGTAATCTAATGATTTATTAATCGCTTATAATACCGAGCATTAATGGTTTAAATAATAGAGTAGATATTTTCGTAGATACCAGATAATCCCTCATCGCAATAATGTCAGACTCATCGGTACCATTGACATTGTTATAAGGCTTCAATTTTTTTTATATAACGTAGTTGTACATTATATGTATGTTTTAAAATTAGGTAGCATAGCATTACATAATATTAAGTTCCCTGTAATTGGATATTTGTATTTATCTGTTGGGAAAATAAAGAATAATGATAATAATGAGACTACATTTTTTTTGCAGAAGGTCGATAATAGTTTGAATTCGTTTTTATATTTTATAAATATTCTGCAAACTATTGGCAAACTTAATTTTTCTTTATGTTAAATATCAAAGAACGTTAATTAGAATCATCGATATGTACATTTGGTCTAAAAATGCCAATTTTGGCAAACCTAATTGATGTTTCGCAACCACCATGCTTAAAATCCCGACATTCCATTGATTTGGAGTTACATTTTGAGTAATAATGAAAACAAACAATACTCAGAAAAGTATGTACATTTTTAAATGTATATGATTTGGACATAACATTTTGACGGACGAGCAGAATATGTCCTGCGGACCGGTACCGGTTCGCGGACTACGTTAGATCGTTGAATAACTATTTTTGAACGTTTTAAATGTAAGATTTTTAAGTAAAATGTAAATAATTACCTCTGGGTCCCAGTGAATTAGTATACTGTCCACCGGTGCCGAAATCCCTGTCCCTATCCCTATCTCTGTGGTGGTACATCGCGGAGGAGGGCCTCTCGACGATGGTGTAGGAAGTGCCGGGCGGCGAGTAGTAGAGGCCGGACCTGGAGCGGACGTGCGTCCTGGGGCTGCCGCCGCCGCCTCCGTTGCCGTTGGGGCCGAGGGCATCTTCGGCCTCGGCCGGTATCCGCGCGGTGCTCCTGCTGCTGCGACTGCTCCACCCTCTGCCTCCATAGCCCCCAAGATCTGCTAGTTCTGAGAACTCTTCACCTGCCCTCATACCCCCTCACACCACTCTCCGCTCCTATCCCTGTCCTCTTCACTCCACTCGCTTCCTTCTTCCTACGCCACTGTCTCAGCCCACTTCCACACTTTCCCCCTGTTCTCCGCACCCGCAACAAACCGAACGTCACGTGTTTTGCCACTGTAACAAACATAAATTATATATTAATTTCACAAATTATAATTATTGCCTGCCTTTTCACATAACTGCAGACAAGGGCGTAGCCAGAATTTCGACCAGGGGGGGAGCATGACACAAACAATTTGGCAAATTATGTTTGGAACTTAAAAAATGTCAATTGTTTTCACATGAAATGTTGCAAAATGATAAAATCAATAAAAAATCTAAATCAAATATTGTGTTTTACCAAGTCTAGTAAGTATTGTACTTCCATTTTAATGATGCCTAAATATATAGTTTGTCCACGTATTTTTGTTAATAAAATTTTTAAAAAACTAACGAAATTCATTAACCATAGTTGACTTTGAAGTTAATGACTTTTGTCAGTTTATTTTTAATTATGTTAACAAAAATATGTGGACAAAATAAATATTTATTTTTGTATCTTAAAGTATATACCGGGAGTTCTTTTAAGCAGACATATCCCAATATACTGTATACGCTCTAAATCTTCTGATATTCGCTATTTTTGAAAAGAGTTAAAATCGAAGCTATAAATGAGTGTTTTCCACTCCCAGACTAAGCATGAAGTTAAATTTAGAAAATCCCAGAACATTTTCACGGGGCTTTTCTAAACTCGAAATTTTACTTCATGCTTAATCTGGGTGTGGTAAACACTCGTTTAAAGCTTCGATTTTAACTCTTTTAAATCACTGATTTCAAGTGAAGTTCTAAATATATTACTAAAGCAGTATGCTAAAAACGTATATTTTAAACTTTACAATAATTCAGCTTTTTATGCGCGTGGCGCATGAAGTAAAATTTTGAGTTTAGAAATGCCTAAACATTTGGTTTAGTCGCTTCGCTTAGCTTCGTTTCGCTTCGCTACACGACCAAACCAAGTTTTATTTCATGCTTAATCTGCTAGTGGAGAACACTTTAACCGAACTTCAATTTGAATTCTCAAAAAAATGAATGTATACTTAAAGGAAAAGTTCCCGGTATATAAATATTATTATAGATTATGCATGTTTCTGAACTCTACAATAAGTCTTCAAGCTTTATACGCGTGGCGCATAGAGTAAATATTTCAAATTTAGAAAAGCCTGAACACCAAGACTATAAATAATAAGAATTGAAATTTACAATTTTATTTCCTAAAGATGATTAATTGTAGACAATAAAATAGAAAGAAATCTTTCTACTAGCTCATTTTACCCAGCCTGCTAACTTCGACTACTTTCTAAAAACGTCTATTAATTAACCAATCCTTTCATTTCTAACTTCTTGTAATTTCTCCATTAATTTTTCATTTATTTTGTCAGTTGGTTTGAAGAGACTTGACCTAAATGTTACATATACTCTGATAGAGCGTTATAACAAATCAAATAAAACAAGATTTCAAATATTTTATTAAATTCTGTATTGTGGAGGCTTCTACTTCGTTATACATGTTAATTACACAATGAAACACTTTTAACTTTGTTTGTATAACACGTTTTATTTAATGTGACTGCAGTTTCGACAAATTTAGCTTGTCATTATCAAACATGTTTGATAATGACAAGCTAAATTTGTCGAAACTGCAGTCACATTAAATAAAACGTGTTATACAAACAAAGTTAAAAGTGTTTCATTGTGTAAATATTTTATTGTATAATTTAATATCCGGAGGTGTATTTGCACGGGAAGTAGTTGTTTCAATGGATATTTAGTGTCCTAAGTTATCTAATTAATTAAGACACATCGTTTGCATTTTACACGAAAAACATTTTCGTAACTTTTTTTCGTAATTACGTTTATAAAACGCGAGAATGGATCATATGAACCAAAAAAGTCCAAGATATATAAAGTTTATTGAAAAGGCTTCAGATGCTTTATTCTTAATGATGAAGGTAAGCAAATAATAAATTAATGAATGTGATTATTACAGTTCATAATTTATTTAGATTATTGCAATTTTTAGAATTTCGGGAGTTTGTCGTCGTCATGAATTATATGAACTGCAAACAAATGACATTCAAAATGCAGGGACTGCATTAATTAGAAGAAATTATTATTATTTATTGGCGCGATAAAATAATACATACTATTATACAAAAATATGTGTATTTTTTCTCCTATCCTACATTAAACTTAAATAAACGGACAAAAGCAGAAGAACGAACGAGAACAGAAAAATTAAATAAACATCTCTTCTTTCAATGTACACTACGCTCAGCAGCTAGCTACATCTCCCTATGTCAACGGGAGCCGGAGATTAAAATAATCCCCGGTAACACCTGGTCTTAATCACCTTAGCTCTTTTATCACCTCTATCCCCTTTCCGGTCTCACACAAACTCTCTTCATGTGTACTATCTTTCAAACTTCCTTTTATTTGAAGCCCGCGCACACATTTATCCAGTGCTCCCACTCATCTTTCTTCCTTCCACAAAAAACACACTTCACATGTTCTTCTCCCATCCATACCTTTCTTCCATTTTCTTCACTCACACATCTGTACCGAGCTAGTAAACGCACATCCTCCCCATTTAATACTTTAAAATAGCGCGGCGGCCCTGTAAATATCTGTATGTTCTTATAGTTGGGATTATATGTGCCCAAAATTCATCTTCTAGCTTTTCCCCCGCGCTATTTTCTCTCTTACAATCAATCCCGACCACCCCACTTTCTGATGTATTATGTCTCTCTCTAGCATTCACCTTACTCCCACTCCTTTCACCTGCCATTCTCTGTAACAAGCATACCAAGCTTCCCTGGCCAATCTTTCTTCCCCTAACTCACACACTTGTCTCTCAAACTTCACCACTCTCTTCCCCGCCACCCATTCCACTGGCATTCTTTGGCACTCCTGCAATACTATATAATTGTTGAGTTGCCGCGCACTGCAACTCGGCGAATATAGACTTTGCTACCACAAGCAAAAATAATCTTAAGTCCATGCTCCGTGAGACAAATTAGATTTTTATTTTTGTTCACATTTTAATTTGTTTTGTTTGTTTTATTTGTATATTGTTTGTGATTTATATTTTAACCTTATTTATTACTTTTAGCATAGTGATGAGCATTTTGATTTTAATCTGTTGTGTATATTGTTTGTGATTTTATATATTTTAACTTAATTACTACTTTTAACTTATTTTAGACTAAGCATTATGTATTTACTTTAAATGGATATCCGTAAATAAACAATAAACAATAAACAATTCGGAGTCGTTCTTTCCAGACCAATAATCATTTTTAAATTAATTATAAAAATCAGAGAATGCAAAAACAAAATTCCAAGAACATTCACTGTTGTTGATGACACATTCATTAAGAGATTTTTAAAATATGCCTCAATACGACCATTATCATGCAAACGTAAGCGATTTTTTATTTTTTATAAAAACGGAAAATGTCCGAAACAACCATTAGGGATTAATCAGTTTGGTAAACTACCATATTTAATCGCCAAGTATTTAAAATTGCCACAGTATGATTATTAAATAATCATACTAGTGTTACCGGCGTTTTATCGAAAACGTCGTAACTTGATTACTTTATTCACATTCGCGAAAACATCGGACTCCATTTGTTTTGCTCATTTCATTTCATAATCATTTTAATTCCAAATGACTCAAGTTCGTAACCATTCATTCGATGTTCTTTTGTATATATTTTTTTCTTGTAAATATGTAAATTAGTCCAACATTGAATTCCCCCGAACGTGACCAACAATGACGACTTGCAAACCACCCCATCATTAACCGCGCGACCAGCACCGGCCGATGTTTACAACCCCGAGGAAGGTCATAAAATTCCGCACCTCCGAGGACCAGCGCCATAAAACCCACGGCGCGCTGTAGATGTTTACGACCATGAAAACAAAGCCTTTGGGAATTTCTCAAAATTTCGGGAAAACAGCGAGAACAAAGGTTTATGGTCGTAACAGCTGCAGCACAAACTTCGACACGCCGGAGCAGTCGGAAACCAGAGGCCCAAAACTTTTGGCCTCAGCTAAATATGAAAACTTCACCCTCTGCTTCTTCCACCACGTTCTCGACCAATCACCGTCACCCCCAAGATACATGGCGGGGGTGAAGACAGCGGTGGTTGGGAAGATAAGAGACAGCGGAAGACAGAGGAAAGGCAGTACAGTTCGGAGCTATCATCAGCGGAGTTATCATCATCAGAGTTATCATCAACAAAGTTTCACCAAGTTTCTATGAAATCATTAAGTGTCGCGAATTAGTCAGTTCGTAAGTCGTTGCGTTCGTTCATTATTGTTATTCTATTTTCTTTTGTTTGTGTCATTTATTTCATTCATTATCATTCTTGTGTTATTTTGCTTTGTGTGTCGTGAATAAATATTGTATCCTTGTTTTTGGAAGTCAGAGGTTAATTTACCAAGCATTTTGAATTAAACATAATAAAAGTGAGTGTCTTTTGAACTAGGATTTCGGTAAGTTTCTTTTGTTATTATTGTGTGTGTGTTAAAGTACTGAGCTAATCGGAGTTGTTACGGAGGGACGTTGTTTTTTTTTATGGAAAACTCATGCTCTCTCAAATTATCTATTAAATTTAGCATAAACAGCAAGCGACGTCCTGCGCCCCGAGAACACTAGTCATTGCTTCCGACGGTCATCGCTTCATTATTAGCTGATTCAGGAGCAGCTATAACGGCAATCAATCGCATAGCGAATGTAAATCCTCGAATGTTGCAGAAGGTTATGTGGAGAATTCATTATAAAATAAGAAACAAACAACTTGTGAAATTTTAGGCAACATAGATGGACCAAAACCTTCTACTTCTACTTCATTTGTCAACTTGACCAAAAAAATCCCAATCACAGAAAAACAAATTGAAGAGGATAAAACACTTTAAATAATTATATCAAATATATCTCATTGTTCTCATTTAAGCATAAATATTAATGTTAATAAATATTTAATTTAAGATAGTAGATACAATTTTATAGATAAGTAACTAATATAAAAACTAGTTATTTTTGTAATATAATTAAAATAAAATACCTAATTGAGTTTTTTTAAATATTTTTCAAACGTAATTCCATCACAAAATCCATGGATTTTGATAGTATTCTTTACTTTGAAGGCTTATTTATGAATTTTATTTAGACGAAAAAATTTGGTAACACTTAATTTATTATGATTTTTCCTAAGAAATGCTACCTCAAAAGTCAATGATTTGTTTTTATGTTTAATGATTTCTTTACTTTACGGACTCATTTTTTCAATTTTAGGCGTAATATTTCAATTTTTTCGTACAGTAATCATTATTTATTATTTATTGTACAGGGTGCAGTATCTTCGGTACTATTTTAAAGTAAACTAACATTTATATGAATGAGGTAACTGCTTAGTTTAAAAAGATATTGACATGCTGTAAACACTTATTAATGCACTTTTTTAGATGGCTTCTAACAAATGTTATCAATTGAAGCCAAAACTGACAACGATTTTAATATAACTTTCTTCTATAGGAAACCCCCATTTTGTTAAAGTTTTTCGTTGTTTTTGTCAATATTTAAGTTAATTTTATAAATGTTTACGTATTTTGTAATTCGGCTGCTAATTTTGACAAATTAAATAATATCATATGGCTTTTTTGTTAGTGTTTTGGTCAATTTGAATACAATTCCATGATTCTGTATTGTGGAGGCTTCTACTTCGTTATACATGTTAATTACACAATGAAACACTTTTAACTTTGTTTGTATAACACGTTTTATTTAATGTGACTGCAGTTTCGACAAATTTAGCTTGTCATTATCAAACATGGAGTAACTTAAACTAGAGGTTTTACAGGTATATATACACAATTACAAAACAGCGGTAAAAATGGGGGTGTACATTAGGTCAACCTGGTCGTTAATTAAGGGAATTCCCGGATTAGCGCGGGCTTTGTGTATCTCTAGTGCTTCTAGCAAATTCATTTTACGACCCTTTTCGGCATGATGGATTATGGTAAGTACATCTTTTTCAAAAGTGTGATTTTCGTCTAAAAGGTGTTTTGCAAACGACGACTTATCATATAAATTAACTTGCGCAGATTGTCAAGGGATATACATTGGCCAATCTGGTCGTAATTTCAACATAAGATTGAGGGAACATTTGCGCTCTTTTCGGCTTAAACAGAGTGATAAGTCGTCGTTTGCAAAACACCTTTTAGACGAAAATCACACTTTTGAAAAAGATGTACTTACCATAATCCATCATGCCGAAAAGGGTCGTAAAATGAATTTGCTAGAAGCACTAGACTCTAGTGCTTCATCAAATTCAGGGAATTCCCGGATTAGCGCGGGCTTTGTGTATCTCTAGTGACTAGAGATACACAAAGCCCGCGCTAATCCGGGAATTCCCTTAATTAACGACCAGGTTGACCTAATGTACACCCCCATTTTTACCGCTGTTTTGTAATTGTGTATATATACCTGTAAAACCTCTAGTTTAAGTTACTCCATGTTTGATAATGACAAGCTAAATTTGTCGAAACTGCAGTCACATTAAATAAAACGTGTTATACAAACAAAGTTAAAAGTGTTTCATTGTACAATTCCATGACTTTTCTCGGACTTTTCGGTTTTAATGATTTTCAGTGAATTTGATATTTATGTAATTTTTAGGCATTCGTCGATTTTATAATAGAGTTCAATTCAAAGTTTTGAACGGGTGTTTCCACTCCCAGGCTAAGCATGAAGTAAAATTTCGAGTTTAGAAAAGCCCTGTGAAAATTTGGCGAGGGTCGCGTAGCGACCCGAGACAAATTTTCGGGCTTTTCTAAACTCGAAATTTTACTTCATGCGCCACGCGTACAAAACACTAATTTGAACTGAAGTTCAGAAACACAAATACATCTTTAATGAGAGTAACAGGGAATCAAATATTAAGTCTGTTATCAACGATGTTCAGTGTTAATAATAAATAATTAGGTTTTGAATATGTTTGTTAGAACGACTGGTAACGATATTTATATATTAATAGTTGTAAAAAAATAGTAAAATAAAATTTGTTTTTAAAAGATTTTAATTCGTGATTCGAAAAAACAGGATTTGAATCTTTGATTCGAATCATATTTATCTCTTACGAATCCCTTATGATTCGTCATTCGAATCATATTAGGTGATTCGAATTCGTGATTCAAATCCTTTTTACGAGAATTCATCCCAGCTCTGGTAGCCAATCATTTTTTATAAAATATTAAAGTTGTGCTTTGTAATAATCCATAAAAACGTTGGTAACTTTTTATGCATTTTTATTTATATCTCGGTAAATATTTCTGATAAATATTTCATTTTCTCAAAAATTATAAAGAATATTCCAAAGAATGTAGACCTGTATTCATAATTTTTTGAGATTTTTAGTTTTTAAATTGCAGCGTCCAAAATTGACATGCCTTGTTTTTTGAAAAGGATAGTAATACATTTGAAAATATATGATTTTAAATTTATAAAATATTTGATGTTGGGGGGGGGGGGGGGCAATTGGTCTTCCCATCAATTAATCATCTGGGTGACTTTAATTAACATTAATTAACAACGAAGATGTGTAGAAACCACCTAAAAGCTAGCATTCCGTTACCTTTCAATTCAGTTCAACTTTACTTTGCATTTCTGATTCTGTATATTTACGTGTATCGTGCGATCATTTATAACATGATTTAGAGTAGGCTTTGAATTTTAAATTGGATTGGCACTACTGAGTGTTAACACATAGTTTACTATAACATCAAATTTATTCCAACATACAATTAGCATTCTGGGCAACAGCATAAAAAAATGCCGCCTACTCTAAATCATCATTTAAACCCTGGGTCTCCAAACTATCTTCTTTGCGGGCCACAAATACAATTCTACATAATAAAGTCGGCCAAAATCCGATTAATTTTATAAAAATTTAAGGAACAATTGTTACAATATTTCAAAATATGACATTTACAAAAAAAATACAAACAATCGCGGGCCGGATTCATGCAAGTCGCGGGCCTGATTTGGCCCGCGGGCCGTAGTTTGGAGACCACTGATTTAAACGATCGCACGGTATAATACATTCGGCCCGTTCAGGGAAAAATTTCAACATTCAACATGTTTGGGTTTGTTTGTGATGTATGTTAGTACCTAATAAACGATACTGCGGTTAGTATATGCCGTACGATTGCAAAAATCTCAAACACGTTCACGATTAACAATCCGGTCATCAGAGAATTCCCCAACAGTTGGCAGTAAACTCCCAACTGTTATTTGTTATGTTGCTAAAGTTTCAGTTGTATTGTTGATTTGCGTTGAAATTGGCAAGAATATTTAAAGGCTGCATCACTAAATATTTATTGTACTCCTTCACTGAATAGCTGAGATCAGATATTCGCATTCGATACAAGGATCTTATAAAACAAACGATATTAGTTACGCTGAATTATTCAATTGAATTGTACATCTATTCGATATTTGAATAATTACTGGTACAAGCCCATGTAATACATTATTGATTATCAATGTACATTTCCAAGATTTCGGTTTCATGTACCCAGATTACTAACAAGATACCCTAAAACTTTCCTGTACCCCGTTACAACCCACTAATCATTTCTCATTGCGTCTAAATCATATTTGCATCAATATTCTAAGTTTTAGCTGGTGATTTTAATCTTAATTTAACGAACGAAATTTAATTTAAAAGTCGCTTTTAATATTATAAAACTAATAAAATTTATTCTATATACTTCTAATTAACACTTAATAATTGATACTTCATAATACTATTTGAAATAAAACAACACAGTTGGGAGGGCTTTACTTTTATTGTTAAACACTGCAACATGTTTCATCACACAGTGGCTTCATCAGGCAGATGAAATATGTCATCTGCCTGATGAAGCCACTGTGTGGTGAAACATGTTGCAGTGTTCAACAATAAGAGTGAAACCCTCCCAACTGTGTTGTTTTATTTCAAATACTTAATAATTGATTATAACATTAATTTCATTGCATTTAATTAGGCGCAAAATTAAAATCCACCGAAAGTCATAAGATTTATTTATTTATTTATTTATTTATTCACTTCCCAACAGATATTACATCCAATTACAAGGAATAATACAGAAATATACACAAGATTATAAAAAAAAAAACAAAAAACAAAACATAAATAACAAAAATAAATGTATCTTAATTCACGAGGCGCAACTGGGATACCGGTGAATCATAGTAAATATCAGCTAAACGATGGATATTATTGTATATCCTTATAATATTATTGATAGGTGAGTTCAGATGTGCTGAAGTATTAGAAGGAGCATACTGAAATGCTAAACTGTAGCGAGCAGAGATACGTGGAACAATTAACATTAGGCGAGCTAAAATGTTGAGGTCATCAATGATGTAACTCAACATTCCCCTTAAAAATAATACTCCAGCGCAATTACGTCTATATTCTAGTGATTGTATACTAAAGAGTTCGAGCATATGATCATATGAAATGGTTTCATCAGGGTATATTTTAAATGATCTGAAATATAGTAATTTCAAAAACTTTTTTTGAACACTTTCATTATCTTTGATATGCGAACGATAATGCGGTGACCAAACAACTGATGCAAACTCCAATTTTGAACGAACGTATGAAAAATATATTTTTTAATACCTCAATATTCTCAAAATCTTTACTTATTCTATTAATAAATCCAAGAAGTTTAGTTGCCTCATTACATATATTTTTTATATGAATATTAAACGATAAAGTGGTATTAAATGTTATGCCTAAATCACGAATCAAATTGCACCGTTCAAAATATACACCGTTTAGGGAATAGTTAAAACTAATCATGGTTTTTTTACGAGTAAAGGTCATACATTTACATTTAGCTACATTTAGAAACAAAGAATTTACAATACACCAGTTATATAATCATGTTAAGTCCAACTGTAGACTTTCACAATCTTCATTTGACTCAATAAGCTTCATATCGTCCGCATAGAATAATACACTAGAATGCATTTGCGTGACGATGCCATTAATAAAAACATTAAATAGTAATGGCCCAAGATTTGACCCTTGTGGTACTTCACTGGTAACCAGGTATTCATATGAATCATATCCCATATATTCAACATATTGAATTCTGTTCACAAGATAAGACTGTAACAATGAAATTGTACCCGGAGAACAACCGTAATAACTAAGCTTATTCAGAACTATATTTTGATCAATGGTATCAAAGGCTTTACGGAAGTCAGTGAACAAAACATCAACCTGTCTTTTGGCATCAAGAGTTTGCGAAATATCCTCAGTAAAGTTTAGAAGATTCGTAATTACAGATCTTTTTTTTACAAAACCATGCTGCTTGTCACTAATAAAACTTGACATGATTATATAATCTATCTGCAAGAATAGTTTCAAATAACTTTGAAAAATTATTTACAATTGTTATTGGTCTATAATTAAGGATGCTACATTTATCGCCACTTTTATGTACCGGTGTTATCCTGCCCACTTTCCATGCATCAGGGAAACACTTAGATTGTACGATTAAATTAAACAAATATTCTGAAGGTAGCAGACAACTATGTATACAATCTTTAACGATAAATGATGGTATTTTATCCTTAACCAAGGTGGTGTTTCCTTTCAATTTTTTTTGACGCGATAATTATATCATCCTGTGTCATGAGACCAATATTAAATAAAGGATACATTCCATAACCTATAAGGCAATCATTAATTCTAGTTGTTGCCGGAATTGTATATATACTTTGAAAATATTTCGCAAATCCATTAACAATATCGACAGGATTGTTTAGGATTTCATTTACATATGATATATTACCAGGAATACTGGTATTTGATTTCTTTTTATTTACATACGACCATATTTTTTTAGGTTCCTTTATTATATTCTGACCAATATTATACAGATATGTTTTGTAATCAATCTTAATCATACGTTATATGTCAGCTTTTTGACTCTTCGATCTTACATGCAAGTAATCAAATCGATGTTTTTTATACAGTTTTAATGTATGTTCCTTAATTTGGATAGCCTTAATAACGGCGCTAGTAAACCATTCAGGATATTTCTTTCGACTAGATGGTCTTCTCACAGGTACAATCTCATTGAAAACATTGTTAATATTATTATATAGCTCAGTGCATGCATCATTCGGATTATCACATGTTAATAAACAATTCAAATCTATTAATGCTAAACTAGAGTAAAGATCATTCAGACTGGCTTTCTTGAAATTAAACGCAGGACCATTTGAAATACTTGAAAAATGCTTTCCACGCTCGATATCTATTTCTATATTACAGCTCAATGCAGGATGATGAGAATCCTCGTTAACAAGAGGAGTGTCCCTGTTGACAAAACATGATAACTCGGAAGATACAATTATTAGATCCAAAATTTTTATATTGTTATTAACAATATTATTTTGTTGACTAAAATTATTAAACTGAACCAAATTTATATACTTTGTGATGTATGGATTTAGACCTACCCCCGATGTCATACAAGTATTCAAACCCGGTAGATTGAAATCACCACAAATTAATACATGATGTGATGTATCAATGTTGCACCTTCAGAGGTATTGCTAATTTTACAAATAACAGTTCAAATGCCATATTAGATGAAGCAAATACGAGCGTAGATTCATAAACATTACTAATGGCCATGAGAACACCGCCACCTTTGCGACATTGTCTATCGTTTCTAAACACATTATATGAATCAGGGAATACTTCTGTGTTATATATTCCTTCATGTAACCAGGTCTCAGTAAGAAAAAATAAGTCAAAATTGCTACACTCGATATTAATATATAGTTCATTTGTCTTTGAACACAACCCGCGCACATTTTGGTAAAATAAAGTGAATGATACTGGCTGTTGGGAAGTGTTTAGTTTTCCTGTAGAATTCTAGGAACATCGTTAATGAACTTTATTTTAAGATTAACTTCTCCGCTATCCAGTCTCCTCTTCAATTCACTGCGTACTGTCTTCTCACACTCAATCTGTCGTGGTGTTCTATCACTTCTTATTAATATATGCTTCATTGATGCAATATTGCGAAGTTTGGAACAGTTCTTCAAAACCTTCTTAAGATCCAATGAGTTGTTAAAGCATACTTTAATAGGTCTAGCTCGATTTTCAGATTTTTTTATTCCTATTCTAAATGCATTGCTGGGAGTGATGTTTGTATCTACAATATTATCCAATATCTCACTAATAATTTCATCATCATTTCTGACATCGGGAGACTCTGTTGAATTAAATACAATTACTGAATTAGCCTTTCTTTGCCTTTGATAAATTTCCTCTAACATCATTTATGTGGAATCCAAAGAATTCACACTCTTTACATCCTCTAATGATTTGCATTTATCAAATAAAATACTCATTGATTTTTTTAAAGAGTCATTTTCCTTGCGCAACTCTTGAAATTCTTTGATCAATTCCTTCATTTCATTATGTTCGATACGTAACCGTTCACATTCGCTAGTTAAACTATTAACCGACAATTGTAAGCTCTTAGTTACATTAAGTAAATCTTCTAAAGTTGAATTCATGCCTGACTTATCACAAGAGTGGCGATTGATGCATCCCGGATGACAGAATCTACCACAGGTCCTACAGGTAGTTAATTTTGTTATTGGTCTTCCACAAGCCCCCGTACACATGGGTGACTGATCACTAACTTGCTTATCAGGCAAACTTTTGTCTCGATTAATAAAAATAATGTAAATCAAAAAGGATAAAACAGGGACACACTATTCACACCAAAGTGTAAAGATGTTAATTAACTTATCAAAATTGAATTAAACTTCACAGAGATAAAAATATGTCCGCATTTCTTTGAATTTCTCGCCTAGTTTAATAGAACAAGCTCTATATTTAAAGTTTGATTTTAGAATCAACCGATCCCTTTTTTAATTAAGACAACATTTTGTTAAAATTTAAATATAGGCTAAATATAAACATAAATATACGCATTATTACACTATACTGAATGTGATTAGCGAACAGAATTAAATTACAATTTCTAATTATTCCGTTTCGTGTTATCAGCCTATGTTAAGAAGTGAAATAGTTTGTGAACTTTAAACTCTGCCCGCTTCCATAAATCGATAAACGACGGGAATTTGAGCATTTCTGCGGTATCTGAGGCGAACCATTCTTGCCGGAAATTGCATTTTGAGTTAAACGAAATTCGAATCTTTCATTAAAATTTAAATAATTCAACGGGAAAATTGATTCTTCGAGTGAAATCTAATATATTCCTAGCTACGGATTTTAAGTGACAATTTTCAATAATCTTACATACGACGAAAAGTATTTCTTGAATAATTATTATTTTTAGAAAATTGTGTAAAACAAGTACCGTACGATCGTTTAAAACATGATTTAGGTTAGGCTTTGAGCAGTGACGGCTCGTCAGGGACGGCAAGGTCGGCCTGGCCGTACCATTAAATTTGATTGAACAAAAATTATAAATTATTATTTTCTCAGAAATGAATATTGCGCATTTTTTGTAATAAATATATAGCAGGCTAATATGTAGTTATAATAATAAGCACTCTGCATAAGGCCGATAAATGTAGAAATTTATTTTAATTTAATATGAGTTTACTAAGCAACTTCGTATCCGCAAAATCGGCCAGCCTTAGATTATCAGATTATGAAGATTAATGCAAGCGCTGCGTCGTCACAAGTGTCAGTTTTTGTCGTTACATTTCCCCTGCAGGGTAAACGTACGTCCGCAAATGGTTTACTCGAGTACAGCAAGTTTATCGGGGCCGTACTCGCCGTTCTTCCCAAGGTTGCCAAATCAGTGATTTTGTCATCAAATCTGGTGTTTTTTACTTCCAGATTCAGACAAATTGTTTGTGATTCAGATGTGGCTAAATTCTGGTGTTTGTTTGAAGTATTTAGTGAGAATTTAGTGATTTACTGTCATCAGAAAGTGATTTAAGTTAAAACAGTCGAACGTGGCAAAGTACTGTCAAAACTATAAAAAAATGGGAAATATTCAGTACATCATTTATAAAATTTTCCATATCCAAATGGTCGAACATTTGCAAGAGAATGCTTTTTGATCAATCGTGTATGAATAATTTCTAAGGAATATAGTTTAAACGTCATTTGAATTCAGTGGTTTATACGCGTGGCGCATGAAGTAAAATTTCGAGTTTAGAAAAGCCCCGTGAAAATTTGTCTCGGGTCGCTGCGCGACCCTCGACAAATTTTCTACGCGGGGCTTTTCTAAACTCGAAATTTTACTTCATGCTTAGTCTGGGAGTGGACCGTCAAGATTTTCAACATGTCGAGATTTTCGATATTTCGAGATTTTCGTCAATTTATAAAATTCTTATCAGATTTTCAAGATATCAAGATTCTCATCAGATTTTAGATATTTCGAGATTTTTCTTGATTTACAAAATGTCAATTTATAATTATTAATTATTGTTTGTTATTTTGTAAAATATTTTCGTTCAAATATTAGATTATAGATTTTATTGGTCGCATTAGCAGAAAAAAACAAATAACGATGGATTACATTTTATAGTTTTGTAATTTAATTTATTTGAGAGATATTTCTGAATGTAATAAAAATTCCAGCAATTTTTGTTAGTTTTTCAAAACGTTTTTGTAATTCAGTAATTCCATAGAACGATAAAATAATTTATAATAGAGAAATTTAACGTGAAATTTTACAGATTTATATTTATTTCTTGTCAATTCACAAAAGTTGTAACAACAAATTAAAATCAATATTTAAGTTTTTTTTTCCTTCAATTTGACAAAGAATACAATAACTTAAATCAACAAATCTTTAATCGAACTTTTAGCGTTTGTAATTCAGTCAAAATTAGCTCGATTTTGCTATTTTCAACTCTAACACAAAGCTCATTCATCCCCCAACAATCCCTGCTGATTTCAACAAATCCGAGATTTCCTTAATAATCTAATCTTGCAAAAAGAGGAACTGCATTCTAAAATTCAATAAATTCAAACTAAGTCTCGATTTTGATTAGTTCTGTAAATTAGCACCTTAAACTCCGATTTGGCTTGCACCTAAATCGAAGTTTTTAAAATTCTAGCGCAAAAATTGAATTTATTAAAAATATTCAAACACAAACTCAATTAATTAATCATTGAATTATCTAACGATATCAATTTTTTACATAGCGCGCTTCGTTTATGAGATGATCCACTTGAATCGCGAAAACGTCAACCTAACCTAACCCTAGTCAAAGTTCCTGTCAACTCAAACAATCCCACGCTTGATTCTAAATTTTTAAAGCCCTAGGGCACATTTCCAAAACGTATAATTGTTTATACAACAATATTTCGATTGTTGTACAAAATAAAAAAAAATGTTTCAGACAAAAGACTTTCAGCATCAGATTTTCTACATTTTCGCCAAAACAATTGTTTCCATAGCACGCTCAGTTTGTGAGATAATCGAATTGAATCGCGGAAACGTGAACCTAACCCAACCATACTCATAGCACCTGTCAACTCAATTAATCCCACGCGCGATACTAAATTTTTAAAGCCCTAGAGCGAAAAATCGAATTTATTACACATGTTTCGAACTTATAATTGATTATCCAACTAATATGATATATTTTTTTATTATTTTACTTCATGCCTAATCAAAGACTGCAAACACTCATTAGAAGCTGCAATTGAACGCTTTTATAATTTATTTTAAATGCGCTATTACTTCTGCACAAAGAAAGACATAACCTGCGTTTATTGAAAATTTCGTCGTAAAATTAAAAGTACTTTTCATTGCTGAAGTTTTTAAAGAGGCTAATGAATCACGCTGTAGATTATATATGAAAATTTTAGAAAAACGTTCTTTTCATAACATATAAGGAGTTGTTCGTTCATCGGGGTCCAATTTTGGGAACACTGTTAATACAATAATAGTATAATTATAATAATATAATATAACTAAAAAGCTATTTCTTTTAATTTTATTAATATGTTTTTATGTTATTCATGTTATAACGAAATATAAAATCCAGTGATTTCTGGTGATTTTTTAAGTGACAGTTTTAGACATCTGGTGGTCTAGAGTTAGCAACACTGGTTCTTTCACACAATACTCCGATGCCTGTGTAGATGCACACTTCAAATTCGGTTACGTTACACATCATAGATTTTTATTCTATAACTAGTGGATTTATTTACCAATGTATTTCTTATTATTTTCATATTATTTAATTTAAAAGTAAAATAGGCATTTACTTAAATACAAATTGGTCATTAAGGCCAACAATTAACCGGTATTAAAAAAAACAGTTAAAACATAATATTCGTCTTTCAATTTATTTAACAAATCAGAACATATTTTGCATTTTTAAAAATAGTTAAACAACTGATGTGATTTAAAAATGCGACAATCATTAAATAGTTACCTAATTGTAATTTAAAAAAAATATTACCTCGATATTTTAGGAAGATTATGTGAAATATATGAGTGTATAACTATAATTATTTAATTATATAACATTAATATGTATATAACATGTTGAAAAATGTTATTGTAATTCCGAGAATATTCTCTTTCTATTTTTTAAAGTCGGGCAAAAGTATTTAATTTAAAGAATCGTTCTAGCGAAGGTATATGGTTCGGTACGGCTGGCCGTTTAGTCGCAGTGCGCGTGCGCTAAAATACATTCGGCCGACCCACTTCATTAGATCACGAGCCGTCACTGGCTTTGAGTTTTAAATTAGATTGGCACTACTGACTGTTAACACATAGTTAACCATAACCTCATATTTATTCTTGTGAATAAAACATTTTTTACTTTCTCTGACCACTATATTCTGCACTTAATTTGTAACTATATTTTCGACTATCTATCTATCTAGTAAAAAATGTTTTATTCACAAGTGTATTTAAGATCTACCACAAAGTGCACGCCTACAACACAAAACAGTCAAATTTATTCCTTTATTCAATTAGCATTCTGGGCAACCGCACAAAAAAATGCCACCAAGTCTAAATCATAATTAAAATAATCGCATGGTATTATATTAAATTGACTTATTAAATAAATCAATAGGTAAATTTAATATAGTGAAGTAAATAGCTTTTTCCGATGGGGGGATTTGACTTAGTATTTAGTTTCATAAATTAATTTTTCGAAAGTTCTATAAAAACAAGTAGAAAACATGGTTTTATTTTTTACTTAAATAAAAGGCCGCAGTAGAGGGGAGGCGCCATCGAAGCGAAAGATCTGAAAACTCATAAATTTAAACAAGAATAATTAAAATTTAAAACTATTTGAATTCGAGAAAATAAGCTTAGGCCTCTTATAGTTTTCACACTTTTAACATAATATTTAAAATAACAAAATATTCGTGTAAAATGCAAACAATACTTCTTAATTAATAAGACAACTTCGGACAATAAATACCCATTGAAATAATTATTGTCTTAAGTTAATTAAGACAGTAATTAAGACAATAATTGTTTCAATGGGTATTTATTGCCTTGAGTTATCTTATTCATTAAGATATACTGTTTTCTTTTTACACAAATATATCGTAATTTTATATATTATCATAAATTTAAATCAAACATTTTAAATTGGTATAAGTAACGCGTGGCGCATGAAGTAAAATTTCGAGTTTAGAAAAGCCTGAGCTGGAATTTGGACGCTTCACGTCGAAATCCAAACGCTCAGGCTTTTCTAATTTCGTATTTTCACTTCATGCTTAGCCTGGGAGTAGAAAAGACTCGTTAGAATTATATTTATATAACAACAGATTAATGACTTTAATTCACCAACATTTGTCAACTTTAGTCAATAGATAGTGTTTCTATAGGTGACTTAATGTCATAATCATTTAATAAAAGAAGAGTCTATTGTTAATCAAAAAAAAAAAAACTGAATAAATAAAGTTATTTTCAACTGAATTAGTCATGACTAGTTTGTTAAATATTTTCCATTGCTTTTAATGAAAATGTGGACAACACACATAAGACCCATGGAATCTGGGACCAATATTTCTCGCCAGATTTTTTTTCCCTTGGCGATTCGAACTCGCATCCCGCAGTGGACGACCAGACGAAACCAACGCCTCATCTGCTCGGCCACCTATGTCCACAAATGGACATAATTGCATTACTTTCAAATAATAGTTGTAATAGTATATTACATAACGAGAGTGGTATGCAGCATATTACGTGTAAGTGGACATGTTGCGCACGAGCCGCGCAGCAGCGAGTGCAGTATTCCCCGAGTATGTAATTGCCATACCACTCGAGAAACGCACGATACTTTACCTACGCCCTAACAAAATAAACAATGAGCATGAAAGATCAACTTATTTATTGTAATAATTTTTAATAGTACCATGACAATTATGAAAACTAAAAACTAAATTACTACTTGATCAATATACAAGGAATAAAGCTATACATTTTGCGACATTCGTTGTTTTTTAAAAGAGTTTAAATTAATCTTTAAATCTTTAGTTATTCGTTGTTTTTGTAAGATTTCAATTTGAAGCCTTAAAAGAGTGTTTTCCACTCCCAGACTAAGTATGAAATAAAATTTCGAGTTTAGAAAAGCCCCGTGAACATTTGTCGAGGGACCCGAGACAAATTTTCTGGGCTTTTCTAAACTCGAAATTTTACTTCATGCGCCACGCTTATAAAACACTGATTTCAAGTGAGTTTTAAATATACATAGAGTTCACAATATATTAGTGTTTTATACTCGTGGCGCATGAAGTAAAATTTCGAGTTTTCACGGGGCTTTTCTAAACTCGAAATTTTACTTCATGCTTAGTCTGGGAGTGGAAAACACTCGTTTAAAGCTTCAAATTGAACTCTTACGAAAACAACAAATAACTATAGATTTAAAGACAATAAGCTGAATTTTTAATACTTATACTTAAAAGATAAACTCCCTGTACATCAAAGAAATGTCACTTGGTTGTACGGTAAGCAATCAGCTGTTTAGCTGTCAGCACGTAATGTACTTGTCAAAGCTATTACGTACATGTGTACGTAATTTCAATCATACTGGTCAAGATGACAGTGTGGTATGATGCGCTTACTAGATAGGGCGTAGGTAAATGTAATTTTGCATTTGAAAAATGGTAATTTTTTATTTTAAACATTAATGTTAATGATGGAAATGCCAAAAAATAACATTAAACGAAATGGTATAACATACCAGCAAATGTGTAATTTTTATGTAAAATGTCAAACGTGTCATTTGTGCCGTAAAATGCCAACTGAATTGATAAATCTTACAAAAACCGGTTAGGTTAGTTTACTAAATAATATTTCTCTTTATAATGAAAACACTTTTTGTTCCTTAGTTCACTTTTATTTTTATTCGTTGAGTGCTAATAAAAATGTGCTAAGCACTCATTATCAATAACTAATTAACAATTAGTAATATATCTCTTTGTTTTTCTAGATAATTTTAAATGTTTTTTCAAATTTGCCAAAAACTGATATAAGTCTATTTTTAAATTATTTTTTCATCAGCACAAAATTTTTGGTATGAAAATACAATTTTTGAGAATAATTTTGATTCTTAATATAATTGGTCATTGATCACAACATAAATAAACAATTTTAACGTAGTTTGTCATTATTGACACACACACTGTCAATCCGTGCTAAAAATATTAAGTTATGCTAAAACAAAAGACAATTTATCTGAATAAAATTGTCGATTTTTCTGTCTTTGGCATAATTAACAATTTTTGAGATAATTTTCCTTTTTTAGCATTAGTCATTATTCCACATAAATTGATATTTTTAACGTAGCTTGTCATTATCGACACGCAGATATTCCGTGTTAAAAATATTATATTATTCCAAAAAGAGAGACAATTTATGTGAATAAAATTGTCTTATTTATTATTTTAGGACACCGCTGTATTTTGACTGTTATGATATTTTGATCAACTGCACAACACTTAGTCAAATTTAGCAACTTACTTAGTAGACTGTATTAGTAGACACTATTTCAACTGTTTTTTAACTCTAAATGTATTTTCATACTAATCACTCGGTCGACTGTAATCTGACTATTGTAACATTTTGACTGTAAGTCACTAGTTCCACTATCTTTTGACTAATACAGTATTTTCCTATTATTTACTCGATAGACTGTACTCGTATGTTGACTATTGCGACATTTTGACTGTAAACCAATTGTTTTTTTTTTTTACTATAATAGTGTTTTCATACTAATAATTCGGTCAACTATATGTTGACTATTGTGAGATTTTGACTATAAGTCACTAGTTCGACTGTCTTTTGACTATCACAGTATTTTCATATTATTAACTCAATCGACTGTATGTTGGCTATTGTGAAATTTTTACTGTTTACCGCTAGTTCAAAATTTTTTTTACTATAATAGTGTTTTCATACCAATCAGTCGACTGACTAATGTGAGATTTTGACTGTGTGTCACTAGTTCGACTCTCTTTCGACTATTACAGTATTTTCATATTATTCACTCAATCGACTGTATGTTGACTGTTGTGACATTTTAACTGTAAACTACTAGTTCAACTGTTTTTTGACAATAACAGTTTTTTTATATTAATCAAATGATCAATTGTACGTTAAACATTATGACATTTTGACTCTAAGGCACTAGTTCCGCTGTTTTTCTTTTGATTATTACAGTATTTTCATATTATTCACTCGATCGACTGTATGTTGACTATTGTGACATTTTGACGGTAAACCACTAGTTTAACTGTTTTTTATTTACTATAATAATAATAATGATAATAATAATAATAATAATAATCTTTATTATACGGAAGTATCCAGAATAGGGATACTATACAGTACATTCTTAAAATTTAGGAAATATAGGTTGAACAAAGAAACAGTATTAAATTAAAAAAGTTAAATTAAAAACACGAATAAAATAAAATAAGATAAAATGAAATAAAATGAATTAATTGAATTAAATGAATTAAATGAAATGAAATGAAATGTAATGAATTGTAATGAACTGTAATGAAATGTAATGAAATGTAATGAAATGTAATGAAATGTAATGAAATGTAATGAAATGTAATGAAATGCAATGAAATGTAATGAAATGTAATGAAATGAAATATTGGCAAAAACCACAGAACCACTTACATGAAATATACCCTTAAACATATTATTGGCATTACGAGACATATGCGTGATTGGGGCTTTGCTAAATAAATTAGTTTTGGCACACGGAATAAAAAAAATAATTTAACAGTTCGGGACAATCAATATGATTATGAATTAGCTTAAACTTAAAGAAACCACTGGCTGACTCTCGGCGCGTAGACAGTGACTCAAAATGATGTCTGAAGAGAAGACTTAAGTAATCAATATTCCTTTCCGGATACACATAATCTATTTTGAATGATACAAATTTTAAAAATCGTCTGTATCGTATGTATAGTAAGGATACCATATCAATGAACCGTATTCCAGTTTACTCCGCACCAGAGAAGAGTATAGCGTTCTAATAACGTCAATATTTCGAAGGAACTTTGAAGAACGCATTAAAAACCCATTACTTTGATAGCAGATTTACTAACATTGTTTATGTGCTCTGTAAATTACAATTGACTATCAAAATATACGCCTAGATCCTTAAAAGATGATTTTCGTGAAAGGAAGTATTCGAATCTACTAAAATCTCTTTTGCGACAGTACGACACAATACAGCATTTATCAATGTTAAGACGCAATTGATTTAACGTGCACCACTCAGAAATAATATCTAAATTTTTTTGAAGTATAATGTGATCGTCAGCTGATTTGATAGAATTATAAATTTTGATGTCATCAGCATACGCTAAGGCAGGGCACGTTATTGTTGAAATTAAATCATCAATAAAAATTAAAAAGAGCAGTGGTCCTAATTTAGAGCCCTGTGGCGCACTAGATGATGACATAAATTGACGTGATTTGAAACCGTTGTAGAAAACTACATTTTTTCTATCTAATAAGTAAGATTCAATTAGCTTGAGAAATGTATCTGTTAAACCAAAGTTAGTCATCTTTTGAAGCAGTATATTGTGATCGATTGTATCAAAAGCTCACGAAAAATCCGTGTAAATGACGTCACTCTGGCCTCGGTTGTCAAGATTTTCATTTAAGTGTTGAGTAATGACTGATACATTAGTTATGGTAGACCGACCTGACATAATTCGATGTTGTTGTGGTGTGATGTACTTACGAACTTAATAAAGGATATAATATATGATCTGCTCAAATATTTTAGAAAATTTGGGTAGAATGGAAATGGGTCTGTAATTATTTAAATCGCCAAGATCGCCTTTTTTTATATGGGAGATATAATGGCACATTTCCAGATGGTGGGAAATTTGTTTGAGCGGACGGAGAGATTAAAAATTAGGCTTAAAGGTTTTGCTAGTATATATTTGCAGTCTTTAATAAGAAAGGCCGGAATTAAGTCGTCGCCAGATGTACACGAATTTTTCAGCTTATTGATGCTACGAAAAATATTTGCATCAGTAATTGTAGGCATTGTAAAGTTTTCACAGTTGGAGTGAATTGTAGTCAGCGTCTCAGGGCTCTTAGGAACATACACACTTGCAACATTATTAGCAAATGCATCGACTATCTCCTATGGTATTGTATATTCAAAAGAGTTACTTCTCAAAAGACTTGGAGTACGTGTTATACCCTTACGTTGATTTATGAACTGCCACAGGTCTCTAGGTTTAGTGCTCAAGTTATTTTCAATGTTATCCAAGTATATCTTTAATTAATTTCTCACTTAACCCGTGGTGAAACATTTTTGAATATAATACTGGATATTTAATTAAAACACTTGGTTTGTTTCACTAATTTATATTTTCTCCGACTAGTTTCGACCATTGGTCATTCCTCCCCGAAGATGACCAATGGTCGAAACTAGTCGGAGAAAATATAAATTGGTGAAACTAACCAAGTGTTTTAATTAAATATCCAGTGTTATCCAAGTATGCTCTATGTGCAGTTTTAATTAATGATTTAGATAATTTTCTTAGTCTCACAAATTCATCTCGGTGCATCAAAAAGCCTGTTGACTTCCATTTAGAATGATAATACTATAATAATATAATAGTGTTTTCATACTAATCACTCGGTCGATTGTATTTTGACTATTGTGACATTTTGACTGTAACAACTGTTTTTGGACTATAACAGTATTTTTATATTATTCACATGATTGATTGTATGTTGACCATTGTAACATTTTGACTCTAAGGCACTAGTTCCACTGTCTTTCTTAAACCACTAGTTTAACTGTTATTTTACCATAATAGTGAGTTTTGATTGAGTCACTAGTTGTACTATATTTTGACTATTACAGTATTGTCATATTATTCACTCGATCGACTGTATGTTGACTATTGTGATATTTCGACTGTAAAGCACACTAACTGTTTTTTTTTTTACTATAATTGTGTTTTTATTCTGATCATTCGGTCCACTGGGTAAATCTATTTGAAATCACCCAAATACAATAAAAACATTTGCGCAACATTTTTGATTCCCTAATTTTTTTTACCAGTTATTGCCCAATACTAGATGAGTTCAAAGCTATAGTAAGAAACATTTTAAGGCTCATACTTTCTTTTTGGCAAACATGTTAAGTTTGCTTCCTAGCCGTTTTTCGACCGAAAACAAGTTTTACGTAAATCTATCTAACTCTATTAATTTTATAGATATCAAGACAAAATAAAAACCAAAATTATCAGAATAATGCTCTAAATGTTTGTCTTTGCATAATATTACCTAAGTAATTAGAAAAGTGCAGAGAAATATTCACAACTATCAATTAAAAAATACCCTAAAACAGGAGTTTTAGTTGTTTTCGGTCAAAAAACGGTTACAAAGCAAACTTAAAATGTCCGCCAGAAAAGAGGTAGGAGCCTAAAAATGTTTCTAACTATAGTTTTGAATTTACCTAGTATTTGGGAATAACTGGTAAAAAAATTGAAAAAACAAAAATGTTGAGCAGCGTGGTTTAGGTGATTTCTAATGGATTGATCCGACTGTATTTTTACTATTATGAGATTTTGACTGTAAGTCACTAGGTTGACTGTCTTTTAACTATTACAGTGTTTTCATATTATTTACTCGATCGAATTTATGTTGATTATTGTGACATTTTTACTGTTAACCACTAGTTTTGACTATTGTGAGATTTTGACTGTAAGTCACGAGGTTGACTGCCTTTTGACTATTATAGTATTTTCATATTATTTACTCGATCGAATGTATGTTGACTATTGTGACATTTTTACTGTTAACCACTAGTTCAACTGTATTTGTTTCTAGTACAGTATTTTCATATTATTCACTTGATCGACTGTATGTTGACTATTATGATATTTTTACTGTAAAAAATTGACCTGAAGTTTATTTATAGTCAACAACCACATTTTTATAAATTACCTAACAATAATCATTTTCGATAATCCAATAAAGAAAACCTAAATTATCTATTCAGAAAATAAATTTGGAAATTGTGATGATTTAAAATGAAACAGTTTATAAATTAATTGGATCTTCGAAAACTCACCCGTGGACGTAGGATCGAAAAGACAAAATATTGTGTCCAACTTATGATATATCACCTATTTTCATGTGAAACGTCAAAAATATACGATTTCTTGGTGGCAAACGCCTTCTCTTAGCTACGCCTATGATCTCACCCTTAAGTTTGTTGCTTTTGCATATTTTTGTAAACCACAAGTTCAACTGCTTTTTGAGTATAATAGTGTTTTCATATTAATCACTCGGTCGGCTGTATTTTGACTGTTGTGACATTTTGACTGTAAGATACTAGTTCGACTGTCTTTTGACTATTACAGTATCTTTATATTAATTACTTGATCCACTGTTTCTTCAACAATTATTACAGGCGACCCTCGACAAATTTTCTACGCGAGGCTTTTCTAAACTCGAAATTTTACTTCATGCTTAGTCTGGGAGTGGACACCACTCGTTTAAATCTTCAAATTAAAATTTTAAGAATAATTATTCAGTTACTGTAATTACTTGTAATTATCTAAAACATGAAGTAACCACATTGAAATTCAGCGCGCATTTGTGACGTAAGCGATCTCTAACCCCACTCTAAAATCTTCGATTCTGTCGATATACTCGGCCGTCCTTGGGCTACACCCTTTAGGAATAGTCATATGAAACGTCAGACATAATAATTATAATGTATAATTTCAGAGTTGCCAACCTACAACATATTCCATGGCACTCTAGAGATTTTATTTTATTGAACATACGATATATTCAATCAATGACAATTATGATATTTTGACTATTGTGACTGTAAGCAACGAGTGTTTCCCACTCCCAGATTTAGCATGAAGTAAAATTTCGAGTTTAGAAAAACGTGAACATTTGGATTTGCCGGGGCGCGCGAGCGAAGCGAGACGCGCCCCGGCAAATCCAAATTTTCACGCTTTTCTAAACTCGAAATTTTACTTCATGCGCCACCCGTAGAAAACACCAATTTACAGGAAGATTTAAAACATAGATTACTTACAGTTTTAAATTTATGATTTTAATTTATGATATTCGATGTGCCTGGGGCCTCGCCTCCTTTCAATTTTTCTAAAACTCATTGGGGGGGATTGATCCCCTAAATCCCCCTCTTCCTATTTACGCCACTGGTTTAGTTATCCAAAACACCAGGGAAAACTTTTTTTTAATTTAAAATATCTGATTTAAGTTTATGAAATTCGCAGTGCCTGGGGCCTTGCGTCCTTTCAATTTCTCAAAACTCATAAGGGGGCGAATTGATCTCCTAAATACCCCCTTCCCTATCTACACCACTGATTAGTGACGCGAAATACCAGCGAAAACTTTATTTTTATTTCAAAATTTCTGATTTAAATTTATGAAATTGGATGTGCCTGGAGTCTCGCCTCCTTTCAATTTTTTTAGAACTCATGGGGGGAGGAATTGATCCCCTAAATACCCCTTATTTACACCACTGATTTAGTTACCCGATATACCAGCGAAAACTTTTTTTTAAATTTAAAATATCTGATTTAAATTTAAGAAGTTCGCAGTGCCTGAAGTCTTGCCTCCTTTCAATTTTTTAAAACTCATAGGGGAGGGATTGATCCCCTAAATCTCCCCCCTCCTCCGTATCTACACCACTGATTGAGTTACCCGAAATACAAGCGAAAACTTTATTTTTATTTTAAAATTTCTGATTTAATTTTATAAAATCCGATGTGCCTGAGGTCTCGCCTCCTTTCAATTTTTTAAAACTCATGGGGAGAGGGATTGATCCCCTAAATACCCCCTTCCTATTTCCACCACTGATTTAGTTACCCGAAATACCAGCGAACACTTTTTTTTTAATTTATAATATCTGATTTAAATTTATGAAGTTCGCAGTGCCTGGGGCCTTGCCTCCTTTCAATTTTTCAAAACTCACAGGGGAGGGATTAATCCCCTAAATCCCCCCCCCCCTATCTTTAAGGAAAACTTTATTTTTAATTTAAAATTTCTAAATAAAAGTCACTTGGTTTGTTTTACTACTATTTTTTTATTCTCTCCGACTAGTTTCGACTTATCGTCATTCTCAAGGAGTAATACAGAAAATTATTTTACAAGTTATACATATACATATTTTTACATATTTTTTGAAGGTCAGGTAATAAGGACTTTAAGAATTGGGGAGTTCCAGATGTGTTCATACTCGTTTACTATGTGTTTTCCCTGTTTTATTGCCTTGCTAATTTCCAGGCATTCTCTAAAATTCAAGTCTCGTCCCTTATTACCTGAATATAAAATTTGGAAATCGTCTGAATTAAAAAAAAAAATGATTGGATGCGATGCAATGACGGGCAAACCCCGTTGTTAGTTTGTTATTTAGGATGGATTTTTTATGTTCATCTAGTCTTTTTTCAAAACTTCTACCTGTTTTATTTATTAATTGGTGGTTTATTATTTACAAATAATTTTTTCAGGTTGAGTGGATTCGTCATAATAATTCGATTATGCATTTTTTATTTTTTGTGATAGGCCTTTGATAAAATTAAATTTACTCCAGTTTTTGGTTTCGATGTAACTATCGTTATAAAAGTATTTTAAGAATTTCTTATATTTTTTCTCTTAATTAATTTGTCTATGATATGAGAACTATAACCATTATTAGTTGCTATTTCTTTTATTATGTTTACTTTCTGTTCACAATCTGTTAATGTAAGCGGTATATTTATAAGTCTGTTTTGGATATCGTAAGGTCTAAAAATTTAAACTATTATTTTTTTCCATTTCTGTGGTAAATTGTATTTTTGGATTTATTGAATTTATGAATTTTGTAAAATGTTCCAACTGTCTTGAAACACAGAACACATCATGAACATATCGAGCCCAAAACTTTAGTTCTTTACTTTCTGAATTTTGTAAAAGATGTTTTTCAAAATGGGACATAAATACTTCAGAAAGTAACGGCGATAACGGTGAACCCATGGGTAAACTATCTGTTTGTTTATATATTAAATTATTAAATTCACAATAATTTTGTTGAAGGCATATATCTATTAGCATTTTTCATTCGTGTTTTAATATATACTGCCTTTCAAAAAATCAGAACACAAAGTATTTATTGGACGATTTTAATGAAATTTACAGAATTTGATCATGTAAATGAACTGCATCGATGATCAAAAAATCAATTGTTTTGGTTACTATTTCATGGTATTTTTCCTTGATTTCACCATTATGAAGAGCTGCTGATTTTTTAATGTAAGTAGCCTCTGAGCAGTTTGACGTTTCAGTTTGTAAAACATAAAAATATGCGTGTTTGTCGGCGTGCACAATATCATCATCTAAGTGAATTTGAAAGGGGTCGCATTATTGGAATGCGAGAAGCGGGTTTTTAGGTTCGTGCTATTGCTGAAAGGGTAGGCCGTAGTGTATCGGTGATCGTACGCTGCTGGTCTAGATGGTCCGAAGCTGGGGAGAATCGACGTAGACTTGGATCAGGACGTCCAAGAAGCACCACTGAGCGTGAAGATCGAGCTCTTCGTCTTACAACTTTAAGAGACAGATTTACAACGTCGCGGGCATTGGGAAATGACTGGTTGGCTCTAAATGGCCAAAGAGTATCCATGGCTACTGTTTACAGAAGAATCCGCAGTTTTGGTATAAGATCCTACCGTCCACAATTGTGTCTACCTTATACTCCGCAGCATCGCAGAGCAAGACTTGATTGGTGCAGGGAAAGACAACATTGGACCCATGAATGGAATAAAATTATCTTCAGCGATGAGTCTCGGTTCTGTTTATGGGCTCATGATGGCCGCAGAAGAGTGAGACGTCGACGCGGTGAACGCAGAATTTTACGATTTGCTGTTGAAAGACATACGGCTCTTACACAGGGAGTTATGGTTTGGGGGGCGATAGCATATGGTAGTCGGTCTCCTCTAGTTTTTTTAGAAGCAAGTCTTAACGCGATTCGGTATATTGACAACATTTTACGGCCAGTGTTAGTGCCCTATGTAAATGGCTTGCAGAACCCCATTTTTCAGCAAGATAATGCTCGACCTCACACAGCGGCCATTACAAGACAGTTTTTTTATAGTGCCGAAATCAATTTGTTACCTTGGCCATCTCGTTCTCCAGATCTATCGCCAATAGAACATGTTTGGGATATGATAGGTGTTAGAATAAGTAACTTACAGCGCCCCGCTAACACTGTAATGGAACTTAGAGGTCAAATTATCGAAGTTTGGAATGAAATACCCCAAGTCGATATTGACAGCCTGATTTCTAGCATACCTCGACGTGTTAATGAGTGTTTGGGAAATCGTGGAGGCCCAACACATTGATAATTTTTATTTATTTGTTTTTTTGTTTTTCAAGTTGATTTTTTGATCATCGACACAGTTAGTTTACATGATAAATTTTATTAAAATCGTGCAATAAATACTTGGTGTTCTGATGTTTTTGAAAGGCAGTATATTTGGCTGGTTTGACTTGTTAATTTCTATTTCAAGAATGTGTTTTATTTCTTTTATTGGGATTGACGTGAAGAGGCTTTTTACATCGAATGAGATGAGTTTAGCGTTGTTGGGAACTTCTATTTCTTTTAATTTTGTTACCAATTCTAGTGAATTTTCTATTGAATATGGTGAATTAAAGTTTATAAATGAGGGTAGTAAATTGGTAATAAATTTACATAAATTGTAAGTTGGTGCGCACAGATACGACACTACCGGCCTCATCGAAACATTCTCTTTGTGTAGTTTTGGTAAGCCATATAAAATAGGCGCTCTTGGATTCATTTTCACTAATTTAAATCTATCTATTTCCGTAATCAAGTTATTGCATTGTTTTAAAGTATTTTTAAGTTGTGTTTGAAATTTGGCTATAGAGTTATTTTTCATTGTTATAAAGTTATCCGTTTTTAATAAATGATCCATTTTTTTCTAAATATTCTGTTCTATGAATTACTGTTACTGTATTGCCTTTATCAGCTATAGTTAGAATCAAATTGTTATTTTTAATTTTATTTTTAATATTAGTTATAGTCTTGTACTAATTTTTTTGTTTAATATTATTGCTGTTTGTATGTTTCTATTCTGAAACTAAGTTTGATATTGATCTCTCTTGATCGTTTCCTAGTTTATTTAAAATTATTTCAGCTTTTATAGCTACTGATTTTATATCTGTTTTTGTTACAATGTGTGGATTATATTTAAGGCCTTTTTCTAATAATGTTTGTTTGTCTGAATTAAATTCTATTTTTGTCAAGTTTATTAATCTGGGAAAGAATTTCGTATTATTTTGCTTACTTCCATTGTTATGTGGTGGTTGTGTTACGCGGGTTTTGTGTTGTTTTTCTTTTTCTTCTCGAAGTTTCGCTATTTTACGTTTCTGCTGTGTGAACTGGTTGTATGCGAATTCCCTGGCTTCTTCTCTGAATTTGGAATCAAGATTGTCGAATTCCAATGGATGAATTTCTCTTATCAGCCTTGAATGTATTCACTTTTGCGTGATTGAAACTGCGTCCCTTGCCTTGTACCACTTCTTCATTTCTAAACAAATCCAGATTTGATAGGCTTGTTTTATTGCTTCCTGAGCTTCACTTGAATGATGGTTGCAATGTATCTTCATGAACTTTGGTTTTAACTTTTCGCGATGACACAACGACGTGAACCACAAGTGGTTGTTTATATTCGCGAATTTAATGATGTTTTTTCTGTATATCATAATAAGTTTTGCTGCACTTGTACTTAAAATATCTTCAATTTGGTTCTCATAAATTATTTGATGAAACATGTTTACAATATTGATAATTTAAGCTTATTGCCACATGCAATGGTTTAAGTCCAACTTATTAATATTAAACAAAAATAAAACTAGGTCTGTTCTGTTTAAAACAAAACAATCAAAAATATGCTGCCAAGGAGACATAGATTTAGGAACATCAATTAAATTAACTCCCCAGGAGAAATTTTTAGGAGTATCCATTGATGAGTCTCTGGAATGGTGCTCGCATGTAGAATACTTATCAAAAAAAAATGTCAAAATTGTGTTATCTAATGAGCAACATAAAAAAATACATTAACACAGAATCGCTGAAAATAATCTACCATGCCAGCATAGAATCAGTCCTGAGATATGATATTGTGTTTTGGGGAAACATTGTAAAAATATTTAAATTGCAAAAAAGAATAATTCGAGCAATGTTCGGCTTAAATTATCACGAGTCCTGTAAAAGTTTTGTTAGAAGAAATAATATATTAACAATTAATTTCCTATTTGTATATGAATGTTTAAAGTTTGTTATTAAAAACAAAACAATTTTCTGCACTTCTAAAAACCACAAGTATGTGACAAGGAATAAAAATTTTGTATATCCCAAGCACAAGCTAACACTCACAGAGCAAAATGCATATTACAAATGCAGTAAAATGTATAATGCACTTCCCAGAGCCATACAGGAAATACAATCGTTTTCAAAGTACAAAAGTACAGTTTGTCGATTATTGCTGGATGCAGAAATGTATTCAATCAATCATTTTTTCCATATCGAATATTCTTAATTTAATGTTATTGTTTTGAATTATCTTTTATTTTCTATCTGACCCTATTTTATGTTCTGTCTGCACGAACCGTGTTTTGTATACATACCTTTAAAAATAAAGTTTGTTTATTATTATTTATATTAATAATAAAAGTCACTTGGTTTGTTTCACTACAATTTTTTTATTCTCTCCGACTAGTTTCGACTTATCGTCATTCTCAAGGAGTAATACAGAAAATTATTTTACAAGTTATATATACATATTTTTTTGATTTAATTATCAATATTGTAAACATGTTTCATCAAGTGATTAATGAGAACCAAATTAAAGATATTAAAATTTCTGATCTAAATTTATGAAATTCGATGTGCCTGGGGCCTCGCCTCCTTTCAATTTTTTTAAAACTCATGCCTATCGACTCCACTGATTTAGTTACCGACTTACCAGCGAAAACTGACAGGTTATATTTGTTTGGTTGGGCATACATTTTCAAGTTTAACTTTAAATAATAAAGTATTACCATGTTACTGGTAATATTACCCAAATTCAAATTACCGGTAATTTTACATCACTAGTTCCAAATTTAATTTGGTTCTCATTGATCACTTGATGAAACATTTTAATTAACATTGAATTTTAAAGCAATTTGTTTAATTTTTCTCATCTGGCACTTGGTGAAACATATTACACTATGTAAAATTGTGAAATTTGTTAATTTGTGAAAAAATACTAAGTGTTTTTCCTCTTAAGGTTGCGGTTTACTAGAGTGAGATAGACTTTGCCTAGCCGTTTGCTAGAGCGAGATAGACCTATATTTCTATTTCCAGCATAAAAAAGGCAAACGTAATATATAATGGAGATTTTTTAATGAATGTTGAGCTAATTGAATGCAGAATGTACGGACACCCTTAAATTTTACGTAGTACAAGTTTTTGTTGCCTAAAAAGGAGTAAATAAATAACTCAAAACTAGCTATTTTTAGGATTTTTTTTACAAAAAAACTAAGTGGTTAATGGTCTTAAATTGGTGACATTACAATCCCTCAAGTTTTAGGATTATTTGAATGTATCATGTCATATTTTCCAATAATCAGAACTTGAATGGTGCTGGAACTAGTGACTACTAAAAACGTTGGATTTTACCCATAATTAATCGCAACATTAATAACTTTAACATAAAGGCAATTTAACATAAAGAAAAATTGAGTTTGTCAATAGTTTGCAGAATATTTACAAAATATAATAAAGAATTAAAATTAATATCGACTTTCTGCAAAATGTTTGTCTCGTTGAGACAAGTCTCCAAATATTCATTGAAACAACTACTTCTCGAGCTAATACCCCGACAGATATTGAATTATACAATGAATATTTGAGTTACACGACAGCTCTACTAGTAGTTCTATGCATAATTTATATGCAAAATGCAACATCAAGTCAAATTATTCTCTCACCGAACTAAATGAAAGAACAGGAAATTGAAATAAATTGAAAAAATTACAGTGAATGAATTTTAATTGTCTTAAGCCATCTATAGACGCGTTTCGAGATTTATCCCTCATCAGTATAACTATGCTTTAGACTTTCAATACAAAACATATTAAAATAAATAATGAATATACATGAATGCCGAAGTGTGTCGTCGAAACAGGTACACAAAACTGGGGCGAGTGAAAATGAAGAACAGTAGACCTGAGGTGTAACTCACATATTCATTGTATAATTCAATATCTGTCAGGGTATTAGCTCGAGAAGTAGTTGTTTCAATGAATATTTGGAGACTTGTCTCAATGAGACAAACATTTTGCAGCAAGTCGATATTAATTTTAATTCGTTTTTATATTTTTTAATAACTTTACATGACACTTGGTTTCTTTCACTTAAATGTTCATGTATTCCAACTAGTTTTGACTTATTATCAGTCACAAGAAATAATCATTATTCCTTGAAAATATCGATAAGTGGAAACTAGTTAGAAAGAAATAAACGCTTAAGGTGAAACAAACCAAGTGCCTACAATTCAAATTCAATATCACTAATTACTACTCTTGATTACATCAAGTTGGCATAACATGGACACGCCATTACGTTTGATGAATTTAATTATCGTATTTGTAATATCAAACAGTGCGGGGAAAGATTTAGACTGAGGGAAATTAATTGCATCGACTAAATTAGAGTTCCATGTTAATTAATATCAAACGAAACTAGTGGATGGCTTAAATGAGGTCAAGCCATGCCATTAGGGCGACGGCCCTTTGATCTCTCAATCGATTTAATGCGACGCAGAACTTTGTCCGAACAATAATTTTATGTTTATAGGTACACTGCATTAACTTAATTACCTACCATTCAAAATTTTGAATATTCTAAAATTATATACAGGGTGTTTCAGAGCACCAGTATCAGGCATTTTTTTGAGAAAACGGCTATTCCTAGAGAGTTGAAACAACAAAAATTATTACAAAAGCCGTATTGAAGAATCGAATGGCGATATTGTTTTTCCGGAAAATGATTGCCATCCCTGAAAGTTTGCTTAAAAATGTCAATGGTAACTTTCTAGGACTAGCCGTTTTCTCAAAAAAAAGGCTGATTTGGGTGATCTGAGGCAGCCTGTATACAGACAATGTTTCTTTTAAGTATACATATCCCGATATACATTTTAGGGGTTTCGTTGTTTTTAAAAAGTGTTCAATTCAAAGGTTCTAATGAGTGTGTTCAATCCTTGATTAAGCATGAAGTAAAAAATTCGATTTTTTTTTTTCTTGAATAACTTTCACATTTATCACTTGGTGAACATTTTGAAATAATATTAAAGGATAAATTAAAAAACATTTGATTTGTTTAACTATTTGTGAAACAAACCAAGTGTTTTTTAATTTATCCTTTAAAAAAATTCGAGTTTAAAAAAGCCTAAAAATTTGAAGCGAAAGTGCACACTTCTGTCTAATCAATCAATTTTTTACTAATTGTATTCAAACTAAACTGATTATTTTATAGCGATCATTTGAAACATCCACAACATAATTTAGTTCTGTTTAATTTAATCGATTCACCAGGATACAAATTTCTGTTTGTACAGTTCGTAGATAAATCTCGGAGATGGTAAAGTTTCCCGATAAATTCGGCGTTTCCGATATTAAACTTTGTTAACTTCACAAACTATTTGATTGGGTCGTAAATTTATCAAAAGATAATTCATCGATATCACATTTTTTTTCGATTTGCTCTAATCCCAGTTTATTTACTCAATAACAATTTAACTTTCTTAAGTATGTACCTTAGATACTACAACACAAAAAAACAAATATTTACTTGAGTTATTGAATGATATCAATAAAGAAATTCTCATTTTATCTAATAAATAAGAAAATATAACTTTTCATGCAGTTAAGATACAAAACAAAAATAAGTGCGAACCGTACGATTATTTAAAACATAATTTAGAGTAGTCTTTGAGTTTTAAGTTAGATTGGTTAACACATAGTTCACCATAACCTCAAATTTATTCCATCATTTAATTAACATTCTGGGCAACTACAAAAAATACCGCCTACTCCAAATCAAAATTTACATGATCCCAAGTTAATATACCTATGTTAATGAGTGAACAATGCATGAAGAACAAATTACATTAAATTTAGTTGTATGGTAAAAATCGGGTAGAGGTCTCTCCAACCCATGCATTCCCTCCTCAATAACCAATTATTATAATGTGCGACTCGAAAAGAAGAAAACGTCCGCGTTTTAGTGATCTAAAATGGTGCGGCTTCGGCTTACTGAACCTGCCCCCGGCTATAGAATTGCCTCCGGCTTATTAGTGTACCCAAAGTTGAATTAAGGAGAAGAAGAAACCGCCAGTCCTCCCCAAGACATACGAGGATTAAACCAGGTTAGTCCTTTACTTCCTTCCGAATTGGAGAGGCCACCCCCGCTAGTACGCATTTTTATAGAGCTACCAAACATTAGTAATCTGTAATTTTACTGAAACTTAATTAATTTTGTTTTTTCGAATGTTAGATCTAAGATTGTCTATTTCATTGACCACTAATAGTAATTCACTAGTCAATATATTAATTTTAACACTGTATTGCCCAATATTATTATATTAATTAACGAGAACACAATAAAAATTTCATAAATTTCACTGCAAAGTTAATTTTCAATCCAATCGCGAAATTTCCAAATTGATATTATTAATAGTCTCGAACCATGCGATTCCGACATTAAATTTACAACGACTATTATTACAAGCCCAGCAATTTCAAACATTAAGCAATAAAGATATTCCGCAAATTCACATTAATAAATGATACAATAAATTCTTTACTGCCGAATTCTAACGGAATTCTTTACTGCCGAATTGTAACGGAATTCCGGTAGGGCGAATTCCGCATAATGACCTTAACAAAATTTAATTAAACGAAACCGTATAAATCAATTTGTTGATAGGGGTAATAATCCGGAATGCACGCAACGAACGTCTGTTGTTTTATTAGGAATTCAAAAGGGAGACCTTTAATTAAATTCATATTTGCATGTGTTAAAGAAAGGAGGATGAAAGAACGACCCCTGCTATTTATTTATTTATATACAAACTTACGTAAATGGAAATATAAATAGAAAATTAACAGATTCGCAAGCGAGACTCCGTAGGGGTCCGACGCGCGAGCGATTTTTAAGCACCAAGTGATTAATTCGTACACTCTTTGTTTAAACAAACAATTACTACCCTTCTGGGTGTTGCTTAGAAGGGATGGAGGACGATGTAGAGGAAAGCACGGATATGGACACTACACCATTTGTTGAGGTTACAACGAAGAGACGTGGCCGGCCAGCTAAATACCCCACAGCAAAACGAGCAAATTTATCAGGTAACATACCAAAAACAACTAACAAAACCCTACACAACATGCTCAAGAAAATTACATCACAACAAGATATTTTACAACAACAAATACAAACCACACGAACACTATCTCAACAACCAACACACATCCCATACAAACACAATCACAAAAAACAGTAGTATCCAGCAACGTCTCCCAATTTACACAACCACAAATATCTGAGCCACAAAAACAGCAACAAAACGCCAGTAACACTTCACAACAAAGTTACAAACACACATTCAGTTTTACGACATTAAATGACATCTCGAGAATTGAAATGGCCCAAATATGGTACAATCATAGTTATGACCCTAACACGCTAATAATTAAAACACAGTATGGGTTTGTATTAAAAAGTAACAAAGATAAGGGGATAACAGAAAGTGAACTAAAAAACCTGCAAGCGGAGAAAATAATCCACTTGTTCCGCGAGTGCCAGCCGTGGCGTACGCGCGACACCGCAGCCCCTTCTTCTTCCTCGACTCAGCGCGCAACGCCTGCGCCCACATACTGCTGCATTATTAAAGGAGTGGAGCAGGAAATTAATGATTAAACCATCGCCGCGCATTTACAAGCGTTAGGAATAACACATAGATTTTGCCGTAGAATTATTGCCAAAAAGGATAACTACAAAACTCGCATGATAAGAGTTATAACAGAATCCTTAGAATCCTACACAAAACTACTACAAACTCAACTTCACTTTATGTGTAAAATATACAGCGTCGAAGAAAGTCGACCTCCGGCTCCAATCCCCATCCCCTGCAACGGCTGTAACAAATTTGATCATGTTACTGCAAACTGCATCAAAACAATGACATGCGCCAAGTGTGGTGAAGCCCACCCCACATCTACATGCAGCACCGCCCTTCCACCAAAATTTAAGTCTTGCGGAGATACGGATCACGGATGGTCAACTAGATGCCCCAACAGACCTCTGAAGCCAATCCAGGGAATTCCGAACGTCAAATTTGTCAACCAAAACAAAAAATCTTCAGAAATAGACAAGGACCTGACAAAACAATCTCGAATTCATTCCCCCATCACTATTCACGACTTCATCATTGACGTTTACACGACGAAAATCAATTCACCCTCCACAACTAACAGAGAAGAACTCATCAATAAACTAAGAGCACGATTCATCGATTCATTCCATGTCGACACACATATAAACTTCTCGGGAAACAGGATGTTTATTGTGATGTTTGACTTAAAAGCACCCCATGTCATTCCCCCCGTTTTTCAGACCGTGGGTATACATACTGGCTTCACGCAAATAACTAACAATGGCTAGTGTTAACTTTATGTATACTAACATAAACTCTTTACCTAAAAAGTCTCACCTTGTCTCTCACTTCCTAAGAAATAACCCAATCCACGTGAACATGTTTGTCGAAACCAAATCCAACAACCCATTCCCTCTTAAAGATTATTCCTACATACAAATCCCCTCGTCTGCTCCAATACAAAATCAAAGAGGAGGCTCAGTGGTGGCGGTGAGGCCTGGAATAAAGTTAGGCAAAGCAATCCCTCCAAAAATAAACCACCCTATGAACGAGTGTCTGCATTGCACAATTGAGTTATCCTCTTTTACCCAACATATCTTCCTTGCCTATATACATCATTGCTCCTCTATTGAGGATACTATATTTACGAAAGCCTTCCTTTATGATCATGCCATCGTTATCGGGGACTTTAATATCAATAAAGCCAAGACCTGGCAGCTCTCCTCCTATATTTCTAATTCCAACTTTGTCTCCGTATACATACAGATGCTACATTTATAATGTCCCACAATCAATCCTCTACCCCCGATATCCTATTATGTACCAGCAATATACGACACCAAATCCAAGACCTCCAACTTATACCTGACTTAGGTTCAGATCACCTATCTGTTAAATTTTCAATGTCAATAAATCCTCCCATCCCTTCTCCCCCAAGAACGATTTATAGACATAAGGACTGTAATTTAGACAAGGTGACAGAGGACATGACTCAATTTATAGAATCCCATCCAATTATTACCCCAACATTCATATCCTTATTCCTGAATACATTATCAGAGTCTATAAGACAAAACACACCCAGTTACACCAAAACACCCTATAAATACCCTCTCCCTAAATATATTTTAAGACATTCAACTGACGGATGACATTAACCGAAAACGTGAAATACCCTCTCCCTAAATATATTTTAAGACATTCAACTGACGGATGACATTAACCGAAAACGTGACTTTAACCGACTAAACAAAGACGTACACCGACTGATTGCAGAATACAAACAAGACTTATCGATAAAGACATGCAATAACATTAACGAACAGCAAGTTAAAAGTTTTGGGACGAAATCAAAAAACTCAGCAAATACCGCAAGACAGATTCACTACAGTATATTCAAGACCCGACAACGAACACGACGATAACAGATGACCAAGTATTGCAGACACTTTTGCTAAATACTATGAAAAGACATATACTATGACAGACAATGACACGTATGACAAGACTTTCCTTAAAACAATCAATGACTGGTACAGTACGTTTAAAAGAAATCCCATCCCCCATTCATCCCATAATGAAATAAAGGAGGAAGAATATTATGAGCTGCTACACAAAGGCAAGAATACTTTTCCCGGATACGATGGCATCCCTAGATGTATCCTAAAGTCCCTTCCTGAAAACATCCATGAACATATCATCCTTTTATTTAATCACATATTTATTTTCCAAACCTTACCAACGGAGTGGAAGAGAGGGATTATCACTTGCATCCATAAATCTGGCAAAGATTCAGCCTTAGTTTCAAGCTATCGCTCAATCACTCTTCTTCCAGTCCTTGGTAAGTTATTTGAATCCATTATCCAGAAAAAACTATCATCCCTCATCTTCGACCGCATCCCTATGTATCAATTTGGTTTCATAGAACGCCGCTCAACCTCACTTCCATAAGCAATCCTCACATCGAATTGCCAAACATCACACCTCGAAAACCAGAAGTCAGCCATCGCATTTCTAGACATCCAGAAAGCATACGCCATATGCCATACTGAAGGCATCGAGGTCTGTTGTTTAAGTGGAATTCGTTAGGAATCCCTTCTTATTTAATTCATATCCTTGAAAGTTTCCTAAATAACCGATCCCTGACAATCCGAATCTCCTATTCTCAATAATTCACTCCCCAGCAAGGTCTCCCCAAAGGTTCACTACTCTCCCCGATATTATACAATATATTTGTCCACGACCTATACAACCCTGACCCATTATATATTAATCCCTCCGCGTACCCCCTCCTATAAGCAGACGACTCCGCTCTGATAGCTCACGCTCCCACATTACCTAAAGCCTTAAGCACCCTGCAAGAGCTAATAGATTCCCTACAAACTTGGTTTGCGAAATGGAGAATATCCATAAATCCAAATAAAACGCAACTCCTTATTCCCTTCCACCGGCCTTCAACTTCTCCATTCCATATCCTAGTAAATAACCAACGCATCTCACCATCTCCCCATTGTAAATACTTAGGTATAACATTCGACCCCAAACTTACCTTTTCAACACATACCCAACACCTAAAAGCCAGCGTAAAGAACAGGGCTCGTCATTTCAGAGCTCTGACTTATAAAAATGAGGGTATTTCCACAAAAACCGCTGTGCAAATATACAGTATGATATGACGTCCCTTGCTCGAATATGCGGCTATCCTGTACCACAATCCCCGTCCCTCTATCCTAAATAACCTCCAAGTTGCAGAGCGCTCTGCTCTGCGAGTCCTACCCAAAATCCGACACCCTAACAATCCCTTGCATAATCCTCCAAACGCACTCCTCTATGACATTTGCAACATTCCTCCTATTAGCCAACGCCTTGAAATTCTATCCTTAAAATTTGCCACTAATCCTAACATTCCCAATATTATTCAACTGTATTCCCCGCAACCTTAACATCGAAGCAAAATATAAATTTCCCAGTAACGACAATTCATCAATTTATCTCATCTAATCACCCGGACTTGGAAAACGACGTTAGTGATCATGACTTTAAAAAAACCGACATGTACTTGACAAAGGCAGGCTGAAAGACCCCTAGTCGATAGCCTATTTATGAGTTTTGTGTAATATTTTATTATGTATTATGTGATGTACAAAATCCATAAATAAAGATATATTTATATATAGAAAATTAAAATATTAAAATTTAAATTCTTAATATTTTCCATTTACGTATGTTTGTAAATAAATAGCAGGGGTCGTTCTTTCATCTTCCTATCTTTTACACGTGCAAATATGAATTTAATTAATGGTCTCGCTCGCTTCGGTCGCGCGCCCCGGAAAATCCAAATTTTATAAACAAAGATTTTGTAAATGAATGAAAAGATTGTAAAAAGCCAGTGATTAATTTTTAAATGTTTTGCACTCCCAGACTAAACATGAAGTAAAATTTCGAGTTGAGAAAAGCCAGAATAATTTGTATTTGGAAATACAAATTCTGGCCACGTGCATAAAAACACTGATTAATTGGTAAGTTAAAAATATTTAAAACATTTTTTTTATTACAGATTATCACATGTCGACTCACTTCAAAATGTTATCAAATTTTAATATTTCTTGACATTTGATCACTTTTTTTACATTGCTTTAACATTTTTTAAATTTAACCATTTCATCGTGTGTCAACAATTTTTGATTTTTTTAAAGTTCTGGCAAATTTCATCATTTTTATGTTGATATTTAATCACTTTTTAATCATTTACGCACCCTCTATTATTATTATTAATATATTTTGCCCCCCCTCCTCTAAAAAAAATTCTGCGGGCGCCCATGCTGTTGGATACTGTAACATTTCAAAAATGAGACTTGGTGCAGTTTACCTTTCACATACAGATCCTATATAAATCTATATTAAACTACTAGCATTTATCAGTTTTGGAACGTGTATAATTTATGTATATTATACTGAATATTCACGATGAAGTTGATGGTAAATTAACATTATTATATAGAGAATTACCCTCCTTTTGCCCAGCGAACGGAATAATTGGCACTGAAGTGGATTTCTTGTCATAGATGCGGACTAGTCAGGATATAATAAGCGAAAGGGTCGACCACAAAGGGCCGACTTTACGACCTTTATCTAGGTACATAACAGGCAAATCTGGATTAAATTAAACTCGCCTCGGTGAATCCATACATTGAAAGTCGCTGTGGTAAGCTTATAAGATACACATATTTTTTAATTATACTTAAAATAATTATTTTCTTTGTTGAACTTGGGGAATCTTAAACATATTGTTAGACTATGTCCATCGCGGTGAGTGAGTGTGCACATTGACTCAATAATCATTATTATTTTTCGTGGTAAATATGTATCATGAATTATATATTTTTGGTATTGCAGATAGTAAATTCATGTTTTGTATACATGACAACTTTGATCAAAATCGCATGATTATGTGAAAAGTTAGAACGTTTTAAACACTTTCTGTATTTTCGGCTAAATTAACTGCCATCCGCTGCTGTGCTCGGGATTATTGACATTGATCCCACTGATAAGTAGTTAATAAACTTGCCTGTTTTTTATTCCATTAATGTGTGTTTGGTACATACAAGGTGGGAGATTTAACATGTTTTTCGAAAATATTTCGAAAACAAAGTGTTTTACGCAGAAATGACCTGAGTGAAAAATAATCGTACAGAACAGGGCTATAATTATGTAGCGACAACAGCGCCACCTGTGAGAAAACCAATATTACATAATTATGGCCCCTTTCTGTACGATTATTTTTCACTCAGGTCATTTCTGCGCAAAATGCTTTGTTTTCTAAATATTTGCGAAAAACACGTTAAATACTCTGTATTTCTTATGCTATCACTCCTTTGTTTTGTTTCTGTTCTCCCATCCGTGGCCTACATTTGTGTGTCAAAATTAAAGTCCACTTGTTAAGATTGTCTCATGTTTTCTGTAACCTATGTTTTTTTTTTGTAATCCAGCAGCATTTTAAATTTACATTTAATAAAAAATATTTTAACGCAAATTGTTTGGTTTGTTTGGTTTTTCTAATCGGTTGGCAACATGCTCGCTTTTTCCAATTTCACCCTTTTTTTGCTATGCACAACACTTCCCTCATCCTTGTTTGGTCCGCTGACCGAGAGAGGAGAGTCGTAAATGTACAGTGACCCGCGACGGTCGATCTCGCGCCACCCCAGCGATTAGTGAAGTAGTGACGATCACTTCGGAACTACCCCCTCAGGAGAAGCTGTAAAGACCCGGATACCGACACACCAAAGGTCAGTTTCCTCTCGCTACCGTTCCCTAGCAATTTCTCCGACTTTGTTGTCGGCCGCCGCAAAAAACCGCTATGAAATTCACGGCAGCTCCCGCTGCGAGTTACCCCCCAAAAAACACAAATCTTCAATTTAAATATTATTATCTCATTCAACATGTCCCAATTGCTTTCAAATTGTAATTGTTGCAAAAGCGTTCAATTTAAAAAATTCAGTGTCATAACTTTTACCATGTGGTTTGTAAAAATAAAAAATACAATATCTGGAGGGGCATAAAATAATTTGCTGCCAAAAAACGGCCAATAATTTATCACTTAATACCAGTGTTAAAGCAATAAAGCAAGAAATAATATATTAACTAAATATGGAATTAACTAATGAAACAAAACATATTAAATAACTCACGAAACGGGTATAAATGATAGAAATCGATGCAATTAAGGCAAAGGAGTTGTTAAAAACACGTTTCTGGAGGAAAGAAAAGTGTCTTCAGGAAATGAATGTGTTAACTTATTTGCAAACTTTTTTGAGCCTATGAGTTAATATGGTAGTAAAAAGCGTCCAGTTACATCTAATAATATAATGTTAAATATGCTACAATTAGAAATTACTGATGTGTTTAATGCTTTATTATCTCTGAACGATACTTGCTCTATAGGCCCTGATGGCGCCCAGCTTATTTACTTAAAAGATGTGTTTACTTTTTGTGTCAGCCTATATATCTTATATTTAGGTAATCTTTTAAAAAATAATGTGTTCCCATATACAGGGAGTTTTTCTTTAAAGTATTCGTTATATAAATACAGCCTATTTTCTTTAAATCTTTAGATATTCGTTGTTTCTTTTTTGAGAGTACAATTTGAAGCTTCAAACGAGTGTTTTCTACACCCAGACTAAGCATGAAGTAAAATTTCGAGTTTAGAAAAGCCCCGTGAAAATTTGTCGAGGGTCGCGCAGCGACCCGAGACAAATTTTCTGGGCTTTTCTAAACTCGAAATTTTATTTCATGCGCCACGCGTATAAAACACTAATTTTAAGTCAGGTTCAAATATACATACATTTCACAATATTTTACTGTTTTATATGCGTGGCGCATGAAGTAAAATTTCGAGTTTAGAAAATCCCAGAAAATTTGTCTCGGGTCTCTGCGCGACCCTCGACAAATTTTCAAGGGGCTTTTCTAAACTCGAAATTTTACTTCATGCTTAGTCTGGGAGTGGAAAACAGTAGTTTAAAGCTTTAAATTGAACTCTTTTAAAAATACAACAAATATCTGAGATTTAACGAAAATTAGCTAAATTTGGAATACGTATACTTTAAAGAAAAACTCACTGTATGTATACTTAAAAGAAAAGTTCCTTGTATATGGAAAAAAAGCTATATTCTTTCTTTATACCAAAGTGGCAATCGCGACAACATCAGAAATTATTGTGGAATTTGTAACTAATCAATAATTCCTAAAATATTGGAAAAATTAGTTATAGATCAACTTATTTGGCTTTAATTAAAACACTTTTAACCTTTCTTCACAATTTTTATTACATACTAGATGTATTAATCCATTGATAATGGTCACCTTGTGACCGAAATGTACATCTGGTATATAATAAAAATTTTGAAGAAAGGTTAAAAGTGTTTTAATTAAAGTTATTATAATCTTTACGTAACACACCCAAAATTAACTTATTTGGCATTGCAAACAAATCATATGCCTAGAGCAACACGGTATTTGTTATAATAAATCAACTGTAACTAACTTAATGATGTTTTAATCTTTTATTTTAAACGCTTTTGAAAATAATAAGCAAATCGATACCATTTATACCGATTTTTCAAAAGCGTTTGACCACGTCTCGCATAAAATGTTATTGACCAAATTGGGAAATTATTAGTTTGGAACTACGGTTTTAAATTGGCTGTCGAGCTTTCTAACGGAACAAACACAATTTATTAAAAAGAACTATATATACAGAGCAATAAAAGTCTTATCTGGTGTACTGCAGGGATCTCACTGCGGACCAATCCTATTTTTGTTGTTTATCAATGATATAGGAAGTTATATCAAAAATAGTAAATTCTTGCTTTTTGCTAATGATTTTAAACTTTTTCGAACAATCTCTTCATATGACGATATACACTTTCTGCAGCAGGATCTTCATCATTTAAATGAATGGTGTACAGTTAATGATCTTTCACTAAACTTCAGTAAATAATATACAATTATATTTTAATTCTTTCGCGTGTTTGCTCCGTTAGAGATCTTGGAGTCATTTTTGATAGGTAGCTTCCTTTTATCAATCACATAAACCATATTACAAAATTGAATTTGTGTTCAGTATTTCGGCACCAGATACCCACAGACGCGTTTCGGACTTCAAGGTCCTCTTCAGTGTGGTCCCGACCCAGTGCTGAGGAATACTGCGATGCCACTATGAAGCATTAGATGGCGTTAGCTATCGATATCCATTAATAGTTTTTACATATTGGCTTGAAATAGTCAGAAATGTTCAGTATTCCTCAGCACTGGGTCGGGACCACACTGAAGAGGACCTTGAAGTCCGAAACGCGTCTGTGGGTATCTGGTGCCGGAATACTGAACACAAATTCAATTTTGATATTGATAGAAATAATATGTAATAACATCCAACAAGAAAATGACAGATTATTGACAAAAAACAAAATAGCCAAATTGATAAGAGAACATAGAATATGTAAAAAATCAAAAATATCAGAACACAGAATAATAGAAAGCCTAAAAAAGAAATTAAAAAACGAAAACTTAATCATAACAAAGGCAGATAAAGGGAACACTGTAACAATTTTAAGTAAAAAAGATTACGTAAACAAATTAGAAACCCTATTAAACTCTCAAAACTTTAAATGCATAAAAAATAACCCAACTAACAAATATCAAAGAGAATTAAAAACAAAGTTAAAACAGTGCCAGAATTTAATACCAAAATCAGATCTTTATAAATTCATAAAAATGAATCCTAGAGCCCCGGTTTTATACGGTTTACCGAAATTGCACAAGGACGGGATTCCGATGAGACCGGTGGTCTCATATCTATATGCACCAACATACAAACTATGTAAATATTTAACTAAAATATTGCCGGGATTTATCAACTTTTCTTCACCGTACTTAAATTAATTAAAAATTCAATAGAACTTGTAAAGAAATTAAAAAGTGTGAATGTCCCGCCAAATGCAAAACTTTTATCATTCGACGTAAAAAGTCTCTTTACGTCTATACCAACTAAACAATTAAAAACAATATTAGTCGAATTAATTGATAATACAAATCAACCTGATACACACAAATTAGAGATGAAAACTCTTGTCAACATTTGTATAGACCAAAATTATTTTGAATTTAACAGCAAAATATTTTGCCAAACAGACGGTCTGCCGATGGGTTCGCCTTTATCGCCTCTATTAACGGAAATTTTCATGTCTAATTTTGAAGAACACTTATTTAAAGATAACAGGTGTAAAAATATTGTTTATTGGGCGAGATACGTAGATGATGTGTTTTGCATTTGGGATGGTACAACACGACAATTAAACGCTTTCACAAAATTTTTAAATTCCATAAATAATAATATTGAGTTTACCACAGAAATGGAACTCAACAATAGCCTAAATTTTCTAGATTTGACCATTTTTAAAACAATAGATAACGCCCCAGAGTTTAAAATTTACAGAAAAGACAGCTTTACTGATGTAATTATCCCTAGTAGCTCCAATACTCACCACAAAATAAAAAACAGTACCTTTCACTCTTTAATTCACCGGCTTATACATATTCCACTTAACGAAAATAACTTTAATTTAGAATTAAATACAATAAAAACTATAGCTACTAATAATGGCTACAATGAGCAACTAATTAATAACTTAGTAAAAAAGAAAAAATTAAAACAATTCAAAAAATATTTTTATTGCGAAACAAAATCAGTTAAAACAATTTGGCATAGATTGGATTTTGTTAATAATTTTTCCGAAAAAATCACACAAAATTTTAAGGGGTATGATTTTAATGTTATAATGACTAATCCAATAAACCTACAAAGACTTCTAGTTAATAACAAATCAGCGGTCGATAAACTTGACAAGTGCGGCGTTTATGAAATTAAGTGTGGTGATTGTGATAACATATACGTAGGTCAGACTGGAAGAAATTTTAGAACACGCTTAGAAGAACATAAAAAATCAATAATTAATAAAAAATGTTCAACCGGATTCGCACAGCATTGCATAGAAGAAAATCATATTTTTAACACAACAGATTGTAAAATTTTATACCCAGGCAATAAGGGTCGATACTTAAATTTCCGTGAGGGACTAGAAATTAGGAAGGCGCTAAAGCGGGGAAACCGATTGTAAATAATATGGAAGAGCTTTGGAACTCTCCGATAGCGTCCGCCCTTATTGCCGATATTTTATGATAGCCTGTATTTGTATATAAATAGTTGTTTAGATATTTTTTGTACATTCCTCCCCGAAGATGACCAATGGTCGAAACTAGTAGGAGAAAATATAAATTAGTGAAACAAACCAAGTGTTTTAATTAAATATCCAGTATTATATTCAAAAATGATTCACCACGGGTTAAGTGAGAAATTAATTAAAGATATTTGTTTTCTGGTTTCACAAACAGAATTCTGCTCGTTCGTGGACGAAACAGTGACCTGTATATGCACTTTGTGCATTCGTGTCACTGATGATGCCACTAATGCATCATAGATGGCGTTAGCTATCGATATCCATTAATAAATTTAACCATATTACAAGTTCAGCTTTATAATCACTTGGATTTATAAAACGTTTTGGCCATGAATTTTCTATCAACACTAAAGGTATACTATATTTATCTTTAGTTAGGATCTAAATTGAAATACGCGTCGAATATTTGGTCGCCTTATTATAGTTATTCTGTGAATTGCATTAAACGTATACAATTAGTTATAGTAGTTTATACAGGGTGTCTACGCTAAACCGTTCGTTAAAAGTTTATGGAGTTGCCGTTGCACTAAAAATTTGAAAAAAATTCTTGTCATACGGTTGAATCAGTTCTCCTCATGTGAAATATTTTCAACTTTATATAACTTTCGGTTCCACCGAAAGTAGCACCATATTTGTTATTTTAAATAGAACACCCTGTATGTTAGTAATTTTTTGAGTTCCTCGTTTACATTGCAACATATTTTATTCGAACATATGTACATTTATCTCTTATAGTTTTCAAGAAAAAAAAAAATCTATAATTCTGACCTCTAAAAGGCATCTTGAAATCTGTCTGTAACTTCTCTTAAGAATAAGATAAAAATATGATTTATATCTCTACTTGTACCTAGAAGATGCCTCTATTAGTGAATTAATTGGAAACTGTCAATTTTTACAATAAGTGTTCTTAAATTGTCAATATCTAAGTGCCCTCTCCAATATCTAGTAATTCAATTTTTTCAAATGGAATGACCCAATTTTTATCACGTGGTACGATTGGGGGAAAAGTTTCCTACAAAAAAGTATTATACAACTCTACTCCTAAAGCAAGTAGTTTTCGAATTATTTCGAAAATTCGTTTTTCGTCGCATTTATGCAGGGTATAGTGCGCGCATAAGTCGCAATTGAATTTTAGTAGGCCAGTAGTATGCTTTTGTTTTGTCTCGATTGTATTGCGAAATATCAAATAATAAAAAGAATTAGTACAAAGTTAAACAGAAATCAACAAACTGAATAATTACACAAATCAACAAATTATCAATTTATTCCTTATACATGGTAACTGCCAATTGAACAAAATTTGATTCCAATCTTCTAAATCTTGTTTTATTCATCGGCGGCAAATTTGGATAAGTTTAATTAAATATTCTACATGTTCAAGTAAAAATTCTCTCGCAGTTGCCATGTATAAAAAATAAATTAATAATTTGTTGATGGGTGTATTTATTCATTTTGTTAATTTCTGTATAACTTTGTACTAATTGTTTTTATTATTTGACATTTCGCATTACATACTTGACAAAACAAAAGCATTACTTCTTGCGTACTAAAATTCAGTTGCGAGTAATGCGCGCATTATTCCCTGCATAAATGCATAAATTCGAAAAACGAATCTTCGAAATAATTCGAAAACCACTTGCTCTAGGAGTATAGTTGTTAATACTTTTTTGTAGGAAATCTTGCCCCAAATCGTATCACGTGATAAAAAATGGGTCATTCCATTTAAAAAATTGAATTACGAGACATTGAAAAGGGCACTTCGATATTGACATTTTAAGAACACTTATTGTCAAAATTGACAGTTTCCAATTAATACACTCATAGAGGCATCTTCTAGGTACAAGTAGAGATATAAATCATATTTTTATCTTACTCTTAAGAGAAGTTACAAATAGATTTTAAGATGCCTTTTAGAGGTCAAAATTTTAGAAATATTTGTTTTGCTTGAAAACAATAAGAGATAAGTGTACATATGTTTGAATAAAATATGTTGCAATTCGAACGAGGAATCTAAAAAATGACTAATATATAAGGTGTTCTATTTAAAATAACAAATTTGGTGCTACTTCCGGTGGAACCGGAAGTGATATAGAGTTGAAAATATTTCACATGAGGAGAAATGATTTAACGGTATGACAAGGATTTTTTTCAAATTTTTAGTGCAACGGCAACCCCATAAACATTTAACGAACGGTTTAGCGTAGACACCCTGTACATAAAATACACGTGTGTAGTGAGGCTGAGTATTCAAACGGGAATATCTTGAGAACTATCGATCATTTATTTATATAATTTGGTAAGGACGTTTAACTTATTTACCTACGCCCTATTTGTAACCGCATCATACCACACTGTCATCTTGACAAGTATGATTGACATTACGTGCACATGCACGTAATAGTTTTGACAAGTACATTACGTGCTAACAGCTGAACAGCTGATTGCTTCCCGTACAACCAAATGACATTTCTTTGATGTACAGGGAGTTTTTCTTGAAAGTATACGTATTCCAAATTCAGCTTATTTTCTTTAAATCTTTAGTTATTCGTTGTTTTTTGTTTTTACACTTCAATTTGAAGCTATAAACGAGTGTTAATTTATGTAAGATTAAGCATGAAGTAAAATTTCGAGTTTAGAAAAGCCCCGTAAAAATTTGTCGAGGGTCGTGCAGCGACCTGAGACAAATTTTCTGGGCTTTAAACTCGAAATTTTACTTCATGCGCCAGGCGAATAAAACACTAAAATATTGTGAACTTGTGTATATTTGAACCTCACTTAAAATCAATGTTTAATACGCGTGGCGCATGAAGGAAAATTTCGAGTTTAGAAAAGCCCAGAAAATTTGTCTCGGGTCGCTGCGCGACCCTCGAAAAATGTTCACGGAGCTTTTCTAAACTCAAAATTTTACTTCATGCTTAGTCTGGGAGTGGAAAACACTCGTTTAACGCTTCAAATTAAACTCTTTTAAAAATAACGAATCTCGGAAAATGTACAGCTCTATTCCCTGTATATTGATCAAGTAGTAATTTCGTTATTATCATTGTCATGGTACTAATAAAAATTATTACAATAAATAAGTTGTTTTTTCATGTTCATTGTTTATTTTCTTAGGGCGTAAGTAAAGTATCGTACGTTTCTCGAGTTGTATGGCAATTACATACTCGCGGAATTCTGCACTCGCCGCTCGCCGCTCGCCGCTCGTGCGCAACATGTCCGCTGTAATATGCTGCATACCACTCTCCTTACGTAATATACTATTACTCACATACACTATTTAGTTTACATTAAAAATAGTTCATGTCTTTTTGTGTAATCATTGTTAAATGTAATTTTATTCACGTCTATTTTCCACCTTCATTCAATGATCTTTTGATTACATTCGCTCAATTAATCAGCGCTGTTTTGTTTGCTTGCACTGGGACCAAGACAGTATTAATCCATTCTTTATAATTTACTCAATATCAGTAATTAATTGTTTTCAATTCCATTCATAATAATTATTTTTTTTTAATTTCAATTTATTTTTTTAACTGTTACTTTCCCTTTATTACAAATAACTACCTATCCGCGGCCGTCTTGTACGTCTTGTTAGCCACCGTTGATCGGCCCTAATCGGTGTGAAGTGTGTTCCTGTTGTTATCCCTTGATAACAGTTTATATTCACATAAAGAAAAATTTAACATAAAGAAAAAAAAAATTGAGTTTGTCAGTTTGCAGAATATTTACTCTAACTTGTTCATTTACCATCATACACAATGATTTGTCCTAAATGTAACTCGATCATTGATTTCGGTGATAAATTCATAGTGTGTGATGGTTGCAACAAGCACATCCGTGCAAAATGCTCTGATTTAAATTCCTCGGAAATGAAATGTCTGGAACTACGTCAAAATCCTAAGCGACGTATCAAATATATTTGCCATGAATGTGAAAAAGGCTTTCAGCAAATACTAAAGCTCATTACATTGATCAATGAACTTAAGAGGAGGGTAGCACTGCATTTCTTGCATTGTTTAATCAATCCCTTACACTTTATTTAAATAAATAAATTAACGACTGCAACATATATTACTATCCTAATTATAAAAATTATGAATAAAAAAAAAATATTAGTTCTGACTTTAAACAAAGAAATAAGAATTTTGAGTAATTACTTCTATAAAATACTGAAATTTTACAGAGTAGTAGCTATGGCATTGCTACATGTCATAAGTAAATTTGATAAAATATACATCATGTTGTAACGTTCCGTTTTTATTTTTTCGTTTAAATTATTTAAAGGCCAAAGTATTGCTACGACTCTGATTTAAAATTAGGAATATTGTGTTTTCGCGATATCGAGAGCGCGCAGGTTTTTTTGTCCTGGTGGACGAGATGAGGGTTTTTTTTGAGGAGAGAGGATCGGGCGGGCGAGCTGATCGAACGTGTGTGCCAGGTAAAGCGATTTGACTTTATTATTCCACTTTAATGAGAAAGATTCATTATTAGCGATCGCTCAACTTATTGAATTTATGAATGAAATTGCGCTGAGTGCGCTATTTGACTAGATTTATCAAGAGCGCCGGCGGATGAAACACACGGCGCTCAGCCGCACGGTTTGTGGTGAATGTCCGAGTTTTTTTTTGTTGCATGTGTAGTTGTTATGTTGAGCTAGCTGTCTGTACGATATATGTACCTTTTCATGCGCTTCGCGTAAAGATCGCGAAACTGTGACGCAGTAGCCACTTAGGGCCTCATAAGTAAATTGATACTGCCTTTAACTTACACCGTAGCACATCCGATAAACCCAACCTTACGGATCCAAAAGGGGCTGTCGGCGTCCAAGAGAAGGACGGAAGCTAGGCCGGAAGTAAACCTCCAGGAAATTTTCGACGTGTCTGCTAGTTGCCTAAATCGCTGAAAACCTGAACACCAGCCTCCCAAAACTATCATCAGCCTGGAGGGCACTGCATACTAATGCCGCATGCCGATTTCGCTTACCGCTTGCTACTGTAGGTTGAAGCAGTTCAGGGGCGCAGGAGAACCATAATCTGGTGAGGCAACGCTTTCTTATTCCCACGGACCAATGACTCTCCGAAGTCTACGTTGCAAGGCGTATCAAATCATTCATTTTTATGATTATTGGGTGGCTACCTATTTGTGAATTATTTCCCTAAACACTAATTTAACCTATTTCATACTTCCATTCGTTTTTGTTTTTTATTAATTTATTATTGAATCTAAAAGCAATATATAGAATTGTTAAAGTTTCCTGTAAGTTTCGTTAACTAACTGGACCAAACTACTAATTAACAGTAACCCCTTTCTGCCACTTGGTGGCTGGCGCCCAATTGATGCCGAAGTAAGAAAATAAACGAACTACGACCCAGCGCCGCAATAAGTTAACCTAGCCGTGAGCAATTGTGAAGGCAAACGTCACAATGTATAAAAAAGTTATTTGCTCTTAATTAAAAAAATTATATTGTTTTTCACCGTTTTGCCACCTTTTTCTAATTTATTTTTATATCAGATTGTTCATTTTTGTAGTAGCATAAACACAATAATTACGCTTTAATTGAGGCTAATTTTATCGCAATCTGTTAATAAATAGCTGAGATTTTTTGCATATTAATACGCATTTTATTAAAAGATGTTTCTATGTTGGCGTTTATACGGTCGTCATATAACGGTCACTTGTCCAAAGGACCGAAGATTTATTGGAGGCCATAAATGAGATGGCTCGGCTGACCCTTCGTTGGGCTGTATAATGGGTTTTCTTTTCTCAAATAACTAACGAATTTCACCATCGACGAGAAACCGAATGCTTATTAAAGTATATTCTTGCCTGACGGTTTATAAAATGGACAGTTCAGTTTTACCATTTAAAAGGAATCATTATCTATGCTAACTATCTAATTTTATTTAACTCCCTGTTTTATAAACAGTTAAGTAAGAATTCAATTTATTGTATAGAACAGTCCATACATACACGCAGGGTGTTTCTGCGAAGAAAAGAAGCTTGGTTTTTCATAATAATAATTTTATGTTGTGAAGTAGATAAATTTATGCAACTTGTATCTGAAACATTTTTCGTATATTTAATATTAACGGAAATGTCGAGCTTTCCGTCCTCGCTAAAACAGTATGTATATCGGCCATTCCATAAATAAGTGCACACTTTTTGGGGGTACATCAGGGATTTTAGCAAATTTCACATATATTATAAAGGCTATCAAGACATGGTTTTTGGTTGTTACTAGACGTTAAACAAATAATTGTTTCAAAAATTATAACAATATAAACTTTTAGTACACTTTTATTTTGAACTTAAAAATATCGTAAACCGTTACTTATACAAAGAAAGTTATACTTGACTTTTTTATGCTTAAATGTTCAAAGTTTAAAATATTTTTTTTCCAAAACGAAAAAACTTTATTTAGATAGATTTTTTTAATAAATAGAACAAATCTCAAAAAATAATCAAATACTCATATTTTAATTTTTTTGAAAAAAAATATGTTATACCCCAACCCTTCCTAAGAATATTTCCGTTTTCAAAAAGATGGGCACTTTAAAACTTTTTGAGATATGATTTTATTACCCGAGCAAATCTCACAAAATAATCAAATACTCATGTTTTAATTTTCTTGAAAGAAATATATGTTATACCCTAATCCTTCCTAAGAATATTTCCGTTTTTAAAAAGATGAGCACTTTAAAACTTTTTGAGATATGATTTTTTTACCCGAACGCTGCATTGACTCGAGGCGCTCGAGGCGCTCATACGAATATTATTAAGAATCGATTTTCTACAAAAGTTTACTACTCGTAATTTAAAATTGTTTAACTTGTGGGATAGTGGAAGAGAGAGATTAAATTGAAATTCCAATAGAAAAACCAGCTAAACCTGGATCAGTATCGGGTCGAAGAAAATGTGCCTAAGAGATTATTTTCGCTCTCCAGAGAAAGCAGGTATAAATAATTAGCATATTGTGTGAGCTGAAGAAGAAACGATTAAGCGACTTTGTCGCACCGCTCCAACCTGCGGGGGTTGGAGCGCGGGGTTACTCTCCTGCAGATTAGGTAGCTACAAGGTTGTAAAATTATTATAATTTTATTGAGGGTATTCAAGTTCATTGCCCAAATAAACAGGTACGGCTAACGCAAAGGTTAATAAATACATTATTTGGGACAATAAATGGGTTTTGCTGAAAGACCACAAATCTCTCTATAATTTATAGCACCAATGCCGGTCGAAAATGCGAGTTTAGCTACATCTAGGCGGCCGTTTTTGTAAGTACTTCTTTGCTACCCTCCCGTTAAAATCCAAAACCAATGAATTTTACAGTAATTGCTGTAATTTAGACGCTGATATTGTTTTACTATCGGAAACATGGTTAAATAACTCGGTATTTAGTAGTGAATTATTTCCGGATTATTTTAATGTTATTCGCTCAGATCGTAATTTTTTACTAGTTAATCTTTCTAAAGGAGGCGGTGTTCTATTTGCTTCAAAAAATCACATCTATGTTAATTGGATTTGGGTGAGTTACGTGAAGATTATAATAACTTTAATTAAAACACTTTTAACCTCTCTTCACAATGGTGACCATTATCAATGAATTTTCAATGCATTGATAATGGTCACCTCGTGACCGAAATGTACATCTGGTATATAATAATAATTGTGAAGAAAGGTTAAACGTGTTTTAATTGAAGTCACATCTATGTTATTTTAATTAATACTAGCGAAATTACAAGTACTGTTCCCCTTATCAATTGTGTATTATGCAGATGTTATTTTGACTCTAGTACTATTATTGTTGGAGTTGTTTATATTCCGCTTGACATTTTTTACAATAATGTAGAAATACTAACTTCACATCTAGAAGTTCACTTATTTGACCAAAAACTTATTGGTGATTTTAATCTTCCTTCAACACAGAATGAACACATGTCTTTAAATTCTAAATCTTCTTGGTTTAAATATTTTACCGATATATTTAACATTCAGCAATACAACAATATTTATAACAAATACAATTCTTTGTTGGATTTAGTGTTTTGTAACCATAAAATTGATGTATCCGTTTCACATGCAGAACTGCCTCTTGTCCCAGAGGACAACTTCCATCCTGCATTTAAAATTATTTTCTCAAATCATCCCAAAGACCTTCCTCACCATTTTCTAATGACAACACAAGATTCAATTTCCGAAGGGCTAACTTCATATCCTTATACAATGAATTTTATAGCGTTGATTGGAGTATACTCAAATCATTTAATGATGTTAATGAAATGGTTACCAAGTTCTACAATATAATTTATCGGACAAAAAGAAATATCCACCCTTGAAATCAAAGCTACCCTTAGTTCCAAGGCTTATTATAGGTATACAGGGAGTTCTATGTAACACCGAACATTGTCATAACGAGAATTTTTCTTTTAAGTATACATAAACATATGTTGTACATTTGCCGACGCTCGGTTTATTAAAAGAATTTAATTTGAAGCTTTAAACGAGTTTGTACATTCCCAGGCTAAGCATAAAATAAAATTTCGTGTTTATAAAATCCTGAAAATTTTGTTTGGTCGCGTAGCGCGAAGTGCGGAGTGCGGTGTGTTTTAAACTTCGTAAGATGTCAGTGTTTTGTACCGGTAGCGCATGAAGTAAAATTTCGAGTTTAGAAAAGCCTGAAAATTTGGTTTGGCCGCTCCGCGCTTCGCGCTACGCGACCAAACCAAATTTTCAGGCTTTTCTAAACTCTAAATTTTACTTCATGCTTAGTCTGCGAGTGGAACACACTCATTTCAAGTTTCAAATTGAACTCTTTTGAAAAAACAACGATTATCTAAAGATTTATAGCATAAACGCTGTAATTGGGATATGCATACTTGAAAGAAAAACTCCCTGTATGTACAAGTTGAGGCACTAATTGCGATTGATTGTCTACAGTTTGTAATGGTCATATAGGCAACCCAATTTACACATAACTTAAAAATCAAAGGTGTCAAATTGTTTTGGATGAAAATGTTCGGTGTTACATAAAACTCACTGTATGTGGCATAAAACCGAAAACCCATATTTTATTCAAGAATTAAAAAAAAAATACGTAATTTAATTAAATGGGAGATTTCTAATGCATATTCCTCATTCATACACAACACTGAAATGAACCTGAAACAAAATTTTGATTTATGGAAGCTCGTCTCTAGTAAGCGTGGTACTACCCGAATCCCTAGTGTAGTACATAATGACCAGGAATAATTTACAAATCCTAATGGCATAGTTAATGGATTCGATGATTTAATAGTCATTTCAATCGTAATTCAAATCCTATACTGTGCAACGATTCAACTGTATATCCGCCATTCCTGTTTCACAAAGTAGACGAATCCGAACTTATAATTATTATGTCACGTTTTTCAAATAAATTTACCGCTGGTGATGATAAAATACCTAGTTTTTTAATTCTGGATTGTAGATTCTCCTTTGCTAATCCAGTGTGTACAATTTTAAATGCCAGTTCCCCGACCTTTAGAAACGTGAAAGACTATGTCCCGTTTTCAAGATAGGTGACAAATCTCATATTCATAATTATCGTCCAATTTCGATCCTCTCCAACTTTACAAAAATCTTTGAAAGCGTTCTGCATAATGACATATTTAAAGGAGTGAGATCATTTATAGTATTTTTAATACCTATTTAGAAGTACCAGTCGTTTTAGTGACAACGTATGCGGCTTCTTGAACACACACACAAAATTAGGTTAGGAATTTGTCATGTCAAATGGCTGACATCTAGACCGTTATTCTTAGGGAATTGGTGGAGTAACTTTATATTCAATATAACCAGTGGCGGCGTAGGATCACAAATATTAATTAATTTCATAATATAGAACATAATAATGTATATGGACGTTGTGCTGTTACAACTAAAAGTTCCACAAAATATATTATACAGGCTTAAAAATCCAAACACGTAATGGTTTTCAAATTTAGATTGAATATGTTTGCAAACGTTTACTTGAGCAAAACTCGAATTACGAAGAATACTCTGCACTTTTAAGATATTTAAGTTAGTTATAAAATATGATTCTATCCAAAGCAAGAGGGTGTGTATAAATATATAATATCTATAAAATGGTGTGAAATAAATTAGCAATGGCCCTGCTATAAATACAAAGTAAACTAACTGTAACAAAATTAAATAAAATAATCATGATTGTAAGCAGTAATAATATTTAATAACGGTTCAATTACATTAAATAATTGACGAAGTGATTTTAAAAGTTTAAAGTCGAAATATCTTGTTGATTAATACTTTTGCTTTCTAAAAAAAATAGTTCGTCGTCGGATTCATTCGACACAGAGATCACCATTGGTTCGATATTTAACAAGTCCGATTTATTTTCTACCTCCCTTGCCTCAGAAATTATTTTCTCTGTGTGGTTGATGTAATTTTGCCAGTGCTGTTTCGGTACATTTTCTACTACGTTATTCCATACATGTAAAACTTCAGCAGGTGACCCCGTAGTTTTAAAAATAGCTTCATCATAACGTCTTTTAGTCTCTGACCAAACCATTTCGATGGCATTAAAATAGCAATGATAGGGAGGTAGTCTAAGAACACAATGACCATGCTCCGCAGCGTATTTATCTAAGTGATAATTTTTTCCGGCACTGTTTGCTTTTCAACCAGATTCTAAACAGCATCTTTTAAAAGATTATTTGGAAAAGGTACATTCTTCCTTCTAAGCCAATCTATAAGACGTTTTTTGCTCCGAAATTTCTTCTTCTAAACGACTATGGTAAGTTGCGTTATCTAGTATAATTAAGGATTGTTCTTCTAAGTTTGCAATAAATTGATCTTTAAACCACTTTTCAAAATTTTCGGTATTCATATTATCGTGATAATTACCCGTTTAATTATTACATTTAAAAATTAGGCATCCATTTGTCACAAATCCATCTTTATTTCCGGTATGAACAATAACGTAACGTATCCTACTTCCAATTTTTCTAAAATTACTGTATTTACTGCCATCTTGCCACATTCTTCTATCACCACTTTTGCTAAAAACCCATGTCTCATCCAGAAAAAACGGTTTATATATGTTCTCGTTTTTAGCAACTTGATATTTATTTGAAAATAGAATTCTCTTCAACCTAATTCCAAGCATTTCCAATAAATGTTTTCTTCCGTCCTGCTTTTTGAAGCTAAAGCCCATTTTCTTAATTCCCAAGTATAAAGAACTTTTCGAGATCCCAATTTCTGGTAATTCTTTCATAAGTCGCCAATAAATAGAGTCTAAAGTAATATGTTCCCTTCGGGCATACATTTTGTAAATCACTTCCCTTAAAAAATGCAGAGTATTCTTTGTAATTCGAGTTTTGCTCAGGGAAACATTTGGAGACATATTCCTTCTAAATTCGAAATCTGTTGCTCTGTTTTCATCTTCTAGCTTGTATAACTTACTACATTAAGCATAAGCTTTTTGGGTTCATCGGAATATCGCATTTTAGTAGTATATTTTTGCGTTATTTAACGACATTAACAGACATCAAACTTTTGACGTAACGTCTAATTAGTAATCGACATTCATTTTTGTTAGTATTTTTTTGTTTCATCTGATCCATGATTGATAAATAAAGATGGGGTTATTCCAAATGGGTATTAAAAATACTATATATCACCATATCAACACAGATGTATACCTGCTAGATCTACAACAAATCTGGCTACAGTATCCCAATATTTAGCTGATTCCCTGGATTCTCGTGGTCAAGTTGACGTAATCTACACTGATTTTTTTGACCTAATTGACCATGAGCTTCTAACTCACCAGCTAAGCCTATTGGGAGTTGTCTTTGCGGTCACTAAACTCATTTGGTCTTATTTACTTAATCGTTCATGTTATATATTTTACAATGGCTTTATATCCTACGAGTTTTCGCCTTCCACCGATGTCTCGCAGCGCTCTTATCTTGGCCTCCTCTTGTTTAATGTTTCTATAAATGATTTATTGGGAATGCTTACATGTCCTTTTTTGGCTTACGCTGACGACCTTAAAATCTATTTAAACATCAAATCCTCGAATGACGTAGACAGTCTACAACTTAATTTAGATATCATTGCTAATTGGTGTAAGAAAGTCAATTCAGTACTAAATGTTAACAAATGCTGTGTTGTAAATTACCCGCACCCGCACCTTACGTGAAACAAGTCACCAGATTGATGGCAAGGCTTTGTCGTGATGTACTACTGTCGAAGATTTAGGATTTACATTTGACAACCAACTCACTTTTAAATATCATATCGACTCAGTCCGAACAAATGCTTATAAGGCCTGGGGGTTTTTTCTTCGTATTAGCCGCAACTTTTCTAATGTTGATTCTATAAAATCTCTATAATCCGCCTTTGTATTGAGTAAGTTGGAATATAATAGTTTATTTCTATTAATGCTAGTCACTCTCTTTTGTTGGATCGCATCCACTGTCGATTTTTGAAAGTTCTCTCGTTCAAACTTGACCGTACTTATCCACCAATTGAGGCTTTAAATCTTTAAATCTTTATTTCCACTATAATGCTTTTTACAATAATTAAATTAACAATAAATTACACAAAATACGGCAGCATAGTGAAAAAAGGCGGAGTTCAGCATATACATCTCTGGGAGATATTGCTGATCTTCCACTCAACCTTTAAGAACAAAACAAGAATATTTACTTAATTACTATATTACTATAAGCCTAACAGTACATACGCATTTACATTATTTTTGTATAAATATAAACATACTCTGTGTGACAGATAATGTTAAGCTATTATTTTCAGAGTTACTTTAAATTTATTGTAGCTAGATGTTTGGAACAAGTCATGAGCCGAGTTGTAAGCCTGATAGATTTGATACGTGAAAGAGCGTTGAAATAAACAGGTTTTGTGTTTTGGAGGAGATATTCTTCCCCTGAATCTAGTGTTCAGGTGATGAACGTCATTCCTAAAAGTGATTTTGTTAAATAGGTAAGCCGGCATTTTGTTATTAATTATTTTGAAAAATAGACACATAGCTTGAGTCCTCCTTCTGGCTTCCATATCTAACCATTTAGCATCCTTTAATTTATGCGAGACTTCTCAAGAGGAATTTCTTCAGCGTCACGAACTGGAATCCCTCGCCGACAGAAGAAGTTTTCAATGTGCTGCCTTTATGGAGAAACTGTTAGATGGGAAAATTGACTGTCCGGAAATGCCAGGGTTCCATTTAATGTCCCTGTAAAATCTATAAGGTTTTCATCAATGTTCCGAGCACCTAGGCGCGTTCTTATGTATTTGAACGTTCTCCTGTGACTGTGTTGTGCTAGTGTTCGGAAAAACAAGTTAGTGACATTTTTATTTAGAATTATTATTTTATTTGTAATTACTGCTTTATTTATTTACATATATTTTTGCTTTTTTTCTGCTATTCAAATGTTTGTTCTGTAATTGGGTTATGTTGTTAGACAAATAAAGATATTATTATATTATACATACCAGAGTTGGGACGAATCCTCAAAAAAAGATTCGAATTACGAATCCGAATCACCTAAAATGATTCGAATCACGAATACTCGAATAAAGGATTCGTAAGAGATAAATATGATTTGAATCAAAGATTCGAATCCTGTTTTTTCGAATCACGAATACAAATCCTTTAAGAATAAATGTGATTTTATTATTTTTTTTGCAACCATTAATATATAAATATCGTTACCAGTTGTTTTAACAAAAATATTCAAAACCTAATTATTTATTATTAACACTATACATTGTTGATAACAGACTAAATATCTGACTTCCTGCTACTCTGTGTGTTTCTGAACTTAACTTCAAATCAGTGTTTTGTACGTGTGGCGCATGAAGTAAAATTTCGAGTTTAGAAAAGCCCGAAAATTTGTCTCGGCAAATTTTCACGGGGCTTTTCTAAACTCGAAATTTTACTTCATGCTTAGCCTGGGAGTGGAAACATTCGTTCAAAACTTATAAAATCGACGAATGTTTAAAAATTATGTAAATAAAAAAATTACCGAATATCATTAAAACCGGGAAAGTCAGAGAAAAGTCATGTAATTATATTCAAATTGACCAAAACACAAAGAAAAAGCCATATGATATTATTAAATTTGTCAAAATCAGCAGGCAACTTACAAAACACGTAAAAATTTATAAAATTAACCTAAATATTTACAAAAACAATGAAACCAATTTAACAAAATGGGGGGTTTCCACAGAAAAAAGTTATATTAAAAGGCCAGGGAAAATAATCCTGAATCAGGCAAGTGTCAGAAAACTTTAACATTTTAGATTGTGGCTATCATGTCAGTTTTACTTCAAATAATATTAAAATAAAAATTGAAAACTAGATTATTATCATTAAGAACATTTTCAGTCATTTAATGTTCTTATCAAAGCAGACTAAAGTTTCGAACGAGTGTTTTCCACTCCCAGACTAAGCAAATTTCGAGTTTAGAAAAGCCCCGACAAATTTTCTGAGCTTTTCTAAACTCGAAATTTTACTTCATGCGCCACGCGTATAAAACAGTGATTTAACGAGAAATTTAAAATCACACAAAAGACATTTTTCAAGTTAATCCTCACAATTAATTCGAATTATTTTTGACGATTCAAATCCTTTTGTAAGTATTCGAATCCTTTTATAAATATTTGAATCCTTTTATAAATATTCGAATCTTTTTATAAATATTCGAATTCATTTATAAATATTTGAATCCATTTATAAAGATTCGAATCACACAAATTTGGATTCGAATACGAATCCTCTTAAAAAGGTGTAACGAATCCGGATCACGAATCCAGTTGAACTAAAGTATTCGAATGCCTCTCTTGAATCATCTAAAAGGATTCGAATCCAGGATTCGAATCCTGAATAATTTGAATCCTGCCCAGCTCTGATACATACGAAACAAATTTTTATTAAATATCTTATTCACTCTGGATATACCCCGTATTAATTACAGTAGATCATACATTTTATTGTGTTTAAACTTGAAATCACTCCATAAAAGAAGAATCTATTAGGATTTAGTTTTTTTGAACAAAATAGTTAATTTAATGGTTTATGTGATTGTGTTGACCTTCTTACCATGATTAATTTTAATATTTCTACCAAAACTGGATCCAAACTAACGTCTCGGATAAAATCGTTTAAATCAAATTATGGAATGAGTGAACTGCTTTCTAGAATGTGTCGGCATTGGAACAATATATGTAATAGTAGTCACTTTTGTATTTTTGGCAATACTTTTAATGAATTTAAAAAATCGTTATTATATACTGATGTATCTATCTGTATACAGGGTGAGTTACTAAGCGGAAATCGGTTTATAGTGGGCGTATCGTTGAAAATAGCAAAAAAAGTTTCAAATAAAAGTTGTTCAGAATCAAGTTTTTCATAACCTAAAATTATTGCTAAATATGGCGGCCTTGCGGTTATACCGGAAGTAAACACCAACTTCCTTATTTTAAATAGAACACCCTATACATTTTTGGATTGCTCGTTAAAAATAAACATGAGTTTATTCACACAACATTGGGTCTCAGTTGAACCGTTTTCGAGTTTTTTCATTTTCTTTGATAAATTTGACGATTTCAGAGCTCGACGCCATTAACAATATCTTCAAAACGAAATAAGTCAGAGTTGTGCAGTTTACGGTTTTGGATTCGGGAAGAAATGTAGTATTTGTTTAGGTTTTTGCCATTAGTCACATTTTCTAAATGGAGCCGAGTCCGTCGACGGTATTCTTCAGTACTTCAAACATGCATAACTTCATTTTTTTAAATGGAACCTTATATCTTGTGACACTTTCTCTGATGCGAAATTAAATTTTCTATTTATTGATACCGGGTTGTTGCCATATCCTTCCAACAGTTTTTGAGAAATTTGCGATTTTGTAAAAATTTTAATACATTTCGTATTATAGCGTTAGCCGTGGATACTGATGACGTTTGGTAATTTTGTTTTGACTCGCATGTCGGACAAATGTCAGTTTATTTTAGAATATTTTGGCCAGGTCTTGCAATAAAAAAACCGAACATGTTTTCTCAAGAAGAACTGATTGGTATGGTCTACACCTTGGGCAGTGCTGATGGAAATACATTACTTGCTTCAAGAATGTATGCCCAACGTTTTGCCCATCGAAGACATCTAAATTCAACGGCATTCGCTACATTTATACTTAACGACTAACTTTTATGTAATAAATTTTGACATTTCAGGGGGCAATTCACAGCACAGATGCAATTTGTCATCGGTGAGAAGTCGCACTAAAATGACATCATTTCGAGAAGAATTTACCAAATCTTATGAAGTAAAATGACGCCATTTCAGTGCAACTTGTCACCGATGACAAATTGCATTGGTGCTGTGAATAGCCCCTCAGAAGTTTCCCAGTATAATATAAATAATAAAAACTAAACTACTCCAATCATTAAACCAGATCTTACATTTTAAGTACAAATGGTGTATTCAGACATTAAAAAGTTGAAAACAACAAAACGAAAACGACAACGAGTGTTGTCCACTCCCAGACTAAGCATGAAGTAAAATTTTGAGTTTAGAAAAGCCCCGTGAAAATTTTCTGGGCTTTTCTAAACTCGAAATTTTTCTTCATGCGCCACGCGTATAAAACAAAGATTTTAAGCGAAGTTCGAATATACATAAATTTCACAATATTTGAGTGATTTATACGCGTGGCGCATGAAGTAAAATTTCGAGTTTAGAAAAGCCCAGAAAATTTGTCTCGGGTCGCTGCGCGACCCTCAACAAATTTTCACAGGGTTTTTCTAAACTCGAAATTTTACTTCATGCTTAGTCTGGGAGTGAAAATCACTTGTTAAAAGCTTTAAAATGAACTTAAAAAACAGGGAATATCTCAATGACAAACTAAATGTCAAAACAAATTCACCAAACGTCATCAGTATCTAGGGGCTAACGCGATAATACGAAATGTATTAAAATTTTTACAAAATCGGAAATTTTTCAAAAACTGTTGGAAGGATATGGCAACAACCCGGTATCAATAAAAAGGAAATTTAATTTCGCATCAGATAAAGTATCTCAAGATAGATGGTTCTATTTAAAAATATGAAGTTATGCATGCTTGAAGTACTGAAGAATACCGTCAAGGGCTCCATTTAGAAAATCTGACTAATGGCAAAACCCTAAACAAATACTACATTTCTTCTTGAATCCAAAACCGTAAGCCGCATAACTCTGACTTATTTCGTTTTGAAGATATTGTTAAGGGCGTCGAGCTCTGAAATCGTCAAATTTATCAAAAAATAAAAATGAAATAACTCGAAAACGGTTCAACTGAGACCCAATGTTGTGTGCATAAACTCATGTTTATTTTTAACGAGCAATTCAAAAATGTAAAAATATATAGGGTGTTCTATTTGAAATAAGGAAGTTAGTGTTTACTTCCGGTATAACCGCAAGGCCGCCATATTTAGCAATAATTTTAGATTATGAAAAAGTTGATTCTGAACAACTTTTATTTGAAACTTTTTTTGCTATTTTTAACGATACGCCCACTATAGACCGATTTCCGCTTAGTGACTCACCCTGTATAATGCTGTACTATTTGATAATTATTAGATATAGATACCTTTGATCCTAAGGAATTATTTTCTTTATTATTCTTTTATTATTTCTTTTGGTACACCGCAGCACTGCCTACATGTGTTTTTTTTACCATCTAAGTATTTTGAATTATTTTTCTAATATATTACTGTAAAATGATGATAAGCCGTCAATAAAGTAGAGTAAAAAAAAATATACAAAAATTTTACATTTATATGTAGTTTAAATGATTTTAAATTGTTATTAATGCAACTGGCAAAACCTTGTATGTGGGGTTTAATAGTTACCTATATTAAAATTAGTAATAGAAGCAATAAAATATCATCTCAATTTGCATTTTATGCAGGTGTAACATCGCTTCTAGCTGCAGCAACGTGTTTTTTTAACGATTTCGGGTCGATAACGAACGTTTATATCCCAAAGTGGCTGTGGATGTTGTAACTCCGTAGTTTATGGATACTCTAGCAAAAGTTTTGATCTACGGTAATAGCATCCCGAATTTATCGGAAATCACTAAATAGTTTGAATCAACTTGTTTACATCGGGATACCAAAATTGCATAATTGTAAAGTTAATTTGAGTAACTACTAAAAGGCCTTAAGGCGACCACCGTTTAATTAACATTTCCTTAATTAATATCGTTCGCTGTATTGCTTCAATTTTTTCAATATCCTGATTGTTCATTTAGTTTGGTGAGAATAGTTTGAGCTGATGTTGCATATAATTTATGCAGCGATATAATAAATATATTATGTAACTCAAATATTCATTGTATTATTCAATTTCCGTCGGAGTACTGGCTCGGGAAGTAGTTGTTTCAATGAATATTTGAAAAAGTCTTAGCGATATTTTCGCAGAAAATCGATATTAATTGTTTTTATATTTTGTTTATATTTTGCTAACAATTGGAACATTAAATTTTACTTTATGTTCCTTAAAAAGATTCTCTGTGTATAAGAAAAGATTAATTTTAAATATGATTCCTTTTTATTTATTTTTTGCAACTCCTATTAATTTTAGACTAATAAATTTTAAATTTGAAGTTTTGAATATTTATGGGTGTAAAATAGCGAGACCGTAACTCAGTTTGGAAGTTTGAATTAAAGGGATTAAATTGTAAAGCACGCGAAAAAACATTAGGGGCGTGATTATGGGTGTAAAGGGGTATAAAACGTACTGTAGAGGTCGTAAAATTGACAAAGAATGGCAATTCCGTGCAATCCAGGGGCCTGTTCGTCCATTTTCTCAACGAGTAATATTCACTAATTAAACGTGTTTTACATGCAGATCCTCAAAATAAAATCAAATACATCGTATATACTACTTCTATATTATTAGGTGTATTAAGAACTTATAAATTTGATGAATTGCAAAAAGTCAAACTATACAGATTGTATCGGAATTAGATAGAATGTTCTTTTCTAAAAACAAATGTGAAGTCTCCACTCCTTTTAAAGGTAGATACAATTTAATTTTAATTTAATTTAATTTATTTACGGAATCTCCATTTTACAATCTATATTATCATTTACAAAGAATAGTAATACTAATAGTAAAAACATATCATAATATAATTAGTGCGTTAAATTTAAACATGTTACTTCACGTCCCAAAATGGTTCAATAAATCCTTAAAATTATAAATTTATTATTGCTCAACTTTACTGTTGAATGACAAGACAAACAATCGTTAATAAACGTAAAAGAATACATAATTAATTTACTAAATATTTCATGACATTGTATATATAAAAATATAAATAAAATGTAATATAATGTATAAACGTTTGTATCGTAGAATAAATCACAGTGTCTTCGCTAAAGCAAATTATCACAGATGGAATATTACGTAAAGATATATAAAACAATCATATATGTATAGAAAAATGACAAACAGTTCTAGCAACTAGCAAAGTACAAACGAATATAATGAATTAATACAAAGTAACAGAATAAATAATTATACAGCAATAAAATAAATATCAATAAAACAAATATTATTTAAACGTAACAGCGACATCGGATAAATTTATGCGACGTAAATGAGTTTTAAACTGCCTAAGTGTCAATGAAAATAAAACAAAGTTCTGATTGTCACCTAACCCATTAGCATAATTCATCATACGGTCGATAGGATTATACATGCCGTAGTTGGTAGAATGATATGACAAGCGGAATAAAGGTCTGTGTCTTGACTAAAGACAGCGAGGTATGTTAAAACGCAATGACTCAACCAGAGCACCACAGTTCAAAAACCCATTCACCAGCTTATAAAAAAAAGTCAAGTCTAAAAACAGTCTTCTTTCTGAAAGCGGACTAACATTTAGTATCGTAAACATTTCACTGTGGCTAAAGTCTACTATATTCCTACCCATTCTAAAAGCCAGTAATTTTAAAAATTTGCTCTGAACCATTTCAATTTGATGAATGGCATTTTTAGAATAGGGTGACCATACCACTGACGCATATTCCATGTGTGGACGTGCAAGAGATAAATATAGCGACTGGATTGTCGAATTTCTAAATTGCTTACGGAATCTATTAATGAAACCTATAACTTTTAGGGACTTATTGCACACATAGGAAAAATGCTCCCTAAAGTCAAGTTTTGGGGTAAACAATACACCCAAATCCTTGACAGTGGTGACCTGTGCTAAATATTGACCTGCAATTGAGTACGCAAAGTTCTTAACACGTCCACGATAAAAACGCATTTGGAAACATTTATTTAGATCAAAATCTAAATTATTATTTATGCACCACACCATAATAGCATTTAGGTCTTCCTGAAGTTCTAACTGGTTTGATTCAGACATAACTTTTTTAAAAATCTTAAGATCATCAGCGTATAAAAGAAATTGGCTGTTTTTTTATGTATAATCCGATGTCGTTAATAAATAGTAAAAATAGAAGTCGTCCACAGTGCGAGCCCTGAGGAACCCCAGATATAACCGATATTGGTTTAGAAAATATGTTCCCTAAACGCACTCTCTGTGATCTGCCCAACAAATAACTTTCAATCCATCCTAACAAGTTACCACTGAAACCAATACATTGCAGTTTATGTATTAAAATGTTATGTTGTACCCGGTCAAATGCTTTGGAGAAGTCAGTGTAAATCGAATCTACCTGTGAACCTCCAAAGCATTCGTAATGTATAATTGGTATGATAAAATATTGGTGGTTGATCTACCCTTAAGAAAGCCGTGCTGCTCATTAATTAAATACTAATTTCACTGCCAACTTATTTGTTCAGATACTAATTGATCCAGCATTTTAGGATTTAAATTGACAATTTTTCTCATTGCTGTTATTACATAATACGTGTAGTAATATTGATTATTTATTTTATCTGTCAAAACTCGTTGTTAATATGTCATAATTTGATATGATAATGGCGTCTATTGAAATCAATATTTGAATAGAAAAAATACTCGACTGTTCCTGCCTCTTCTTCGCTCTCTCTCTCTCTCTCTCTCTCTCTCTCTCTTCTGCCTTTTTTCTTCTTCTTTTCTACGACATAAAATTACGAATAGTAGTCTGTGCTTTCACTTTGACAATTGTTATAAAGTCATAAAAATGGCACGGTTCGGAGAAACATCAACGGCAGAATTTGATAAAATTATTGAAAACTTAGTACCAATAAATGCAAATAGAAGCAAGACAAGTGTATGGCGTCAATTCGAACAACTTTGTGAGGCTAAAAATTACAAATTGGAGAAATCAACCCCAAATAGAGTGATAGCTGAAATTTCAAAGGATTGGGCTTGAAATATGCGGAAGAAGAACGGGGATGACTATAAGGAATATATAATTAAGGTTATATGAATGATTCAATAAATAAACTCTATAAATATAACACGACCTTTTCAAATAGCGACTATTATTTTTTTTTAATAATTTATCTTGTAGTCTTGATTTTGAGACAATTCAACTCGACATATCAGGCATTAATAATCAAAGAATAAAGCCCTCTAGCTAAAGCTCTCGGGATTTAATGATATTATTATTGCTTGCTAATTGGTCTCGATTGAGTTGCCAAAATGCAAGCCTTCTCAACAAATTAGTAAAAAATAATAGTCGGCTATTTTAAAAGGCTTTGTTATATTTTTTTTAAATTACTACATATATTTCTCATTACTTTTACTAATATGTAGTAATATTGAATATTATTATACAGTGAAGATTGTTTTTTAACTATACATATCTCGAAGTATACTTTGTAAATATTCAGACATTCATTGTTTCCATAAAACTCTTCAATTTGAAACTACTAATAGGTGTTTCCACTCCATAATTAAGCATGAAGTAAAATTTCGAGTTTAGAAGAGCCTGACAATTCGGTTTAGTCGCTGCAAACCAAATTTTCAAGCTTTTCTAAACTCTAAATTTTACTTCATGCGTCACGCGTATAAAACACTGATTCGACCAGTAGTTCAAAATATACTGCTTTACTATATTGCCTTAATGGTATATTTTATATACAAGAGTTACTTCAAAGTTAAATCGACGTTGCTCTAAACTTTGAATGCCGAAATGGTTGCAGAGTTCTGCAGTGCTCCCGATAATGTTAAATCTATAACCTAAAAAACGAATAAACTTCCTTCGGATGCATCCAATCCTGTCGTTGTCTACCGCCGTGTATAGAGACTAAATATAAATCTGTTCTGAAAGGAGTTATATTTATTTCAAAAATTCATAAAAGAATATATCATTTTTGGATATGCATAGAACTTTATGAATTTTTAATTTAATTTAATTTATTACTAAAATCTACAATTTAATAATAAAATAACATATCTACATTTAATATTACTTTGAATCAGTGTTTTGTACGCGTGGCGCATGAAGTAAAATTTCGAGTTTAGAAAAGCCCCGCGAAAATTTGTATCGGGTCGCTACGCGACCCGAGACAAATTTTCTACGCGGGGCTTTTCTAAACTCGAAATTTTACTTCATGCTTTACCTGGGAGTGGAAACACTTGCAATAAGATTCAAACTGAACGCATTTCAAAAACTACGACTGTCTGAAAATTTACAAAGTACACATCGGGATATGTATACTTAAAAGGAATATTTTCTGCATATTATTAAGAATAATTTCCTGCATATTATTAAGAATAATATAGAACTGATATCCATTGTATATTTATTGGTTGATTAATTGCTAATTGATTGATTAATTAAGTTTTTTATTTATTCATTGTAACTTGAAAGTAGAAAGAAACGTATTTAGTATTGTCACCTTTTTAATTTATTTGGGATAGAAATCTAATATATTTGAATATATTTTAAAATAATTTTGTGGTCTTATGAGTTTACATTTTGTTTTGTATTTTTGTTTGTCAATTCATTGTAATATTAAATGTAAATTAAAAATACATAAAGTTCTATGCATATCGAAAATAAAATATTCTTTTATGAATTTTTGAAATAAATATAACTTCTTTCAGAACAGATTTATATTTAGTCTCTATACACGGCGGTAGACAACGACAGGATTGGATGCATCCGAAGGAAGTTTATACGTTTTTTAGGTTATAGATTTAACATTATCGGGAGCACTACAGAACTCTGCAACCATTTCGGCATTCAAAGTTTAGAGCAACGTCGATTTAACTTTGAAGTAACTCTTGTATATAAAATTGCAAGTGGTTAAATCGATTGTCTAGACCTTCTAAATTGGATAGGAATGCATGTCCCCTCTAGAACTTTCAGAAACAATACAACATTTAACGTTCCATTTAGAAGGACGGATTACGCCCTGCACTCGGTCTCTACGCGAATATTAAGAAACGCTAACGAAGTCAATATTGACTTCTTTGTTGATTCCTATAACATCTTTGTTTTGTCCGATTATGTGCCGTCTCCTAGTTGTAAGACGGAAATGGCGTTTAAATAAAATAATAGGTTTCCAAAAAACTGTTGTACAGTAGAACCTCGCTATACCGGGCCTCGAGATACCGTGATTCGGATATATCGGGCTCATTTTTCAGGTTTCTTTTTTTTTTTAAAGATGTTAATTTTAACAATTGACTGCGTACCGCCCTGATTAGGTAAAACGTTCCGGCGTCATTATTGTATTATATAGTATGTCTTGTAATGAAGGTGGCTACTGCACATATGTATATATATATATATATATATATATATATATATATATATATATATATATAACTTGCTTGAGTTTTTTGGGCTGCTTTCTCGCGTTGGTTGCTTTATTTGCGCTCTACGTTTCGGCAGCATCACTTCTGCCATCCTCAGGAGCTTTTTTGTATATTGAGTGATGGATGTCACGTTCACTGAACGTGACATCCATCACTCAATATACAAAAAAGCTCCTGAGGATGGCAGAAGTGATGCTGCCGAAACGTAGAGCGCAAATAAAGCAACCAACGCGAGAAAGCAGCCCAAAAAACTCAAGCAAGTTATATTTTGCTCGCGAAAACCTAAAAATAAATATATATATATATATATATATATATATATATATATATATATATATGTATCACTGTTTCTTCGGGTTTGGTCCCGCGTATTTTCTTGGCTCTGGTCCATTTTATGTTTAATTCAACGTTTCGATGACGTCGCAGTCATCATCGTCAGGAATAACTATTAAAATTCCATTGGTCTAGCAACCACTTGTTTGACTTTCACGTACTACTTAATGCGTGAATTTCTTGTTTGGCTTCGTGTTATTCTTCTGTTTTGTTCTTCTAATGATGTAGTAGTGACAATTTCAATATTATTTTCGGAAGGGGTTGGATTTTGAATTTCTTGGTTGTTGTTCGGAGATAATATATTTTGACCAGAATTTATACAAGTTTTCCAAATTGGTGGTAGTCTTTTAGCATCATCTCTTTGATTTAGACTGTTCGGCCTCTTTTCAATTTCTATCGCTTCTCTAATAATCCTCGCGTGGAAGAAGTCTGTCTTTTTTAAAATTCTCGTTTTTTCGAAATTTATTGTATGTTTAGAAAACAACAACAACCAAGAAATTCAGGTTCTACCGTATTTAAACACCGAAAAAGTAATAATGTATTACAGTTTCAAAATGTACAAAAAGTAAATAAAAAGTATGAGATTTACTAACGCCTGATTCTATTATGATTGCAAAAATGCAAGTGAGGAGGAGCGGAGATACGAAATCAAAATTTAAAAACTAAAAATACGTGGGGGTGCGGTATTTAGCGCATATTCAGAAATTAAGCGTTGGTGGTTGGAATATAGATTTAGGGGTTCGCGGAAATAATCTTGAAACCCGCCGTCCCGTTACTTCCAGATGTCAGCGTGCCCGTTCGTATCCGTGACATTTGACATTAGGGTTTATTTATTGCCTATATTACTGACAAGTGCCTTTCGAGATGACCTCCCCAAGAATCACACACAGCAATAAAACACAAAATTATTGAGCGCATTATAAAAAATACAAATTGAATAAGAGTTATTCACTCCTGAACAACCTTATTGCGCTCATTAAAATCATTGTAAATTTGTACTTATTTTAGTTTGTTTTTAAATTGTTATACACTTTTATTATGAGTACCATGTTTTTATTGTGCTAATTTCAATATTGAAATATTTATTTATATGTCCTTGTTCCGTATATTTATATTTATGTATTGGCCTTCAGTTAAATAAAGATTGAAGATTATAGATTATCTAGTTATTGTCAAGTTTTACAATTTGGGTATAGCCAAAAATATTAAATTTGATTCCCCTTTTCACCTTTAAAATAATGTCCACTTTGATTTCCAAAAGTTTAATTTCTAATATTTAAATTTAGTCTCTTCAATTTCGAAACAAAGTTCATTAATTTATAAATAATTCAATAATTTTCATTAAAATCTGATTGATTTTTTATGAATGTAATAAGAAAATATTAATTTCTTCAGAATATCAGTAGTATAGCTAGCGGGGTTCTGTGACAGTCGATGGCCTGTCCATCCGAAGCACCAAAGATTTGACCTCTAAGGTCACCTCAGTAGCTGAAGAAGTTGTTCTTTTGCTGAAGAAGTGTTTTCGACAATGACCAAAAGGTCCCGCAACAGTGTTGCCAAAATATTTCTGCACAGAAGAAGTCAACAATTATTTCTGCACAGAAGAAGTCAGCAATGACCAGAAGGTTTTTTTACAGGGTTGCCATTTGTGAAGAAAATCTAACAGGTTTACCAACCAGTTCCAGTGTTACCAACTTGGTTTTAGGCTGTAAAAGAGGCGGCAAATTTGAAATGAAAGGTTGGTTGCAGCTGTACCAGGCTAGTGTTGTGTAGACTTTGATGATGATGCAATACAATTTCTTAGAATTCTGACAAGACACGACTTGTTTTGTGTAGACTTTGATGATGACGCAATACAATTTCTTAGAATTCTGACAAGATACGACTTGTTTTGCGTAGAATTCGTGCTAGGTTGTGCAATAATGTGATTTGTCAAGGCTGGACTTGTCAGAGGAAGATTCATGATAATAGGTAAGTAAAAAAAAAATATATATAAAAAAGTATAATTTATTTAAAAATAAAATTAAAAAATATACAGAATGATCCTACGCAATATTTGTTTTATTTATCCAGCTGTTGTGTGTATTATCAAATCCAAGCCATTTCACGTAGACTTTATTATTTTTACGTTTTAAAATTTTTTCAACTAAGTATACATCAGGATATTTTACTTTTTGTAATTGCTCCTTATAAAAAACCCCATTTATATCCTCTCCATTAGTGTCCTTTAGCAAATAAGTAATGGGGTTAGATAACTTAATTTCCCTTATAATGAAAATTTCTGTTGACCAATTAGGCATATATTTTTTATCGAAAACTCCACGCACTTTAGAAATTCTAATGTGATCACCAACGTGAAATTTTTTGTTTTTGAAATCAACAATCTTTATACGATTATATGTAGTTTTCAGTAATTTTTTCTCGTCTTTTTCTTTAACATCGATAGGTTTCATTCCAATGGTTCTGTGTCTTTTGTTATTATAAGAATCTACAATATTTTGTAAAATGTCAATCCACTTATAACTACCTCTTAAATTAAATTCTTTCCACATCATATTTTTTTAATGTTCTATTCACTCGTTCAACTATTGATGCTTTTTTTTCACTGTATGTATTGTAATGATTTACATTATATTTTTTCATTAATGTATTAAAATGATTATTAAAAAATTCTTTCCCTAAATCAGTTTGTAAATGTATGGGTGTTTGTTGTTTAAAAACATTTTCCATAGATTGTGTTACTTCAATAGCAGATTTATTTTTTAATGGAAATGCCCAAACGTATTTTGAAAAGCAATTTATAACAATTAATATGTATTTGTAATTTTTATTTTGTTTCGCATTTCAACTAAATCTGCTTGAAATAAATCATTCAAAGATTTTAAAATAACTTTTCTTCGAGGAAAATTTATTCGTGCTGGTTTATGAATTTCATTAACAACTTGTTTCTTGACATTACTTGTAAACTTATGATTCATTATTGAATAATTTTAGATTCACGTAATTCCTCAACGATTGAATTTATTTCATTTACGTGGTTGGTATTTCCAGCTGATTGTGATGCGAGCAGTAAACGTAATCTTTCAACTAATTCATTTGGATCGTCCCAATGTATATAATCGATTTTGTTGTTTGTAACTTTCATCAGCATCGGTGGTAATCCTTCTCCAGCGATTGTCTTACCAAGAAGTGGAGCAACAATATGTTTATATTTTTTTGATCTATTTCCAGAAACTGGGTTTTGTTCACTATAATTTCGTCTATAAGCATTTGTTTTTAATAAAATTTTCCTATAATTCTGTATATCATCTTGAGAATAACTTTTTTTTGGCTCTCTTTTGAATAGAAGTTCATATAAACCTTCAGTTCCTTTATATTTGCGACCTTGTATAATTATATCTCGTCCATCTATATCTAATTCTGAATTTCCAATTGAAAATTTTTCTGTATTTTTATTGAAACGTACACCATATTTGTGATCAAATTCTTTATTATTTTTCTTTTTTTTATCCAAAAACATATCGTTCATGTATTTTTTAGGTAAGGTATCATGCTGTTCTGTATATTCAATAAAAGATTGTTGTTCCTTTTCACTATCATCATCATCATCATCCTCTTCATTATCACCCTCGTTATCATCTTCATCGTCATTATTAATAGCATCTTCAATATTATCAAAATCGTTTTTTAATTCTTGTTTTGGTTCTTTTAGTATTTTTGGTATAATTTCATTTTTAGGAATAAGATTCTCATATTTTCCATTTTGTAATTTTGTTTCAATATTAATTAAATGTTTTGTAATTGGATTAAATAAATTTTCCTGTAACATTTCGCCATGTTTCAACAAATTTAATTTATTTCGAATAATTTTTCTCTTATTAATTAGACGTTTTTTTAATTTAAGTTCATTCATTTTGATGTTTGGCTTTGAAACTTATTTTAGGAAATACCATTCTAAAGTACCTAGTTAATGTTTATATACTGATCAAATCCTTTTCGATATCGTCCTTTATTAACAGGACAATCCTTTACAATGGTAAGAAAGGAATACGTCCCTAATTGCCAACAACAATTACATACTTGTTTAAACTTATCAAAATCCATGTCAGTACACACATGATCGTTATAAATATGTTTTAGATTCATTTCATCCTGTTTAAACAAAACTATAACATTTGCATTATCTCTAATTAAATGTTTAGGAATTTTAGCATATGTTTGTGTTAAATAGAAACAATCAATGCAATTGTGACGTCCCATACTAAAATATTGACGAATTGTATTTTGGTTATCACAGGCAACATCATCAAAGATAAAAATTGAATTGGGTTTTGCTTCGGATGGTTGCATTATATCATCACTTGCATTATATGTATACAATCCAATACCTTTTATCGGTTTTAACAACTTCTCTAAGTATACATATTTCGGTTGATACAGTGATTTTGAGTAAATATAGATATTTTCAAATTTCAATCCATTTTCATGATCAATTAGATTTATCATTACATTTGTTTTACCACAGTTTGACGGACCTACAATAATACATCTAATAGTTGGTGGAAACAGAACACCATGTTTGTTAAATTGTTTTCTTTCAAATATGTTATTTTCAATTTCTAAACTTGTTCCTTGTTTTATGAATTTCATAATGTTCAATATAAAATCAATGTATTTATAATATAAAAATTAGTTTTATTTCTAGTGTTAAACAGAACAAGTGCAATAATGAAATATTATTTAGGAAACGGTCTACTTAATACTGTAATTAATAAATTACCGTTTGAACTTCATTTACCGGGTTATAAATTTTGTGGTCCGGGAACAAAACTTGAAAAACGATTAGCTCGCGGAGACAGCGGTATTAATGGATTGGATGAAGCATGTAAAGATCATGATATTACCTACAACCAATTTCAAGATTTAGAACACAGACATCAAGCGGATCATATATTAAGTGCAAAAGCAAAGGAAAGATATCAGTCTAAAGACGCGACTTTAGGTGAAAAAATGAACGCTTTAGCTGTTGTAGGTGCAATGAAAACTAAACTAAAATTAGGTATGGGACTTTCAAAGACACCATCACAATATAATTATGTAATGAGAAAATGTTTAAAGACATTAGAGAAAACAAAATCATTTTTGGTTACATCTATTACTGATATTGAACAGTCAATTGATCTGTTAAAAAGTGGTAAAACAAAACCGGTTAACAATAAACCTAAAACTTCTCAACGAAGAAAAAAACAAGAAAAAGTAATGAAAAAATCAAAAAATGAAATTGAAAATATGGATGTTGATGATAATGAAGCATTTGAGATTTTATCAGAAAACTCTAAAAAAATAAATAGAAAACGTCAATTATCATCATTTACTGAAATTAACAATAAACCAAGGTTACAAGTTAAAGGAACTAAGAAAAGAAAACATGAAGAGAATTTAATTGATGACATTAGTAATCCTCCAAGTAAACAAACAAATTTAGATATGAATGAATCGTTGAATATTGCTGTAAAACCTAAAAAACGAAAACTGATAGAAGATGATAATGATGATTATGGTGATACCGATGAACAATCAACAAAAAAAATAAAATTGATGTAATTTAAATAAGTGGTTATAATAAGAATTGTATTAGTACTTTATTGAAATCAGTATGGTAAACATGAAGAAGAAACTAATGACAATTTCGTCCGAAAACAAAAAACAAAATCCAAAGAAAACGTGTTCTAAACGATCAAAGAAAATATGCTTTTCAAAAGCTATAACAAAAATTAAACAAGCTATTATAACTCAAAAACCGAGTACATTAAGCGAAGCTCTCGGAATAGCAATTCGAATAGCAAAAGGATTAAAAAAAAATATTAAAGCTACTCGCACTATAACAATACCCAAAACCGGAGGTGTTTTACCATTAATTCCAATTTTTGCAGGACTTAGTGCCTTGGGTGCATTAAGTGGTGGAGCTGCAGGAATTGCAAAAGCCGTGAGCAGTGTTCGAAATGCAAAGGAACAATTAAAAGAATCACAACGTCACAATAAAACAATGGAAGCTATTGCACTTGGTAAAGGATTATATTTGAAACCTTACAAAACAGGAATGGGTCTTTTTTTAGGACCACCAAAACACCATCAATAATTCCTCATAATAGACCTTTAACAAATATTGACTTATCTAAATATGTAAAACAATTTAATATTCCGTATTTCCGAGGTATTTTCATGAGAGACAATTTACCTAAAAAAATTAAAAAAACTGAATACGGTATTATTAATTTAGATAGTCAATATAACCCTGGAACTCACTGGACAGCTTATAAGAAAAATAATAATACCATCATTTATTATGACAGCTTCGGAAATTTACATCCACCCCATGAATTAAACAGATATTTTCAATCAAATGGTCCTTGTACAATATATTATAATCATGAAGCATTTCAAACATATAACAGTGTTAATTGTGGGCAATTATGTTTATTATTTTTACTTAAATAAATTATTTAACTATTTTTGATTTTATTGTATTAATTACCTTTAAACTAGTAACATGTGTTCTTATACGTTTACATTATCCGCTAGAGATTCTACATTATCCTCTAAAATATATCCTCCTATACTTTTAAATAATGAAAAATCATACGTACTAGGTTTAATTGATTTTGTAACATTTAATACAATACCAAATGTTGATGATTCAAACAACATATTTCATATTGGTGAATATCAAATAAAAATTCCTGAGGGTTCATATGAAATTAAGGATTTGGAAAACTATATACAACAGTCAATAGAAAATATTAATCAAATTATTACAACATTTGAAGAGAGTGAAGTAAAAAATGAAAATGACATTGTACATAAAAAAACTAAGAAAAAAAAGAATACTATTGTGCTGCGTATGAAAGCAAATAATAATACACTACGATATGAGATTAAAAGTAATGAAGTCATATATTTTAATAAAGCGAATTCGATTGGATCTTTGTTTGGATATAAAAGTGAAAAACTGGATGCCAATAAACTTCATTTGTCAGACTTTCCTATAAATATTTCTAAAGTAAATGCAATATGTGTTGAATGCAATTTAGTTACAAATTCTTACAATAACGATAATCATGGACATACGTTACACATGTTTTTTCCACAAAGCCCCCCGGGTTATCGAATTGTTGAGAAAGTTGTTAATGTTATTTATTTACCTATAAATACCAGGTATATTGATGAAATTATCCTTAAAATAGTCGATCAAGATGGTAAGCTAGTCAATTTTAAAAAAGAAACCATCACCGTAAGACTTCACCTAAAAGAGTTATTATAAATATGGTACTTTTATACAACACTGAATCACATATTAAAACATTTAAATCATCAAATAAAATTAGTCAGTTCAGACATCTTAAACAATTAACATCGCAAAATCAAAGATTTTTATTAAGCTTAGGCTTTAAATTGTTACAATGAATTTTAATATTTTAAACGTAGGAAGTCATACTATTTCGGATAATTCGATAATTAAAAGTGAATTTCATAGCCATCCACCTTTTGCAAATACATCATTAAATAATTCAGATGAAATACGATTACTCGCTCAAACATTTGATGGAAATACATTACCTTCAGAGAGTTTTTTACAGATTGAAGGAAAACTAGTTAATCATGATAATACACCATCACCTACAATACAATTTATAAATAATGGTGTTGCATTTATGATTGATGAAATGAGATTTGAACTGGGCGGTCATGTTATTGATCGAGTAAGAAATGTAGGAATAACTTCTACAATAATGGGTTATTTATCGCTTACAAAAAATCAAGGTGAACGATATCGTAGTGCCGGTTGGGATATTGCTAAGGGAAATCCTAAAATTCAAAATACATCAGGATATTTTAGTGTATGCATACCACTGAAAAATATATTCGGTTTTTGTAGAGATTATACAAAAATTCTTATGAACGTAAGACAGGAAATTGTCTTGATCAGGAGTGCAACAGATTTAAACGGAACTATCAGTACAAATCAGGAAGATAAGCCAACCATTGAATTGAGAAAAATTGTTTGGAAACTTCCTCATGTTCAGGTATCGGATGAACAAAAACTTCGTCTCTACAAATATATTGAACAAGGAAAAGATATTGAAATAGCATTTAGAAAATGGGAACTTCACGAATTACCTGTACTACAACAAACCACTAAACACACATGGAATGTAAAAGCATCAAATCAATTGGAAAAGCCTCGTTTCGTCGTAGTTGCCTTTCAAACAAATAGGAAGAATAACATTGGTCAAGATATGAGTAAATTTGATCATTGTAATTTAACAAATTTAAAATTGTATTTAAATTCTGAAGTTTACCCGTATGATAATTTAAACTTGGATTTTAAAAAACAACAATTTACACTTTTATATGAAATGTATGCTCAGTTTCAACAATTCTTCGAATACAAGTCAATTTGTGAACCCTGTTTGGATCATTTGGAGTTCTTAGAGAGATGTCCCATGGTTGCAATTGATTGTAGTCATCAAAATGAAAGTTTAAAGTCCGGTAGTGTAGATATACGTTTGGAATTTGAAACAAGTGAAAATGTACCTGCAAATACAACAGCATATTGTCTTATTATTCATGATTGTCTTGTAAGATATAATCCACAAACAAATGTTGTTCGAGTTATGTAATCCCTAAACTGGTGGTATATAAAAGGATGGTATATTGCATTATAACATTAGTTCTTCAGCGTTACTACAAGCAATATAATGGAATCGTCACGAAGAGTAGTCGATTGGAAAGAAATTAGTCAATTTCCCGGACTACCTGAATCATTTATTATTAAATATCAATATTATGTGGACTGGAATGAAATATGTGAATTTCAAAAACTAAGTGAAGACTTCATCAGAATGTTTATCAATAGCGTTAAATGGATAGAAATTTCAAAATATCAATTTCTATCAGAATATTTTATTCGTGAATTTAAACACAATGTTGATTGGGATCGCATATCAAAATATCAAATTTTATCAGAAGACTTTATTCAAGAGTTTAAGGAGAGAGTGAATTGGGATTATATTCCAATACATCAAAATGTTTCATCAGAATTTTTACAACGTCATCGCAACTATTTCACCAAAACCGTTTGAAATGCCTGTACCAGTAAAATTTAAATGTTCAAAATGTGGAGGAGAAACTGAAATTGCTAATTCTCAATGTATACCATGTTCTTATCAAAAAAGTGCCAAATATATTGGAATTAAGCATTATAATAAGAATTTAATTGATCGTGTATGGAAAAATAAATAATAAAAAAAAAACTTTCATGAAGTGTATGTTTTAATAAAATGGTTATTTTTAAAATCTTGTTTTATTTTTTTAAGTAATACCTTGTATTGTTTTAATTAATGCTCAGGGTAAATAAAAAAAAACAAACATATATGATACAGAATTTTATTTTATAATTCGAGAACATGAAACTTTTGACTATCAAAATCATTATTTTATAATTCGAGAACATGAAACTTTTGACTATCAAAATCATCATCATCATCCATTTCAGCAACTAGGTTTCGAAGAGACGCTATTTTCTTTCCTGATGCACCTGATGTAGTAGGTTTTGCTACTTCTTCTTCTTCTTCATCTAGTTCTATTACATCATTATCATCAGTGTATCGAGCGGGCGTTATTTTATTTTTCTTTGATTTTGGTTCTCCTTCTGCCAGGGCCAGCAACTCGTCATCTTCGCTGATGTTGAAGACGTACTTAGATGCAGCCTTTTCCAGAATTTGCATCTCTTCCTCGTTCTCTACACAAAAGCGTAAACAATTAACTGGGAGATTCCCCAGTTTCCGTTTAATTGTATCACCCTTTGGGGTATAGGATAACGAAATTTTAACCTGATTATGTTTTCTTTCGGCAATTTGTTTTACCCCAAATCTAAACAAAAACATAAAACAAAAGAAAGTTAATGCTAGATTTTACTAGACTGATACCAAAACACCAAAAATAAAACTTACCTAAATATTTGTTTACATATAACAACTAACATTTTAGGAGTTAGTTCAAAGGGTTCCTTCGTTTGAAGTAGCAATGTGCACGGAAGGTTTGCCATGATGATGATGATGATGATTTTGGTAGAAGATAATTTTCTGAACATATGCTAGTGCTTTATATACAGAAAAATCTAATTATTCACTGCTATTAATGACGTATTTCATTATGCAATTACCTCTTTGTGGTTTATATTTCCCGAAGGAATGAAAGAATCACAGAGAAATGTTTTCCAGTAATTACGATTATTCAATTATCTCTTCGCGGTTTAGATTTCCATGAGTAACGAAAACTATTTTTCATTATTTAAATTTCAAGAATCACAGGAAAATATTCATTGCGGTTAAATTTGTATTCAAGGCTTTTTCTTTCTTTCTTTCCCCTATATAAATAGAAGAAATAAATAATTATCATCATACCAACAAACTGAAAGGTAAGTAATTTATTTTGTATATATAATGAATTCAATAATAGAATTGTCTCAAGATATTTTAAAAAAAATTGAAAAAGGTGAACGGTATTTAAAAACTCAAAATGATTTTATGAAATGGGTTAATATTTTAAAGAAACAAATAGTTTTAATTAAAAGAATTTTAAACAATAAAGATGCAAATATTGGTAACTATTCTCATTTGGAGGCAAATTTAGCATTGTTAAAATATTATAAGCAAACAATTAAGCATACAAAAAAATGTAAATTTAAACCAAATAGTAATTTAAAAAAGCATTTAGTCTGGGAAGATACTGAATCATGTTTCAATAATAGAATAAGGACTGGTGTTATAACGAATTTGAGTGCTAAAGATCCTAAGCATTTTCTTAAACGTTCCTATAGAAGTTTTTCAATCAAAATAAAAAAAGAATTACAAAAGTCACTCTTAAAAGTTAATGTTATTTTCTATGGAAATTTTATAAAACCGAGTGATGGAGAAACTGAAATAAAACATTTTAACACTAGAAATAATATTATTGACCATAACACTAATTTAAAAAAGTGGTATCATGAAAATGTAATTGATAAAATTATTCATAAATTAGAAGAATTTCAGGAGAGAGATTCAGGTTGGGCTTTATTTGAAATTTTATCACTAAAAATTAATATCAACAATTATTCTCCAATAAATTATGGAATAAAAATAAAATTACCAAAATTTATTCTCAAGAAAAAAGCTGTACTGAACTTGGAAAATAATGATCAGTATTGTTTTTTGTGGTCAATTGTAGCATTTCTTCATCCGGCTCAATCTTTTCACAATAAAAATAGAATATCATCATATCCACATTTTAGTAAGGTACTTAAGTATGATAATATTAATTTTCCCATTACATTAAGGGAAATTCCAAAATTTGAAGCGCTCAATAATATATCGATTAATGTATATACATTTACGAAAACTGAAATTTTACCCGTGAGCCTAAGTAAATTTGATTTCACCCCTCGTGTAAATTTATTAATAATACCTGACACTGATAATGATAACTCTGAAAGTGATGATAATCATTTTGATATAATTTCAAAAAAACATGTATACCATTTTTGCCTGATTACAAATTTATCACGATTACTTAACAAACAATTAGGTAACATAAGAAATAAAAAATATTTATGTGATCGTTGTCTAAATTATTTCGTATCCGAAAATACACTGACAAAGCATTCTGTTTTGTGTAAAAATGTAAATGAATCAAAAATTACATTACCCAAAGAAAATGAAAAAATTATTCAATTTAAGAATTTTAAGCACAAAGAAAAAGTTCCTTTCGTAATATATGCTGATTTAGAAAGTATTTTAGAAAAGTATGGTGATGAAAATAAAATGAAAAAAACTGAGAAATGTCAAAAACATATTCCGTTTAGCATTGCTTATTACTTAAAATGTTCGTACGATGAGTCTCTCTCGGAATTTCAATTATATACAGGAAAGGATTGTGAACAATGGTTTATTAGTCAGTTGGAAAAAATAGCAAACAAACTAAATGATAAATTATCAAACCCTGTTAAAATGAAAACTTTAAGTGTTGCACAACAATATGAGTTTAAAGATACCAGGATATGTCATATATGTGAAAAATCGATTTCTCAATATGAAATAAAAGTGCGTGATCATAATCATTTTACAGGTGAATATAGAGGTGCAGCTCATACTGCTTGTAACCTTAAATATAAAGACAATCATTTTATACCAGTATTTTTTCACAACTTATCTGGGTATGATAGTCACTTCATAATTAAAGCCTTATGTATGCTTGAAGGTGCTATGAATGTACTACCTCTAAATAAGGAACGTTACATTTCCTTTACAAAATATATCCAAAATACTAATGTTAACTTTCGGTTTTTAGACTCTTTTAGATTTATGCCAACAGCCATATCAAAATTAGCATCATATCTCGATGATTCTCAAAAAAATATCACTAAAAAATTTTGTTCCAATAATGAACAGTTTCAATTATTACAGAAAAAAGGTATATTTCCTTATGACTATTTGGATTGTTGGGAAAAATTGAATGATGAACGATTACCTAATAAACGTAGTTTTTTTAACATAATTAATGATTCTGAAATTAATGATGATGATTACGAACACGCTTGTTTAGTTTGGAGAACATTTAATATTAAAAACTTAAAAGAATACGCAGAATTGTATCTAAAAACTGATGTAATTTTACTAGCCGATATTTTTGAAAATTTCCGAAATTGTTCCATTGACACATATCAAATTGATCCTGCTCATTATTATACAGCTCCGGGGATTGCTTTCGATGCCATGCTTAAAATTACTGATGTAAAGTTGGAGTTAATAACAGATATTGATATTATTATGTTTATTGAAAGAGGAATCAGAGGGGGAATATCACAGTGTTCCAACCGATATGGAAAAGCCAACAATGAATATATGAAAAACTACTTTAATCCCAATGAAGAAAAGTCATATCTTATGTATTTTGACATAAACAATTTATATGGGTTAGCAATGTGTCAAAGTTTGCCAACAGGAAATTTTGAATGGATTGATGTGCTTTCTTTTAAATTAATGGATGTCTCAGAAAACAATGAATTTGGATACATTTTGGAAGTAGATCTTCATTATCCTAATGAAATACATGAATTGCATAAAGATCTACCCCTTTGTCCAGAACATTTGATACCACCAACAGCAAAAACAAAAATTCCAAAATTATTAACCACACTATACGATAAAAAAAACTATGTTATTCATTATAGAAATTTACAACAAGCAGTTAAACTAGGAATAAAGATTACAAAAATTCACAGAATACTTAAATTCAATCAATCACAATGGATGAAAAAATACATAGAATTAAATACAGAAAAAAGAAAATTGAGTAAAAATGATTTTGAAAAAAATCAATACAAATTAATGAATAATGCTGTTTTTGGTAAGACTATGGAAAACGTTAGGAAATATAAAGACATCAAAATTGTTACTAAATGGTCAGGAAGATATGGAGCGAAATATTATATTTCACAACCGAATTTTCATAGTTGTTTAATTTTTGATGATAATATGGCAATTATTGAAATGAACCGAATGAACATTAAATTTAATAAACCGATATACATAGGATTTTCAGTTTTAGATATTTCAAAAATTTTTCTATATGATTTTCACTACAACCACATTAAAATTAATTTTCAAGATAATGCTAAATTACTTTATTGTGATACAGACTCATTAATATATCATTTCTTTCATGATAATATATATAAACATATAAAAAATAATTTAGACCGTTTTGACACCTCTGATTATTCTATTGATAATATTTACAAAATACCTCAAGTGAATAAAAAAGTTTTGGGTCTTATGAAAGATGAGAATAGCGGTCAAATTATGCATGCATTTATTGGATTGCGCTCTAAAATGTACGCTATAAAATTATTTGTTGATGATGAACAAACTGCAACACTAAAGGCAAATTTATTGTTACAAAAAATATCCGAAGAAGAAATCAATAATTATCTAATCAATTTTGGTATTACAAAAAAAGCTAAAGGAATTAAACGGGTATCACTGAGAAATATATCATTTAATGATTATTTCCAATGTTTATTCAATAATTCAGTTATTGAAAAACATCAACACACCATAAAATCATATAAACATGATGTTTATACCGTTAAACAAAACAAAATTGCTTTAAGTCCTTACGATGACAAAAGGATAATCAATTATATATATACTGATACTAAACCGTGGGGATATTCTATATAGATAAATTATAATATGAATTCATTATATATAGAAAATAATTACTTACTACTAATACAAATATCTAATCGTTACGGTAAGATAATAATTCAACATAAAATAACAACTTAGTATTTTTTTTAAAATTTCAGATTCAATATGGGACGTATAACAATCGATTTGGTGCCAGTTATTCATTACTATTTAATAACGTTAAATGCAATGAATAGTAATCTACAAGAGGCGGCAGATCGATACAGATTCCAACGCAGAATTGAAGAAACGGGGAAGATTTTAGAATCTGTTTTAAGAAGACACATTCAACAACAAATTATCGGTTCAAAAAATAAAATATTATATGTGGACATTCAAGGCTTCCGGATTGATGATGAATTCACACCCAAAGAATTAACATTTACTTATGATGGATACAAAATTTCAACATTTTATTTTAAACCAGTGATACCATTCAACGAATTAAGCACAACAACAAAGAAATCAGTTCGATATTGTGAACGTTATCATCATACCATTCGTTATAGTAGTGGTGATAGTGAATTAAGCGCATTATCTGAAATAATTAAGAAATTTAAAGCGGATACTGTTGTTGTTAAAGGAAATCAAAAATCAAGATACCTTTCTAAATTCTATAAGAATGTAGTTAATATAGAATGTGACCCTAATAGCCCCAAATTTGTAAAAACTAATTGTTGTTGTGTTGTTCATACTAATAAATTTAGTATATGTTCCATTGTTAATGCGGGAGAATTAGCTAAGTATGTCAAAAGAAAAATACAAGAAAATTGTAATTACCTTTCCTTCAATTATGAATAATATATGTTTTTTTTTTTTAAGAGTTATATATTTTTTTACTTACCTATTATCTTGAATCTTCCTCTGACCAGTCCAGCCTTGACAAATCACATTTTATTTTTAAATAAATTATACTTTTTTTATATTTTGTTTTTTACTTACGTATTATCATGAATCTTCCTCTGACAAGTCCAGCCTTGACAAATCACATTATTGCACAACCTAGCACGAATTCTACGCAAAACAAGTCGTATCTTGTCAGAATTCTAAGAAATTGTATTGCGTCATCATCAAAGTCTACACAAAACAAGTCGTGTCTTGTCAGAATTCTAAGAAATTGTATTGCATCATCATCAAAGTCTACACAACACTAGCCTGGTACAGCTGCAACCAACCTTTCATTTCAAATTTGCCGCCTCTTTTACAGCCTAAAACCAAGTTGGTAACACTGGAACTGGTTGGTAAACCTGTTAGATTTTCTTCACAAATGGCAACCCTGTAAAAAAACCTTCTGGTCATTGCTGACTTCTTCTGTGCAGAAATAATTGTTGACTTCTTCTGTGCAGAAATATTTTGGCAACACTGTTGCGGGACCTTTTGGTCATTGTCGAAAACACTTCTTCAGCAAAAGAACAACTTCTTCAGCTACTGAGGTGACCTTAGAGGTCAAATCTTTGGTGCTTCGGATGGACAGGCCATCGACTGTCACAGAACCCCGCTAGCTATACTACTAATATCATTGGAAAATCGTTAGTTTTGAGATTTGATAATTTTATGTCTGATTATTTAATTTTACTGGTTACAAGTTTAAAATATTTTCATTTAATTTCTAAACAATGAGTGCAAGTTTCATAAACATCTAAAAATTGAAGTGAGAACGAAGTATTTCTTTAGAAAATCTTAGAAAAAAATATAAAAAATGAACTTCTGTAATTTTCTTTACGACTTCGACTTCGTTCTTCCGATTTTTAAAACGAAATTCACCCATTTCTAATAAAACTCTGTTATTTTGAAAACGAGAATTTGAATATTGTTTATGAGTTGTTGTCAGTGCATCATATTACTGTACTGTTTATTGATAAACAAAAAATAATGTTTAAAATGTAAGTGTAGAAAAACGAAACAAAAAACATGTTTTTTTTTCTACACATACATTTATCATAGAACATACATACGGAGATATGCATATCATTGAAACGTATTCTTATATCTTTGGTATTTAAATTTTAAAAATAGTTCAACAGACCGAAACTATTAGAAAAAATACGATCATTATTTAGTGATTTAGTTTGATAATGACTACTAGATGGTCAAAACTATAGTCACAAATCAAGTGGAAAATACAGTGGTTAAACAAAGTAAAAAGTGTTTGTTCGCGACAATCTTATAATATGTGTATTATTCGATTGTGTGGGCTAAAGTACATTTAACACGGGATTTGCGTGATGAATGTGGTTTTTCTAACACGAATTTAAATAATTGCCTAGTTAGATTTTTTGCTGCTAAGCAGTAACAGCGCTGTGCTAGTCAAATCAGGTTCTTTTGCCTAACATTTGACCATGGTGGTGGTGAGGTCGTCGACGCCATTTTGTTAAACTACGAAGTAATGCGTCAACATCTCCGCCGTTCTCACCAGTTAAACCCGCGTAAAACGCATTTGTAAACGTAAATCATTCTCAAATCGGTTAAACAACTGTGCTTCTATCCGTCGCGAGTGTTTTTTAAAGCAGAACAAACGTTAACACCGTAAAAATTCTATCCAAACGGAAGAGTTCGTTTTTTGATCGTTATATAGTATACTATTTATTTACAATTAAAATAATACCTTTTCAGTAAAAAGTCATTAACTGCTATTAATGTACATGGTGGTCTAATTTTGATGTTGCTTATGGGCATCTTGGTATATATAAGAGTTAGAAAAAAACCGATGGCGAAATGGCGATCTCTTTTTTGAGACTAGGACTATGCCGAAAACAAAAATGCACCATCTTGTTTTTTTTTAGAAGTTATAGGGCAAAATAGGGTTTTCTTGATTTTTAACTTTATTTCGTATCTTGCGTAATTTGTGAGAGATAAAAACTATAAATACTCTCTTATGACACTTTTTTAGTAGAATCCAGTGGCGTAGGCATTTTTTTATTTTATGCACACATTTTCGAGTTACAGACAAATTATTATTTATTTAAATGTAAATCATAGTTGGCTCTGACACACCTAAAAAGAGTGTTTTTCACTGATTTCAAAAATATATACTTTTGTGAATTTATCTTGAAAAATAGTGTTCCCATAGAGTAGAAACTAAATTTGAATCTGCTAAATAATACAATACGGAAGACAATGGCCATTTTTAATCATTTGCATGCTCAATTTTAATTAATTATTCCATTGCAACAGCAACGAGTTCTGTTCTTCCAACAAGATGGAGCAGATTACTTCTGAATGCAAATTTAGGGAGCAATTGGTTGGGAACATTTAGACCAGTTAGGTGGCCTGCTAGATCTTCAGATCTAACACCGTTAGATTTTTTTTATAGGGATACCGGCAGGACAAAATTTACAAGTAGCCTAAATTAATTTGGACGTATTTGAACATTATCCTGATTTTCATAGGAACTGTTTCCAACATTCAATTTTGTATCGCCATTGAAACTGTAAGAGGTAGATGCCAAAGATGCATTAAAAATAATGACCATCAGTTCGAATATTAAAAATAAGTTTTTTTTTTAATATATAAAAATTTTAATAAATATTAAAAATTATAAAATATTTATTACTCAAAAAAGAATTATTATTATTTAAAAAATAATTACTTTATAATGTTTATCATAATTAAAACTGAGCATGCAAATGATCAAACATGGCTATTGTCTTCCATATTATATTATTTAGCTGATTAAAAACTAGTTTTTTCTCTATAGTAACACTGTTTTTAAAATAAATTCACAAAAGTATATATTTTTGAAATCAATGAAAACACTCTAATTAACTATGTCAAAGCCAACTATAATTTATTAAAAAAAAAATAATTTGGCTATATCTCGAAAATGTGTACATAAAATTAAAAAATGCCTACGCCACTGGATTCTACTCAGAAAAGTGTCTCAAGAAGGTATTTATTGTTATTGTCTTTCTCACAAATTACGCAAGGTAATAATTAAACTTAAACATCAAGAAAACCCGACGTTGCCCTATAACTTCTGAAAAAACAAGATGGTTCATTTATGTTTTCGGCATAGTGCTAGTCTCAAAAAGACATCGCGACTGCGTCATCGGTTATTTTCTAACTCTTATATTTACCGAGATGCCCATAAGCAACATCGAAATTAGACCACCCTGTACAATGCACTTAATGACTTTACCCCATAAAATAAAAATATTTTAATATTTTTGTTGCTTATTTCATATCTTGTAGTAAAGGCGGTTGCCTTGTAATACATTGTAAATATTGAAATAATTAACACTGATTATTTTTTTATATTCACTTTTTTTATTTTAAATGTTGAACTAACATTGGGATCTTATATACCGGGTTTTGACTTGGCGGACACAACATAGGAAATCCAATGTAAATTTTAAAATGTTTAAATATTGGCTCCCCTATTTATTTTAGAAACAAAATGTATTTACCTTTTTTGTAGAGGGATCAATTCTGAATTCATTCGTGTTAACGTATGTCACTTTAAGTTTCTCTAAGTTAAATTAATGAAGAAATAGTAATGTGATTTTATAAAAATAATGACATGCCATGGAATTAAAACAACAATTGCGGATGTCAAAATGGTACTAGATATCGCTATCACTTTATTGAAGTAAATGTTTTTGAATTGACTTACACTACACAAAAAAAATTGTCCTAATTAATTGGTATTATGCAGACCACAGTTATCAGGATGTTTGCGATATGTTTTCTGGCTAGTTTCTAGACAAACCGATACATAATAAATCTACTGTTCAACGATTGGCAAGCACGCTTGAAGCTAGGGGAACAGTTTTGAATAACTGCAAGTGTGATAATGAGGACATACAAGAACGAGATGCAGCAAGACCAAATCAAAAAGAGTTAGATATTTTGCTGAACGTCGAAGAAAAATATAAACCATATGACTGCTTTTGAGGTTTCGAAGAAACACAAATTTATTTCTTTTAAGTACAAGTGTCATCAAAAATTAAGAGAGGGCGATGAAGAAAGAAGGGCTGCATTTTGTTCGAGATAACGGAAAGAGGCTGATAGAAAGTTCTTAAAGAATATTTGTTTTAGTGACGAGTGTACTTTTACTCTAAACAATGAACCAAATGTGCAGAATTGTAGAGCAAGGAAATTGAACGTTGCTTTAATACAACCAGGACGCAGTACCTACAAAAGTCAATGTGTGGATTGGAATTCTAGCTCATCATATAATTGGACCCGTTTTTCTTGATGGTAATTTGACTGGGCAAAGATTTTTGGAATTACTGTTGGAAAAAGTTGGACCTGCGTTGGACAATGTTGCACGTGAAGACTAGGAGATTTGATTCCAGTTAGATAATTGCCCAGCCCATAACACACGTGTGGTTAAGGAAAAGTCAACGTGTGGATTGGAATTCTAACTCATCATATTATTGGACCCTTTCTCTTGATATTAATTTGACTGGGCAAAGATTTTTGAAATTACTGTTGGAAAAAGTTGGACCTGCGTTGGACAATGTTGCACGTGAAGACTAGGAGATCTGGTTCCAGTTAGATAATTGCCCAGGCCATAACACACGTGTGGTTAAGGAATATCTGGTGGACACGTTTCAAAGAAAGATTATTGGCCCAGGTCATATCATTGCATGGCCAGCTAAGTCGCCTAATTTGTAGCCTAATGATTTTTTTCTTTGAGGCAATTTAAAATAAAAAATGTACACAAATACACGTTTTGATGACATACAAGAATTTAAAAACGTAATTTCGGCAGAATGTGAGAATATCTCTAATTATCAATTAGCTAATGTCCGAAATGAATTCTTAAATCGCTTAGGATATTGTTTGGGTGTTAATTGTGGTTTATTTAAACACTCAATTTGAATTACATAATTATTCATATAATTTTTCAATAGCTAGCAAATATTAAACTTCTATTTTGTGTTGCTTAGTCGTTTTCTTGATTATTGTCGTACAGTGGATTCATCAGGTATCGGTCTGTCTTGAAACTGGATAGAAAACATATCGCAAACATCCTGGTTCTGGTTCTTTGGGGAGTGCGCATTTCTGCACTGCACTTAGGCCTCATTAGGCTCATTGTGCTACCTCCCGTCGATTGCCCAGCCTCAACTCAGCCAGCCTACCTGGTTTAGGTAGTCTAACAAAGCCGAGGTGGGTAGATCCCTTATATAGGCCATTGTAGGCCATCTTTCACCCAGTAAGGAGCCTCTAGTTGACGAGAGTGCCGGGCAATCGCTAAGAATGTGTCCGGCAGTCTCGTCTTATTACACCCTCTGCAGGATGGAAAGTCAACGATCCCCATCCTGTATAGGTGTGCGTCTAGCCCGCAGTGAGCAGTCAGGGCGGCAGTTATGCGCCTAAGGTTCCCCCTTGTCAGCTTCAGGTACTGTTTCGCTAATCTCTTGTTGAGATACAATAGTGTTTCCTTATAGAGCTTGCAGCCCTCGATGTCATCCCAACGCTTCCTGAATTTCTCCAGTGCATTGGTTTGTAGCATATTACACAGGGACAGAGGCACAAGGCGCACTAGCGGCTTCGGTGAGAAAATGTCCATCCCAGCCGCTGCTTTTGCCAGTGCGTCAGCTCTCGTGTTACCTGTGTTCAAGTCGTGATTCTTCGCCCAGCAGACTTCAATGTTGTTACACATTGCTGCTTGCCTGAGTTTTCTGTGGCACTCTAATGTTGTCTCTGAAGTTGTATGCGATTTCTTCAGAGCCAGTAGCGTTTGTCTGCTATCCGTTAGGATTAGTATGGCTTTATTTGACACTTTGCGAATTATAATCGTCTCTAATTATGTGACGGTGGCATGCTTTTCCATCGGGACCTTTGTTTGGATTTTCAGGGTCCTGGAGACGACTCCAATCCCTGATTTATCCATCCTTTTGGATCCATCTGTGTAGATCCTAATGGCCGACTCTCTCATATGTTTAGTGGGTTGAATGGTAACCGTGTAGGGTGCATTCCAAATGAGTGTCGGTCCACAGTAGTCAGTGCCAGCCTCTAAAAGAGGTATGTCTTTGCAGACACTCCTCCAGAGGTGTCCTCTGATTTCCCCACAGCGGTTACTGTTCCAGATCCCACTGCCTTGAAGGCGAAGTATGGTCGCCACGGCCTCTCTCTCCATGTGAATATTAAGTAGCGGAAAGCATAGCATGACCTCCACCGCCATCGTTGGAGTAGTGTGCATGGTGCCTGTTATGCTTAGACAGACTGCCCTCTGCACTTGCAAGAGTCGCTTCCTCGCACTTAGCTGTTTGGTCCTGGGCCACCAAACTAAAGCTCCGTATGTTAGCATGGGCCTTATGATGGCTGTGTATAACCACATCTTCGTGCGTGGTTTCAACCCCCACGTTTTCCCGACTGCCCGACGATATTGCCAAAAGGCCCTTATGGCTTTGTCTGTTTTGATGTCGATGTGCTTCTTCCAGCTCAGTAATCAATAATGTTGGTGCTTTTTTCGTCACCTTTCTTTTCTTGGTGAACAAGACCATCTCCGTCTTGGTAGGGTTTACCGATAGGGAGTGATCATTGCACCACCGCGAAACTGTATTTAGAGCTCCTAGCATTTGGTCGTATAGAACGTCTTCGAATTTGCCACTTACAATCATGGCTAGATCATCAGCATAGACTGTCACACAGAAAAACATCCTAATAACTGTGGTTTTCATAATAAATCATTTTGAAAACATTTACTTTACTAAAGTGACAGTGAAATCTTGTACCATTTTGACATCCGCAATTGTTGTTTTAATTCCATGGCATGCCATTATTACTTCATGCGCCACGTGTATTAAACACTGAAAAGACCGATATATTGTAAACAAGCGAACTTTAATTGAAATCAGTGTCTTATACGCGTGGCACATGAAGTAAAATTTCGAGTTTAGAAAAGATTGAAAATTTGGTTTGGCCGCTCCGCGCTTCGCGCTACGCGACCAAACGAAATTTTCAGGATTTTCTAAACTCGAAATTTTACTTTACTTTACTTTAGTCTGGGAGTGAAAACACTCGTTTAAAGCTTCAAATAAAACTTTTGAAAAAAAACAACGAATATCTGAATATATATAGTACATAATATGGATGTGTATACTTAAAAGAAAAACTCACTGTATATTCAATAGTGGTCGTTTTCTACGTTTTTCTGTCTTTTTAACAAAAACATACTTTTGCGGTTTTCAACGTGTTCTAATCTGTAATTATTTGCAAATCAGATAATTTAAACACTGAATGCTCAGTCGGTATACTGCAACATACGACGCATTGCGTGTATATTTTATACAGCGCGTGGTTGATTGTAAAAAAAAACCCGCAAGGGTAATTACCCCCTCGATAAATGTGTATGTACATACTAGAATGTATGTTATGCGGAACGCCTCGCAACTTCAATTCTGAAATAATAATACAATAAACACGAAAAAATAATAAACAAGTACAATAAAAGCGCGCGCGGATGTAAATAGAACTAAATATTGATTCTGGCTGGCGGTGGGGTTGATGTGTTGTCAACAAGTAAACACGGATATGGAATGAAACAATGGGCGTCGTTTCAATGTGTCCTAAAATTAGTTTCCGGAAGGATGTTGGGAAAAGCGTGTAATAGTGTGGGGATTTGGTTTTGTTGTAATTGTTTAAAATTTAATTTAGGAAGATTCTTCTAAAATGAAAAAAAAATGATTGTGTCCATCATAGCACTTCCCGTCATTAAAACAATTAATAATTAAAGGATGTCGGAAAATGCATATAATAATGCGGGGATTTGGTTTTGTTTTGACCAATTAAAATTTGAATTAATAATGGTGATGTGTCCATCATAGCACTTTCCCCGCCATTAAATCAATTGATAATTGACATACTAAATTTATTTAACTCATGCCCGGTGTTATAAACGATCTATAAATCATAAGATAACTATGTGTGGAGTAAATTTATTTACGTAGTAAACTAATAGGCAAATAACATTGCGTATTATAATAATAATAAATAGCAATTCTAGAAACAGATAATTAAATTAGTAAATTGAATTGTCAATCTTTCAAATTGAATTGTCAATCAAATTGTAAATTTAGTATAATTCCTTATATTTATGAAGAATAACCGTGAAATAGGACAGAATCACACAGAAGAAGAAAAAAAAGCATAACAGAAATTATTAAGACTTAAACGAGTGTTTTCCACTCCCAGACTAAGCACCACCGGCACAAAACACTGATTCAATGTAAAGTTTAGCGGTGTGTTTTAAACTTCTTAATATATCAGTGTTTTGTACCGGTGGCGCATAAAGTAACATTTCGAGTTTAGCCTGGGAGTGGAAAACACACGCTTAAAGCTTCAAATTAAATTCTTTTAATAAACCGAGCATCGAAAAATGTGCAAATATGCATATTGATACTTAAAAAAAAAATGCTCGTTATGAAAATGTTCGGTGTTATATAGATTATTAGCAAAGGAAAAACAAAGGTGTTTGTCATACTTGGGAAAAAACATACAAAATGCATTATTGACTTTCATGGGAGACAAAGTACGAGAAGAAATACTAAGCAGAATTAAAAGAGCTAAATACTATGCATCGATCCTCGACTGTACACCCGATTTAAGTAGGAGAAAACAGCTCTGTTGTTTTCAGGTACGTTTATGAAACAAAAGAGAAAAAGGTTGAAATTTGTGAATGATTTCATTGAAATGTCGAACACTTCAGGAAAGGGAATGTCAGAAACAGTCTTAAAACACTGCAAGTGTATGACTTGGACATTTCTAACTGCAGAGGCCAGGGATATGATAATGGTTCCAATATGAAAGGTCAATACTATGGACTACAAACACAAATTTTAGAAAATACAAGAGCGCTTTTTATTGTACCATGTGGCTGTCACAGTCTTAGGCTACCCTTTTTGGAATAATTCAACGATTGTTTGTGTTTTTCAGCTCATCAACAAAACATTGGTGCAAATGATTAAAGTGTCTGTCACAGTCATATGAGGCGTCATCAGTATTTAGGCCTTCTCTCGCATTGAAAGAACTTTGTGTACCTCGCTGGGAATCACTTATTGAATCACTCAACGCAGTAATATACCAGAATGTCCAAATCCGACAAGCACTTTGGGACCTGCACGAGGATGCATCATTTGAAGACGAGGTTGGAAGTGAGGGAAATTCCTTGTCCGAAACAATTGAAGATTTTGGTTTCTTAGTATCATTGACTGCATGGTATGATGTCCTGTTTCAAATAAACATTGCTAGTAAGATATTGCAATCAAAAACCGTCAACTTACCTCAAGCTGTAGCTATTTCAAAGTCCGTTGGGGACTTTTAACAGACTTGCGAAAATATAATTTGTTAGTTGTTTAGTGAAAGCCAAAGAGTTAACTGAAGAATTAGATGTTGAAGGAAAATTCAAAACACCCTGGATTAGAAGATAGAAAATGCCGTTTGATTATGAGGCTAATGATGAAGCACTGATTGAAGCCCAAGACTGTTTTAGATTTAATTTTGTCATACCACGTGTTAAAACTGCTCAGATGGCTGTGCAAGAAAGGTTCGAACAGCTTAAGGCCAAAATATCAAAAGTTGAGTTTCTTTTTAAACTTGATGAATTGCCCAACAGAGAGGACTTGTTAGTTCAATGTAAATACTTAGAAGACCGTCTTTCAGATAGGAATGAGAGTGACATTAAAGGAGCTGAGTTATGCAAGGAGATAATCTCTATCAAGGACCTCCGTTTTAGCTATTCAAAATTTATCATCTTGATTTATTGTTTGGTCAGTTAACTCATAATCATTTTAGGCTCAAACAAAATATTTTTTTAATTTTTAAAATTATAAAGCAGTCTTTTAATTCATCTTAGATTGATTTGAGGCCTGTTGGAAACTAGATCTGCTGACGCTTATGTAAATGTGTGGGTTGTTTTGCGAATACTTCTGACATTACCAATGTCGGTAGCGTCGGCGGAGCGGAGTTTTTCAAAACTAAAAATAATAAAAACCTAAAACCTTAGATTGACGCACTAATGAAAACATTTTCGACTGCTAAAGCTAGTTATAAAGCAGTATTTTAATTCATCTTAGATTGATTTGAGACCTGTTGGAAACTAGATCTGCTGACGCTTATGTAAATGTGTGGGTTGCTTTGCGAATACTTCTGACGTTACCAATGTCGGTAGCGTCGGCGGAGCGGAGTTTTTCAAAACTAAAAATAATAAAAACCTAAAACCTTAGATTGATGCACTGATGAAAACATTTTCGACTGCTAAAGCTAGGAAGGTCTACTGCTAAGTGTGTAATACCGTTTATTTTAATAAGTTTTCTGCAATATTTTTTCTAGATTATTATTTTTTCATGAATATTAATTCAAATAAAACCTTTGTTGTAGTTAAAAAATGTGTTTGTTATATTTACTATTTAGTAGTTTTAGTTTTTGGTTCCTTTAAAATGCAAACTTCAGGTATTCTCATTTTTGGAGGATTTACTATACTAATTTTCATTGTAAGGGGCGTCAAAACTCATTTTTGCACACACAGTATTTTGTTCTTAGGCCAGCTCTGCACACAGGAACAGAGCACACAAACACACAGCCACACAGCCATACAGCCACACAGACGCACAGAGCCACAGCCACACAGACACACAGATACCCAGCCAAACAGACTCACAGCTACAGACACACAAACACACAGACACATAGCATACAGCCATACAAACAATTTTTAGAAATGGTGTTAATCGACTCAGGGAACCTCAACACGGATATTTCCGCAAACATTTTTGGTTTGAAAATGTTCACGAAAACAATACTTTCCCTTTATATTACATACGAGGCAAGTAAAAATGAAAAGTGGTTATTTTAAAACTTGTTTATAAGTGGTAAAGTTGTAACCTGCAATTTACTTTTATTCAATTACTTAATAGATTTAGTTTTCCATATTTGGGTCGATCGATTTTGGAAGCAAATCTATGAAGATATATGTTATAACCATTGCCTGTTATCACAATTGGTAGATTGAAGATAGACATTTAAAGTAAATAATAATTTGCTATTATAAACTATATAAAAATATAATATTATAAATGTGTAATTATAAAGTTGATGTACAGTCTTTCTAGAAATGTGTGCTTAAAATACTGAGGGAGTCAATTGTTTCTAGTATATTCAGTGTTGATTGTTTCAGCTGCATTATTAAAAAATCGCCTATTAGAAAGGACATGTTTTTGTGGACAAATCTTAAGTTAAATATTGATGAAACATTTACGTGTATTTACCTCACAAATTATTTGAAATGCGCAGAATTTACTTAAAGTTTCAATTATTTTATTATTATTTATAAATAATCAAAACAGTCTATCTACAATTTTCCGCAGAAATTTTGTTTAAGAACTTAATAGAGTATTTAGTCATTTTATAATGAATATTTTGGTTTTTCATAGTAGACAATCAGAAATGGGTAACTATATGTAATTTATGTAAATATGAAATTATTATTAGAAAAATGCATTTCTGATGATTTATTAAGTAAAATATATTATAATTTTGATCTTAGAAATTGATATTCTATAGTTTTGCTTACTGTCCTTAGTTAACTCAATTATCAACAATCTATCTGTTTTATCGAGATCTGACGCGCAGTTACTTTTTTACATTTTCTTAATAGATGAGATTCTAAAATTAGATCGAGTTTCTAAAATTAATATTACAACTTCTCAAACTTGACAGGTTTTTTTTTTAATATTTCAAATTTCTTTTAGATAATTTTTTTATTATTTAAACGCCCATAAAACATAAAGCAAAGATTGAAATTCAATCAAATTTACTAATTTTGTTGGTGTGGAAAACTGAAAACATACGTGAGGTCAGAGCTGGGACGAATCATCGTAAAAAGGATTAGAATCATAAGTCCGAATCACTTATATGATTCGAATCACGAATACTCGAATAAAGGATTCGTAAGAGATGAATATGATTCGAATCAAAGATTCGAATCCTGTTTTTTTGAATCACGAATACAAATCCTTTAAGAATAAATTTGATTTTATTATTTTTTTGCAACCAATAATATATAAATATCGTTACCAGTTGTTTCAACAAAAATATTCCAACCCTAATTATTTATTATTAACACTGAACATCGTTGATAACGGACTAAATATCTGATTACCTGTTACTCTAATTAACGATGTATTTTTGTGTTTTTAAACTTCACTTCAAATTAGTGTTTTGTACGCGTGGCGCATGAAGTAAAATTTCGAGCTTAGAAAAGCCCCGTGAAAATTTGTCTCGGGTCGCTGCGCGACCCTCGACAAATTTTCACGGGGCTTTTTTAAACTCGAAATTTTACTTCATGCTTAGCCTGGGAGTGGAAACGCCCGTTCAAAACTTCAAATTGAAATCTATTATAAAATCGACGAATGCCTGAAAATTACGTAAATAAAAAATTTAATGAATATCATTAAAACGGGGAAAGTCAGAGAAAAGTCATGAAATTATATTCAAATTGACCAAAACACAATAAATAAGCCGTATGATATTATTAAATTTGACAAAATCAGCAGGCAAATTACAAAACACGTAAAAAATTATAAAATTAACTTTAATATTGACAAAAACAATGAAAATAATTTAACAAAATGGGGGTTTCCCACAGAAAAAAGTTATGTTGAAAGGTCAGGGAAAAAAATCTTGAATCAGGAAAATGCCGGAAAAATTTAACATTTCAGATTGTGGCTACCATGTCAGTTTTATTTCAAATATTAAACAAAATTTTGAAACCAAGATTATTATCTTTAAAAACATTTTCAGTTATTTAACGTTCTTATCAAAGCATGCTGTTTGAAGTTACGAACGAGCGTTTCCACTCCCAGACTAAGCATGAAGTAAAATTTCGAGTTTAGAAAAGCCCCGTGAAAATTTGTCGAGGGTCGCGCAGCGACCAGAGACAAATTTTCTGGGCTTTTCTAAACTCGAAATTTTACTTCATGCGCCACGCGTATAAAACAGTAATTTAACGAGAAATTTAAAAACACACAAAAGAAATTTCTTAAGGTAATCCTTACACTTAATTCGAATTATTTTTGACGATTTAAAACCTTTCGTAAGTATTCGAATTCTTTTATAAATATTCGAATCCTTTTATAAGGATTCGAATCACCCACATTTGGATTCGAATACGAATCCTCTTAAAAAGATGTAGCGAATCCGGATCACGAATCCAGTTGAACTAAAGCATTCGAATGCCTCCTTTTGAATCCTCTAAACGGATTCGAATCAAGGATTCGAATCCTAAATGATTCGAATCCTGCCCAGCTCTGCGTAAGGCTTATGAACAAAGTTTAACAGGAATAAGAAACATTTGTTAATAAATGAGGTATGCTGGTTTTAAGTATCTACTATGATAGACCTATCAATTTTATTTGTAATAGTATTTTAAAGTACACATTTAAACTTAGTTCAATTCAAACTGTTTTATTTTTTTTGGTTTCTATAAACAGTGTCCTTACAATGAATTTAAAAAAAGCAATAGTATTTAAAATCCACTGCAAATGTATCCATTTGTATATTTTAAATATTCATATTAATAATATTCACGGGCAGCTTGGTGGTGTAGTGGTTAGAGTGTTGTACTGCCACGCCACGGGCCGGGGTTCAAATGCCGGCCTGACAAGTTGTCTGCATTTATATAGGTTAGGATAAAAATGCCAAACACTCCGTCTTCTCGGATATGACGTTAAATGCATGTAGGACCCGTGTACTGCCTGGATGTTGCGTGCACGTTAAAGATCCCTACCGGTGGGTTAAAACTCCCACCGGGTTCGGCAAAATTCCCGGATAGCTGTAGACCTAATCTCCGGCGTCATGATTGGCCATAGCAGCGGAAATAGATGACGTAAAACCCAAAATAATAATAAATAATATTCACGAAAACCGGAATGAATTTAATTTTGACTTATAACAGAAATTATTTGAAAGAAATCTGTTTCAAATTACTCAAAAAAGCGTTTAAATTTTAAAATTTCTGTGTTATTTGCAATACACAGTGATTGAACTAAGTAAAAAGGTGTTTTATTTACAAGTGTATGTGATGTACCACAAAATACAACACAAAACAGTTAGCTTTTTTGTCAACGTTACAATTTATAACTAAAAATTACAAAAGAAATAGATATTTAAATGTCTGTTAAAATGCATCAAATCAATGTGAGTATTTATAAATTATCGAATAAATGTTTTAAGCACATTAAAAACAATAACATGTCTTCACAAATTTCACAAACTTTCATCAATACGCATAAAATATAAAACGAATCTGTTTTTATTTAAGTTTTTGATATCATTCGAATAAGTGTCGTCCAATCCTTGATTAAGCATGAAGTCGTGAAGCGGAGCGACCAATCCAAATGTTCATGCTTTCTTAAACTCGAGATATTTACTTCATGCGCCAATAAAACATTGATTTAAAGTGGAGTTCAAAAACAGAGAAGTCTTCTTTTATTGCTCGATGTTTACTAATAGTGAAGTTAAATATGTAAAGTAGAATTACTTGGGTATTGACAAGAAAAATAATGTCTTTATAGTAAGTGGTTAAATAATAATGTTTTGTTTTGTTGTAAGCGTTCACTTTACATCTTAAATACACTTGAAAATAAAACACTTTTCACTTTGTTTGGCCACTGTATTTTGCACATAAATTGTGACTATAGTTTCGACTATCTAGTAGTCATTAGGCTTTTGATACTATCGATCACAATATTCTGCTTTGTAAATTAAAACAATGGGGTTTTAGTATTAATATGATATCTTTAATGCGCTCATATTTGTCTAATAGACTACAATACGTAGAATACAAACAGTACAAATCTCACTCGTACTGCCCCTTAAGTGGTGTTCCTCAAGGATCAAACCTTGGGCCCTTATTATTCATTTTATTTATTAATGATATAGTTAATGATATCAATTCTAAAATCCTAATATACGCAGATGATGTCAAAATTTTTAGCTGTATTAAATCTGTAGATGATTGCCAATCATTACAAAACGACTTGGATAACATCATAGAATGGAGCCTCAATAATAAACTGCATCTTAACATATCCAAGTGCAAGACTATATCATTTTTTAGAACCTTTACTCATATAGCATTTGATTACAACATGAACAATGTTTCACTAGAAAGAGTAACTATTTTAAAAGATCTCGGTGTCTTATTTGATAAAGATTTATCGTTTACACCCCATTATAATGCAATACAGAAAGATGCCTTAAAAATGTTAGGTTTTATTCGGCGTATCAGTAAGCCTTTTCGGGACATTTATACAATAAATAAATTGTATCAAACATATGTGCGTCCGAAATTGGAATATTGTGCTTGTGTTTGGGCATCGAATTACAATGTGCATTTGCAAAAATTAGAGCGAGTGCAAAAAATGTTTGTTAAATATTTGTATTTTAAAAAACATTTGGTTTACCCCGACACTGCTGTATCTTATGGCGATCTGTTGTCAATGTTTGACTTACAAGAATTGGGCCCAAGGCGCAAAATCTTACTTCTAAAATGTCTACATCAGATCATTCATAACAATATAGATGATCCCAATATATATATATATGTTCCTCGAGCGTCTTGTAGAAATTGTACAACATTTATACGTAACCATAGCTACACTAATTTATATTATTATTCTCCAATTAATTTCATGAAACTGTTACATCTTGATGTTCAACAATATGCAGATATATTTATGCTTAGTCCAAAAGAATTTATAAAATGTATCAAAAATATATTATAATACGTCTCCTTAATTTTATGTATGTTTGTGTATGTATGTAAGCATTGTTTTTTTTGTTTGTTTAAATTTGCACTTAGTCTAAGTAGGCTTATATATTTTCCCTGTAAATGGATGTTAATTTCTGTTGGGAAATAAAATTATTATTATTATTATTATTATCAAACTAAAAGTTATAATATCAATCTTTTATAGAGCTGGATTGAATAATCTATTGGTTAAAGGTTAAACTATAAAATATTTTATCTACGCCCTACCTAGTAACCGCATCATACCACATTGTCATCTTGACAAGTATGATTGACATTACGTATATACACGATTCCATTTGTTTCTGGATCTCGCCTAGCTATGGAAAAGTGACAGTTTAAGTATTGTAAATGGGGCTGGTTGTGTTTTAAATCAGGGTTTTTAAATGTCACTGTCAGATGTTCGATTTTAAGGTTATAATTTCTGACTATTGTGATCTTACACTGTTGCCTGTTTTACAAATTTTCAGATATTAAAGGATAATAATATGCAGTTTTAAGATTAACAAAATTTACTACTCGGTTTTTGTACATACAAACACAGCAATAATATTGTATATAACAAATATAATGAATTCGGCTCTGCAAACTTATTTCGTCATCCATTTGTATTTCTCGCTTGGGTCTTCCCGTTAACACATTTTGATCAACTCCATCCATCCACCTTAATTTTGGTCATTCTCTCTTCTGTTGGCCCTCAGTATTTTTTTGTAGAATTGCAAATTTATTCCCACCCTCTTGTGATACTGATAATTTTCATATTATTTAGTCAAGAGAACCTGCATCTGAATCTTCTGATGTTTGTTCTGAGCCAGATTCCCAAAGCGAAATAATAAAAGGAGGAATGGTTTCAAAACAAAGGTTCCCCATGTGTTTTGTCCAGTCATCCGAAATAAGTTTTTCACAATGATCACAGAAATTTTGCCACATATCGGATGTACATTTTGAGAGAGACTCAAGCCATAAATTCTGAACACGATCCTTAGATGGTTGCTTAGAATTTATGTGCTTATTGTAGTAAGTCTTACAAAACCCCCATGCCATTTCAATTGGATTGTATTGACAATGGTATGGCGGTAATCTAAGAACTTCGTGCCCGTTCTTTCTCAAAATGTCATCAACTACGTAAATTTTGTCATTTGATCGAAAAGGTATAAATAAAGCCCATAGTTCCTTTTCGGTTAATTTTGGATTGAATTTTACATTGTGTTTAACCAACCACTCCTGCATTTCGCATTTCTTACAAGAAAATGAAGGAGTTTTGTCTAATTGCACAGAATGGTATGCAGCATTATCCATAATAACTACACATTTCCCTGAAAGCTTAGCCAAAGCAGGAATAAGTTGATTAACCACCCAATTTTGAAAAGTATTACCATCCATTGTGGCATGGTAATCTCGGTCATTGTTTTTCGAATGTAATAAAAAATCGCACCCATCCAAAAATCCACCAATATACCCAGCATGTAGAATGGCGAAGCGTTTGCTTTCATTTTTGAATTTAGTTGGATTACTTTTAATATCCGTTTCATGTACCTAGCGTCGAACCACGGATCCATTCTGATATATCCATGTTTCATCCAGGTATACGAATTGGATATCTTCACTGGAATTTTGATACTGTAAAAATTTTCTAAGGAAAATAATTTTAGCTGCAACAACATGTTTTTGTTCACAGAGAATTTTGCGCCCATTAATTAATTTGAATTTATACCCCATACTTTTAACAACCCTATAAAGTGTTGTACTACTCCCATGGAACTCATAATTTTCTTTCATATCATTCAAAAGATCTCTCAAAGTAAAATACTGATTTCTAGAGTTATATTGCCAAATTAGTTGTTGCAGATCTTTTCTAGCTAGGTGATTCCAAAAATGGCTGTTTTTAGATCGTTTGCCAGAAGTAGTAGATTTCAATTCGTCAGGTCTTTGTCGTAAAATTAATTGTAATGAAGATCTCCCTACCTGAAACGTAATTATCTTTAATTAAATATATATGATAATTAAAATACTAGACATACCCCAAAAATATCTATTAAAATCGTAATAATATTGTGATGCTGTAGATTTGGATTACTTTGCCTAAAATGTTTGTAGGATTTCAGAATTTGTAACCTTTTTGATTCAGAGATAATCTTTGGCATGTTAATATTTAATATGTGCCTGAAATTATTTTTCACTTTGACATTGACACAGCATTGCAACACTAGATTAATTTGATTTAATAATAAAATGCTCGAAGAAGCGACCGCGTGGCGAAATAATTGTTGCAAGATTAACAATAAACCTCTTGAAAATTAAAAAGAGGACTACTTATGATATCATAAATTATTGCAACACTGTTAAAATAAGGAATCAGGAGTGGCAACTAATAAAAAATGTAAATGTTGATACTGCAACATAACAACACGAAAGCATGGCTAGGCGAGATCCAGAAACAATTGGAATGGTGTATACATGCACGTAATAGCTTTGACAAGTACATTACGTGCTGATGATTGCTTACCGTACAACCAAATGACATTTCTTTAATGTACAGGGAGTTTTTCCTTAAAGTATACGTATTCCAAATTCAGCTTATTTTATGTAAATCTTTAGTTATTCGCTGTTTTATTTAATAGTTAAATTTGAAGCTTCAATTGAGTGTTTTCCACTCCCAGACTAAGCATGAAGTAAAATTTCGAGTTTAGAAAAGCCCCGTGAAAATTTTCTGGGCTTTACTAAACTCGAAATTTTACTTCATGCGCCACGCGTATAAAACAATAAAATATTGTGAACTCTATGTATATTTGAACCTCACTTGAAATCAGTGTTTTATACGCGTGGCGTATGAAGTAAAATTTCGAGTTTAGAAAAGCCCAGAAAATTTGTCTCGGGTCGCTGCGCGACCTTCGACAAATTTTCACGGGGCTTTTCTAAACTCGAAATTTTACTTCATGCTTAGTCTGGGAGTGGAAAACACTCGTATAAAGCTTCGAATTGAACTCTTTTAAAAAACAACGAATATCGGAAAATGTACAGCTGTATTGCCTGTATATTGATCAAGTAGTAATTTAGTTTTCATCATTGTCATGGTACTATTAAAAATTATAACAATAAATAAGTTGTTCTTTCGTGCTCATTGTTTATTTTGTTAGGGCGTAGGTAAAATATCGTACGTTTCTCGAGTAGTATGGCAATTACATACTCGCGGAATACTGCACTTGCCGCAGCGCGGCTCGTGCGCAACATGTCCGCTCATATGTAATATTTATTTATTTATTTATTTACGGAAAAATCCATTATACATAATATGTTATAGTAATACAATTCAAATTTCATAATACAAAATATATATAAATACAAAAACATGTCTACAAATTGGCAAATTAAAGAGAACAACAAACATTTAACCGCTTAAGATTAGATATAAATTTAGGATACGAATTAACAAAAAGATCGAAATTTGGATTTAGGGATAATTTATTTGACGTACGCATGAACCGAGAAAGTGGACTATTAAGACCGTAGTTGGATTTATGGAACGGAATGGAAAACAGTGTTGGATGTCTGATTTGGCGATTCGAAGGGTTAATACAGAAATGAATTTGATTAAATAGATATAAACAATCCGCTTGGTTACTAATTAATTTATAAAAGAAGCTGAAGTCCGTGAAAGTTCTTCTACAACATAATTTATCGATAGTAAGCTCCTGACGAACTAAATTTATATTTTTATCTTTGTTGTAACCTAATTTAAATAGCATTATTTTCAAAAATTTATTTTGAATTGTTTCGATGTTACTGCTATACGTTACTTGATATTGTGACCAGACACATGATCCATATTCAAGAACGGAACGAACATAAACAAAATAAATGACTTTGCTGTTGAAGAAAAATCGACTGCCAATCGTCTTATATAGCCAAGCATCCTTAGAGCTCTCATACAAATTCTATTAATATGGCTACCGAATGTCAATTTTTTGTCGTTATGCCCAAATCCAAAATTTCATCAAGCTCATCTAATTCAAAACCGTCTATAAAGTAAGAAGGAGAAAAATCCAAAGGAGTAAATTTCCTGGAAAACCTCATTATTTTACATTTATTAATATTAAATAAAAGATAGTTTTTGCAACACCAGTAGTGAATTGAGAATAAGTCCTCTTGCAACAATAAGCAATCATTTAGTGAGTCGATTCTTTTGAATAGCTTCAAGTCATCGGCAAAATGCAAAAGAGACGAATGTTTAATGACTCAATGTATATCATTAATAAAAATTAAAAACAGCAACGGCCCGCAATGTGATCCTTGCGGAACACCCGAATCCACTTTTATCTCCTTAGAAAGATGGTTTTTAATTTTTACGCACTGAATACGATCAATTAAAAAACTTCTAAACCAATTGACTACATCAGCATGGATTCCTAGGGCAGTAAGCTTTCCAATTAGTATTTCATGGTTTACACGATCAAATGCTTTAGTAAAGTCAGTAAAAATTGTGTCGACCGAGCTATTAGCTTCAAATGCATTTATAATGTATGAACTGAAAGATAAAAGGTTAGTTGAGGTAGATTTGCCAGATCGGAATCCATGTTGCTCATTTATGAACATATTTTTACATATCCAATTCAATTGAGTTGAGACTAAGCTATCGAACAGTTTCGGAATAACCGATTGTACTGAGATGCCTCGGTAATTTTTAATGTCATCTTTTTTGCCGGATTTAAACAAAGGTATAATATAACTCTTCTTCCAGCAGTTAGGGAAGACATTTTGCGACAGCGATGCTTCAAATAATAAAAATATTGGAACTGTGATGGAGTAAATACAATTTTTAAGAAATATGGTGGGTATTCCATCAGGGCCTGTGCTCTTGCTGTGTTTTAAATTTGATATAGCCTCAAATATTTCGCTTTTGGATATTTTAAGTGGCATATGAATAACTTCTGATGAAACATTGAAAGATGGAATGTTTAAAGGTTTATCTTTGCTATAAACTGAGGAGAAATAGTCCGCGAATAAATTTACGCAACCTGAACCATTGGTGCTGGTCTTAGAGTTAAAACGCATAACGTTTGGAAAATCAGAAAGCGAATTTTTAGACTTCACAAAGCTCCAGAACTTCTTGGGATTATTATGTATGCTTACATTTACTGAATTTACATATTTAGTGTACAAGATATTTCTTAGATTTACACATTTTGTGCGCAAATGTTTGAATTTACTGTAATTTTCAGAAGTTTGGCACTGTTTGTAGTTTTTGTGAGCGGTCCGTTTTCGATTAATTACATTAATTAGTTCAGCATCAAACCAAACTGGATAACTTGATGGCTTGATGCATTTCAGTGGTATATATCGCTCAAGAACATTATATAGTATACCGTAAAATGAATCAACCATCATATCAATCGTACCGTCTAATATCATTTGCCAATCGATGTTTGATAAATAGTCATTAATGACAGAATAGTCAGCACGAACAAAATCATATACGGATTCATGAATGTAAGCCTTTCGTCAGAGGAACACATAGGCAAAGAAATTAAATATGGTATATGATGTTGATTAACCTCAAACAATAACTCGGTTACTGTTGATACTGTAAAACCTTCGTGAGCAAAAATGAAAAATATTATTTTCGTTCGGTAGATTGCAAATTTGAAATAAATTATAAACACTAAATGTCTCACTAATTAATTGGGCTGGCATTGATGATGAATTGTTATTTATCAAACCAAGCTCATCATTGGACCAGGTAACTGCAGATAGATTGTAATTACCGCACAAGAGAAGCTTAGATTCAGGATATTGTTCGAGGATAGATTCTGCAGTTAAACAGTGGTCTACATATTTATCAAGTGGGGCAGATGGTGGAATATACACCGCGCCTACAATAGGGTTCACATTGGGTAAAGAAATTGATACAAACAATTGTTCTACCGTATTACGCTCAATATTAACAAAATTACTACCTCAGTTTTTAAGAACAGCTACCATTACACCGCCCCCGCGAGATTTATGACTTGAATCGGTAGAACGATCCACTCTATAGATGTTATATTTTTTTAATTTAAGTTCTAGATTTTTAATATCCTTGTCCAGCCAAGTTTCACAAATAATTATAATATCATACACACTACAGTTAGCACTTAACATAAATTGTTTTATTTTAGTTCTCATCCCGCCGACATTATTCAAATAAATATTTAAATTGTTTAGTTTTTTGAGGCCTTATTCTAGTTTCGAGTCGATGACATCTCCATGATTTTTGGACATCCAGAAACATATTTAATAACTAGATTCTCCTCGCCATTTTTCCTGCGCTGCTCCAGTGCAAGTTTCGTTGCTTTGAATTCATCACGTTGCAATTTAGTGTTGTCATAATTGAACTTGATAACATTTTCTTTTAACTTAGATGTTTTATAAATGATGTTCTTAACATCATGATTTTGCAGTACGGCTTTTATAGCTCTAGGGCGAGATCCTTTATGGCCAACTCTGAACATTTTTGAAGGTGAAAACCACCGAAATCGGATTCAATGAGGTTTGAATGGCAGAAAGATCATCTTTGTATTTATTAACACCCTCAGGCGTTGATGATTCTGGTACATTATAGATCATAATATTATTTTTCCTATTCCAACGATCTTCGAATTCATTCAATATATCAGATTGCTTCAAAGTAGGTATCTCAGTATTAACACTTAAGTCATACGAGTTTAGTTTCCGTTCCATATTAGAAAAATCAGTTTCGATTTTTTTTTATTTTATCGTCCAATAAATTAAATTTTATATCAAACCTGGATATAAGTTGATCCAGTTCTGATTTAATGGGTAAAAAATACTTCTGTAATAAGTTCTCGAATATTGTTTCAATCTGTGATAATTGATTTTGTGATAATTGATTTTCACTAAATGCGCCGACCGGCTGACATTTAGTACAGATCCAATTATTGTTACGGTTTTTCTTAATTTGAGCAATTTCTTCATTGGATAAACCTGTACATTTTGAGTGAAACCATTTATCGCATAGCCCATTACATTCTAGGTAAAATGAATTAGGGCTTATATTGCTAGAGCAATGATCGCATGTAAAGCCCATCACTATTATATGATGTAAAAACAGTTACGAGGAAAATAACAGGGATACAAATTCTTCGCACTGACCCCGCCCTTGGTAGTGACTAACAAGACACGAACAAGACAAAACGACGGAAAGGTTCACACAATAAAACAAAGGAGAGGGAATTTTACAATTTAAAAATAATAAATTAGAAAATATACTTATCAATAGATAAAAAAGGCGATCGATTGATAGACATGCATTCACGGTCACACGGACACACGGACAACACACTATCGAATCGATTGTAGAAAAAAAGTAAAATAGACGCAAAATTAGACGACTCAATGAGGTTAATTTACATTAATAAGCGATAAGACCCAAACCATCAGATCTAGGATGAATAATATAAGTTATAACTGTGTAGACAATCACGCATGCACGGATAAGTACTTGCCAATAATTTGTAGATTAGTATTTCTAATAGAAATCACTGATCAAAGCGAGTGCCGTGTTGATTCTTCAGACATTCACGCTTTACAATACAATATGCTGCATACTTTTCTCGTTACGTAATATACTATTTCGTAATAATTATGAAAAATAATATATATTCCATTACAACGCATTGTAGTGAAGATTATAAAAACATATTGTGTACTGTCAATGTTATCCATTATCCGCAATATTGTACAACCCCCTAACTAGTGGTTCAACTGTCTACACACTTTTTGTATGCAAATCCGTATCGATCATTAATTATGCAGAGACATGTTTTTTTTTCTGTCGGAAGAGGGGGCTCAACAAGTTGACTTAAATTGATGAATCGCATCTAAATATTTGGCAATTAGGGCCGAGGGCGTTTCGGTTTGGAACTCACTTCAATCTGGGGTGGAAAATGTTTGACGAAATAGTTCGTAAATCTCTGCGTTTCAGTGGAAAACTCGTGCGCGCCACTTTTCCGCAAATGTAATTCCTTTTACGCCGATGCCACAAGTTGTCCTTCCGCAACAAAGGTTACTTTTGTTATTTTATTCTAACTTTTAATTACAAAACTTTGACACAAAGTGTTTTTTTAAATAGAAAATCCTGTATACTTTTGTCATTAAATAGCACTTTATATTAGCTTTACATTTATATAAGGTGTTCAGTTAAAAACCCGATCGAGTTGACTGTGAAATTTTCAAAACATTGTAAAGTAGGTCGTACCTGAATTTATCAGTCGCTCCTGTCAACGCTAATCAAGGGTTTTCCAATAAGAGGTTTTATTTTGAATAGCCCGCTATCTGGGCAGCTGTCATCTTTTGACACTTGACAAGAAAAAAACTATGCCATTAGTAAAAATGCAACGATACACTCTTCAACAACGCAGTGAAATTATTAAAATTCAGTACAGAAAAGGTGAACATTTTGCAGTCACAGTTCGCCAATCTATTTGAAATATTTTATTTTATTTCACGGTAATTACATATTACATAAATTAGCAAATCTAAAGCACTTTTGGGTCGTCGTGAAGCACCTTCTCGATCAGCAATAGTAAAACTGGTTAAAAAATTTGAGCTGTTAGGACAACTTAGTTATGTGAAGAATCGAAACCGTGTGCGTCGCTCAAGAACAATTGAGAATATTGCTGCTGTAGCCAATAGTGTTAACGAAAACCCAGGTTTGTCGATTCCCCGTCGATCTTTGGAATTAGACATTCCAATAATGACATTACACCGTATTTTGCATAAAGACTTAGGTTTGAAGGCCTTAAAAGTTCAGTTAACACAAGAACTCAAGCCGGTCGATCACCAGCAACGTCGTGATGAGGCCCATTTTTACCTGGGAGGCTACGTGAATAAGCAGAATTGCCATATTTGGGGCTCCAAGAATGCTTTTTGAAAAGCCTTTCCATCCTCAACGTGTCACTGTTTGGTGCGGTTTTTGGGCTGGCGGTGTGATTAGACCCTACTTATTCGCAAATGAGGCTGGTGCAACTGTTACGGTGAATGGATTGCGTTATCGAGCTATGATTAATAATTTTTTATGGCCAGAATTCGAAGATATTGATGTGGACGACGTTTATTTTCAACAAGACTGCGCTACGTGCCACACAAGCAACGAAACAATCGCAATTTTGCAAGAATAGTTACCTGGCCGTGTTATTTCGCGAAGAGGTGATCACAATTGGCCCCCGAAATCTTGTGACATGACACCTTTAGACTTTTTGCTTTGGGGCAGCGTGAAAGATAAGGTCTATGCCAACGCTCCACAATCGATTCAAGACCTTAAAGATGGAATTCGTGAAGTTATCGAGGACGATGCGAATTGGTCATGAAAAATTTCATGAAAAGGATATGGTGCTGCAACCGTAGTCGTGGCGGCCATTTGGCTGATATCTTTTTCCATTGTTAATGGCATACCTTTCTCTTTACAATAAAATAAATATCCATTGATTTCTCTTAAAATATACTCGTTTTTTTAATATCAAAATGAATCCTCTTATTGGAAAACCCTTTATAACCCAGTTTTATAAAGGTTTCTATTTTATTTTATATTGCAATGGCTATTGCTTATTTAGGTGAGAAAATAGCTGGTTTATATAAAAAAATAACACAACTTTAGTTTTTGTGTTATTTTCTTTTATAAATCAGCTGGCAACAAGGCAAACTAATGAGCTACTGATTAACACAATCTGACATTTATGTCAGGTATGACGAAACGTAAATTAAGTTGCGACGTTACTTTTTCGTTCCATTTCTTTCTATTAAACAAGCAACGCATTTTCGATCGGGTTAACTATATCTGATATAATATAGTTACTGAAAATGTATCAAAAGTAGCGATACAAAACTGTATTAAAAATTTAGTTTTATTTTATTACTAATTAACTTTATTTTAATAATAATATTTAACTTATATTTGACGACTTTAGCTATCAATCACCAAGACAAAATAATATATTAATTTTATAATCCAAGTATATACAAAATATAAAACGAATTTAAATTAATATCGACTTTCTGCAAAATGTTTGTCTCATTGAGACAATTCTCCAAATATTTATTGAAACAACTACTTTGGAGACTTCTCTCAATGAGACAAACATTTTGCAGAGTCGATATTAAATTCGTTTTTATATTTTGTAAATGTTCTGCAAACTATAGACAAACTAAATTTTTCTTTATGTTAAATTGTCTTTATGCCAAGTATATAAGTAAATTTAATTTGTTTCTAGTCTGTAATATTACATAATGAAAAATATAATTCGGTGTTGTGAACAAGCCGACATTTAATTATAAATAACCACAACTGAAAATCGATTGAGCGTTTCGTGTCAGTGGCACGTGGCGTTATAATAAATTCAACACCTGCGTAATTCATATTCACCGAAAATAGATACTAATTTTTTGGACCGCCAACGACCTAACGACCCTTCCACTTGTTAATTAATATTAATTCGCATAACTAATGAGTTCTGGTGCTAATAATTACATATTAAATATTCAAAACTTGGTTTAAATTTAAATATAGGAATACAATTCTATATGCCGGGTGATCACTGTCAACGGTCCTGAGTTGGCAATACTAAATTTAAGGTGGTATGATTGAATGATTGGCTACGATGATTTATTGCATATAAGGTTTTAATCTGCCTAATATAACGTGGTGGTGAGTGGTAGTAAATTGAGTATTTATTTATAATCGGGTTACAATTAAAACGATGCACGTGAATAATAACGGATCTCTTTATTCAATGTTGCCAACCTCGTTTTCCTATAATAGTTATACATCGAAATTACCAACCTGAATACATCACACTGCCAATCGAAAGTCATGTTTTGGTTATGTTATAACCTGGATTGTATTTGTATTCGTTATTTTTATGTTTCACAAGATTCTACGAGATATAAAATGTTTAACAATATCCTTAATCCTTGCAATCGTAGCTATTATGTGTTCAATAAAAAAAAACCTATGCTATGTGTGCTATGATATTATCTTTTTTTAAATTTATGTTGACTGCATGCTTTAAGAATTGTCATATAAAACGTCAGACATAATAATTATAATGTATAATTTCAGAGTTGCCAACCTATAATATATTCCTTGCCACTCTAGAGGTTTTATTTCATTGAACATACGATACTTTCATTAAAATAAATCACGAGTCAAAGATTAAGTAATCAACACAATAACCAGGTAATATTTTTGGTTAAATGTTTGTATTCAAATCAACGTGATCATATTAAACTTATGATTATCCAAATCGTAGTCAAAATCGTTTAATCAGAGATGTGGGAGAAACCATATTTTCTTAACGAAAACTTTATTTGTAAAATAACAAACAAAAATAAATTTAAAAATATCCATATAGAATAAAGTAAATGTTTAAAAGGTAGACCCGAATACAACCGACGGGACACCGGGACAATTCCCGGCCGGTGTCCTCTCGAGACTAGTACGGGCCGGGCCTTGGCTACTAATGGCCCGGTAGAATAATATTTCTCCCGGGCCGGTCTCATACCTTGTATTCTGGGTCCTGGGTCGTCGCTGGCCGAAAATTCAAGATTCCCACAAATTCTCTCTATCCCTACCATACGTACCCATGAAACGGCGATGATTTCCGAAGTTTCTCTTCACACGCCCCCACCCAAATTTTATTCAGTCCGCACTCGGACGTGCTCCTAAACAGTATCCTAACAAGTCTTAGGGCTCACGGTTCAGACCATTGAAAGTACACATAATGAAAGATACCGCCCGGTTATGGAATGTAAATGCCAAACGAATTAAAGATAAAAGTCATTAAACACGTGATAAATCAACAGCACTTAATGACTTTTACCTGTAAATAGAAAATATTATGTTCTGTTTATTTGAGTAATAACAGCATTTTCTGCTAAAGTTCAGTTTAGATTGACAGCTATTTTTCGCCCAAAAGCAAGATTTACGGATATTTAATGGCTCAGTCAACTTAGCCCCCCGAAGTTCGAATTTTTTGAAAAAAACTATTGCGCTAGACAGGCCTTAGCTAGCGCCACAAAAATTAGAGCTAGTGCCATTTAGACAAGAAAGTTATAGGGGTTTGAACTTTCGGGGGGCTAGGTTGATGCTCGCCCCTCGAGTTTAAATTTTTTAAGTTTGTTTACACTATTCGGATTACTCAGAGCTAGCGCTACTAATTTAAAAGCTAGCGCTACCCTCATAACCTCAAAAAATGATAAAACATTTTTAACTAGGTTCAAAATGAGATTTTTTTAATCAAATTGGGTGGAAAATATAGCTTAGAGCTAGCGCCAGTAGAATATGAAAAAAATATTCTCTCAAAAATATCAAGTAGAAAATATTTACATCCGAATTTTGATGCGATAGCTTTCAGATCCTGTATGCGTATTACCATTTACTTGCTAAATTTTAATACGAAATCAGGTTTGACATATAAAATACCGCTTCCAAAAAATATTTCGGCGTTGTAATTACCTTATTTATGTTCATAGACACTGGCTATTAAAAACATGATGCCTAGAAGACAGTAGCGTAACTGACAATTGTGTTTTCACTTCTCGCTAATTTAAATCGTAATAACTCAGGAACTAACCATACGATTTAAAAAAATCGTTCCGCATTGTAATTACTATACTAATGTATATAAACACTGGCAATGAGATAGCTTGCGCTAGTAAGACAGTGGCGTAACTGACGATTGTTTTTTCACCCCTTGATAATTGAAATCGTTATAACTAAAAAACTAACTGTACGATTTCAAAACTTCATTCAGTATTGTAATAAATATACTGATGTCTATAAACACTGACAACGAGATAGCTAGTGCTAGCAAGACAGTGGCGTGCCTGACGGTTATTTTTATTACTACTTGATAGCTTAAATCGTTATAACTCGGCAACTAACCGTGCGATTTCAAAATTTCTTTGGGCCTAAAGTGATATTCATAAACACTGCTAACGAAATAGCTAGCGCTAGCAAGACAGTGGCGTACCTGACGATTTTTTTATTCTTTGATAATTTAAATCGGTATAACTCGGGAACTAACTGTACGATTTCAATATTTTTTTCGGCGTTAGAATACCTAAAGTAATGTCCATTACCACTGGTAATGAGATAGCTAGCGCTAGCGACAATGGCGTACCTGATAATTGTTTTCAGGTTTTTCTGAACTCAAAATTATACTTCATGCTTAATCTAGGAGTGGAAAATACTCGTTAAGAGTTTTAAACTGAACGCTTTTCAAAATCAACGAATGCCTGAAAATTTTCAAGTACACATCGGGTTATGTATGTACTAACACTTGCATGTAAAACTCACTATTTGTTATCTAACCAATCTAATCGTAACGTAAGTATCTTTTCGATACTACAAAATTGTAATTTATCTCCTTTAGTCGCTATTCAATTTACCTTATTTTCATTCTAACACAATCTATCTCAATATCCTACTTCTACAGTATACAGGGAGTTCTAATTTATAGTATACGTATTCCAAATTCAGCTTATTCTCTTTAAATCTTTAGATATTTTGTTGTTTTTTTACAGGAATTCAATTTGAAGCTTTAAACGAGTATTTTCCACTCCCAGACTAAGCATGAAGTAAAATTTCGAGTTTAGAAAAGCCCCGTAAAAATTTGTCTCGGGTCGCGCAGCGACCCGAGACAAATTTTTAAGGGGCTATTCTAAACTCGAAATTTTACAACATGCGCCACGCGTATAAAACATTATAATGTGAAATTTATGTATATTTGAACCTTACTTGAAATCAGCGTTTTATACGCGTGGCGCATGAAGTAAAATTTCGAGTTTAGAAAAGCCCAAAAAATTTGTCTCGGGTCGCTGCGCGACCCTCGACAAATTTTCACGGGGCTTTTCTAAACTCGAAATTTTACTTCATGCTTAGTCTGGGAGTGGAAAACACTCGTTTAAAGCCTTCAATTAAACTCTTTTGAAAAAACAACGAATATTATACAATATTACCAATATTAAGTTGTATTCAACTTAAAAATTATTAAGTAATTATTTATATTAAGTTTAAGACTCATCTCTTGCAACTGATGAAGGAGCAACTCTTTAAACAAACGTAAATATCTAATCCATGTTACAAATCAAATATTTAGCTTATATATTTTGATGGTTATTGTTACATTATGCGGCTTAGTCAACTTAGCCCCCGAAGTTCGACTTTTTTGAAAAAACCTTCAGTTACGCTACTGTCTTATAGGCATCATCGCCGAAATATTTCTTGGAAGCGGTATTTTATATAGCAAACATATTTTGTATTGAAATTCAGCAAGTAAATGGTAATACGCATACAGGATCTGAAAGCTCTCGCATTAAAATTTAGATGTGAATATTTTTTTACCTGATATATTTGAGATAATATTTTTTTTCATATTCTGCTGGCGCTAGCTCTAAGCTATCTTTTCCATGCAATTTGATTAAAAAATCTCATTTTGAGGGCCTAAAGTTAAAAATATTTTATCATTTTTTTGGGGATTGTGGGGGTGGCGCTAGCTTTTAAATTGAAAGCGCTAGCTCTGAGGAATCCGAATAGTGTAAAAAAACTTAAAAAATCCAATATCGGGGGGCTAGCATCAACCTAGCCTCCCGAAAGTTCAAACCCCCGTAACTTTCTTGTCTAAATAGCACTAGCTCAAATTTTTGAGGCGCTAGCTGGCGCTAGCTAAGGCCTGTAGCGCAATAGTTTTTTACAAAAAAGTCGAAATTCGGGGGGCTTAGTTGACTGAGCCATATTTAATGGATTATTATGACTTTTTTACTATAATAGAAAGACAGGAAAGCGATTTTGATGTGATTAGACTTACCGTTTGCTTAAAATGTGTGATTGTAAATTACTTTTTTGACAAGTTACGTTTGTTCTTTATGTTGTTGATATGGTCACAGATAATGCATTTAAGTATAGTGTATGACCCTTACCTTAAGGGGCGTATTTTCACGGAGGATAATTTTAAATATACCACACAAAATAAATTTTAATATTATAGGTAAAACTCATTAAGTATATAAAAAAAATACCTCTAGTAATCTCACCTAGAAGTAAACAGGTTACTCAACATTACTTAAGTATCTTTAGACACTACGGTTAGTCAACATACTTATAAGTTAGGTTAAGTTATATTGCAAGTGATGTTTTCAATGAGCTTCATAAAAAAAACGTATTATTATTTGTGTATTGCGAGCGCAAAGTGGTCGATTGGCGATCGCAAGAGAAAGTTGGCGCACGACGCGCAGCGGAGAGCGCCAATCTCTTAAGATCGCCAATCACACTTTGCGCTCAAATTACACATAAGATTCTTCCTTCAATCGCCACAATAATGTTCAAAGAATAAACTTCAAAGATTTAATGGACTCAATTATAACATTATATAACATTGATTTAAAATTTTTCAGAAAAGGTAAAATTACAATTTCTAATTGTTATTTTCGAAGTTGAAGGTCCATCTACCGTTGAAACAATATTTTCTTCCGTTGATATAGAATCAAAAAGTTGCGTTGGTTTCGCTAATATTTTATGTGCAGTTTCTATTTTATTAGCAATGCCCTCGTCATTATATCTCTCTGCTACAGATGAACTTTTCCATCCTCCGTGACGTTTTAGTTGCATTAAGTCACCTCCACCATTAACCAATAATGTTGCTGATGTGCGGCGCAAACAATGGCCAGTATTTAAATTTAATTCTGGCAGTTTTAGGAATTCAGCTATTACATAAGGCGTTTTACCTATCATATTTATTCCCACTACCTGTTTCGAACATTTACCTTTCGAATATTTCAGAAAAAGACGACGTGGTGTATCATTATCTTGTGGTCTTAAAGCAATATATCGTCTGATTAGTGATAAGAAATCAATTGCATTATTTTTATCATTAGTAACAGTAAAAGTGCGTCTTCTGTTGGTTTTGCAGACGGGGATTTTCACAATTAGTATTGAATCCTTATCTTCAACATCATCTAACATCATTTTCACCAGTTCATCCCGTCTGCATCCGCCGGCAATACCCAAAATTAATATAACCTTTTTTAACAAATATATCTGATCACGAGCAGTACGCAGAAATGATTCAATTTCTTTCCTAGTTAATATTTTCGATTTTTTTGGTTTGTATTCAACACTTTGTTTATTCAAGAAAACTATTAATTTTTTATACTGACCAATATCTATGTGGCGATTAACTGATAAGACAGCTTTTAACATCGAGAATTTCGACCATAGAGTAGAGGCTTTAAACTTCTTACTCTGTTCCGATAAATACACCAAAAGTACACTTTCCCTGGGTGTTGCAATTTTTTTTGAGCGGCACCATTCTACAAAAATTTCATATTCCCGTTCATATTTTACGCGCGACTTATCCGGCAGTAGGCTTAGTGTTACCATTTTCACGGCTTCGGCCATATCTGGTGGTGTACATGTTGAATAATCTTCATCGTCACTCATTTCCATAATTATTAGATTTGATTTAGCGAGCGTTTTTTTTTTTATTTTGTCGCTTTAACGAGACAAAGTGATAACAAGTGATGTCTCCTCGGGAATCGCCCAATTTCCTCTGAGTTTTGCAAGCGTAGAAGCCTGCTTTCTAAAGGGATTGTAGGAAAAAGTTACTTCTAATCGCATTATTTCTCAAATAGTAGTAAATCAAAAAGGATTTGTGATCCGGATTCGTAAATTATTTTTTTTTAGGGTTCGTATTCGAATGCAGATTTAGGTGATTAGAATCCCTGCAAATGGATTCGAATCCTGCATCCTTGTGTTTTTAAACACAAAACACATACAGGGTGTCTATTTAAAAACGAACAGTGCTCTATAAGTAAGGACCTAAGAAAGATATAAAAATAAATCTCAAAACTATTTCTAGGGTATGTGGGGAGAATCAGTATGACCACAAAAATGACCTTCACTAAGCAACTTGAAAAATAAATGTGGCAAAAGATTTTTCATTTTCTATTCGGCCCAACAGTAAAAAAATGTTGGTTATCAAGCAATAAATCACTTTAAATGGAACACTTTAATATTGAATTTTACATCACACATTTTGTTCACCCGGTGCATACACATTATTTATTGTATTTCTTGCAAAAACATACCTATTATAATTCTATTTACCATTTTGTGTTTGATCACTTAAAGTATAGTTATTCGTAGAATATAATTTAGTAATAGTTTCACAAATGTCTTTTTTTATCGACCAATAAAATAAAAAGAATAATCGTTTAATTATTTAATGAATAGGTACGTTTTTATGTAGGTATACTTACATCAAAGAACTACATCAAAGGAGTATATCTTGCAAGCCTTGCAATTTTTAACTTTCTTTAGAAGCTCTGAAAGGAGTTTCATAGGCACGTATAAAAATCAGGTCGGGTGGATAGACATAACGTATGCTTACAGCATTTTTTTTTATATAATAACTTGAAGTTATTTCATAATGAAAATAAAAATATTATCACTCTGCAATCAGGGTTGCTGGAACATTTACATCGTATACATTGGGATGTGTGTACTTTAAATTAAAAAGGCATGTACTTAAGGTAAATCCTATAGGTATGTGTTAAAATCAATATATTAAAAAAAACAATAATAGTTCGTAAACCAAACTTAAACGTCACATATAAAAATGTAAACAGGAGTAAAATGTTTCAAAATTTATATCTTGAATTTTGACATGTGCAAGGACGAGTGTCAAAATATAATGGTAGATATATTTTAAAGAATTTGTACAATTACGCTACCATATCTACAGTGAACAACTACGAAACCAGGCAGGCTGGAAATGTATACACAAATAAATTACGTCTATCAAAAACACGAAATGGTCCAAGATATTGGGAACTTGTATTTTATAACAAACTCTTGGAAGCAATTAGAGTGCTCCCGCTTAAGAAATTGAAAAATAAACTCAAAAGTAAATCAATTGATAAAACCTATTATAGCTGGGAAGAATATCTGTTAGATGAGGATATAAATGAATGAGGTTGCCATTACAATAACTCTTTTAGATCTTTTATTTTATATACCGGGTGACCCATTTTAATTTATCCACTGGAATATCTTGTGAAATATGCATCGTAGAAAAAAATATTCCAAACAAAAGTTTAATGGTTTCGAGGGGGCCAACCGATCCTATAAAATGTTCGTCACCCCCACTCCCCGGGGGGTGGGAGAGGAGGGCAACTTTAGAATCTTAAATAGGAACCCCTATTTTTTATTTCAGATTCAGATTATACACCAAAAATGACGTAGGTTTTATACGAGAATTTTTTTTGAATTCGTGATAGATGGCGCTGTATTCGCTTAATTTATCCATTAGATTATCTCGACAAATATGCATCGTACAAATAAATGTCTCGAACAAAAGTTTAATGGTTTCGAGGTGGCCATCCGATCCCATGAAATGTTCGCCACGACTACCCTCCCGGGGGTGGAGGAGGGGGGCAACTTTGAATTCTTAAATAGGAACCCCTATTTTGTATTTCTGATTCGGATTCTACGGCAAATATTATGTAGGTTTTATCCAAAACATTTTTTTGAATTCTTGATAGATGGCGGTGTAGTCGCAAAAATGAAGACGTTTCCGGAAAAAATGAAAAATTGCCTTCAAAAAATCAAAACAAACAATTCGACGACGCTTGCTTGGGTATTTTAATTCCGACTAGTTTTTCTGACACTTCGTACACAAACCTCGATGTCTTGTGACGTGAGAACTGAGAACGCTTTGTAGAAGAATCCGGAATGAGCGATTATTCTCCGAATGAAACGGTGGATATTCTCCTTGTCCTAGGAGAATGTCGCCATTCTTATCGAAGAGCTGCGGCATTATACAGAAGACGATTTCCCCAACGGCAGCATCATCCCAATCATTCAGCGATTCGTCATATTGAATCGAGATGTAGGAGAGGAAATATTCAACGTCGACAGCGAAACCCCATCAATGATCATCGTATGAATCCGCGCATTTTAACAGTTTTAGCGATGATCCATTTGAACCCCCAGATATCACTTCGCGAAATACAGCACCAAATTGGCATCCCGAGAGAGACTGCGAGAAGATATTTAAAATACTCGAAGTATCACCCGTACCACGTGTGTTTGAACCAGGCATTAAGTGAACAGGATCATGAACAACGGCAAATGTTTTGTCAGTGGGCAATACAGCAAATGCAGAATGACGCAGAGTTTTTCAAATTCGTGATGTTTTCTGACGAGGCTACATTCCGCAGTGACAGGTTATTGAATCTCCATAACAGTCACTATTGGTCGCCGGAAAACCCTCAGTGGATGAAGCAAGTGGACCACCAACACCGCTGGACTGTGAATGTGTGGTGCGGTATTGTCAACGGGTACTTAATCGGTCCATATTTTTTCGAGGGCACTGTAACCGGTGCGAATTACTTGAATTTTCTTCGAGACGATCTTCCCGGCTTAATCGAACATGTGGATCTGGAGACAAGGATGAGACTGTGGTTTTAGCAAGATGGTGCTCCTCCACATTTTGCAAATATAGTGAAAAATATATTTAGACCAAACGTATCCTGGCAAGTGGATAGGGAGAGGGGGTACAATTAGATGGCCAGCAAGGTCACCAGATCTGACAGCTCCCGACTTCTACTTGTGGGGGTTCCTGAAAGATACTGTCTATCGAAAAAGACCAACTACTAGAGACGACATGATTCAAAGGATCCAAGCTGCGTGCAACAGTATTCCGCGCAACACCCTTTTGCATACAGTGAGGAATTTTGAACGTCGAATTCATCTTTGTCATGAGAACAATAGTGCGACTTTTGAGCATCTAATTGCTTAAATGGCTGTTGAAATGTCAGCCCTTGTTAGAGCTACTTGATGTACAAAAGAATTATTGTAAAAAGACTAATGTTTAAATAAATTTAAAAAATCCGACCTAACATGCCGGCGGTAAGATGACGCTTCCTATGTCGATAGTGAACAAAATTATGAATAGGTATTTTCTGTTGCAATCCGTCTGCCCGTTGACAAAAAACAAGATTTATTTATCTACCAGGAGTTAAAAAGACTCGTGAAGTATATTTTACATACTTATTATTACTTATTTTCATTCCACGACTCACGGTCCCCGTAAATGCCGTTGAAAAACTAGTCGGAATTAAAATACCCAAGCAAGCGTCGTCGAATTGTTTGTTTTGATTTTTTGAAGGCAATTTTTCATTTTTTCCGGAAACGTCTTCATTTTTGCGACTACACCGCCATTTATCAAGAATTCAAAAAAAATGTTTTGGATAAAACCTACATAATATTTGCCGTAGAATCCGAATCAGAAATAGAAAATAGGGGTTCCTATTTAAGAATTCAAAGTTGCCCCCCTCCTCCACCCCCGGGAGGGTAGTCGTGGCGAACATTTCATGGGATCGGATGGCCACCTCGAAACCATTAAACTTTTGTTCGAGACATTTATTTGTACGATGCATATTTGTCGAGATAATCTAATGGATAAATTAAGCGAATACAGCGCCATCTATCACGAATTCAAAAAAAATTCTCGTATAAAACCTACGTCATTTTTGGTGTATAATCTGAATCTGAAATAAAAAATAGGGATTCCTATTTAAGATTCTAAAGTTGCCCCCCTCTCCCACCCCCCGGGGAGTGGGGGTGACGAACATTTTATAGAATCGGTTGGCCCCCTCGAAACCATTAAACTTTTGTTTGGAATATTTTTTTCTACGATGCATATTTCACAAGATATTCCAGTGGATAAATTAAAATGGGTCACCCGGTATGTCTGACTTTTAATAAACTATATTTTTATTTGTAGGACTGGTAATTGATAAACGTTCAAACTAATTATTCATTATGAATGTTTTTTAAATATTATTATCGAAATTAAATTAAATAGAATTGACGTGTGTATTATAAACACTACTAAATTATTAATATTATTAATGCTATTCTCCAATCTCTTGGCATTATTTCTTCTCTCTACACGTTTTATGTAACACCGAACATGTTCATAACGAGAATTTTTCTTTTAAGTATACATAAACATACGTTGTATATTTGCCGAGGCTCGGTTTATTAAAAGAATTTAATTTGAAGCTTTAAACGAGTGTTTTTCACTACCAGGTTAAGCATGAAGTAAAATTTCGAGTTTAGAAAAGCCTGCAAATTTGGTTTGGTCGCGTAGCGCGAAGCGCGAAGCACGGAGCGGCCAAACCAAATTTTCAGGCTTTTCTAAACTCGAAATTTTACTTCATGCGCCACCGGTACAAAATACTGATGCAATGTAAAGCTTAGCGGTGTGTTTTAAACTTCGTAATATGTCAATGTTTTGCAGCGGTGGCGCATGAAGTAAAATTTCGAGTTTAGAAAAGCCTGAAAATTTGGTTTGGCCGCTCCGCGCTACGCGACCAAACCAAATTTTCAGGCTTTTCTAAACTCGAAATTTTACTTTATGCTTAGTCTGGGAGTGGAACACACTCATTTCAAGTTTCAAAGTGAACTCATTAAAAAAAAAATCAACGGTCATCTAAAGATTTGCGGCATATACGCTGTAATTGGGACATGTATACTTGAAAGAAAAACTCCCTGTATATACAAGGTGAGGCATTAATTGCGATTGATTGGCTACAATTTGTAATGGTCATATAGGCAATCTAATTTACACATAACTTAAAAATTATAGATGTCTAATTGTATTGGATGAAAATGTTCGGTGTTACATAAAACTCTCTGTATTTCTAGAAGCATGTTATATCCCATATTTTCTATCGTTTCTTTTTTATTTGATATTTAAGTAAGTTATACCGTGCCCGTTGGATTGTTGAATAAAATAAATCTTTATAACGGTTGAACTTACAACAAAATTACATTTTATTTTAGAAAAGTCTTAAAAATAATTAAATGAAATATGGAGTGATGCATTAAAATACAGAGATGTTACGAGTATCCATTATATGGATAGCTTGCTAATTGAAAACATTTTGAGGTTGTAAAGCTCAATAAATCAAGCAATTTTGAGAGTTTAGATGCCTTCCGATGTATATTTAAACAATGTTTATTGCAAGCTATATGCGCATTTGAACCACTACGTTTTATATAAATAATATGAAAATGACAATAGTATTAATATAATTAATTCGCAGTGTTTAATTTAGGGGGCTAAAATCGAAATTTAGTACTTTGCCTTTATTTTTAAACATATAAATTGATTCTATCTGTAAAACTTAGATTATTAATTTAACATTGTACATTAGAAATGTATTTCTTGTATTTGTATAAATAAAATTCTGAATAACTTTTTGATTTATGAAAAAGTGTGTTTATTTTCACAACAATTGTTTCACAAATTTATTGCTTCTTCAGGTGAATGAAAGTTTCAAAAAGTTATTCAGAATTTTATTTATACAAAGTGAATATGGATTTTCAACACCTCAGCGCCTTATCAATCAACCGTATGTCTTGTTGTTAGGTGTGATGTTCTACTGCAGATTTATCTGAGCTAAATGATTTCGTATGGTATTTAGAAAAATCTGTTATTTATTCAATAAATCGTAACAATTAAATTGTGAGAAATTTTATTTAGGACAAACAAGGAAAAATTTAAAAAAAATTGGCATTAAGAACACACATACCATATAACTAACTATATAACTAAACTAGATTTTTAACTAATATTAGTATCTGAAACTTTATATTTTATAAATGTATTTCTATAATTAATATTGCACGACAATTCGCTTATTAACAGAATATAATTTCATCAACAATGATGCATACAAAATTATACATAAATTATGTAATAGATTTTGAAATTTTAGTGTGTTTCTTGCTACAGAAAGCTTTTTTTTACATAACAATTATTAATAAATACATTGTATTAATATACAGAGAGTTTTAAGTAACACCCAACATGCCAGAAAATCTTCACTGTAAATTTTCCTATGTTCGATTTGTTCTGGGACACATCAAAGTATTGAGAGCAATGTGATTGGCTACGATTTCCAATGGTAATATAGTCAACCCACTTTTTACATTCTTCTGAGTGCGATTTTATTAGTTACAATTTTTAGTAGTTTTAATGCAAATTAGGACTAATGTAAATAGGGTGCATGTAACGTCAAAATATAACAACTATATAACAACATGTAATTGTAAAATATAACAACATGTAATTATAAAATTTCAACTTTTCATAATAAATAATTCAGATATTAATATTTATTATCAGAACGTTCGCGGGCTCAACTCTAAATGTAATGAAATTTTTTGGAATAGTGCTGTCAGTGACTTCCCGATACTTGCTTTTACCGAGACTTGGCTTAGTGATAGTGTGAATAGTTGTGAGCTTTTTGTTGACAAATATAATGTTTTTCGTAATGATCGAAACTGTATTTTATCTAATAAGAAATGCAGAGAGGGGGTTTTAATTGCTGTTGATTCTGCCCTAAATGCTACGGAAATAACATTTGATCACTCTTTGCTTGCTTTGAATAAAATTGAGTTATTGATAGTAAAAGTAATCTTTGTCAATGTTACTGTATATATTATTAATGTATATATATGTCCACCAGTAAATTTAAATCAATTAGTTACTATTACTGATTTATTGGAGAACTTAGCGGTCCTCTACGATAGTAATTTAGTCATTGTAGGTGATTTTAATCTAAGTGAATATGTCACAAACCCAATGTTAAACTCCTCTTGCACCTGGTTATATAATAGCTTTCAATTTTTGGGGTTAGATCAATATAATAATATTAATAATCTGTTTAATCGTACTCTTGACTTAGTTTTTAGTAACATGCATTGCAAAGTAAATCGTTTTGAAGATCCTATTACTCAAGAAGATAAATACCACCCTGCACTTGTAGTGAATATTACCATTCCATTGACTGAGGGTTCTAGTTCATCTTCAACTTTTGAAAGTAATACTCACACTCGTTCTTTTAATTTTAAGAAAGCGAATTTTATTAATCTGTATGAGTCAATTGCTTTAATTGATTGGTCTGATATTCTGAATACGGATTCCATTGAAGATTCGTGTACACTTTTTTATAATAAGTTATTTGAAGTATTTCATGACCATGTTCCCTTAGTATCCGGAAGTAAATGCAAATTCCCTTCGTGGTTCTCGGATAAACTTAAAAAGAAAATTCGAGAAAAAAATAAATTCCTCAAACTAAAAAAAAAAAGAATCCCTTAACCCAATTTACTAAGCAAAGATTTAATAAGTTGCGGACTCAAGTAAGATTACTCTCTGCAGCTGATTTTAAGTTATTTATCATGAACACTGAAGATAAGGTATCCAAAGAACCGGGCAAGTTCTGGAATTTTATTAATACTTTGCGTAATGAGTCCTCAATTCCTCCATATATGGAATATAACGACATAAAATTATCATCCCCACATGAAATAGTCAATGCCTTTGCTACGCACTTTTCCAAATCTTATGCAGGATCATCTTTACGAAAAGTTGACGAAATAAATGATGTATCTTACGATAACTTTGATTACTTAAATATATGTAAAGTCAGTACTTGTGTAGTAATTAAAGCACTCGGGAAGTTAAATAACAAGTTAAGTGCGGGCCCGGATGGAATTCCAGCTCTAATAATAAAAGATTGTCGTGATATTATTGCTAGACCTTTAACGCATATCTTTAACTTATGCCTGACCTATAGCAAAGTTCCATTATGTTGGAAAAGTGCACGTATTGTACCCGTCTTTAAATCGGGCAATAAAAGGGACGTTCCGAACTATCGCCCTATTGCTATTATCTCTAACGTTGCAAAGTGTTTTGAACTTATTCTTTGCAAATATATTAATCCTTACGTTAATAATAAATTGTCCTCATATCAACATGGCTTCAGACCCATGAAATCAACTGTGTCAAATATTTTATTGAAAACCCAATTTATTTCAAAATTTATGGATAATCGTACTCAGGTGGACGTCATTTACACTGACATATCAAAAGCTTTCGATAGAATTGATCATGGGATCCTGATAAATAAATTAAAACGGCTTGGGTTTTCCACTGGTTTATGTGATTTATTTCAGAGTTATCTTAGTAACAGACATTTAGTTGTGGAATATAAGGGATATCAGTCAAATCAATTTATCGCATCCTCAGGTGTCCCGCAGGGATCCAACCTAGGACCTGTCTTATTTAATTGCTTCATAAATGATATAGCTGATAAAATATCACATAACATCTTGATATTTGCAGATGACCTAAAATTGTTTAATCCAATATTTACTGTGAATGATTGCCAATATTTACAGGATAGTCTTGAGATAATAATTAACTGGTGTAGGGATAACATTGTCTCATTGAATGTAGGCAAATGCAAGGTTATGTCATATACTAAAAACAAATCAAAAATCACTTATGATTATAGCATCAATGGTACAGTGTTGTCCCGAGTGGTATTGTTTAAAGATTTAGGTGTGATATTCGACGATCATTTATCTTTCAATGATCATATTATGAAAATTGTCTTAACCGCCAACCGTTCCTTAGGTTTTATAATACGGAATTGTAAGTCATTTAGGAATATTGGTGCAATAAAAACCCTTTATTTTGCATTTGTGCGTAGTAAGCTGGAGTATGCTTCAAGTGTTTGGGATCCACACTACTCTAAGTACTCCTCGATGATTGAAGCTATACAAAAGAGGTTTGTTAAGTATCTCCATTTTAAGAAGTACGGGGCTTATCCTGATTTTAATTACGATTATGCTGCGTTGTTAGATGAATTTGAAATGCACTCCTTAGGATGTCGCCGTAAGGCGAATTTAGTAACAACGCTGTTTAAGGTACTTAATGGTCAAATTGATTGCCCTGAATTGTTGGAGCAACTGAATATATTGGTGCCCTGTAGTGTAAGAACTAAACGTCTATTTCAGCTACCAATACCCAAAACGAACGTACTGGTCAGATCGCCGATGTATTCTATGTGCGCTAGGTACAACAAACTCATTAATACAAATACAGATGTGGATATATTCAACTTTAAATCAGCGAAAGAATTCTTCAATGTGATCATTGAGTATCTTTCTTAGTTTATTTTCTTAGTTTTTTTACTATTAGTTTATTTCTTGTTATTAGCTTAGTAACCTGAAAATTTCGTTTATTTACAATGTTAATTTTCTTTAATTAAAATTATTGTGTTTTTTCTTTATTTGTATTAACTTCAATCTGTAATTGGACCTTGTTCCGTTGGTTGAATAAATAAATAAATAAATGTCAGTTATTAAATCTTGTGCGTTTATGCAGTGTGTGGGAATATGGAACATACTGTTTTATCCAAAGCAAGACATCCTCATTTCAAGACAATTAAGATTAATACTGTCGTGAAACATACACGGAGTTTATCTTTTAAATATACGTATTCAAAATTCAGGCAATTTTCTGTAAATCTTTAGATATTCCTTGTTTTTTTTTTTAAGTTCAATTTGAAGCTTTAAACAAGTGTTTTCCACTCCCAGACGAAGCATGAAGTAAAATTTCGAGACAATATTTCTGGGCTTTTCTAAACTCGAAATTTTACTTCATGCGCCACGCGTATAAAACACTAAAGTATTGTGAAATTTATGTATATTCAAACTACACTTGAAATCTGTGTTTTACACGCGTGGCGCATGAAGTAAAATTTCGAGTTTAGAAAAGCCCAGAAAATTTTCACGGGGCTTTTCTAAACTCGAAATTTTACTTCTTGCTTAGTCTGGGAGTGGAAAACACTCGTTCAAAGCTTCAAATTGAATTCTTTTAAAACACAACGAATGTCGGAAAATGTACAGCCTATGCATGTTTACCTAAAGAAAAAATTCAATTCATTGTAAGTTACGCATTCAATAAATTAATAAATACACCTACATTATCTTTATTGAGTTAACAAATAAATGAAAATTGAAATGTTTGCCAAATGAAGCAGCACACCTAAAACCCCAGTGTTGTTGTGCTGGCAGCAGACCTAGGTGCGGTACTTGCAAACCTGCCTCGCCACGCTCTTAAAATTTAGAATTTTTATATTTAAAACTGCCGAATGGCAGTTTTGTAACGGCATTTTTGCTGGTACACCCGAAGCAACGTACTTGGGGTGGTCCTGATCAAATGGTTTACACAATACGCTGAATCGAAGTTCTTAATAATCCTTAGTGAAATTGAAGCAATGTATAAACTTATCTTGAAATATTAGCAAACGGAAGTAACACGAATCTGCTTTTCTATTATTTATGCATTTAAGGTAAATCTGTTCTCCTCTTTCTCATTTTTCTTTTCTGATAATATTAACAATCCATTAGTGATGTAGGCGATTAATGAATGACACATTTCATTTTGACGTTAAATGTAAGTTGCGTTAGAACTACTAAAATCAGAGCCAATGAAATCGCACTCAATGCTTTGATGCGCCCCAGAACACATCGAACATAGGAAAATTTATATTGAATATTTTCTGGCATGTTCGGTGTTACATAAAACTCTCTGTATGTGCCAAGAGTCAAGTTAAGACAAAACAAGTTAAGACAAAACAACGCTGTAAAAACCAGTATGGCAGGCAGTGGCAGCTATTTTTTGATATGTATTGAAGAAATATATTACAAATGTCAGAGCAAAATAACTCGGTAGAACTCAATATAATTTTTTGTATAACCTCATTTAGATAACGAAGCAAAACAATAAAAAATGCAGTTCCATTTCATGAGTAAATGTTTTTGTTAAAGTAAAATATTAATAGATATTATAAAAGTAATTACTTTTGAGAATTAACTGCCTTTTTCAGAATTAAAATTGATTTACAAATGTAAAAATTATACTCTTTCCAACCCGACGCTTTATTTAGATCTTAACAGCGTTTCAACTTTCACTCATTTCTCTCACTTTCGGAATTATCTGGTGAGTGAAGGGCATGTATTTATTATTTACTTTAAGTGATAAAATACTTCATAACTATCATACAATCTAAGTAAAATGTTGAATTAACAAAAATCGAAACTATTTTTTTTAACTTTTATCCGACAGTTAAAGATTAGGGCCCAATGTGCGCCTATTTTTTTAATAGCAATTTTTATAATCTGAGCATTTACTTAAAAAAAAAAACTACTAAATGAATCCAAACTTTCCGCTTGTACTGTATACACAGAGTGTCGTATTTTACAGAATGTATGGAAATCTCAGTTATTTTGAGACAGACCACAACCTAGAAGAATATCTGCAAATTTTACAACTGAATATCCAATCCATTAGGAGAAAAACAACGTCTCTAGTAACATTTCTACATAATAACGGAATACACGTAGCATCTGTTAACGAACATTGGCTGAGACCTGAAGAAGAGGAGACCCTAACAGTGGGTGGATATAACTTGGCAAATATATTCTCAAGGAAAACATGGCAAAATGGAGGAACCTTACTTTTAGTGAAAAAGGCACTTAACGATGAGAGAATTCAATGCATTGACAACTTATCAGAGGAAATAATATGTGAGGTCTGTGCCATACAGTTAAATAATCAAAAGTTGATATTTGTATCTATTTATAGATCCCCTTTAGGAGATTATGCATCTTTTTTAAATATATTTGAATAGTTAGTATCTGTTCAAATATATTTGAAAAATATGCATAATCTCCTAAATTAAATAGTTTTAAACAGTGTCAATAATATGTGGAAATTTTAATATAAACTTTAACTGTAATAATAATGTTTTGTATAATTTTACTGTGCTTACGGGCGCGTATAATTTCAGGATAACCAACTACTCAGATACCAGAGTAACAAACTAACCAAGAAGCTGCTTAGATAATGTGTTGATAAGTGGTTAGGTTCGATATCATTCAAGAGTATTTGATCCGATTATATCGGTTCACAGCTTCATCATTGCAACGATATATTTGGCGGTTAAAAAAGAGGAAAGTACATGTGTCACAGGTAAATTTATAACAGACAAAAAAATGATTAGTTTCATACATAAAGTGGCCAACTATAGCTTTTCTGAAATACTTAACCAGAATTCGGTACTGACATTTTCTCATGTTTTTAATGAATTCGTGTGTATTTTTCATGAGTGCTTCCCATTGACAAAATGTGTGTTTAAGAATAAATCTCTATCAAAAATGAATGGTATACAATCGATTTGAAACAACAAAAAATACTATACAAGCATTAACTGCAGTATACAAAAGCACAGGACATAAATTCATAAAAGAAGAATAAAACAAATTACGAAATGCATATCAAATTAACATAAACAATGTAAACAAAATCATGAAACAAAAATAATAAAATCCTTAAATAAGCCAAAAGAAATATGGAAGATTGTAAGTAGTGCATGTAGAAGTAACAAATATATTCCTAAGGCTAACACGATCACAGCAGATAGTATTGAACAATACTTTTCAAATGTATTTAAGGATATAAACCGTACTTTAACATGTAATATGACAGACTTTAAGAATTAATTGAAGAAGTTAGAAATCAATACAAGTAGTTCATTTTTCTTAGATCCAGTTACTGAAACCGAAATTAAAACCATTATATAGAGTGATCAACAATGATTGTAGACAAGTTAAATTCCCCGCCTAAAAATCTAGGGAATTTGATCGCTCCAAGTTCATGCCAAGGAAAAATTAATAAACAGTAACTCGATTTGACATTAGCAGCGTCGTGCGTCGTATTTTATCATTGTGTTAATTCATTCTTCGAATTAAGTTATTTTTCATTCTGTTTCATAGACATCAGTTCTTATCAGGACTACTTTGTATAAGTCTTTGTTTTGTGGTAAGTGATTTGCTGTTTTTAAGGTTAGAAAATTAGAAAATTTAAGTTTAATCCTTAATTTACAGATTTTAAGAGAATTCGCATGTGTTTACCGTGATGTTTGCACCACAGCATGATGCTTTCATCCTGAAGGCTCATTATCGAAGTGGAACTATGAATGAAGATGGCACATGCACTTACTCATTACAATCGTGTCTGAATCAATTTATTTAAGCCTTCCCCGATATCCACATTCTTTACAAAACATTTTCCTCGCATAAAACCCGCATTGTTGACCGTTTTGAGGGAAAGAATTGTATCTGTAAGGGCAAGTCAGCTGGAAGACTGCCAATCTTAACAGAAGAGGTTGTTGGCGACATTCAACAACGACTTGAACAAAGCCCAACAAAATCTTTAAGAAAACTTTCAGCTCAAACGGGTATGTTCTTAATTTTAAGGTGCGCACAAGTTTTAATGTTCAATTCTTTTACAGGAGTATCGTATGGGAGTTGCACAAAAGCCGCAAAAAAATTCTGCATTTGCACCCGTATAAGGTATAGGTAGTTCAACAACTTCAGCCACTTGATTTCCAAAAAAGAATTGATTATTGCAATTGGTTTAATCAGAATTTAAATGATAATGGTATCTTGGACAAGACCTTTTTTACTGACGGGGCGTGGTTTCACTTGTCAGGATATGTGAACAGCCAAAACTATCGTACGTGGGCTACAGAAAATCCTTATCCTTTTATTGAAACGGATTTACATCCACAAAAAAATGATGTTTGGGTAGCAATTTCGAGACGTCGGATAATTGGCCCAATGTTTTTCAACGAAATAATCAATGCGGAGCGCTACCGAACACACATTCTAGATGAATTTTTGAATCAATTGCATGATGACGAACAGATAATGGGTTATTTTCAGCAAGATGGAGCCACTCCTCATACTGCGTTGGCGACATTAAATTACTTGAGGGAATTTTACGATGATCGCTTGGTAAGCGACGGATTATGGCCACCACGTTCGCTAGACCTCACTCCGTGCGATTTTTATTTATTCGGGCATTTAAAAAATAAGGTTTTTAAAAATCGAATGCATACCCTAAACGAGCTTTAAGCAGCAATTAAAGAAGAGATACGGAACATAAATCCAGAGGAGCTTCAACGAGTATTTAAAAATAAAAAACGTAGAGTTAACATTTGCCTAGAAAATGAAGGCCATCATTTTCAACATTTATTATAAAATTAGAGATGCTAACTCTACGTTTATTAAAAATACACAAAACCCTAACTTACTTCAATTTACTTCGTATATTTAATTAAAATTGTAAAAATTTTATATATAGTTTTGATTAAATATTCAATTTATTTTGGGAAAAAATGTTTGCTACGCCAATGGAAAAGCAATCTAGGGGATTTTCTTTTCATATAATCAGTTGTACCAACATTTCTAGGCGGGAAATTTAACCTGTCTACAATCATTGTTGATCACACTGTATGAACACTTAAGAATTCCGATTCAACGGATTTATACGGTATAAATGTACACGTACTAAAAAATGTTGCTAAACACATAAGCCCAATACTTGAACACTTAATTAATTTATCATTTGTAAGTGGAATATTATCCAGTGAATTAAAAAAATGTAAGGTGGTGCCTATTCATAAGAAAGGTAATATAAACGATGAAAGCAATTATAGGCCTATAACCATAACATCAATATTATCGAAAATATATGAAGTAGCAATGACAAATACGTATACAGAGAGTTTTATGTAACACCGAACATGCCAGAAAATATTCAATGAACATTTTTCCATGTTCGATGTGTTTTGGGACGCATCATAACATTGAGTGCGATTTCATTGGCTCTGATTTTAGTAGTTCTAACGCAACTTATATTTAACGTCAAAATGAAATGTGTCATTCATCACTAATGGAATGTTAATATTAAACAGAAAAGAATAATTAGAAAGAGGAGAACAGATTTAGCTTAAATGCAAAAATAATAGAAAAACAGATTCCTGTTACTTCCGTTTGCTAATATTTCAAGATAAGTTTATACATTGCTTCAATTTCACTGAAGATTACTAAGAACTTCGATTCAGCGTATTGTGTAAACCATTTGATCAGGACCACCCCAAGTAGGTTGCTTTGGCTGTACCAGCAAAAATGCCGTCTCAAAATTGCCATTCGGCAGTTTTAAATATAAATATTCCAAATTTGAAGAGCGTGGTGAGGCAGGTTTGCAAGTACCGCACCTAGGTCTGCTGCCAGCACAACAACACTGGGATGTTAGGTGTGCTGCTTCATTTGGCAAACATTTCAATTTTCATTTATTTGTTAACATAATACTCAATTAAGATAATGTAGGTGTATTAATCAATTTATTGAATGCGTAACTTACAATGAATTTTTTATTTTCTTGAGGTAAACATGCATAAGCCGTAAATTTTCCGACATTCGTTGTTTTTTAAAAGAGTTCAATTTGAAGCTATAAACGAGTGTTTTCCAATACCAGACTAAGCATGAAGTAAAATTTCGAGTTTAGAAAAGCCCGAGACAAATTTTCTGGGCTTTTCTAAACTTGAAATTTTACTTCATGCGCCACGCGAATAAAACACTAAATACTGTGAAATTTATGTATATTTGAACCTCACTTGGAATCAGTGTTTGATACGCGTGGCGCATGAAGTAAAATTTCGAGTTTAGAAAAGCCCAGAAAATTTGTCTCGGGTCGCTGCGCGACCCTCGACAAAATTTCACGGGGCTTTTCTAAACTCGAAATTTTACTTCATGCTTAGTCTGGGAGTGGAAAACACTCGTTTAAAGCTTCAAATTAAACTTAAAAAAACAAGGAATATCTAAAGATTTACAGGAAATTGGCTGAATTTGGAATACGTATACTTAAAAGAAAAACACCCTGTATGTTTTACGACAGTATCAATCTTGATTGTTTTGAAATGCCGATGTCTTGTATTGGATAAAAAAGTATGTTCCATATTCCCAACACTGCACTTTCCATAAACGCACAATATTTTAAAACCGACATATTTTATTTTGACGTTACATGTACCCTATTTACATTAGCCCTAATTTGCATTAGAACTACTAGAAATCGTAACCAATGAAATCGCACCGAGAAGAATGTAAATTGGGTTGACTATATTACCATTGGAAATCGTAGCCAATCACATTGCACTCAATGCTTTGATGCGTCCCAGAACAAATCGAACATAGGAACATTTACAGTGAACATTTTCTGGCATGTTCGGTGTTACTTAAAACTCTCTGTATATAGCTATATTGTAAAGTTTATTAGTAACAATCACTATGGATATGTATCCGGCAGATCTACACTGCATGCTGTGTTGGATTTGACTGAGAACATACTCCAGGCATTTGAGGACGGCCAAGTAACTTCAGCCGCCTTCTTAGATCTCAGCAAAGCGTTCGACACGGTATGTTGGGATAAGCTTCTGTACAAACTAAAGTACTATGGTATACGTGGTACTCCTCTTTCATTAATTGAATCATTTTTTATGCGGCAGAGAACAAACGGTGTAGTTTCTACACTAAGAGAACAACAGTAAAGCAGGGCATTCCGCAAGGAACAATTTTAGGGCCTTTGTTATTTCTGCTGTATACAAATGATTTAAAAAATAATATAACATCAGCCGAAATATACCAATATGCAGATGATACAACACTCGTTAAAAATTACAAAGCTTGTCCCCGTACCGAGCGAACAGGATTCGAGAACGAGGCTGTACATTGGTTCTTGCGATAAATGAACAAAAATCTAAAATCATACACTTCACGTTCTCAGGTGCAAATAAAGCTGATACTGCTAAATTTTTAGGCATTACTTTAGATCCCGTACTGAGTTGGGAAGAACACATAAATATGATCAGTAAGAAGTTGTGTAGAAATATATACCTATTACGCAAAATATCTGAAAATGTTAACCGGTACATCGTTCGTATGTCATATTTTGCGTACATTCATAGTATAATTGAATATAACATAATATACCCAATGACATTAGAAGCGTAACACCAAGAAAGAATGATTTTATTGAATTCATATTTTAGCAACAGAGTGACTATATTTAAAGCATACATTGATAACAATTTCAACCTTGTGCCTTTTATATTTGTTGTGAAAAAAAAAATATTTCACTTTTTCTTTTTTGATAAAACTATTTATATGAGCTGTTTGGTACAGATGTTTTTAGTTTTCGTGTTTCCGTTGAGTGTGTTAAGCTTAAATAAAATGCCTCGAGTCCGAAGACGTCCACAATATCACCATTTGAGCGATTTTGACCGGGGTCGAGTTGTTGCTTATCGAGATGTCGGTATGTCCTATCGCGAAATTGCCCGCCGTATTGATTCCACTGCAGCAACTGCAATACGTGTGTATCAGGTATGGACAGAAGAAGGTAGAGGAGCAAGAAGAAGACCAATTGGTCAACCAAGGCGTACCACAGAACGTCAAGATCGACGCTTAAGACAAATAGCCCTGCGAGACCGTTTCGCTACTACGCGTCAAATCGGTGATCAATGGATTGGAGAAGAAGGTAGGCCCGTTAGTATGCGAACCTTATATCGCCGCATTCAATCCTTTGGGCTTCTTTCGTACCGTCCCAGATTAGTGCTTCCTTTAACAGCGAGACACTGTCGCCAAAGGTTGGACTGGTGCAGAGAACGGAGCATTGGGGCGCAGAATGGCACGATGTCGTATTTAGCGATGAATCACGATTTTGTCTAGGCACGCATGATGGCCGTAGAAGGGTACGACGCTACCGTGGAGAACGACCTGATCTTAGGTTTGCTATTGAGAGGCATGTACACAGGACTGCTGGAGTAATGGATTGGGGGGCTATTGCTTATGGTAGTCGATCACCTCTTGTATTCATTCGTATGACAGCTGCGCGTTATGTTGAAGACGTCATACGACCGACTTTGTTGGCTTATTTAGATGGCCGCCCAGACGTACTTTTTCAACAAGATAACGCACGTCCCCATATTGCTCGTCGAACTATGAACTTTCTTAATGAAGCTGGTGTTAATGTTTTGGCGTGGCCGCCCCGTTCGCCGGATTTAAATCCCATTGAACATGTGTGGGATATCATGGGAAGAAGAATATTCTCTTTGCACCATCCTCCACAGACTCTAGCACAGTTGATCGATGAAATTCAAGTTGCTTGGAACGAGATGCCTCAAGAAGACATCGACCATCTCATTTTGTTGATGCCCAGACGTCTACAGGAGTGTATACAGCAAAGGGGTCGCCAAACACATTATTATTTTTTTTTTAGATTGTTTTTTAATAAAATTTCTTGAAAATGTAATCATTTTATTCTTGATGTAAGACTACCATACTGGCAAAAAATCAAGTTAAAATAATAACTCCTTCTGGGTGTTACGCTTCTAATGTCATTGAGTATAGTATGGGGTGATACTGCTTCAGTCAGCAAATCATATATTTTTTGTATTACAAAAGAGATGCATCAGAATAATAGCGGGACTTAAAATGACAGAGAGCTGTAGAGGTCACTTTAAGAAATTGAACATTTGGACGTCACCTGGAATATATATATATATATATATATACACTCTTGTTTATTGAATATATACGATAGAAAATCATTACACCGTTATCACGAAGACATAGACAGTTATGATACTAGTTCAAAGACTGACTTGTGTATGCCAACACATCGTCTAAGCAGAACTGATAAAAGTTTTATAATACAAGCCGTAAAATTCTATAATTATTTACCTATTAGTGTAAGAAATTCACCGAGAAATAAATTCAAACAAACAGTTAAGGAAATCCTGTTAAATTTAGAACCATATAACAAAGAAGATTATTTTAAAATTGATATGCGTCTGTATAATAATTAGAGTACCATAATTTACCGTCTAGTCACCAATTTTAATGTGTTATTAATTTTCTGGTTGTTTTTTCTTTTATCTATACAACAATTTTAATTTATTATTTATTAATTAGTCACCAATTTTAATCTGTTATTTATGTTCTATTAGTTTTTATCTTTTTCATCTATACATCAATTTTAACGTGTTGTCTATGTTTACTTTTTATATTAATTTATTTTTACAGTAATAATAAACCGCTTATTTTTGAAATCAATTATTTATATATTTTCTGTGATACATACTCTAATTTATATAATCATACCTTTATGTCTATATTTGTACGTATATTTTGTATTTGTTTATATCAAAAGTGCCGGATAATTTCTCTTAGTATATTATGCAATGACTTGTCCTCATAACACTGCCATGTATTTTTTTGGACCAATTAATCTATTCTATTCTATTCTATTCTATTTAAAGAGATAGAGAGTCGGGGCAAAGTTGCGTATTTTAGGGCAAACAATAATCTGAAACAATTTTAAAGTATCTTTTTTTGTTTTCGAGATATCAACAAAAAACAGTTTTTTTAAATCGTTTTTATTTTTTTATTCAAAAACCACTGAATCTAGACATTTAAAACTTTGACAATACTTTTTAACGAGAAATCTAGTAACATATTTTATTTTAAAATACCTATAATATTTACCCAGGCACTATAGCGTTTTTCTCTTGATAATGTTAAAGTTGTAAATGTCTGGATTCAATAGTTTTTGAATAAAAAAATAAAAACAAAATTGTCAAAAAATCCGTTTTTTGACAATATCTCAAAAACGAAAGAAAATGTTACAAATTTGTTTTTAGATTATTATTATGTCCAAAAATACGCAACTTAGTCCTAATTAGACTGACTCTCCATCTCTTCAAATAACCGAGAACCCCATACATTCTGTTGAAATACGGGCACCCTGTATTACCACCAAACATGACCACAGCAAATTATTCTTATTCGAAACTTACTTAATTAAAATACATTGTTTTTAAATGTATGGCAAATAAATCTCTTCTTCTTCATTAACTGTTACCAGAATAAAACTTTTAAATCAGGAAGAATCGTTCTTTAATTGAATAGTTATTCATATATATAGCACAACTAAAAATGTCAGATAAATGCAATGGCAATGCATTATAAAATACAAATGATAAGATTCTAAAGTACACTGTTTCCCCAGCGGTCAGGCTTCGTGATTAACACTCAGTATATTGATTCATTCTATCAAGGCTTAATGTGGTTAATTACATTTGCCCCTTTGCTCATTGTGTGAAATAGCGAGCGCAAAACATGAGATAGGTAATTGCAAAAACCCGGATTCATTAGGAAAAGGGAATCGCATTTCTAGTTGGGATCAAAATTTCATGTTACATAGTACATATAGTACAGCATCCCATTTACTAAAGGGTCAGGATGTAAGCTCCGCTTGAGTTGTTTTTTTGTGCGGACTATTTTGTTACCGTGTTTTTCACTGTTGCGGTTTTATTGTTTCAAATTGTTAACGTGGGTACATATTTAGAAATTAATATCTAGTAAAAAGAAATTTAAAATTATTAGACGTATTAGTAGATACTGATCAGAGCTGGGACGAATCCTCGTAAAAAGGATTCGAATCACGAATCCGAATCACCTAATATGATTCGAATCACGAATACTCGAATAAAGGATTCGTAAGCGATAAATATGATTTGAATCATAGATTCGAATCCTGTTTTTTCGAATCACGAATACAAATCCTTTAAGAATAAATTTGATTTTATTATTTTTGTTCAACCAATTATACATAAATATCGTTACCAGTTGTTTTAACTAAAATATTTAAAACCTAATCATTTATTATTAACACTGGGCATCGTTGATAACAGACTAAACATCTGATTCCCTGTTACTCTGATTAAAGATGTATTTGTGTGTTTCTTAACTTCACTTCACATCAGTGTTTTGTACGCGTGGCGCATGAAGTAAAATTTCGAGTTTAGAAAAGCCCGAAAATTTGTCTCGGGTCGCTGCGCGACCCTCGACAAATTTTCACGGGGCTTTTCTAAACTCGAAATTTTACTTCATGCTTAGTCTGGGAGTGGAAAACACTCGTTTATAGCTTCAAATTGAACTCTATTATAAAACCGTCGAATGCCTGAAAATTACGTAGATAAAAAATTCACTGAAAATTAATAAAACCTGGAAAATCAAAGAAAAGTCATGAAATTATATTTAAATTGACTAAAACACTAACAAAAAAGCCATATGACATTATTAAATTTGTCAAAATCAGCAGGCAAATCATAAAACACGAAAAAATTTAAAAAATTAACTTAAATATTAACAAAAACAATGAAAACAATTCAACAAAATGGAGGTTTCCTACAGAAGAAAGTTATATTAAAAGGCCAGGGGAAAATTATTGAATCAGGGAAATGTCGAAAAAATTTAAAATTTCAGATTGTGGCTACCATGTCAGTTTTACTTCAAATAATATGAAACATAATTTTGATAACTAGATTATTATCTCTAAAAACATTTTTGGTTATTTAATGTTCTTATCAAAGCATTTAGTTATTTTAGACTTTTTGAAATTTCGCATTTACCACAACAAACCACAAACCTTGCAAGTCTTGAAAGCCAACATTGAAGAAAAAATCACCAATTTGGGGCCAGATGTTTTACGAACAACAATTTAAAATGTTGTAAAACGAGCACAATCAACATCAACTCAGGAGATGGCCATTTGACTGATATCATTTTTTTTAACTTAGTATTATTAATTTTACAACTTTAAATTAACTTTCAGTCAAAACATTGCCCATTTTTTTCATTTCTAATAAAATGGCAGCCAATTCATAATATCACATTACTTTTGCCTTATATTACACGAGACAAACAGTTTATGTCTTAAGAAATGTTAATTTTTGTTTTTTAACATATATAGATTTACTATCCTTGTTAAATATAGAGTTTAGAAAATTCTGAAAATTTGGTTTAGTTGTGTAGCATAACGGATAAAACACTGAAATATTGTGAAATTGAAAATATACTGGTTTTTACTTATTATGTTTGAATTTCATAGCAAATTCAGTTTGATTTCATTAGAAATATCTATGTCCCAAAAAATACAATGAGTTTTTCTGACGTCACACATGAAATTCCTAGCGTGACGTGAAAAGTCAATGTAATTAAACTAACAAAGTCGACTCGGTTTTAAATTAAGACAACCTTATACACTAACCACCTTGATTGCTGACGTCATGCGTGGAAGTGCTTACGTGACGTCAACAATCAAGGTAATTAAACAATACAAGGTCGGTTCGGTGTAAATCAAGACAAACTTACTTACACACCTTGGTTGATTTCGTCACGCGTGGAAATCTGTACGTGACGTCAAAACCAAGATCATTACTGTGCAAGGTTGTCTCGATTTAAACCGAGCCGGCCTTATCACGCGCGGAAATCCTCACATGACGTCAAAATCAAAGTCATTACTGTATAAGGTCGACTCGGTTTAAACTGAGATAGTCTTGTATAAGGTTGTCTTCATTTAAACGAGTGATTTCCACTCCCAGACTAAGCATGAAGTAAAATTTCGAGTTTAGAAAAGCCCCGTGAAAATTTGTCGAGGGTCGCGCAGCGACCCGAGACAAATTTTCACGGGGCTTTTCTAAACTCGAAATTTTACTTCATGCGCCACGCGTATAAAACAGTGATTTAACGCGAAATTTAAAAACAAACAAAAGATATTTTTCATGGTAATCCTCACAATTAATTCGAATTATTTTTGACGATTTAAATCCTTTTGTAAGTATTCGAAGCCTTTTATAAATGTCGAATCCTTTTATAAATATTCGAATCCTTTTATAAATATTCGAATCCTTTTATATGGATTCGAATCACCCACATTTGGATTCGAATACGAATCCTCTTAAAAAAATGTAACAGATAGGGATCACGAATCCAGTTAAACTAAAGTATTTGAATGCCTCTTTTGAATCCTCTAAAAGGATTCGAATCCTGAATGATTGGAATCCTGCCCGGCTCTGATACAGATGAATATAAGTATAATTTTAATTTATAATATGATGTTCAAATATGATGAATATTTTTTGCTGTTTGTGATACACTGATATATTTCTAGCTGTTTGTCGTGTGGTATTTTTAAAATATCATTCAATTTAATTGAAACAATTATACAGATTTAATTTCATGAAGAAATGTTCACATAAACGGAGGTTCTATCTTTCTTTATTCAGAAGTTATAGCGCGTTTAAAATGTTTCAGTTGAAAAAACGTAATAATCATGATTTAGCAAACATTTCGCTACCATAATTTTAAATAATCAACTGTCAAAAATAGTTTTATTATGTTAATGGTTTCTGTTACTAATTGTGAATTAATAACGCGTACAAGTGTTTAATTCGTCGTTGCAAACTTATGCACTCGGGAAAATGGATTCATTTTTGAACTTTTAATGTAGGTAAATGTTGCTTTCTGTTTGTTATAATAAAAGTTTGTGATTTCTGTTTGTTAAAATAAATGTTTTTAATTTCTTTAAACTATGATCAGGCGCGCACCAAAAGACTAATTAAATTGTAGTATTTCGATCTACATGTTGCTGACAAAACACGAAAGTAGTACATACTACTACGGTCTAGACAAAATGCGAATTCTCCAATGACAATAGCCGAATAAAATTTCATTCGTCTGTCATTTCGCACATTGTCTAAACCAGGGGTATTCAACTTTTTGTCTATTTTTGTCTATTTGTCTTCTTCAAATGTATTGTAAATTGCTCGAATTTTAATAGCACAGGTATTGGTAAGACGAAATAAAGATTTGTAAAATGTCTTAACCCATTAACGGCCGACCAATTATAGAGTTAACTCTAAAAGTGGATTTAGGGTAAAATTCTACACTTCTTTGTATGAGTTCTACGAATGATTTATTGTATTACATTCTATAAGTTTTTTCTTTTAAATATAAATAATGTATACGCTGTAAATGTAAAGCATTCGTCCATTTTGTATAATATAAAGTTTAGAACGTGTATTTCCACTCCCAGACTAAGCATGAAGTAAAATTTCGAGTTTAGAAAAGCCCCGCGTAGAAAATTTGTCGAGGGTCGCGCAGCGACCCGAGACAAATTTTCACGGAGCTTTTCTAAACTCGAAATTTTACTTCATGCGCCACGCGTATAAAACACTGAAATATTGTGAAGTTAGAAATACACTGCAAACATTTTATTTAAATGGGTAATAATCAAGATATTTAAATAACAAATTATTTACGATTTTCTTCATACATTGTCAAGTCAAATAATATAATATATCAAATTAAGTTATTTAGTAATTTAATTAACATAAAATTAATAATGTTGCGTATATGCATCAATGGCACATAATGGGTTAAACATAAATAGTACATTTCGAACTTGAGAATATTAAATATCGTTGGATAAACAATTATAGGTTAGTTTATGCTTTGAAAAATTGTATTAAATTCAGTTTTCGCTCTAGAGCTTAAAAAATTTGGAATCGCGTGTGAAACTGATACAGTTAACAGGTAAGCTAAGTAAGGTTAGGTTAGGTTGACGTTTCCGCGATTTAAGTCGATTATCTTGTAAACGGAGCGTGCTGTGAAAAAAAATGTTTCTGTAGAGAATTCAATGCTAAAAATCTTTTGTTTGAAACATTTTTTATTTTGTAGAACAATCGAGATATAGTTGGATAATCAATTAAAGGTTAGTTTATGCTTTGAAACATTGTAATAGATTCATTTTTCGTACTAGGATTTAAAAACTTTAGAATCTCGCGTTGAATTGATCGAGTTGACAGGCGAGATAAGTGAGGTTAATCGGGTCGAATATCTCGGAAACGGAGCGTTCTATGAAAAAAAAAAAAAACGTTGCTGCGAAAATTTCGAGAATTTAATACCGTGCGTCTTTTATTTTAAACATGTTTTATTATTTTATATAACAATGGAGATATCGTTGAATAAACAATTATAGGTTAATAAATATGTAATAAATTCTTGTTTCGCTCTAAGGTTTTAAAAATCTGGAATCGCGCGTGGGATTGTGGGAGTCGACAGGTACGGTGAGTGAGGTTAGGTTAGGTTAGGTAGACGTTTCCGCGATTTAAGTCGATTATCTCCTAAACGGAGCTCGCTACGAAATAAATTGTTTTGTGAAATTGTAGAAAATTTAGTGCCGCGCGTCTTTTGTTTGAAACATTTTTGGTTATTTTGTACGACAATCGAGATATCGTTGGAAAAGTACTAGGTCATTAGTTAGGTTTGTGATTGCAATTTTTTTAATAAATTTAATTTTTGCGCTAGAGTTTTAAATTTAAATTTGATTTATGAGTAGCGTTAATCGGAGCTTAAAGTAGGCTAAGCAGAGATTAAATTCGGGATTCAAAAGTGGATTTAAACTCGTTTAAATTGAGTTTTTGTTTGAATTTATTGAATCTTCGAATGCATTTCCGCTTTTGGCAAGCTTCGATTAATAGAAAAATGTCAGATTTTCTTGAAATCATCAGGGCTTGTTGGAGATTAAATGAGCTTTGTGTTACAGTTGAAAAAACTAATTCGAGCTGTTTTTGATGGAATTACAGACGCTCAAAGTAAATTGAAATTGTATCAACTTAAGATCAAATTTGTTTACTAAAACACTGATAAAACATTTGAAATGTATTGGAATTTAACGAAATTTACAGGATTCATTAGAGAAAGACCAAAATTTGTTTCCTCGCTGAAAAAACAATAATCAAGCTGCAACGCGTCAAAGTTGACTCGAATTTTCAATTAATATATACATTCTGCAAAAAATAGTTTCCACTACGTACTAGTAGTTTGTAGTGTACACTATTCATTGAACTCATTATCTACATTTTATGTATTTGCAAATTTCACTCAATGTTGATTTAATACTGAATAGCAACAGACGAATTGCTCAATCTGCATTAACATTTGTCACCAATAACAGTAAAAAATAGTATTTATTATTTATTTTTTACAAAATTTAGTGGGAGGTTAAAAACCGATTGGCGATCGACAAAAAATGGTCCCGCGATCCACGGTTTGAGCACCCCTGGCCTAGACCAAATACGTTGTGTCTAAGGGCTATTAGTCAAAATGCGTTGCATAATTTTACTAAAAATGTATTGGAAAACATTATTATTTATATGGAATATATTTTACACTTCATTTGAAATCAGTGTTTTATACGCGTGGCGCATGAAGTAAAATTTCGAGTTTAGAAAAGCCTGAAATTTTGGATTTGCCGGGGTGCGACTCGCTTCGCTCGCGAGCCCCTGCAAATCCAAATTTTCAGGCTTTTCTAAACTCGAAATTTTACTTCATGCTTAATCTGGGAGTAGAAATACTCATTAGAAGTTTTAAATTTTACAGTTAACCTTGTGTAATTGGAAGTGATTAATTATTAAATAATCCAGTTTGGATTGATATCGTATGTTCAATAAAAAAAAACCTTTAGAGTGCCATGAAAAATATTATGAGTTGGCAACTCTGAAATTATGCATTATAAATATCATGTCTGACGTTTTAAACTTAAATTAAAAAAAATCATAGCACTCTAGAGGTTTTTTTATTAAACATACGATATTATTTAAAGTAAAACTAAATCAAGTAGTTTTATTTGAATTTAAAATTAAACAAGCATCTAAATTCAAATACAATTATTTAATTTCAAGAAGAAATCATTTCCAAAGTGTGTAAAGAGGCTAATGAATCACCCTGCAAAAACTCACATAAAACATTTTTGTAATTCAGGTTTTTTACAATATGTAAATAAATAAGTAAAATTTGTAACAAAACGTTCCCATCTTTCTTTACTATTGTTTTTGAAGTGAAAATTTTATTAATTCAAAAATTTGGAAGGCTCGAGAATACGATATGACAATACAGAATATATTGTTTATATTCCATTTTAATAAAAAGAAATTGTAATTGAAAACCCTATATTTTGTAAATCCTTTCTATGCCATATAAATAATGAATAATTCAACTCATAAATATTTACATATAAAATATTCAGGAAAACGTAGGAAACAAGAGGGGGAGTGGATTGGTTTGAAGATAGCTTATGATAATGATTTTATGCAAAATGGGCGACGAGGGATAAATTAATGACGCCATTATTGTTGCGGCTTAAGCCTTCCTTCAGCTGCATGTATATTTCATTACCTAAATAACCATTAAGGAGTTGTCTTTTGCAGTTTTGCTTTTATATTTATTTCAAACAATATCAACTAGTGTAATATTTTATAAATTAGACCCAAACTAAAGTATTGTTAACTGTAAAGATTGAAATGCCTAAAATAAAACTATTTTCATACATTGTCATCGACAGGGCCGGCCTAAACAAAAGCAGGGCCCGGTGCAAATTTAAGTTGCGGGGCCTTAGTCAAGATCCACGGGGAGAGATTTCCTCACCCCCCAAATAGTCAGACGACAAAAAATGTAAGAAAATAGTTATATATTCATAATACTATTTCTTCGTTATCAAAATGTCGATTAAATATGAAAAAAATATTATCTTAAAATCCAAAAGTTAAAATAAATGGTGTATAAGTATATTAGTAAATAGTAAACATTTGTAGAATGTATTGACGTAAGGAACAAACATAAAGGGTGGGTGCATTTTTAAATTTACTGTAAATCAGTGTTTTATACGCGTGGCGCATGAAGTAAAATTTCGAGTTTAGAAAAGCCTGAAAATTTGGTTTGGTCGCTCCGTTTCGCGGAGCGACCAAACCAAATTTTAAGGCTTTTCTAAACTCGAAATTTTACTTCATGCTTAATCTGGGATTTGAAACACTCTTTAGAAGCTTTAATTTGAAAGTTATTATAAAAAGAACGTATGTCTGAAAATTAAATTAAAAAATCGTAATATTTGTACCTAGAAAATAAAATCCCTGTATTTATTTTTTTTATTTTGTTGATTAATACACACTTTTTTTAAACTTTCAATTTAAAGCCTTTAACGAGTGTTTCCAATCCCAGATTAAACATGAAGTAAAATTTCTAGTTTAGAAAAGCCTGAAAAGCCTTTGGTTTGGTCCCGTAGCGTGTAGTAAAAAGATCGTAATATTTTAAAGTGATGTTGTTTGGAAAACTATAAATAAATCATGAATTAAAGCGTGCCATATGCAAAAGGTCGTAAGTACCAAATGACATATTTTACAGGAGAATCATAACTTGTAGTAGCACTATCGCCCCGGCATTTATTGTACAAGTAAAGCATGACATTTAGGATATATTCCGTACATAAAACGCATTACTTTAAAATTGGCACTTACGACTTTTTGTATATGGCACGCTTCAATTATTAAATCAACTCTAAAAACTCTTTCTCTTTATCTTGAACAAGTTTCACATCTTTCACGTGGTGAAACATATTTAACTATGATTTAATAAAGAAAACACTTGCATAAATTTCACTAATATTTTGGTTTTTATTCCAACTAGTTTCGACTTTGAGTCATTCTCAAGGAGGTCCTTGAGAATGACTCAAAGTCGAAACTAGTTGGAATAAAAAACCAAAATATTAGTGAAATTTAATTTCTTTATTAAATCTTTCTCTTTATGTTATAGGTAATATATTTTTATTAAATATTTCGGCGTCGTCAGTGCCCTTCCGATAGGTCAGTCTGGCACATATGACGTGTTGATTATTGAGTCCCTATTTCTGCCACTTGTAGTAGCACTATCGCCCCGGTATTTATTGTACAAGTAAAGCATGACATTTAGGATATATTCCGTATATAGAATAGAATAGAATAGAATAATTTATTGATGTTAAGGATCACAGATCTTACATAGGTCAGTACAAAAACATAGAACACATTAAAATATTAAAATAAAAATCAGAGGGTTACAGTTTTAAGGACAGAAACTCATCCCAGTCATAAAAGGCACCATCCAACAAGATTGCTTTAATTTTTGTTTTAAAAGGTTTCAGTGGTAGGACACGTAGATCAAGTGATAGGATGTTATAGAATTTGATTCCGAAGTAATTGACGCTCATTTGGCATCTAGTTAACCTTAACTGTGGCTGGTATAGGTTACTTTTTGCTCTAGTGTCATGATCATGATTTAAAATATGACTCGTATGTTTATGAATATTTTTCCTGATGTAAATGAGGCATTCTAATATATAAATGCAATGAACTGTTAATATGCCCATTTCCCTAAACATATCCCTACACTCCTCACGATACCCCAGCGCTGCAATGATCCTAATTACACGACGTTGTAATGCAAATAATCTGTGTCGGGCAGTGGAGTGGCCCCAAACTAGAATGCCGTATCTCAGATGTGATTCACACAAGGAGAAGTACGCTGTTCGTACAACATACTGGGATGCTCTTTCGCGCAGGTTTCTAATTAGGTAGGTGCTACAATTAATTTTTTTGGCTGTTTCATCAATGTGAACTTTCCACAGTAGGGCATGATCGATAACGTGAATGTTAAGAGTAAATAACATTGAAATGGTTTTTTCATTGTTAAGCGAAAGTGTGTTCGCGAGAAACCATGTTGCTGCTCTACGTTTGGCTGCCTCATTCATCAGCACACAGTCCTCTATCGTATTTGTTGATGTTAATACCGATGTATCATCAGCATACATAATCGATTTAACTGGTAGCATATAGGCATCAAAGTCGTTAACAAAGATTAAAAATAATATTGGTCCCAGAAATGACCCTTGAGGGATCACAAATGAAATATGGAGCCGGCTGGAAGCTTCATCATTATGATGGACATATTGCAGTCTACCAGTTAAATACGACATTATGAGTTTACAACTACTCGGCACAAAATTGTATATGTAAAGTTTCCGCAGCAGTTGACTATGCGAAACGCAATCAAATGCTTTGGATAAATCAAAAAAGTCGCTAAAGTAAATTCATGCCTTTCGAACGATTCGACGATATTTTCAATCAAATTAACAACAGCTGAGCTAGTAGACAAGCCTTCTCTAAAATATAACGCATTACTTAAAAATTGGCACTTACGACTTTTTGTATATGGCACGCTTCAATTATTAAATCAACTCTAAAAACTCTGTATGTTATAGGTAATATATTTTTATTAAATATTTCAGCGCCGTCAGGGCCCTTCCGTTAGGTGAGTCTGGGACCGTCGCCCCCTTCGCCCCTCCCCTTACTGCGGTGCTGCAACGACCTAACTAATAATGAAAGAGAAATACAAAAGGAAAAAAGAAGGATTGCAAGAGAGGAAAGAAATAAGGAGCATAAAGCCAGAGTAGGGTGCCAGAAACTGACAATAAATGAACAAGAATTTAAATGGAATAAAAAGGAAAAGGGGCTGGTACCTAATCAAATGTATAAATAAGAAGACGACGAAACTTAAGCAAACGGACAAGGACAGAAAAAAAGAAAACAAACAAATTAAGATAAATTTAACAAATGATAAAGCAGAGTATAGCAGCGATAGAACTTGAAAAATAGGAACATAGAATGTCAGATCTATAAATGGAAAAGAGAAGGAACTCTAAGGAGAATTTGAAGATATAGAACTAGCATTACTAGCAATAACAGAGACCCAAAAAAAAAACGGACTGATTAAAGTCAACAACGGACACATAACGATCTTCAGCAGGGTAGAAGAAGGAAAAAGAGAGGCACCAGGAGTCAGATGCATTATTCACAAATCCCTGGAGCACAAAATACACAATTGGGAAGAAAAATCAGAAAGAATATTGAAAATAGAAATGCGAGAATAAGAAAAAAAACAAAATAAAAACAATAATCATAGCGTATGGGCCAAACGAAGACAAAAAAGGAGCAGAAAAATGCTCTAATTTGGTTGGCGTTCACTTTGTGGTACATCTTCATAACAATTTAATTAAAACACTTAACATTGTTTTACCACTTTTATTTTTACTTTTCAGTGACATAGTTTCGACTACAAGCTAGTCATTATCAAACTAAGTGCCTAAAATTATGTGTACATTGTTTTTATATTACAGCATCAAAGAGAAGGGTATACATTATTTCGGTCTGGTCATTAATGAGGGGAATTTCCGGATTAGCTTGTGAATTTCCAGCGCTTCCAGTAAATCCATTCTTCGGCCTTTATCCGACAAATGGATTACTGAAAGCATGCTGTTTTTAGTGCAGGTAAGGTTGTTTTCCAATACATGTGTTGCAAAAGTGGACCTGTTGTTTTTTAAACGCAATGAATTCATATGCTCTTTAATTCTAATTTCAAAATTTCTACCAAATTGACCAATGTATGCGGTATAATACCGGAGTTTTTGTTTTTATCTATGGCAGTTTTGGGATTATGTATAATGTTGGCTATTATACTGTACGGTTTAAAAACTGTATTGACGTTACACTTTTCAAGGGATCTTTTGATTTTGTTGCTAATATTTCCAAAATATGTTAGTGGGTAAAATTTATTTTTATTTGTTGTATTTGAAGCGTAAATGAATTTTTGAATTTGTTTTAGTTCTTGTTTCGTTATTAGTGTGTCTATTAGAGCTGAATTATATCCGTTGTTTGTAGCAATTTGTTTAATTATTGAAAATTCTTTTATACGTGATTCAGTAGACAGGGATAATTTGATTGCTCTATTAATGAATGAATTTAATGCCGCAATTTTTTGATTGTATGGATGACGGGATGTGTTTGGAATTATGGAGTCGGTATATGTGGGTTTTCGAAATATATCAAATAATAGTGTGTTATTGGATTTTGTAATCGTTAAATCTAGGAAATTAATGCGGTCGTTGTTTTCTAATTCTACTGTAAATTTAATTGATTGATGAAGAGTGTTAATGAAATTAAGGATCTGATTGACTTTTCTGTCTGTACCTTTAAAGCTCAATAGAAAAAGGATGCTAGATTACTGCATAATGAACAATCTGATAATAACGAACTCTTTTTTGGACACAAAAATATACACGAGAAATGAGTAGTAGAAATAAAAAGTCCATTATTGACTATATAATAGCAGAAGCAAGAAACAGGAACTAACTACTAGATACAAAAGTAAGGCGAGGTTCAGAAATAGGAAGTAACCACTGCGTAGTCATAAGCAGAATAAAAGAGAGTACAAAAAGGGAACAAACAAGTCAAAGACCTAAGCGAAACAAAGAGTTGAACACAAGAATAATAACTAAGAAATAGAGAAACAACAGAATAATATACAGACATTTGAAATAAGTATAGAAGGAATTAAGAATGAACTACAAAACAAAAATTTAGAACAAATGTGGAGACTGTTTAAACATGCAACTCTAGAAGCAGCAGCAAAAATCTGTGCAAGAGAAAGCAAGAGAAATAAACAAACAGCATGGTGGACAGAGGACATAAAAGAGCGAATAAAACAAAAAAGATGGCATGGAAAAACTACATATGCAATAGAATAACAGAAAACTATGCCAAATATAAACTTGAAAGAAGAAGAACGAAAGAACTAGTGTCATTGGTAAAAAAGAAAGAATGGGAGGAGTTTGTAGAACAAGATAGTAAAGGAAACCAAAAACTGTTCTACAAAGCAATGAAGACGCTAAGATACAAAAGATAAACTATATTAGGAACAAAAATAAGGAAATAATAAATGAAGAAAAAGGAATAATCAAGAGATGGAAAGAATATTTCCAGAAAATGTTGCAGGGGGAGAGTGATGAAGAAGGAGATTATGTGACAAAGGAAGAAGAAAAAACAGATGACGACAAAGAACTAGCATATATAGAAGAGCTAATGAAGACCATAGGGAAACTTAAAAACGGAAAAGCTGCAGGGCACGATCAAATAACACAAAAATAACAGAAATACTGCTTAAAATCTACAACAAAATATGGGAAGTTGAGCAGATACCCAAGTATTGGCAGATGGCGCTATTTGTCCCAATACACAAAACGGGAGATAGAAAGAATTGCGACAATTACAGAGGAATAACATTACTCTGCACTAACATGAAAATTCTAGAGCAGATAATAGACAAACGAACAAGAGCAGTAACAGAGAAAACATTAGGAGAAGCACAACGTGAATTTAGAACAGAACGAAGTATCCAGGATCACATATTTACGGTGAGACAACTTACACAAAAGAGGCTACAGGAGAAAAAGAGAGTATTTCTAGCGTTCACTGACCTAGAGAAAGCTTTTGATAAAATGCCAAAAAATTAGTTATGGGAGATATTAACCAAAAACGAGTATATGGTAAAACAATTAGGATAGTTAGGAAAATCTACAAGAACAATACAAACACAGTAATACCCAAGAACAAGAGAACAAGCTTTTACAACAAAAGGTGGACTACGGCAAGGAGGAGGACTAAACCCGGGGCTGTTTATAATATACATGGACAAGATAGTAAAAGAATGCAATACACTAAGCAACGGAATAACAATAGGGCACAAAAATCTACAAAAAGTGACAATGTCGGAAGGAATATTTGTAGACAACATAGTAACATTCGCGAAGAACCAAAAAGACCTTACACAAAACTTACAAATATTGAACAAAACATTAAAAAAATATGACATGAAAATGAACAAAGAAAAAACAAAAATAATGATGATAGAAGAAGATCAGGAGGATACGGACATAGAAATAGAAGAGACGAAAATTAAACAGGTATTAGGATACAAGTATCTAAGAATAAATATAGACAGCAAAGGAACACAAGAGCCAAAAATAAACACAAATATCGAGAAGCACTAAGACCAAGATGTTTAAGTCACTGTATGGATACGAATCATGAACACTGACCAATAGGCAGAAAAGCAGGATACAAGCAGACGAAATGAAATTCGTAAGAACAGCCAGAGGAGTGACAAAAAGAGATAGTATGAAGAGCACAGATATAAGGAATGATCTAGGAATACAATCTACACTAGATTCATAGAAGAAAGACAGCTGCACTGGTGGGGATATCTGCAGAGAATAAAGGAATCACGATAAATGAAATGACAGCTAAAACACAGGGAAAAAAGAAAAGAGGAAGACCCAGAACAACATGGGATCAAGCAATGACAAGAGCAATCTGTTATTTATGTTCAATTAGTTTTTATCTTCTATTTTATCTTCTATTCTATTCTATTAGTTTTTATCTTTTTTATCTATACATCAATTTTAACGTGTTGTGTATGTTTATTTTTTATATTAATTTATTTTTACAGTAATTTTAAACCGCTTATTTTTGAAATCAATTATTTATACATTTTCTGTGATACATACTCTAATTTATATAAGCATACCTTTACGTCTATATTTATACGTATATTTTGTATTTGTTTATATCAAAAGTGCCGGATAATTTTTTTCTCTCAATATATTATGCAATGACTTGTCCTCGTAACACTGCCATGTATTTTTTGGACCAATAAATCTATTCTATTCTAAAGGAGAGCGGAAAAACATGGATAGAACAAAAAAGATATCCCAAAATAGGAAAAAATAAAAAACATTTCTATAGAAATAAAAAAACACATTTATGGTAAAGGGGTATCAGATTATGTATTTATATATATATAATCTGTTTTTATAATATGACTAATTAAATTTGACATTTCAAGAATTTAGTGGTGTGATGCAGGTTGTGTGTTTCAGGTTAGGACAAGATTAATCACATGTTATCTTGTGAATCAACTTTTAATTTGTAGGTTATGTAAAGGAAAATGCGACATTAATATGACAATTCAATTAACTCACAAAGATCACGATTACAAATGCATAAACAAGAATTTAGTGGTGTGATGCAGGTTGTGTGTGTGTGTGCGTGTGTTTCAGATTAGGTCAAGATTAATCACATGTTATCTTGTAAATCAACTTTTAACAGGTTATGTAAAGGGAAATCTGACAATATGACAATTCAATTAACTCACAAAGATTACGATTACAAATGTATTTACCTGTCACGCCTCAAGTTATTTGTATCTACTACCAATTTAATAAAGTATCTGTGAGGATCAGGTAGCATTAAAGGATCAGGTAATATTCCTTGCTTAGAAATATTTGTCTTCTTTATTATCTACCCATTTAAATTTTAAAAAAGTTCTAAATACAAGGAATTTTTCTTTAAGGTATATATGCTACGATTTTCCAATGTAAATTTTCAGACATTTGTGATCTTATTAAAAACTTTCAATCTGAAGGCTCTAACGAGTGTTTGCAGTCCCAGACTAAGCATGAAGTAAAATTTCGAGTTTAGAAAAGCCAAATCAGGCATTTCTAAACTCGAAATTTTACTTCATCCGCTACGCGTATAAAACACTGATTTAAAGTGAAGTTCAAAATATACTTCGACTTAGTTTTGAACACATGTTCATTAATTTTACAAATTTTTATATGAAATATGTGAAAGTATACTTAAAAGAAAAAATCCCTGTTTGTGTTGTAAAGTTGCAAATTGTAGCGTTTTTGAAAATCTCTGCATCGTGACAATTTATTTGACAAATTATGACTTATTTGTCACATTGATAATCATTTACCAACACCTCAAAATGTTCGCAGTAAATACACCCTAAGTTTATTCATATTAAAATAAAATAGAGTTTAAATATACATACGTTTAGTCTCAAAATTACTTGATTTTTTCTAATAATTAGAAAATATAGACTATTTGCTGATTATTACAAAAATTACAGCCATAAAATAGTTTTCAATCTTTTTAGTAGTCAACATTTATTAATACGATTTTGAATTTATTTATATGAGAAACATAAAAATAAACTGATTAAAAAGAACTTGTCGTTTCTAATCTTATAGGTTTATTCTTTACATACATATACTTTATCTTATTTGTGACGTGTCTCTAAATAAACATTTAGATAAAAATAGGAGTAAAAAAATTGGCGTTTTTGATCTTATAGATTTATTCTTTACATACTTATACTTTATCTTGTTTGTGTCGTATCTCTAAATGTACATATAGATAAAAATAGGAGTAAATATAAATGCGGAAACTTTTCGAATGCTTTATTATTTCGATATCGCATGCTATTATTCAAATAACGCGAGTTTCCCCGAATTCCGCTCTTTCCGCTGTCTAGACAAATTTGTGTTGGGGTGCTTGAAATTGCTTTCTGACATGTCATAAAAGTATTAGGCGTTTTTTCTATATACATATATTCGCTAGTCAATATAATATTATATACATGACTAGAGGGTCAATGAAAGCAAAGAAAAAATGAGGAGTAGGCTCACAACATCAACTTTTTGGAATGAATATTCTCGAGAATAAACTTAAAAGAAAATCCAATATATTTACAATATCAAATAGATTCGGTTAATACAATTGCTTTTTAGTTGATTTCATTATATTTAAAAAAAACGACGTTATTTTGTAAAAACCAATTGATAAATAAAACATTTAAAATATGTGTATGTACAGGGCAGCCCAAATTGGATGTTACTATAGGGAATCTCGGTTATTAGAAGAGATAGAAAAAATTCGATGGCGCTCTTTTTTCGAGACAAACTCAATGCCGAAAACAGAAATTAGCTATCGTCTTTTGTTTTCAAGTTATAGATAAAAATTCAATATTTTATTTTTGATTTTTATTAACATCTCAGACATTTATTGTTTTATCAAGATAAGAATTGTATGTTCTAGAGGTACTTTTTAGAGGAGAATCGAATGCAATTTACAGCTTATTTCTATCTTCATTAATAAAAGAGATACAGCCCAAAGTTATATTTTTTTAATTTCCTATAGTAACATCCAATTTGGACCACCCACCCTGTAGAGGGCAGAGCTGGGATGAATCCTCAAAGACAGGATTCGAACTACGAATCCTAATCACCTAATATGATCCGAATCACGAATACTCGAATAAAGGATTCCTAAGAGAAAAATATGATTCGAATCAAAGATTCTAATCCTCTTTTTTATATCACGGTTACAAATCCTTTAAAAATAAATTTGAATCTTTTATTTGCAACCATTAACATTTTTAATTTTGCCGTCAGTTTTTATTAACAAAAATGTTCAAACCTAATTATTTACAGACTTAATAGCTGATTATTTATTTGTTTTAGTAGATGATGATATATGAGTTATTGAACTTAAAGATAAATCAGTGTTTTATACGCGTGGCGCATGAAGTAAAATTTCGAGTTTAGAAAAGCCCCGTGAAAATTAGTCTCGGGTCGCTGCGCGACCCTCGACAAATTTTCTACGCGGGGCTTTTCTAAACTCGAAATTTTACTTCATGCTTAGTCTGGGAGTGGAAGACACTCGTTAAATTAAAATACATTATATCATAGTAAAAAGTATCAATATTGAAAATATCGGTAGTGTTCGACACCAGATATTTTAGATTTAATATTTACAAATATTTTTTGCTGTATATTATTTTTAAAGGCCTTCACCTGAGATTGATAATATTGCCAAGACTGGTTTAATGCCGGTTATGAAATTATCAATATTCACCTTTTACAAGTGGATGGATAGAAATAAACTCGACTTTAATTGTTTATTACAAAAACCAGACTTGTAGAAAAATTAAAAATCTGTTGGTTATTTCTTCAAGGAAAAAATCTCTTTACAAATTGAAAATAAATAAAAATATAAGTGCATTCTACAACTGAAATTACTTGAAAAGAACCACTACTGAAAAGTATACCCAAACAGATCAATTTTGTTAATTTAATAATGTTTTGATATAACTACCTTACAAGTGACAAAAATGTAGGGTAACCAAGTATACAAATATTATTTTCTGTTAAGTACACATGCAAATTGTCCCAGGATGGGTGGAACACTTTTTTATTGTCAACTTTACGAAAAAATATTACTGTATATAAAATCATCTAAATGTTTTTATAACAGAATGTGACCATTTTTCAAAAGTTTATCATAAGTAGAGTATAATAGCGGATACGGGGCAATTCATTCCCTTCCCGGAAGTTCCGGTTTCCACTTCCGGTTTCCGTTTCCTGTTTCCGGTTTCCGTTTCCGGTTTCCGTTTCCGGTTTCCGGTTTCCGTTTCCGGTTTCCGGTTTCCGTTTCCGGTTTCCGGTTTCCGTTTCCGGTTTCCGGTTTCGTTTCCGGTTTCCGTTTCCGGTTTCCGTTTCCGGTTTCCGTTTCCGGCCGGATGTTGATTAAATAAGATAAGATAAGGTGTTTCCGGTTATACAGGATGTAGATAAGGGTTTCCTGTTATACAGGATGTAGATAAGGGTTTCCGGTTATACAGGATGCAGATAAGGGTTTCCTGTTATACAGGAAGTAGAAAGGGTTTCCGGTTATACAGGATGTAGATAAGGGGTCCTGGCTGGTAGGAGAAAGTGGTGGTGGGAGAAAGTGGTGGAAGGTGTGAGCGTTGAATATACATTGTCGCAATAATGCAGTTTACAAATACGGAACGAGAGCCTCTAATGGATCGCATTAACAGTGCCATAGAAGCATACCACGAAAGTAAATTAACCTCTGAACACTTAAAATATTTACCAGAATATTACTTGAAGAGGTTGGAAGGTCTGGAGCTTTTAAACATCTGGTCATTTTTGCCGCTGAGATTCAAGGACAAGGAAAGATTACCCTGTTTTGAACACTACAATACGGGAAGGACCCACATCGATGGACCACCCTCACCAAAATATAAGTGTCATCAGTGTTTGAACACATCGAAAATTTCATTCCCAGGCAGTGAGAACTCCACATAGCAGACATTTCATTCCCAGTCAGTGAGAACTCCACTTAGCAGGATGTGTAATATAATGTGTGTGGTTAATTGTATCTTAATCTTATTTTTCATCGCTATATTAATATTTGAAGTAATCCAAAAACATTTTGAAGAAAACAATATCATAAAGAATATTACACAATTAATTACATAGGAATAGGTTAAGTGGATACAGAAAAAATGTTTAAGTAAATAAAAGGAAGACAATTCTAATTGCATAAATGAGTTTTATTTCAACCCTCTACAAAATATGTGTTATTAACATAATAATTTAGTGATTATCCAAGTTGCTTTACACAAATCATTAGTATTAGTATAAATTAAATTTCAGGATATGGAGTTGCCATAATATCTTTGTGTCCCCAGGCTAAAGTTTCGATGTTGTTGTGACAGATAAATCTTTTATCATCAAATGGTGATAGAGCCAATTTATTTTGTGTGTTCGAATAAATGGTGTGTTTGATTGATCTAAAAAGGTTTTGATTTTTAATAATTGTAGTCGACTTATTCAAACAATTTAAGTAATCTGACCCACTCAATTCATTAGCAATAACATTTTTCTTAACCCCTTTAGCCTTTTTAGACCATTTCCCCTCAACATTATTCGCATACATTTTAGCCCTAAGCCCCACAAATTCCTCCATAATTTTGCCTCCATTCTCATCCTTCATCAAACCCAATACAGCCTTGTTTTGTAGCGGGATACCATACTGATTATTCGGGTTAAAGTTACTAGTATCAAATAAATTAATATCGTCTTTCATGTCTGCAAAAACGTCCTCTGTATCAATTTTTAACGTTAAACTGTCCGTGTCCATGTAACATAACACAACTTTATCACCGTATTTAGCCTTTAAATGGTCATAATAAAACTGGTACATTAATAATTTGCTAAGATCTAAAACTGAAAATCCTATATATATGGGTTTATTATAAACAACTCTCAATCTATCTAATTGTATTGCCACTAAATTTTCAGTAAAAACGGAACAACATTTGAAATTTAATTTTGCAATTAAACTTTCCGCGCCTTTACGGTGACCGATATCTTCCCAATGATTCAACAACTTTACATTAACACGCTTGTCTACATTTTCCATCGTCTTGCCGAACACTGAATTATTCATAAGTTTAAAAAAGTCTTTCTCAAAATCATTTTTAGCTTGCTGACGCATGCCGGTGTTTAAATCTATGTATTTTTTTAACCAATGTGACTGTTTGAAAGAAATAACGCGGTGAATTTTAGTTAATTTCAAACCGTTTTGCAAAGCATGCTTTAAATTTCTATAATGAATTATATACTTTGATTTATTTAATAAATTTGGAATTAATTTAGTTTGTGTGAAAATTGAATTTGGTGGCACCATATTTTCCGACAGAAAAGGTAGATCGTTGTGGTGATTATGGACATTTTCTGGATACTCGATATCCACTTCCAAAATGTACCCCGTTGATGAATCATCAGACATGTTTAAAACATTTAAATTTTCAATTTCAATCGCGCTTAACCATTTAAAGTCCGCATACGGCAACAATTGAGACATTGCCCATCCATATAAATTGTTCGCATCCCAATAAGTCAGAAATGATGAAGGTCTTGAACTGTCAAAGGTGGACATGAATTTATTGTTGGCTTCAGCATGTCGCAAAGAGCATTGGCTTATACCACCTCTTATTCCCTTCCGAATGAAGTGGTGCATGTTAATGTCAGTCAATAATTCAATTTTAATGTCTGTCAATTTCAGCATGGCATCCCAAGACAAGCCAGGAGCTGTATAGTAATGAGCCGGATCCAAATTGTATGCCTTCATGCAAATATCGCGAAAGTTTTCAAAGATATCAGCCAAAAGTAGCACATCCGTCTTTAAGTATAAGTTAGAATATTCGCTTAAATTTTGACATTTGAATGTTGACCACACAGTTTGTGCATGTTCATAATCCGCCTCAGTAATATTCATATTTGTCAATGAATTATAGAATAAAGATTTTGGAGGTAATTTCGATTCAGTTAATTTGGAAAAGGAATCCATATACTGATATGGAAAGATACCTTTTTTCGTAACCAATTTAAATTGGTCATCATCGGGGAAATTTTTGTGAACAATATTTAGTTGATCCAATTTTAAATTTTTCGATAACTTGTCTAAACTAGAGGCCATAAATTTAAATGAGTCCAAAAATCTTAATTTAAAATAAATATCTCGATCAACACCATTCTTGTCCGTATACTTGTCAACTTTAATGTGTTTTGAGAATGAAATATACTTTTCCTTGTTTTGTGGAATAATGTCAATCCTGTCTGAATTTAAACCGAACTCTTTAATAAATAAATGCGAATCATAACCACTTAAATTATGGAAAAAAATTGGTAAAAAATTGGGGGTTTTATAGTTTAAATTGCACTTGGAGTGAGCGGCACCGATAAATTTTCCTGTTAAATGGCAATGATTGCGTACTTTATCACAAACGTTTAACACTTTTGAACAAATATGACACTCTTTGGCGGAATCAAATAAATACTGCTCGTCCAGCGTTAATTTGGACATGGGGATAATTGGTTTTAAAAATTTTTCATAAATAAATTTAACATCTTCACTTAATTTTTGCAAAAACACCTTAGGACAATCCATACCAGTATATGTCACATATTTATCTAAATTTGAATTATAAGAACATTTGATGTAATATGCAAAACTGAATGGAGTATGGACATGTGTAGAAAATGTAAAAGATTTGTTTGGATCCGGCTGACAGGTTTGAATCGGGATTAGGAGCGATTCAAAATCCGCGTAAACAATAAAAGGTACACGCATTTGAGAATTGAAATTATTAAACAATAAGATGTTTCCTGGAATTAAATCACCGTTTTTATTTTTAATTAAATCTGTGGTGGGCATGACTGTATAGATTTTGTTACAATCATGCTGACAATGATTATGCAAGTCGACTTCTGTGGAGAAGAAAGTCAAACACCCATCACATAAGAATATTTTAGACTTATGGCTAGACACTTGGGCGGCTATTAATCTGGACATATCTTTAATCCAAACATAGTGCCCCGTAATCCCATCCTCGATGTAGAGGAGGTTAACATGTCTGTCGCGCTTGGATTTTGTAAAATAAATCGGTCCTACCACCTCGTGTACATGTTTTTCATCGTGAAACTCTAGCCCATACACATTAATTGAAATATTATTTAAAACTTCAAATTTGGGGATTTCTTTAATTTTAAATGGCATCTCCATACCTGTTAACTTAAGCATGGTGTTATAATGAGGATACGATGAGATGCGGTGTGGTGCATTTCCATGATCCACTGGATGGAGTGCTGACATAACTGCCCATGCAAAGCAGGCATTATCCTGATTGTGGACGTTGATGCATGCTTGTTTTTTTTTAATTGATGGTGGAAGGTCCAAATATGAAGAACCGCGAATTGGAGTGTATTTATTAATATTCACTTCCAGGTGTGAAATTTGTAAAAGGGACCATCCACTATCTCGCTCCTGCAAGCGATAATAATACACTCATTAGTATGTGTGTTTTTAATTTCACTATAACAAAAATTACTTACTTGAAATTCCTCGCTCTTCGTTTGTACAACATTACACAACTGTTTATAAATTTCCTCCAGATCATCTGTAGGTGTCACAATCACAAAGCGGGTGTTGAAAGATTTGAGATCTGGCTGGTCCTCAAACCCTGGTTTGATATATCTACCAAACAGCTCAATGTTTATTTTATGAGACGAATGCAAATGATGATTCACTAAACGAACAAATTTGTCTTTACACTCTTCCAGGAATTTTGGGATATCGATGCTACCCTCAGATTGAATCCCATACGAAGCAATTCGATCACGGAAAGCTCTTGAAATGATCTTTACACCAATGTCTAAAAATTCCTGGGAAATGTTGTTTAGGTGTTTTTGTGATCTCAAGTGCCCCGTAAGAAGTTGCGTGGTGGCAAATTCCTCTTGACATTGATTACACCTTAACAGTTCAGCATGTTTTGGTGTAGGAGCACTAGTAGAGGGATTCACCTTCTTCCTCTTTGTTGGAGGAGCACTGGTAGAGGGACGATTCTTTGGACCTCTTTTAAGTGGTTGAGGTAGTGGCACTTGCGGATGAAATTTTTTAACATGTTTCACTCTATTAAAGTTCTGAGCGAACGTTGCAGAACAAAACTCACACGGAAACATTTTAGTAATACTATTATTGACGAACGGAACCGTACTAGTGTTTTCAGCAAACTGAATAGCTTTTAAGTTGGAATCACATTATATATAATGTGAGAATAGGTGGAGATTAATTTTTGTCATCAACGATTAGATGGAAGTTGTGGTGGACATTAATTAATATCATCAAAGGAAATTCAAGATTATGTGGATGTTGTGGTGGTGATTAATTTTTATCATCAACGATTAGATGGAAGTTGTGGTGGAGATTAATTAATATCAGCAACGGAAATTCAAGATTATGTGGAAGTTGTGGTGGAGATTAATTTTTATCATCAAAGGAAATTCGAGATTATGTGGAAGTTGTGGTGGAGATTAATTTTTATCATCAACGGAAATTCGAGATTATGTGGAAGTTGTGGTGGAGATTAATTTTTATCATCAACGATTAGATGGAAGTTGTGGTGGAGATTAATTAATATCAGCAACGGAAATTCAAGATTATGTGGAAGTTGTGGTGGAGATTAATTTTTATCATCAAAGGAAATTCGAGATTATGTGGAAGTTGTGGTGGAGATTAATTTTTATCATCAACGGAAATTCGAGATTATGTGGAAGTTGTGGTGGAGATTAATTTTTATCATCAACGATTAGATGGAAGTTGTGGTGGAGATTAATTAATATCAGCAACGGAAATTCAAGATTAATCTTGAATTGTTGTTGATATTAAGAATGTAATCACCACCTCCACCTATTTTCGCAATATATAATGCGATTCACACTTGAAAGTTATTCAGTGTTACGATTAAGTTTTAACCTAACAAAAAAATAATGTGTGACGAATTTACCGAGGGTACGAGGTGTGGGGAATGCCCAATTTGCTTAACAAATTGGGTAGGATTTGCATTGAAGTGTGGTCATTTATTTTGTGGGGGTTGCATCGCGAAAATCCGTAAGTGTGCGATCTGTCGGAGACGGATCTACCGTGAAAACGTGCTGAGGATTTATTTGAATAATTCCAGCCCGAGTGCGTCTTCAACAGATCGCACACTTACGGATCCTACTCCATCAACCTCCACAAGTACGTATCCTACTCCATCAACCTCCACAAGTACGGATCCTACTCCATCAACCTCCACAAGTACGGATCCTACTTCATCAACCTCCACAAGTACGGATCCTACTCCAGCAACCTCCACATCAACTCCGCTCGCCTCAACATCTTTTGCTACTGGCTTTGCGACTGGGAATTTGGGTGGTTGGGGAGGAGGCTAAGGGAGCGAAGAGTGGCAGAGAGGGGGAGGAGGCTAATACAAAGACAAAGATGGGAAGAGTGGAGGGAAGATTGGATAAGTCAAAGACAAAGATGGTTAGATTGGAGGAGGGGATACTTAGGGATGGAACCGTACATATCCGAAGATCCCTACATATCCGATAATGACACTAATGACACGGAGATTGAAATTTCGGACGATGAGGGAATATTTGATGCAGACACGGAAATTGAAAATTCGGATGAGGAACCAACGGCCCCCAACCTATTCAATCCCCAACAATACCTATTCAATCCCCAACAATATGATGAACAATTTATATGGTAAATGATCAAAACACTAGTGAAAGTTGGTAGACATCATCATTTTAAAAACGGTCCTTTTCAGGACCAACAATTTATTTATGAAATATATTTGCATTGTAAGCCAACGGTCTACGTATTAGTTTTAATCACTAAAATTATTTTTTAACTATTAGGGGAGATGTGAGTAATACTAAATAAAAACAGTAGAGTATTTTAAAATATTTTATTGAGTAAGTTTCTTAATTTCAAAATCAATACAAATTTTATTAAAATGTATATGCAAACATTCCAACATCAAAAATGAATTTTGTTTATGCTTATAAATAGAAATCCATTTTAACACATTTTTATATAATTCATTACTATTTGAATCCTTTGTACAAGATAATAAAATTGAACAATAATATGAATAAAATTGTAACGCTTTTAAATTATTCAATTTCCATGTAATAAGTTGTTTCAAACACATCAAATTACAAAATGTTTCTTCCGATATAATAACACTCAACTCCCTCTGCTCAATCCATATAGCCATAATATTTTTATATTCATTCTTGGTAATCTTGTGATCTCCGATGGTGATGGGCCTTTGTAAATTATTCAGGTTGATGTTCATAAACTGTAGCCATTCCTCCTCAGTGAAGAAGATACATGAATGAGCGCCCCAGATTTTCACAACTGGAATGAATCCTAGGGCTGGGCTTATTCCGATGCTCACGTTCTTTGTAGCCGATTTGTTTAGAGGATATGTTGATTGTCCCAAAAGTGTTAATTCAATCTTGAACGCATTATCGTAATTTGAAATTTGATTGTCAATGACATCATTGAAAGTTATTTCTTGATTTGTAGCAGACATCGTTGAATGATTCTGGACAACTAATATTTGATTGAAAATGTGTGCTTTCGTTGAATGATTCTGGTAAACTAATATTTTATTACAAAAATGTGTGCTTATATAGCGATAGTCTTATCTACATCCGGACCCTTATCTAACCACAAGCTCAAACATGCCTAAACTTGTTCAAACCAGTTCAAACTTGTCAAGGTTAAACTTGTCTGTCTTTTAAAACAAAATAGTTATTGAATAATGCTTAATTTTAAACAAAATTTGTGAAGCTGTGCAATAGATATTAAATTGGTCAACACCGTTTTTACGAACACTTTCAACTCTCTTTGAAAATTCATTAAATGCATAAGTATTAACTTTATCAAAAAAATATAACAATCCATCTGTATATCTAAATACCCCAGTGATGTTTGTTGGAATTCCAGGAAAATCATTAGAAATCAAGCCGAATTTAGCTACCTCAAATGTACATTCTTTTATTTTAAAAAAACGCCCATTATCACAAAATATATATGTTTGCCCTCTATATGTATTTACAACGCCCCGTACTCCGGTACATGTTCTAATAATTCCGATATCTATCAAATTTTTCGTATATACTAATGATAAATTATCTGGATTAATTACAAAAATTTTATCGTTTGAAAATATTGCAATGTTACCATCGAGTCTTTGATAAATCGCATTAATTTTAGTAAAGTTCTCAGGTAGAAAAGGTAACCACTGATTGATTGATTGGGGTGCGGTAATTTCATCATCATTCAATTTTTTATACCATACCCACTTTTCATATATAATAAATAATGTGTCTTCCACAATTAAATATGTATTAATATCCCGTAACAAACAAAGTTCTGGCATAATCTGATCTGTGGTTTTAACAATTGGTGTTTGTGTTGTTGATATATCGGATGCTTTAGACGTAGATGTTGAATATATTTTTGTTGTATTTTTCTTTTGCCCATATAAAGCTTGAACAGCATCAATATCATCTTGAGACAAGTCAATAATTGTTTGATTTTCTTGTGGTGAATAGTATGCGTACATGATTGATGTAATATCAAATGAATGTTTAATTCCTAATGTATGTCCAATTTCGTGTAAAAGTACTTGCAACAAACTAATTTCTGACGATGAACAATTATAATGACACCATTTTTCATCTTTGTCTAAATGTATTTCAACGTTTTTTGAATTCATTGTAGGTAAAAACGCATGTCCTAATATAATTCCTTTTCCATCTAGTTGGTAAGGACAATTTGCTTTTTTATAGCATTCATAAAATGTATGATTATATTTTTGGTATGTTATAATTATATTTGCATTTCGTCTAGATCTCGTAAACTTTAAGTTTGTGTGTTTAGACCATATTTCAAACGCTTTACTGGCTATTTCAATGTCATTGAATGAAGCTCTGGGAAAATTCCATGTCAAATCCGTAAAATTCCACTTTTCTTCTGATTGCCCCACTGTAAACTCTTGCACATCTTTTAATCCACATCTCACCCGATTCATTAAATTTATTGTTTCGTTATTCAATTCTCCATCAATGGGTAAGTTATAATATTCTTGAAACGTTTCGATAGCATTAATCAGCGATTCATTGTCTTCATTTTGTTTTAAAAAATTATTTTCATCTAAATATCCAAACTGATGTAAATATTTATTCACATCAATTTCAGAACTTGCATTGATAAAGATTAAAAGCGTGATTAATTTGATAAACATCTTGTTGCGTTGAAGGTTAATAGAAAACTAATAATAATTACCATTATTAAACATATTTATATTTTTAATAATACAAACATTTACATTTATATAGTTATAATACATTTGACTTATCTATCCAGCTATTTTGCGATTTATCTAATCCTAACCACTTGACGTACACTTTATTTCCCTTTTTCCTCAGCACTTTTTCCACTAGGTAAACATCCTTATGTTTAGTTTTTAAAAGTTCTTCAGCATAAAACGCCCCCTGGATTGGATCCCCCGAACTATCTTCTAATAGGTAAACGGTTGGATTTGAAACTTTTACATGTGCTATTTTAAATAATTCAGTTGTCCAATTCGGTGTGTAGCCTTTATTAAATAATGCTTTTTGTTTACTAATACGGACGATATCACCCACTTTAAAAATCTTCTTTCCTGCTACTTTGATATGTGAGTAAATTGTTTTTAACAACTGCTTCTCCTTATCTTTCGTCACATCACAGGGTCGCATTCCAGTTGTACTGTGTTTCCGATTATTGTAATTGGACGTAATTTCACTTAAAACATCTACCCATTGATACTTTCCACGCAAACTAAATGCGCGATAAAGATGTTCTTTTAAAGTTCTTATCACACGCTCTGCCATTGCGGCTTTCATGATTGTGTAAGTAGAATAGTGGTTAATTCCGTTGCTGTGCATTACCTTCCTAAAATGTGAGTTGTAGAATTCATTTCCTTGATCAGTTTGCAAGTTTGTAGGCGTTCGTCCATCTTTTAAAATATTTTTAAATGCATTAGCCACATTTACACCAGATTTATCTTTTAACGGAGCGGTCCATAGATATTTTGAGAAACAATCAATCACTACTAATATGAATTTAAAACCCTTGTTTTCTCTTGCATAAAGACCAAATTCGGCTAAATCTGCCTGCCACAAATCGTCTAATCCTTTGATAATTGTCCGTCGTCGTGGGAATTTTTTTCTTGCAGGTTTATGTAATTCTTTTACAACATCACTTTTTATCTTGCTCATCCTCACCTCTGTCGAATTATATGTATGGAATCCAATTAATCCCAAACAATACTGACGATTTGGATCGAGATCAATGGGAGGGTTTACCAAGTAAATCAAAATCTATCTTAGGCAGCTTTGGGAGTTTAGGTGATATTGAATGATGCACTGATGCTGGTGTGTCCGCATGTGGTATCGAAGTATGACTAATATCTATATGTTGTCGTTTTAATGCATCAACAAGTTCAGACATTCGTGTAAATGGATAAAATCTACTATTCATTTGCTCTACACTTCGAGATTGTACCAATTTTTTATATTCCTTCAGATCATTGTTTAGCATGGTGATATTTTTGGACAGTTCATCTGTCGTCGTTCTAAGTTCTACTAGTCCGGATCTAGTTTCTTCAGTTAATGTGTATTTAAGTTTGTTTAATTTATCTTGAAATTGTTCAGATTGTTCAGTATTGTATTTAAAAAGATTATTTTCAAATGTTTCAGTATTACTTTTAATAAGATTTCCAAGTTGCTCAATTTTATTATAATTGCTTTTAATAAGATTTTCACTTTTATTGAAAGTTACGTTGAGTTCATTTAATTTTGATTCAGTTTGTTTACGTTTATTATTAAAATCATTCTTGAGGGCATTATACATATTTATAGTGTTGGTTGTGCTATGATTTCTTGTTTTGCTCGCAACTGTATCCACATATTGTTTTGTAGCACAATCGTTTGAATCATCCGGATTCATGACATTTTTTAATTGTTTACTTCCAATGTCAAAATGACCATGATGTGTAATAACGAATCCAGGACCGGGAGGACCGCTAGGTCTGATCGGACCGATCGGACCGGGAGGGCCTCTATCACCTTTATAACCGGGGGGACCTGTCAGACCGTGAGGCCCGCGATCACCGGGGGGACCTGTCAGACCGTAAGGACCGGGAGGGCCTGTTGGACCGGGAGGGCCTGTTGGACCGGGAGGTCCGCGAGCACCGGTCAAAGACGTGTTGGAATGACGTCCAAACTTATCGACAGACATTATGTGAATGATGTGCAACAATTAAATTAATAAATTATATCAGCTTCTCTCAGTTCTTCCTCGATCGATGCAATTTCATTGTCGTGAGAATTATTTCCAGCTCGTCGTGACGCATGTAATAACCATAATCTTTCAATTAATTCATTAGGATCATCCCAATATGTATATCTGTGAGTTTTATTTTCTACTATTAAATTTGAATCGAAACCACGACCGCCTTTAGACCTGTGCGAGCTTGCTTCAGACTTTGATCTGTGTTGTGAATGTGGCAACAATGGTTTAATAATATTTCTATATTTGTGTGACCGAGTGCCCTGAAGTTGTTGCCCAGGATTAAAATGTCGATGTAATGAATTGGTTCTTTTAAGAATATCCACATAATTTATTCGATCTGCTTCCTTGTATGCTACAGGATCCTTTCTGAATAGTAATTCATATAGACCAGAAGTGCCGATATATCTAACTCCGTCAATGATTAAATCATTTTCATCTAAATCAATGTCAGTATTGCCAATTTTAAATTTAGCATTATCCTGATTGAAATTTATACCATGAATTGTGTCAAAGTCATCACCCCCCTCATTTATTAATTTTTCCACATATTGTCTTGGTAAGGCGGCGAATTGATCCAAATATTCCCGAATTATCTTAGAATCAGGTTGAGAAATTGTTGAAATATTTTGTTCCGACGGTTCGTGTGTAAAAACGTCTCCATCATCTATAAAGTCCAACCTTTTTGGCTTTTGTTTGTATTGCGAAAAGGGAGATGAATGAGCAATCTTATCAACATGAATAATATTACTAAAATCATATTTTTCCTGGATTTTCTCATTTTCTTGTTTTATTTCTTTATTTTCTCGTTTTATATCTTCATTACTCTTAATTATTTCTTCGTTAGACTTAACTAAGCTTTGTAAAGGTTCCGTAATTGGTTGAAAAAAAATTTTCAATCTGTCATCATCTTCACTACGATTTAATTTTAAAGCCAGCACTTTTTTTCTAATATCCTTTTGAACTTGTATTAGTTTCTTTTGAATGTTGCTCATATTAATGAATGAGCCTCTTTTCCTAATGAGCCTCTTTTCCTAATGAGCCTCTTTTCTGAATGAGACTCTTTTCCCAATGAGCCTCTTTTCTGAATGAGCCTCTTTTCTGAATGAGCCTCTTTTCTGAATGAGCCTCTTTTCTGAATGAGCCTCTTTTCTGAATGAGCCTCTTTTCTGAATGAGCCTCTTTTTATAATGAGCCTCTTTTCTGAATGAGCCTCTTTTCTGAATGAGCCTCTTTTCTGAATGAGCCTCTTTTTATAATGAGCCTCTTTTCTGAATGAGCCTCTTTTCTGAATGAGCCTCTTTTCCTAATGAACCTTTTGACGTAACACGCGCAACGTTTGTTGTTATAATGATGAGAGTGGTTGCTTAGTCTATGATTATATACTCATCGAATCCATTGCGGTACCTACCCACATCAGAATCTTTATCTATTGTAATAAAACCATATTTTTCTTTCCAACACTCTGCACACAAAGACTTGAATTTTTCAAAAGTCATATCACTACTTACGTGATCAGTGTAAACGTGTTTTAGGTTAAGATCATCCTGTTTAAATAATATAATTAAATTTGCATTATCACGAATCAAGTGTTTAGGTATGCGAGTATATGTCTGGCAAAGGTAGAACGAATCAATGTTATTGTGTCTACCCATACTGAAATATTCACGGATTTTATCCTGCTTATCACATGCTACATCGTCAAAAATAAAAATTGAGTTTTCCTTAGCTTCTTCAGGGCTAATTATTTCAGCATTCTCTCTATACGGGAAATATTCAATCTCTGGTATCCCACTAATAATATCTTGCAAGTATTTATATTTTGGTTGATAAAGAGACTTTGAATAAATGTAAATGTTTTCAAATTTCAATCCGTTTACATTAAACAAGAGTGTTAACATTGCATTCGATTTGCCACAGTTAGATGGGCCGCAAATAACTGCTCTAATAGAATTTGGTAATAGATCGCCATGTTTTTTCTTATTATTTTTTAACACATCCCCCACTACGTTGTCAAAATTTGTTACAGTAAGAGATTGTTTCTGTTTAACAACTTTCATCGTACTGTCACCAACGATATCTTTCAGGGGCTATATATAGAGAAGCAGTGCTGATGAACGCTCAAATGATTGCGTACAGCGGCAGAGGATTCATCAATTCCATAATCAACAAGTTACCCATTGAATTACATATCCCCGGCTATCAGTACTGTGGACCTGGCACACACTTGGAAAAACGGTTAAAAAGAGGTGACCCCGGCATTAATCCATTGGATGCGGCCTGCAAACAACACGACATTGCTTACTCTGAGAATAAGGATATTAGCGAAAGACATAAAGCGGATAAAATCTTGGCGGAAGCTGCGTGGAGTAGAGTAAAGGCTAAGGACTCTAAATTCGGTGAAAAAGCAGCAGCGTGGGCAGTTACCAACGCGATGAAGATTAAGACAAAAACGGGAATGGGTATTAAGAAAACAGCTTTGAGAAGTGGAGTAGTTATGAAGGCTCGGAAAGCTATAAAAAATTTTCGTCGAAAAATTGATAAGCCTGGAGGTGTTAAAGAAAGTAGCAAGATTGCATTATCGGCCGCAAAGATTGCTGTAAGAGCTGCTGGTGGAAAAAAGAGGATTCGAACTCCTAGAATTATACCTATTCCAAAGCAGGGTGGTATTTTGCCACTTATCCCGATATTTGCCGGTTTAAGTGCTCTCGGAGCCCTCACTGGTGGAGTCTCCGGCATTGCAAAGGCAATAAGCAGTGCCAAGGACGCTCGATCGAAACTTGAGGAATCACAGCGGCATAATAAAACGATGGAGGCTATAGCTCTAGGCAAGCAGGGAAAAGGTCTATATTTAAAACCATATCGAAAAGGAATGGGACTCTTTCTAAAACAGCACAAGACAAAAAACTGTTAAACTCGCTACCCAACCGCGCACTAACCGATACAGACTTGCTAAAAGGGGCTCGAAACGTGAAACATTTTAGAGGAGTGTTTATGCGTGATTCACTACCATCTAAACCTCTTTATATAGAAGCGGGTATTATTAACTTGGATTCCCAGGATGGTCGCGGTACGCATTGGGTGGCTTATAAAAAAGTATGCAATAGTGTTCAGTACTTTGATAGTTTCGGAAATCTTCCACCACCTATGGAAGTAATTAGATATTTTAAAAATTGTAAAATTAGATATAATCATGATCAATATCAGACCTTTAATACGTACAACTGTGGACACTTGTGTATAGAATTTTTATATAAATAAATAAATTTTTTCTAAATGTGTCAGTCATGTCTCAGACCTTCACCTTACAAGGTACAAGCAGTGTACTCTCCACAAACTATTATCCTCCTATAGAACTTGAACCAAATCGACAGTACTGTTTGGGGTTAATTGGACTTCATACATATAATTCAATACCAAATATTGAATTCGGTGTTAATAATAAATTTATTTACGGCGATAAAACAGTTAATATACCTACGGGCTCATACGAGGTTACAGACATTGAAACTTATTTGCAAAAACAGCTGTTTGGTGATAAGAAAAAAGAGGAAGTTGATAAACTATTTTCGCTTAAACCCAATAATAACACCTTACAGTGTGAACTTAAAAGTAAATTCGATATAGATTTTACATCTGATAAAACTATTGGTAAATTATTAGGGTTTTCGAAAAAGCTACTAAAGGCCGGTCAACTACATACATCAGATTTACCCGTGCAAATAATTAAAGTAGATAGTGTACGAATTGAGTGTAATATTACTTCAGGTGCCTATTACGACGAAAAATTATCACATACGTTGTTTGAATTTAGCCCCTCAGTTGATCCTGGCTTTGCAATAAATATAGAACCAAAAAATATATTATATCTACCGTTAAATACTCGTGATAGGATTGATAATATTACTCTTAGAATTATCGATCAAGAAGGCAAATTAATTAATTTTAGAGGAGAAAATATTTTGATTAGACTAGAATTAAAAACATGGGGATAGTTTTTGATAAAAACGATAGGACATTTGTCAATCCCGTTATTCAGAGTTCATCCCTCAAACAGATAACACGTATTAATCTGTCAAGGTTAACCTCCCTTGGATATAGAATTAAAAACTATGGAAAACGTTTTCGAACAAGTGCGGTATGATGATCGCATCAGTAAATATCAATACCACACTTATCAGCCTAGAACTACAAACTTTGAAAATAACGATGAAATTCGAATAACAATTCAAAATCAAGACATTTACACCTTTCCTGGAAACAGTTATATTTACTTGAGTGGTGAGGTTGAACACAATCTCACTGCTGGTAAAAAATTTGAGTTGGTTACAAACGCGTTTGCTTTCCTATTTGAAGAGATAAGGTATGAATTAAATGGTGTGGAAATCGATCGAACCCGAGACTTAGGGATCGCGAGTACTTTGAAAGGATTATTATCCTATAATGATTTTGAGGATATGAAAGAATTAGGGATAGCTGGATGGGCTAAAACTGGACATATTAAAACATATTTTCCCAACAAAAATTTTTATGCACTGATACCTCTAAAATGTTTATTGGGTTTTGCTGAGGATTATCAAAAGCTGATTATTAATGTTAAACAGGAATTGGTTTTACTTCGCTCCTCTAGTGATGTAAACTGTTTTGTGTGTGATGATAGTGCTCAAGTTGTTTCACAAATTAAATTTAAACTGAATAAAATTGAATGGAGAGTACCACATATTCAACTGAATGATGATTTAAAACTGAAACTGATGGAACAAATTAAAAATGATACAAATATTTTAATTCCATTCCGAAAATGGGAATTACATGAATTACCAACCTTGAAAAAATCTAGAGATGATATATGGGCCGTTAAAACCTCGAGTAGTTTGGAGAAACCAAGATATGTAATTGTAGCCTTTCAAACAAATAAAAAAGGTGTAGCTAATGCGGATGCAACAAAATTTGATCACAACAATATAAGGAACATAAGAGTTTATCTCAATTCGGAATCATTTCCATATGATCACTTGAATTTGGACTTTAAAAGTAATGATTACTTGACTGTCTACAACATGTACTGTCAATTCCAGCAGAGTTATTATAATCAAATAAACAAGCCCTATTTATCATTCACTGATTTCAATAATTGTGCTATGTTTGTATTTGACGTGTCCAAGCAAAACGAGAGTGTAAAATCTTCAGCGGTGGACCTGCGCATTGAGATGGAGGCCACTGAAAATTTTAAAGATAATACCCGAGCATACTGCCTCATTTTGAGTGATTCTCTTCTTGAGTACACACCTATTTCGGGAATTGTTAAAAAGATAATTTAACAAGTTTGAGCTTGCGGTTAGATAAGTCTATCGCTATAAAAGCAAACATTTTTCAATACAATATTAGTAATCCAGAATCATTCAACGATGTCTACCACAAATCGAGTATGCTTTGACTTGATCCCTGTAACATTTACATACACGTTAGATGTCAGTGACGATGATATAAACTGGATGCAAGAAACTCTTAATAGACTTCGTTTCAAGAGACGGGTTCGTAATATGGAAAAAGTATTAAGTCCAATACTCTTAGGGAGAATTACATCACCACCAACACCTCCGCCGCCAAAAGTCTTGTTTATAGACATCCAGGGTTTCAACATACCCGACTTTACCCCGAAAGAACTTGCTGCCACCTATGATGGTAAACATCCCATCGTTTACGTCTTCAAGCCTCCTACACCATTTCGTAATCTCAGCTTGGACTCTAAGAAACAAGTTAGATGGTTGGAAAACAATTATCACGGGATCCCATACAGCACAAATGGTAGTGATTTAAGTGAATTACCAAAACTATTTAAAAAACTATCTGCGGATATTGTGTATGTAAAGGGTAGTCAAAAATTTACTTACTTGAAACAATTTTATGATAATGTTGTAAATTTAGAATTTGATGATCAATGTCCTAATTTTAGTAAAACTCTGCATGCTTGTCAATCACATAGGATTAGGTTTAGTATGTGTAGTATTGTAAATGTAGAAAAGTTGTTTAATTATGTAAAGAATAATAAAAAATAAAAAACAATTTTTATTTAAATATATTTTTATTTAAATTTTATGTTCATCCCAGGAACCTTAATACCCCCACAAATAACACATACAACTATTACAATAAATAGCACAAATCCTGATGATAATATAAAGGTGGTATAATTCATTTTAACTGTCGGTAAGTTGTCACCACCTGGGAATGAAATGTCTGCTATGTGGAGTTCTCACTGCCTGGGAATGAAATTTTCGATGTGTTCAAACACTGATGACACTTATATTTTGGTGAGGGTGGTCCATCGATGTGGGTCCTTCCCGTATTGTAGTGTTCAAAACAGGGTAATCTTTCCTTGTCCTTGAATCTCAGCGGCAAAAATGACCAGATGTTTAAAAGCTCCAGACCTTCCAACCTCTTCAAGTAATATTCTGGTAAATATTTTAAGTGTTCAGAGGTTAATTTACTTTCGTGGTATGCTTCTATGGCACTGTTAATGCGATCCATTAGAGGCTCTCGTTCCGTATTTGTAAACTGCATTATTGCGACAATGTATATTCAACGCTCACACCTTCCACCACTTTCTCCCACCACCACTTTCTCCTACCAGCCAGGACCCCTTATCTACATCCTGTATAACCGGAAACCCTTTCTACTTCCTGTATAACAGGAAACCCTTATCTGCATCCTGTATAACCGGAAACCCTTATCTACATCCTGTATAACAGGAAACCCTTATCTGCATCCTGTATAACCGGAAACCCTTATCTACATCCTGTATAACAGGAAACCCTTATCTACATCCTGTATAACCGGAAACACCTTATCTTATCTTATTTAATCAACATCCGGCCGGAAACGGAAACCGGAAACGGAAACCGGAAACGGAAACCGGAAACGAAACCGGAAACCGGAAACGGAAACCGGAAACCGGAAACCGGAAACGGAAACCGGAAACCGGAAACGGAAACCGGAAACGGAAACCGGAAACGGAAACCGGAAACGGAAACCGGAAACCGGAAACGGAAACCGGAAACCGGAAACCGGAAGTGGAAACCGGAACTTCCGGGAAGGGAATGAATTGTCCCCGTATCCGCTATTATACTCTACTATCATATACAGGGTGTTCAGTACACATGCAGATTGTCCCAGGACAGGTGAAAGACTTTTTTATTTTCAACTTTACGAAAAAATATTACTCTATATAAAATCATCTAGATGTTTTTATAACAGAATGTAACCATTTTTCAAAAGTTTATCATATACGCAGTGTTAATAAAATAATTAAAACTTCTGACGGGTGTCTCCACTCCTTCTTTAAGCATGAAGTAAAATTTCGAGTTTAGAAAAGCCTGAAAATTTGGCTCGGGCGCGTAGCGAAGCGGAGCGACCGAGCCAAATTAGGCTTTTCTAAACTCGAAATTTTACTTCATGCGCCACGCGTATTAAACACTGATTTCAAGTAAAGTTAAAAATATACAACTAACGCTGGACATTTTTCAAGTTTAAGTAACCGAATATGCATTCATAAATAGTGAATTATATGAAAATTTTAAATATTTAAATTGTCGATAATTCAATATTTGTTTAAAAATATATTTTAATATGAATAATTTTGTGATTTAAATATTCATATTAGAATATTCGACTATTTGAATTAATCGCATTTGAATCCCAGCCTTAATAGCTATGATTCGAATTATTTGGTAGGATTTGAATCCTTTATTAGGATTCGAATCCTTTTATAAGGATTCGAATCCTTTTATAAGGATTCGAATCACCTACCTCTGGATTCGAATACGAATCCTTTAAAAAAAAATATATAACGAACCCGGATCACGATTTCATTTTCGCTAAAGTATTCGAATATCTCTTTTGAATCCTCTAAAAGGATTCGAATCTGGGAATCGAATCCTGAATGATTCGAATCATGCCCAGCTGTGGTACAGGGTGCAGCATTTTCGATGGTTTCTTCAAGTAAAGTACCATAAATATAAATGACACACAAAAACTAATATATATTCTTATTTAGAGCATATTTCATGTGCCTAATCACAATTTGTCTACCTTCAATTGTTTTCGAGTCATACGTGAAAACTCAAAATTTGGCCATTTTGAAATATTAAAATAACTTCTTTATTTTAAAAGATATTGACATGCGGTAAAAACGATCTTTTGACATTTTTTTTAGTAGAATATCTTGATCACATCAAATTTTATCTTTAGTTTAACCTTTATGAGCTATAACATAAGGTAATGTTATTTTAAATACAAATCATAGTTTGCCTTGACTTCAGTTGCTTGCGTTTTATATTAGCTTTCCAAAAATATCGTCAGCGTATTCTACTTAAAAAGTGCATATGAAACACCATGTCAATATCATTTTTAATAAAGAAGTAATTTCAATCATAAAAATGGTACTTTACGTAAAAATACCATCAAAAACCAAATCTAACAATCCATTTCTTCTTAAAGATTATCCCTATATACAAATTCCTTCCTCTGCTCCAATAAAAAACCAAGTGGTAGTGGTGAGATCTGAAATAAAATTAGGCAAAGCCAGTCCCCCAAAAATAAATCACACCATGAACGAGTGTCTGCATGGCACCATTGAATAATCCTCTTTTATCCTACACATCTTCCTTGTCTATATACATCACTCCTCCCCTATCAAGGATACGATATTCACCAAAGCCTCCCTGTTTAACCATGTTATCATAATCGGTGACTTTAATGTTAACAAGCCTAAGCCAACACAGCTGTCCTCCTTCATCTCTAACTCCAACTTTGTCCGTATACATACAGATCCCACCTTTATAATGTCCCACAATCAATCCTCTACCCCAGATGCCCTACTATGTATGAGCGATATACGACACCTTATCCAAGACCTACAACTAATCCCTGATCTTGGCTCGGATCACCTAGCCATTAAATTTTTGATGTCATTAGACCCTCCTATCCCCCCTCCTATCCCCCCTCCTAAGACTATTTATAGACACAAGGACTGTAACTTAGACAAGGTGATAGAGGACATGACTAAATTTATAGAACACCATCAAAATATCACTCCTGCATCCATATCCTTATTTACCAATAGTTTATCACTATCAATAAAACAAAACACTCCGACGTATACCAAAACACCCTACAAATAACCTCTCCCTAAATACATTTTTTGACTGATCAAATATAAACGACAACTTTACAGGGACATTAAACTGAAGCGTGATAACATTAAACTGAACCGACTCTTGTTTGTATGCTGCAATCAGTCGGTGTATGTCTTCACCGACTGATTGCAGCATACAAACAAGACCTGTGAATAAAGACACGCAATGACATTATCGAACAGGACGGTAAACAATTCTGGGACGAAATAAAAAACTCAGCGAATATCAAAAAACGGACTACCTACAATATATTCAAGACCCGACTACACACACGACGATAACAGACGACCAAGCAATTGCAGACACATTTGCCAAATATTATTAACAGACATACATTATGACAGACAACGACATTTATGACAAAAATGTTCTTAAATCTGTTAATGACTGGTACAGCACTTTTAAAACAAATATCCTTTCTTTTACCACTCATAATGAAATAACGAAGGAAGATTATTAGGAGCTGCTACACAAAGGTAAAAATACCACTCCCAGTTATGATGGCACCCCTAGATGTATATTGAAATCCCTTCCTGACAGCATACATGAGTACATTATCCTTTTATTTAACAAGATATTTACCTCCCTAACTATACCAATGGAGTAAAGAGGGATCCCCCTCACAAAACTGGTAACGATTCATCTTTAGTCTCAAGCTATCGTCCAATTACTCTTTTTCCGGTCCTTGGTAAGTTATTTGAGTCCCCTATCCAGAAAAAACTGTCATCCCTCATCCTCGATCGCATCCCTATGTACCAATTCGGTTTTATTGAACACCGCTCTACCTCACTTCCATTAACAATCCTTACATCGAATTGCCAAACAGCCCACCTCGAAAACCAGAAGTCAGCCATCGCATTCTTAGGCATTCAAAAAGCATATGACAGTATAGCACCGAGGCATGTTGTTTAAGTGCAATTCGATAGGCATCTCTCCTAATTTAATTCATATCCTCGACAGTTTCCTAACAAACCGATATCTAACAATCCGAATCCGAAAGTGCCATTCCCAATCATTCACTCCCTAGCAAGGGCTTCCCCAAGGGTCACCACTGTCTCCTATATTATATAATGTATTTGTCCACGACCTGTACAACCCCGACCCATTATACTTTAATCCCTCCGTGTATCTCCTCCTATATGCGGATGACATCGCATTAATAGCCCACGCTCCCAACATTTCAAAAGCGTTAAACACTCTGCAAGTGCGAAATGGAGAATATCCATAAACCCAAATAAAACGCAACTCCATATCCCCTTCCACCGCCCCTCAAATTCTCCATACCATATTTTAATTAATAACCACCCTATCTCACCATCTCCCCATTGTAAATACGTAGGTATAACATTCGATCCAAAATTTACCTTTAAAACACATACCCGAAACCTAAAAGCTAGCATAAAGGGCAGGGCTCGGCATTTCAGGGCATTGACATACAAAAATGAGGGCATTACCACAAAAACCGCTGTCCATATATACGCCATGATATGCCGTCCCCTGCTCGAATATACTGCTATCCTGTACCACAATTCCCGTACCGCTGTCCTGAACAACATCGAAGTTGCAGAACGCTCTGCTCTTCGAGTCCTAACCAAAATCAGACACCCAAATAATCCCTTACATAACCCTCCAAATGTACTCTTGTATGAAATGTGTAACATCCCGCCAATTACAGAACGCATCGAACTCATATCCTTAAAATTTGCAACTAATCCTTACATACCCAACATTATTAAACACCTCTGTATACCCCGTAATCCCTACATTCAACCCAAATTCAAGTTCCCAGCATCAACGCTTCACCAATTCATCTCATCTAATCATTTGGACTTAGACAACGACGTTAACGATCATGACCTTTGAAAACCGACATTTACCTGACAATGACAGGCTGAAAGACTCCTGGTCGATAGCCATTTTATGAATTTTGTTAATTGTTTTTTAAATATATTTCTATTATTTGTTTTCAATATTTAATTATAATTATATTATGTACATAATTCATAAATAAAGATGTTTAGTTAGTTAGCATCAAAAATGCTGCTCCCTGTGGATATTTAATTGATTGATTTATATAGGTACGTTCAATGAATTTAATCCTTTAATGATCAAATATCTAATACTTCCATATTTTACTTACTTTTAGAGCAGCATTTTTACGAATTCTACTTAAGTGTTTATTTTTTAATTATAAGTAAAATTTACTTGAACGCAATATTTAAATAGAATTATAGAAGCGAAATTAATTAGCATTGATGAAAACGTACACAAGAGAGGTTATTAATATCAGCATCGGTTGTGACAATAAAACACGAATCGTGTCAAATGGCAACAGCAACAGTGTTAGTTTGCGGGAGATGCAAATTATTCAAATGGGACAAGGATAACGATAGAACTGACAATTAGCGAGGGCTTCGCGCCGATCATTAATAACGGCCCATCACATAATTCACGTAAAGCCCCCTTTACTGCAACGTTACGTTTTAAATTGATCGATCCATACTGCTATAAAATTACTGTTTCAATTTAAAGAGAAAGAGTAAATGAATTACCAAATAATATTCGTTCTTTTATAAATTTAAATCTTTATTAGGAGTTACCGAATGGCTAACTCATCTAAAATTTATAATCACTCGTTATCTAGAATTATTACAAAAATTCAATCTGTATGCTAAAGAGAATAAGAAATGGAATAATTCCAACTTTCCGATATAAATATTTAAAAATCCGTAGTGTGCATATCGATCGTTGGAAAGTTGTAAAGCGCTTGTGGGACTGTGTCCAACCGTAAAACCATCTACAAAATTGTTCCGTCTCATTTTTGAGTAACACTGCCGCTGTTTATGATTTATTAATATTTTATTAAGTGCGTGTTTCCCCTCTCTCCATGTCTCGTTTTAAATTCATGCTGTGGCCCGGAACGTGGAAATATACACAAAACATAATATTGCAATAAGTTGGCGACAGAATGTAAAAATATATGAATAAGTTATTTTTTTGTTTGTTTAAAAATAAAATGTTAGCCCATTCGCATACAATGTCGGATAAGACACGTCAGAAATTACGCTCGAGATGTAAATAATCCAGGAACCAAGTTTTTGCAATAAAATCCCACGACATTTATTTTAAAATACAAAAAAATCATTTACATTTTTATTAATAAATATTTTATTTGATACAGGAAATTTGTCTTTAAGGTATAGGTAGTGATGTAAAATTACCGGTATTTTATTATTGGGTAATATTCTCGGTAATATTACCCGGAACGTGATAACAATTGGTAATATATAAAATTACGAAAATGTTTGTCGTGTATTTTCGTAATTTTATATATTTATGCTAGAAAAAACTGATAATAAATTTTGTTTACATGATTTTTAAGCAATGAATATAGTGTACCTTGAAACAAAATTGGAATTTTAATATTGTTTATTGGTTTATACTTAATCCGCGTGTTGCTTTAACTAGTTTATTATGCATTCGCAGTTCGTTATTATTTTAAATGCAACTTTAATATTTAATAAATACTTTTTTTCTTGGGAAAAGAATACTAACATATTAACGGCCGAGCTAATTATAGAGTTAACTCTAAAAGTTGATTTTAGGTAAAGTAAAATTTCGAGTTTAGAAAAGCCTTAAAATTTGGTTTGGTCGCGTAGCGCTACGCGACCAAACCAAATTTTCAGGCACTGTATTTGCTAGGCTTACAATTGCAAACGGACGAACGAATGTGGCCTTCATCCAACCGCCGTTCTAGGAAAATTCATTCCTCTCACAATGAGCGTAAACTTCATTAAAACTTCCGCGTTACTGACTTTTCCCAAAGAACGACAACTCTGCGTCATTGATAAAGGTTATTAGTGCAATAGCGATGGAAGTTATACGAAAAAAAAAATATGACGATTGTTTTAAACCGTTCAATATAGAAAAGCTTACAAGAAGAAGAAATTAATCAGTTTTGAGACCAGCTTTACCGTGGATGCTAGAAAAAATAAAAATGGGAAACGTTCATATTTCCAATGATTTGGCAATGTATACCACTTGTCCGCATAAAACTTTCGAGGATGCAGAAACCAGTTCCACTGCTAGTGACGATCAAGCAAGCATCTGTGAGTGAAATATCTTCTACTGATTCTTATGAAAAGTTTACATCGGCAAAAAGATCAGTTGATATTTCAACTTTTAACAAAAGTTTAGTAGGATAAGAAGCATCGCCTATCACTAAGAGAATATTATCACCAAAAAGTACCCCGAAGGCAAATTGCAAAAAACACTTGCTTCCAATATTTTTTATCTTGAAGAAGAAATCGAAACGAACAATGAAACAACAGCACAAGAAATCATAGATAAACTGAAGAAGAAGTTTCGTGCAATAAAAACGGTTATGTATTTGTAACACTATTTCCTGGTTATTGAAATCACGATTAAATATGAAAAAGGTAATATCTCAAAATATAACCGTAAGAAAAAAATCAGCTGTTAACAATATTTAACAGTTGGTCGTTCGCCAACATTCGTGAACATTTTGATGCCTCCAACCACTGCAAAACCATTGAAAAAAAAACACTACCAAAGAATACGAAATTTTATCCACTCCTAATCCTAAGAGTGGTCAAAAGTTAGATGAAGTTACACAAAACAAAGTTATACGGCCTTATGCATAGTCCGCCAATCGCGAATAACGTGTAACTAACTAACGTGTAACGTGTAACTACTAGCGCTAATTGGAAGCAATTAGCGCTAGTAGTTGTCTAAATTTTTAATTACACCATACCCCTAGTTTAACATTTGACTATACGTAACCTCAAGCGTCATTCGCGTAATTGTGAGCGTCCAAGTTCTGTGTTTCCTAGAATAAGTCGCATAATGACAGGCAAACAAAATTAAGTGACCGTTAAAGGGAAATAAAATATAACGAAGGAAAAGAATAATACTCAGCAATTTAAAGGAGACATATCGTAGTTTTAAATAAACACATGATGTAAATTTAAAGAACGGCTTTTCAAAGTTTTGCGAACTGCCACAAAAACACTGTGTACTTCCTGGAGCCAGTGGGACTCATGCAGTATGTGTTTGTGTAATACACGAAAGTGTGAAGTTATTACTGGACGGAGCAAAATATAAAACAATTAACAGCCGACACACCACAGCCATTGAACCACTATAAAGATTGTTTGGCTTAAACTCTGAGTAATTCACTATCAAATGATTGTCATCTGATGTGGTGTGTAAATTATCCATGTGCGAGTTATTTGGTAAAGCGACTTAAGCAACTATTCAAAGAAGAGCTAGTCGACAATGTCACATACAGACAGTGGGTATCTGTCGATAGGACCAATCTTGAAACCTTACAATCAACTGATAAAGAATTTTTAGAAAAACTACAAACTCAACTAAAGTCTACGATTTCGCTTTTATCGCCCAGGAGCAGTCTAAGTATTATTCAGCATTAAAGGACACAAGGAGGATGTTTAGTAATATGCGATTTTTCCAAATATTATGCATTAATAATTCATGATAAAATTCAAGGAATACATTGGAACAACGACCATGTGTTTTGGTATGCTTAAAATGCATTGGTATGCTATGTTTTTTTACCCATTTACCTCGAGTCTTTGTTGTTCAAATATCTAAGATTTGTAATTATATATTTGACCCCTAATATACCGGGTGTTAAATTGATTGAGTGAGTTACGTGAAGATCGAATTTAATTGATAAATAAAGCACTTATAACCTTTCTTCACACTTTAATTTTTATTCCATATGTACATTTCGGACACAATGTGACCATTATCAATAGATTAATACTAACTAACAAAACTAAAATTTAACACATATATACACAAACGATTACATACAAAGCGGTGGGAGTGAAGGCAAGAAATTAGGGAAAAACATAATTAACAATTCCAAGAAAAAATAAGGGTTGCGGTATGGGCGGGATAAGGGTATTAAGGCTATTCGGTATGGACAGGATAAGCGTATTGGGGAAACCCGAATTAAGGTGTACAAATTAAATCTAATAAGGTATTTTGGAGTAGGCTGAGATCAAAATTCATTAAATAATTTTCGGATTTTTTCATTTCGATAGCTTCAAGCATATTTAATTGATAATTCGACGAATGCTTTAGTAATTTGATATTTTTAACAGTGATTTTATGACCGGTCTCGATTATGTGGTAAGCTACCGCTGATTTATCTTGATTTGGATACGTGCGTGTGCTATATGTTCTTTAAATCTAATTCTTAGGTTGCGTTGCGTTTGACTAATGTACAACTTTTCACAGTTACTACAACTAATTGAATAAATACCTGATTGGTCTAATTCTTCTATTTTGTTGAATGTATTCCCTGATAAATGGCTAAGTTTTGAATTAACATAGAAGGCTGGTGTTAAGTTAATTTTTTTATATAATTTATTAATAATAATTTTTTTATATAATTTATTACACAAATAAGACAATTAACTTTGTTTGTATAACTGAGGATTTTATTGTGACTATAGTTTCGACAACTTTAACTTGTCATTATCAAACATATACTATAGTCTACTATACTATAGTCTATAGTCACAATAAAATCCTCAGTTATACAAACAAAGTTAATTGTCTTATTTGTGTAAATAATGATGTATAACGAAGTAGAAGTCTCCACAGTGAACAGTTTGATATAATTTATTAATAATAAACTAGAATTTAACATTTTTAGAAAACCCACACATATTTTTAATTATCTCCATGCTAATTCTTATGCTCCAATGAAGTACAAGTTAGCAGCTTTCAATAGCCTCATCCACAGAGCCTTTAGCTTACCTTTATCCACCAAAAATAGGGAAAATGAATTCAATGTTAAAAGAAAATGAATTAAAAGTACACAACATCGCGAGAAACCTTCAATACAATAGTCATACCATCCAAAAATTAATTAACAAACATGTTTTTAAAAATAAACTTAACAGTACCACATTCTTAACACCTATCAATTCCAATAAAGACAAAAAATTCGTGCGACTTATATATTCCCCTACCTCAGAAATCTATTTTAATAAATTATATAAAAAATTTAACTTAACACCAGCCTTCTATGTTAATTCAAAATTTAGACACTTATTAGGGAATATATTTAACAAAATAGAAGAATTAGACCAATCAGGTATTTATTAAATTAGCTGTAGTAACTGTTAAAAGTTGTATATTGGTCAAAAGCAACGCAACCTAAGAATTAGATTTAAAGAACATATAGCACACGCACGTAATCTAAATCAAGCTAAATCAGCGGTAGCTAACCACATAATCGAAACCGGTCATAAAATAACTGTTAAAAATATCAAATTACTGAAGCATTCGTCGAATTATAAATTAAATATGCTTGAAGCTATAGAAATGAAAAAATCCGAAAATTATTTAATGAATTTTGATCTCAGCCCACTCCAAAATACCTTATTAGATTTAATTTGTACACCTTAATCGGGTTTCCCCAATACGCTTATCCTGTCCATACCGTATAGCCTTAATACCCTTACCCCGCCCATACCCATACTCTTATTTTTTCTTGGAATTGTTATGTTTTTCCCCAATTTCTCGCCTTCACTCCCACCGCTTTGTATGTAATTGTTTGTGTATATATGTGTTAAATTTTAGTTTTGTTAGTTAGTATTAATCCATTGATAATGGTCACATTGTGTCCAAAATGTACATATGGAATAAAAATAAAAGTGTGAAGAAAGGTTATTAGTGCTTTATTTATCAATTATACCGGGTGTTGACTTGGTGGACGCAACATAGGAAATCGCATGTTAATTTTAAAGTGTTCAAATATTGGCTTCCCTATTTATTTTAAAGACAAAATGTATTTCACTTTTATGTAGAGGGAAAAATTCTAAATTTTTTAATGTTTACACTTAACACTTTACGTTTCTCTAAGTTAAAATAATTAAGAAACAGTAATGTGACTTTATAACAATAATAACATACCATGGAATTGATACAAAAATGGCGGGTATTCCCTGTTTTTTTAAAGTTTAATTTAGTGCTATAAGCAAGTGTTTTCCACTCCCAGACTAAGCATGAAGTAAAATTTCGAGTTTAGAAAAGCCCCGTGAAAATTTGTCAAGGGTCCCGCAAACATTGGCAGATACGTGTCAAAATCTTCGAAATCAACAAAAAAGTATAATTGTATTTTTTTCGAGTAGTGATTTTTTTATATTTTGGTAAAAAAATTGATAAAATTTAGTTGTATAAAAAAAACGACATCCAAATGAAATCAAATTTATCAACCAATATCTCAAAAATTACAACTTTTTAATAATGATTTTTATTTTATATGAAATCTTTAAAAGCAATAAACGCTTATAAAAATTGAAAAAAAAATTCAAAATTGATAAAATAAACATAAAGCAAATATGTACTGAATAAAAATATAACACTTAACTGAAATTTTTATCAAAGCATTCAATTTAAAGCTTTAAACTTGTATTTTCCACTCTCAAATGAAGCATGAAGTAACATTTCGAGTTTAGAAAAGCCTGAAAATTTGGGTTGGCCGCTTCGCGAAGCGGAGCAACTAAACCAAATTTTCAGGCGTTTCTAAACACGATATTTTACTTCATGCGCCACGCGTATAAGACACTGATGCAACGTGAAGCTTAAAAACACAAAAAAATATTCATGCGAATCCTCAAAATTAATTCAAATTATTTTTGACGATTCGAATCATTTTGTAAATATTCAAATCCTTTTATAAATATTCGAATTCTCTAATAAGGATTCAAATCACCCGTACTTGGATTCGAAACGAATCCTCTTAATAAAATGTAACGAATCCGGATCACGAATCCAGTTGAACTAAAGTTTTCGAATACCTGTTTTTAATCCTCTAAAAGGGTACGAATCCAGGATTCGAATCATGAATGACTTGAATCCTGCCCAGCTTTGATGCATACACACACGCACACACACACGCACTATTACACATATCAATAATGTGTACGTGTTATTTCAAACCAGTGTTTTACGTTAATTAATTACAAAGTTATGTTATTACATAATTGGTTTACATTGTAATTAACTACAAAGTAATACATTACTGTGTAATTAAATGAAATGTATAGTTACAAAGTAAAGCATTACTATGTAATTCTATTCGTATAATTACATTGTAATTGCATTACATTGTAATTATAAAAATACAATCACCAAGTAATTATAGAAATAATTAATGTAAATTTTGAATTAATTAATATAAATTGTGTCTTTTCGAATTTCAAGCAATGGCTCTACCTCTGGGATGGGTTGTTAAAAAAACGTTTTTTTTTAATTTTGACAAACAAACAAACAAAGAGTTTTTTTTTGCCATGCAGGGCATTTTTCTTTTCAGGATACATATCCCGATAATTACAGCGTCTTCTTTTAATTTGCGGGAATTCGTTGTTTTAAAGCGGTTAATTCGAGGCTTTTAACGAGTGTTTTCCACTCCCAGACTAAGCATGAAGTAAAATTTCGAGTTTAGAAAAGCCTAAGAATTTGGAATTTCTGCGTAGCGAAGCGAAGCGGTCAATCTAAATTAGGCTTTTCTAAACTCGAAATTTTACTTCATGCGCCACGCTTAAAAACACTGATTTATATTAAAGTTAAAAAAACACACATACAACAACGATTATAGGCAACCTAATATACGTTAGAGTTATTGAGTTGCCTATAATCACAGTTTTAAACAATTTGTTTAGCTCAGAATTGAACTCACGTTTTATTTACATCTATATATTAGATTGCTGAAGCCGCATATTTTAAACTTCCCGATATTTCAGTGTTTTATACGTGTGGCGCATGAAGTAAAATTTCGAGTTTAGAAAAGCCTAATTTGGATTGGCCGCTCCGCTTTGCTACGCGGCCAATCCAAATTTTTAGGCTTTTCTAAACTCGAAATTTTACTTCATGCTTAGTCTGGGAGTGGAAAACCCTCGTTTAAAGATTCAAATTGAAATCTTTAAAAAAAACAACGAATGTCGTAAAAATTACGGTGTATACATATGTATACCTGAAAGAAAAATTCCCTATATTTAAACATCAAATGTATGCACACACAGTTGTGATATTTTATTGTAATAAAATGTTTTGTTTATTAATGAAATTTGAAATATTTTCAACAATTTAGCTATAATTTAAAATGTAAACAAAAAATGTTAGTGTTTAGTTTTGAGCAAATTTAACATTTAAAACATGTTTTAAACAAATTTAACGTTTAAAACATGTTTTAAACAAATTTTAGATTAAAAACATGTTTAAAGCAAAACCATTTAAAACACGACGGCTGTTTTTAAACATGTTTAAAGCACTGTTTTAAACTAAAGTGTTTTAAACAAAGCAACCCTGCATCTGGGTCAGGGGCAGGCTTCCTATTAGGCCTAAGCCTAGGGCGCCAGTAATAGGGGACGCGAGGAATAGAGAACGTCAAATTGCACTTTTGAGTATAAAAAATGTTATATATAAAATTACGAAAAAACTATTCGTGAACATGCAAACAATGTCTTAATTAATAAGACAACTTAAGACGATAAATATCCATTGAAACAACTACTTCCTGTGCAAATACACCTCCGGATATTGAATTATACAATGAAATATTTAAAATCTTATTTAATTTGATTTGTTACAACGCTATATTAAAGAAGAAGAAGAAGTAGTTGTTTCAATGGATATTTATCGTCTTAAGTTGTCTTATTAATTAAGACATTGTTTGCATATTCACGAATAGTTTTTTCGTAATTTTATATATTATATTTAAAGTGTACCAACTAAAGGGTGTCCCAGCAAGCGCGCCGGATTTAATTATAAAGAAAAACATATTTATTTTTTGAATTAAGCAAACATTTTTGTTTCAACATAAAGAAAAATAGTTCCGATTAAACATGAAATACAACATCAGGCAAATGGCCACCACGAAACCTCTGGCACAGGGTTATTCTTTTGTTGAAATTCTTAATAAAGTTTTCGCATAAATGTCGCTGTATTTCACCAATAACCCGCCGGATTTCCTCTTTGAGATGTTGAACTGTTTCAGGCTTATTTGCATACACCTTTTGCTTCACATAGCCCCAAAGAAAAAAGTCCATCGGCGTTAGATCGCACGATCTTGGTGGCCAATGTTGATCGCCAAATTGAGAAATGACACGGCCTGGAAATTTGGTCTGCAGTAAAACCATTGTTTCACGTGCTGTGTGGCAGGTCGCACCGTCTTGTTGGAAAAACATGTGCTCCACATCAATTACATCCAATTCGGGCCACAAAAACTCCGTTAACATTTCCCGATACCGCACACCAGTAACAGTTAGCGCATTTCCAGCCGCATTTTCAAAGAAATACGGCCCAATCACTCCGCCAGCCCAAAATGCGCGCCAAACCGTTACTCGCGGTGGATGCATTGGCTGTTCGAGTACGACACAAGGATTTTCAGCACCCCAAATCCGACAGTTTTGTTTATTTGCGCCTCACGTGCCTCATCTGAAAAAATGATTTTATTCGAAAAATCCGGATTAATTTGATGATGTTCCAACACCCAATCAGCAAATCAACGGCGCTGCTCATGGTCCCTTGGCTTGATTTCTTGCACCAATTGAATCTTGTACGCGTGCAAATGCAGATCTTTTACCAAAATTCGTTGCATAGTGGTTTTGGAAATGTTTAATTCTTGACCACGATGCCGAATGGAAGTTCCTGGATTCTCGGCCACAGATTCCCTTACTGTGTCTATATTTTCGAGTGACCGACAAGGACGACGACGAACAATGGTCTTCTGTTCCATCAGCGTAAATTTGGTCTCAAATTTTGTAATTAAACGCCTCACTGTCGATTCATTTGGCGCATAATGGCGACCGAAAACTTGACGTAATACTCGTATGCGAATTGTTTTCGCAAAACTTTCACCATTTTTGTAATATGTTTTTACAATAATTAAACGTTGTTCGTTTGAATATTTTTCCATATTCTTAAATCGCGTGGTCTGTACTTGACAACTGTCAAAAAAAATCACCGTACAACTCGTATTAACAAAATGGCGGCAAATTTAAATCCGGCGCTCTTGTTGGGACACCCTTTATAAGAAGCGTAAGCTTGTTTTCTCGAATTCAAATAGTTTTGAATTTGAATTTATCTTATAAAAAATGTTTGTAATAAATTTAAAATGTATAAGTTATTGATGTCCAGATGGGGGGTAAGTATCCCATCCTACTCCCTTCGCTACGCCCATGCTTGCTTATTATCCTTTTTATTTGTTACAAAACTAAGTTTCTTTTTTCATTTTTCCGAAACTTCTAATATACTGATTTATGGGATTTGTTAAATACAGTAAATTTGCTATTGCAGAACTTTTAAATAGCTTTTCTTTAAAAACTACATAATAACAGTTTAAACTTTTTAAAACTAAGTTTTTATCGCACGTAAACACAACTTACCAACGCTTATTACATTTGCGAATTCACTAAATGTCTCCTCCAATTTGGAACACGATTATGTTATTATAATTTATTAAACAGTTTTAAACTAAATACTCAAATTACTCAAAATAAAACACTCAAATTAAAATATTAATTCCTACTAATAAATAAACTTCACTAATGCCCATTTTCACCTAAGTCAATTAACTTAATCATTGATTAGTACTTCCTGAAAACACAACAATTGTATTTACGATTTCTGTACACAGAACTGTGTAACTTTAATCATCCACTAATCATTTATTAAACCTTTGATTAAGCCAAAATTCTAGAATGTATGAATATTATTAATTTGTAAGGTATCCTAAACATGTCTCTTTTATCAATATGCAACTTTGCATATTGATAAAAGAGACATGTTTAGGATACCCTACAATTTTATAATATTCATACATCCTAGAATTTTAGCTTAATCAAAGGTTTAATCAATGATTAGTGGATGATTAAAGTTAATCAGTCGGGGTGTAAATAAATTGAGGCTTATTTGCACTCCGACTGAATAACTTTAATCCTCCTGCTATTTTCAAACTCGTTTATATTATTATAATTTATAATACCGGTTTAAACTAAACAGTTCTTAAATTTAAATATTAATCCCTACCAATAAATAATAAATTACCTCAAATACCTTTAAAACTAAAATATTTACACTTATAAATAATAAATTCCCTCGAGTTCTCAATTCCTAGCGTTAAAAGTAATAAATGATGCATACTTATACTTACGTTATCCTTACAACACACCATGTTATTTTCAACTCCTCATCTTAGAAATCCACAGCGGAGCACATGAGTATTTTATACAGTCTGTATTACGATATTAATCACTTCACAACCATAATTAATATTAATTTTAATATAATTTGATTTATTTTAAAATAAAACGATAGTATCAAATTTTTGTTTAATTCAATTGTTAATAAGCATCGTCAATCATGGAAACACTGGAAGAATCTCACTATGAAAAAAAAAACAAGAACATTGTAAAGTGTGTGTGCAACACACCCCAATAAGATTTTTAAATAATAATATATTGGGAGAACAGAACAGTTCAAGAAAGTTTATTATTTGCATAATTAATAATACTACATATTTTGATAATTAAAGATTACGTTATTAAGAAATCTGTTGAATTCCACAAAGAAATGTTTTATTTCAACTAAATTTTCTAATTATAATAGTGTTGCACTTATAATTCTGAAATTATATATAATCCCTCAATTAAAAGAACAATGTTTAATTTATCACTTTCTAAAACGATTTTTAATTAGATATTGTTATAGACTTTAGAAGAAATAAGTCAAAATGTATATTTTTGCTTATGAAATTACATTTACCTAAGTGCTATCGGAAAATGTAACATGTAAAGTTATTTCAATTAAAAACACTTGGTATTGTTTCACAAATTAAAACTTTATTCCGACTAGTTTCGGTTTGTTAGACCATTTTCAAACTAATGAAACAATACCAAGTGTTTTTAATTCAAACAACTTTTCATATCGTAATATGTTTCACCAAGTGCCAGATAAGACATTAATGCCCGGTATTATAAAACGTTTTATTCCTTAAATAAAATGTACTTTACGCATAAATTAATTTATTCCAAAGATTTCAGTATTATAAACACAAAATAACTTTATTTGGCTAATAAATCTCCTCAGTAAATTATTTGTTTTTCTACAAAGTAAATTTTATTCTCTAAATAATTTAACAAATAAAAGTCAAAAGTTTATTATGTTATTATAATTACATTAGATTCTACTACTTGTATTTATTAATTTTATTACGGTTATCATGTCTACCATATCATCCATGTCAGATTTAAGTTCGCTCATAGTATCTTCCCTGACAGTGATTAATTCGAACCACAAGACATTCTAAGGAGTCGAAGACCTAAAGTATTTCAAGTCAGACATAACCAGGGATTTTTATACTTATGCATACGCTTCTTTTAAATTAGTTCCATTTAAAGTTTTAAACGAGTGTTTTCCACTCCCAGACTAAGCATGAAGTAAAATTTCGAGTTTAGAAAAGCCTGAAAATTTGGTTTGGTCGCGTAGCGCGAAGCGCGGAGCGACAAAACCAAATTTTCAGGCTTTTCTAAACTCGAAATTTTACTTCATGCGCCACGCGTATTAAACACTGAAAACACTGAAATATTGTGAACAAGTGAACTTCACTTGAAATCAGTGGCTTGTACGCGTGGCGCATGAAGTAAAATTTCGAGTTTAGAAAAGCCTGAAAATTTGGTTTGGCCGCTCCGCGCTTCGCGCTACGCAACCAAACCAAATTTTTAGGCTTTTCTAAACTCGAAATTTTACTTCATGCTTAGCCTGGGAGTGAAAAACACTCGTTTAAGTCTTTTATAATTTCTAATAAGCTTTCTTTTTTTTGTTCTGTGTAATTCTGTCATATTCCACGGTTATTCTCTATAATTATAAGGAATTATACTATATTTCCAATTTGATTGACAATTTAATTTGAAATATTGACAATTCAATTTAAAAAATTGGTGGTTCCAGCTATGGCCACAATGAAAATGTTTAATTTCGGTCTGTAATTTATTAATTAAATTATTTATTTCTAGAATTGCTATTTATTTGGTGGGTTTGCTTTATAATACGCAATTTTATTTACCAATTAGTTTACTTGGTAAATAAATTTACTCCAAAAATAGTTATCTAATGATTTATTAATCGTTTATAATACCGGGCACAATTCAAGAAATTGGAAAATTTACCTTTAGAAATAGAAATTAAAATGGTGTTGTCAAAATTAAATACTACAATTAATAACTATTGTATATTTTGTATTTTTTATAAACAACTAAAGTTAAATTATATTCTAGATAGGTGTTATCTAAAAAAGCACACACAGTCTAAATATGTTTAATTTCCTTTAATGTTTTGGTCTAAAAATGAGTGAGGGTAGGGTAAAGTATTGGTTTAGTCTGAAATGTTTGTGTGATATTTCCATTTCACAAATTATAAACCTTTTCATGAATAAAGTGTGATAATGATAAACTTAGCGGTAATAAAATTCAAACTTGGAGCCATTTTTCAGACTGCGCGTTTAAAGATTTATTTACTTCAAGTTGTCATAACAAACGCGGTCATTTATTAAGATAATTCAGTATTTTTCACACGAAATGTTCAGAATTTATTGAGGTATTTGTGGGCTTCCTTCACCGCAATAATTCATTTTACAGTTACAGTTTACAGCTAAAAGTTCACAGTTCAATTGTTTGTTTTTTACAAAATCTGGTTATTTGTGCACAGTTTATACAGGGTATTCCGATTAAGGAGTCGATGTACCCATGCATCGACTGCTTAATCGGGATACCCTGTATAAACTGTGCACAAATAAACAGATTTTGTAAAAAAACAAACGATTGAACTGTGAACTGTCTTCTAAACTAAAGCTGGCCAACCGAAATTGCTTTGAGGGCTAAAATTGTTTCAAGGGCCGCACTACAGTTATCATTTGCAAAATTAAGTTTTTTTAATATTTTTTTTTCTTTATTCAGAAGGTATAAATACTTTTTTGGCGTCTTTGACATTTTTTCAGTATAGAACGATCTTTCAAGTAGGACTCAATGTGTACGTATATGCAAATACCTCTCAAATGTAATACATGCTACATCTGGGGTACCCCAGGGTTCGCATTGTGGACCATTGTTATTTATAATTTTTAAATAAATGACATAGGATTAAAGCATAAAAACAGTAATTTTCTCCTCAATGCTGATGACCTAAAATTATTTCAAAAAGTTAGTAATGACACTGATCAATTCGAACTTTAGGACGATCTAAATACCGTTTCTCAGTGGTGCAAAGAAAATCAACTAGGATTGAATCTAAAGAACTGTCTTTAGATATCCTTTTGTCGAAGGTCCGGTAGTAGCTTTGAATATTTGATATTTCATTTCTTCCAATAATATCGACGGACTTCTAACTCCTCGCTCATGAAATGTATCCAAACAAAATGTTTTATAAGGGTGAAAATGGTTAAAATAAGTGATATTAGTCAATGAGAAAATTTTACAGTAAATGATTCATGGGAATTTCTTGAACTGTTTTCTCCATGGTATAAGTTTACCAGAAAAATCTTTTCCTCCTTTCTAAATATTATTGATATTTTCAACTCTCCGTTCTTGGTCTACGTCTGCTTCAAGTGCTAGAACAGCAAATATCATTTGCTTACGATAACTGACAGAACATTTATTTTTAAAGGGAAGGTGTAAATTGGGTTGACTATATTACAATTAGAAATCGTAGCCAATCACATCGCACTCAATGTTTTGATACGTCCCACACTGGTCGAAATGCTCATTCTAGCTGAACATTTCGCCAAAAATCAACTGTTTAGAAAACAGATTTTTTCTTAGAATATGGGTAGTTCAATGTCCAGAGGGTGCGCAGGTAAAGTCATTAACCCCTTCGACCTTTGGTCAAGTGGTTATCAGTACCCAAAGTGCATGCATCGTTTACGTCATTTAGTTGTGAATTTTAGGCGCTCCAAACGCCTACGTTTAATTGCTTTTTTTACATTTGAGTTTCGTGCAAAATATAATTTAAAGATGGATATATATTCTACTGGTATGTATACAACATAGATTTAAATATTTTTCATATAACTTGAGTCAACACATAGATATACTAATTTAAATTAAGTAACGAATCCGACAGTAAAATTTTGCAACGTTAAACTTGATAAAGGTTAAAGTATACATTCTTGGCATACATTATTCGATATTTGGCGCGCTCAAAAAACGCTAGAATAAAATAATAAAGCAGTTTGTGATTGATATTAGAAATATTGATATTGTATCGCACATTGAAAATTTAGATTCATTGATACATTATATAAATAATTTTACGCGACAATTGACAATGAAATGGCAAACCTCTCATAGAACAATTTCAAATTTTGAAAATAAATATTCTACGTGGCTAAACGAAATGGAAGTGTTCTTAACTGAAGGTTTACCAAATGAACCTTAACCTGGATGCTCTAGTGGTAAATCCAGAGGTCCGTATAAATCATTTACGGAATTGACTGATGTCTCAAACAAACGGAAAATTATACCACTGGTTGAAAATTATTCCCAGGAGGAACTTCCATTTGCCACGCGGGTCAGTCTTCGTACATCTGGAAAAAGGGATAGTGCTAAGATGGTCGAAGAAGTCACGGAGCATTCACCGACAAGAGCTTCAAAAATTAAACGAGCGTGGAAGTCTCCAATGAAGCAACTTATAAATATACACCTGAAAAAAGCGCTTGCATTATATATTTATGGGGATTTCAGCAAGCATTCCTATAAATTGATGCAGTCTGGAGCCAAGGTACGTCATGCAAACATTTACTCAAGCTATGATACTATTTTACAAACAAAAAAAGCGTGTTATCCTGTAGATGCAAGTATTACAATTACAGACATTTCTGCACAAGTTACAGTACAAGCGCTTGTGGATCACACAAGTAAGCGCTTAATAACTTCAATAGAAGATTTAATCGCTTAAAAAGTTGGAGTAATTGGAAATTAAATTATAATTATTTATAAATGGGGCTGCGATGGCAGCTCTGGACATTCGCTGTATAAGCGAATCCAGAGGATTCTGACTTTGACTAATTTCTGGCTTTAGTGTAAATTGTTTGTATGATCTACCTAGATTCTTTATACTGGTTGTATATATTGTATATTTTTATTTATAGATATGTGTGCAATTTTGAATTTTTTGTTATTGTCTATTTGAATATTTTTGTAATTAAATAAAACATGATAATTACATTTTTAATGTTCATTTTTTAATAATTCAAAGGGAAGGGGTTGTAATATAATTACTATTTTTAAATAAAAATTGTATCACTAAAATGCGAATAGTGAAATTATCTTCAAATTTTAATTTAACAATTATTCTCTAAAAATAAAAATTAAAATACGGATGGTGAGGGGTAGAAGGGGAGAATTATTCAATATTGAATAATTTATAATTTTAATTAAATATATTCTTCGACTCTGAACAATTTAAAGTAGACTAAAACGCTTTATAACGAAATGTTCAGCTAGAATGAGCGTTTCGACCAGTGTGCGTCCCATCGAACATAGGATAATTAACATTAAGTGCATTTTAGCATTTCCGGTGTTACATAAACGTTACGCACATTTTGCTCGCACTTCCTCTAAATATAGAGGTACGTTAATTTTGTTAAAAAGTGAGTATAACGTACATATTTTGGATGAAATAAACAATCTATCAGTTGAGAAACATTGTGAGTTATCAGCGATCTTCCTCATTGATTTTGACTGCACCATTATAGTTACCTATCGGTCACCTTCGGGTGACCTGGATTTGTATTATGAACTCATAGAGAAAATTAATAAAATATCCTCAAATGTGTTATTTGGAGGAGACTTCAACATTCATTTTAATAAAAACGACTCTCAAGTTACTGAAATTTATGATATATTCAATTCACACTGTCTTTATAGTCATGTATATTTTCCTACCCGAGGTAGTAATGTTCTGGATAATGTGTTTTCTAATTTTCGGACGGAAATTGTAAACGTCTCACCTATAACATTAAGTTCAGACCAGACTGGAATTTACTTACAAATCAAACTGCAATCAATCAAAACTGAACCTAATATGGTATTGGTGAGACCATTTACTGACATAGGTAAACTTAATATGTTTCAGTCACTTATTCAACAAAATTGGACTTGCATGGACATTAGCAACTCCTGTAATAATTTGTTTGACTCTTTTCATGAGACTTTCTTGAACATTTTTGAAAACTCTTTTCCAATCAAACGTTTTCAAAATCGGAGGCTAATTCCTCCTTCTACAAATGTATTTAGAAGGCTGGATCAAGGACTAGGTGAAACAGGTATGCTTGTCTCCAAAAATGCGTTCATTTAGCCTTACAAGAAAACCTTCTATGTTCTGAGAAGGTTAAAAACAAGGTTAAAAACAGAATTGAGGGAGCCCAAAAATTTTCTGTCACATTAGATATCCCCAGTAAGACCGTTCATTTAGTCCTACAAGAAATGTTCTAAAAAGGTTAAAAACAATTCTATGTTCTATGTTCTAAAAAGGTTAAAAACAAGGTTATAAACAGAATTAAAGGGGTGGTACTGGAAATTACACTACCAGAAATACTGGAGCGAGTGATGAATACGATACAAAATAGATTGCAACTGTGCTTAGAAGCAGATGGATTTCATTTCGAACAAAATGAATGAATTATGCTGTATCATTAGAAGAAAAAAAAACGCCGCAGTACTGCAGTCAACTTAAATCACTCAACTACGACACTCCAGACGCTTCACCAATACCTTCTAGACTACTTCCAAAAGAGACTCATTTCGACACTTTTACTAAGCCCGCCTCTACCATTATTACTCTTCTGATCAACCCACGTAACTAAACATGAGAATTATAAAGAAAAAAACACGACAGGCCGTAAATGCGACGTTGCCAAATGTCCATTTCTTTATAATGCCTCCTGATGGTATATGCAGCAATACAACATTTTTGTGAATTTTATGTAGAATATCGTTACGTGTAGCTTATCTGCCAATTTATACACACCCAATATATCAGACCCTAAACTTAAATTTAAAAAAAAAAGATTAAAGCATGACACTCTACAGGTTTCATTGAGTGATACTGTCAATTAATAAAATAAACATATTTGTCAATTGTATTACTATTGAGAATGAACACATAGTGTTCGAAATGTACATTTAGTAAATAAAACTAATCAGTGAAGAAAGAGATTACTACAATAATTATTTGGGGCCCGCCGTGGCCGAGCGGTTGAGCCGCCGGTTTCGCCAATCGGACACGGAGGTGATCTGGGGGAGGCGAGTAATTTTTCTAACGAAAAATACTCGTCTCCGGTTCAATGGATGTGTGTGAATGTGTTGTGACGTCCAAATAGTCGAAATATATGTTAATATAGATATTATAAATCAACGTTAGTGGCTGAATGGTAATACCTATGCCAAACAAAACCAAAAAAAAAAGAAATAATTATTTGAAAATATAATGTTTATTTTTAATTTTTAATTACATATTATTCAAGGCATTATGAGAAATAAATCAAAATGCATATTTTTAATTATGAAATTACATTTACCCAAGTGCTTTCGGAAAAATGTAACTTTACAAATAGAAATGAAAATGCTATTGTCTAAATTATTTACCAGAGCTGGGCAGGATTCGAATCATTCAGGATTCGAATCCTGGATTCGAATCCTTTTAGAGGATTCGAAAGAGGCATTCGAATACTTTAGTTCAACTGGATTCGTGATCCAGATTCGTTCCGTTTTTTAAGAGGATTCGTATTCGAATCCATATGTGGGTGATTCGAATCCTTATAAAAGGATTCGAATATTTATAAAAGGATTCGAATATTTATAAAAGGAGTCGAATATTCATAAAAGGATTCGAATATTTATAAAAGGATTCGAATATTTATAAAAGGATTCGAATACTTACAAAAGGATTTGAATCGTCAAAAATGATTCGAATTAATTGTGAGGATTAACATGAAAAATGTCTTTTGTGTGTTTTTAAATTTCTCGTTAAATCACTGTTTTATACGCGTGGCGCATGAAGTAAAATTTCGAGTTTAGAAAAGCCCAGAAAATTTGTCTCGGGTCGCTGCGCGACCCTCGACAAATTTTCACGGGGCTTTTCTAAACTCGAAATTTTACTTCATGCTTAGTCTGGAAGTGGAAAACACTCGTTTAAAGCTTCGAATTGAACTTAATGAAAAACAAACAACATCTAAAGATTTACAAAAAATAGGCTGTTTTGAGAAAAACACTATTTCTACTAGCAGAAACAACTAGCACTATTACCAGCCAGAACTTCTAGCTCAAATGGTTGTAGCTTCAGATATCTTGCTACCAGCAGACGAGGCCTGTACTAGTATAACTAAGTACTATTAGCTGAAAGAACCACTACTACAAAATGTAACGGTTACTTTTTTTCAGTTATAAACGATTTGTTCAGTAGCAGAAAGAACTGCCGCTATTAGCAGACAGAGCTTCTAGTTCCGCAGACGAAGCCTTTACTGCTACTACTACTAGTAACAGAAAAAACTAATGGTAGTAGAATATAAAACTACTATTTAGCTGAACGAACGACTAAGGCCTCAGCCAGAAAAAGAAATCGGAGGGGGTTATAAAAATTTTATGGGGGGGCTTATGGAAAAATATTGTTTTTGCTCTTACAGTCCCGCTTTTACATGCAAAAATGTATCATTTTGAAAATTTCACATCCCCCACATCCCCCCTCTCCTCCGGCCACGGCGTTGAGAACAACTGCTACTAGCTAAAAGAATTACTACAGCAGAAAGAACTACCGCTATTAACGGAGCTTCTAGTTCAGATGGTTCTAGCTTCAGATGTTTTCAGCAGACAAAACCTGTAGTACAGGTTCCGTCCATACTAGTAGTAGAAAGACCTACTCGTAGTAGTAGTAGAAGGAACAAAATAGTAGTTGTTCTTTCTACTACTTAAAGAACGAACGCTACTAGCACATAGAAATTGTACTACAAGCTGAAATAACTACTACTACTGATAGAAACGTTTACTTTTTAGCAGAACACGCTATTTCTACTAGCAGAAACAACTACCACTATTGGCAGACAAGGCATCTGGTTCAGATGGTTCTAGCTTCAAATCTTGCCACCGGCAGATGGAGCCTGTACTACTACTAGTAGCAGAAAGACCTAGCAGTCGTTTTTTTACAGCAAAAAACACAGGTTCTGCTAGCAGAAAGAACTACTGCTATTAACAGAGCGTCTAGTTCAGATGGTTTTGTCTTATCGTGTCTTGCCACCAGCAGACGGAGCCTGTACTACAACTAGTTGCAGAAAGTCCTAGTAATAGTAGAAGGAACAAAATAGTAGTTGTTTCATCTACTACTAAAAGGGCGATTGCTGCTAGCAGAAAGAACTTGTACTACTAGCTGAAAGATAGATAGTGTATTTCTTTTAACATAAAATGCATTTATACTAGAAGATTAAAAATACATGTTTTTCTTTGTCGCCGCCATTGTTTAACAAACGCCAATTGTGTATAAAATTAATTACCGAGTGTTTTTTGAGAAATTATTGTTATCGTCTTTATGGTTTATAATTATTTATATTTCTTCGGAGCAAACAGATACAGGGAGTTTTTCTTTTAGTATACGTATTCCAAATTCAGCCTATTTTCTGTAAATCTTTAGATATTTCTCGTTTTTTTTTAAGTTCAAATTGAAGCTTTAAGCGAGAGTTTTCCACTTCCAGGCTAAGCATGAAGTAAAATTTCGAGTTTAGAAAAGCCCCGTGAACATTTGTCGAGGGTCGCGCAGCGACCCGAGACAAATTTTCGGGCTTTTCTAAACTCGAAATTTTACTTCATGCGCCACGCACACAGAACATTGATTTGAAGTGATGTTCAGAAACACACAAATGCATCTTTAATCAGAGTAACAGGGAGTCAGATATTTAGTCTTTTATCAACGATGTTCAGTGTAAATAATAAATAATTAGGTTTTGAATATTTTTGTTAAAACAACTGGTAACGATATTTATATAATAATGGTTGCAAAAAATAATAAAATCAAATGTATTCTTAAAGGACTCGTATTCATGATTCGAAAAAACAGGATTCGAATCTTTGATTTGAATCATATTTATCTCTTACGAATCCTTTATTTGAGTATTCGTGATTCGAATTATATTAGGTGATTCGGATTCGTGATTCGAATCCTTTTTACGAGGATTCGTCCCAGCTCTGTTAATTACTATCAATAATAACTATTGTATATTCTGGATGTTTTTATAAACAACTAAAGTTAAATTATATTCTTGATAGATGTTATCTAAAAACCAAACAGTCTAAATATGTTAAATGTCCTTTAACGTTTTGTTTTAAAAATAAGTGAGGGTAGGGTAAAGTAGTGGTTTAATAAACTGTAATAATGATAAATATTAGGAACGCTTTTTAGCGAAACTAAAATTTAAATTCGGAGCCATTTTTCACACTGCGCATTCTAGGATTTACTGACTTCAACTTGTCATACCAAACGCGGTCGCTTATTAAGATAATTCAGTATTTTTCACACGAGATGTTCTGAATTTATTAAGGTATTTGTGGGTTTCCTTCACAGCAATAATTCATTTTACAGTTATAGTTTACAGGTAAAAGTTCTCAATTCGATCGTTTGGTTTTTACAAAATCTGGTTATTTGTGTACAGTTTATACAAGGTGTCCCGATTAAGCAGTCGATGCATGGGTATCTTCTAAACTAGGGCTAACCAACCGAAATTGCTTTGTGGGCTAAAAATGTTACAAGGGCCGCACTACAATTATCATTTGCAAAATTAAGTTATTTTAATATTTTATTTTTTGATTCAGAACGTATGCATACTTTTTTGGCGTCTTTGACATTTTTAAAAGATCAAAAATCTAAGATTCCGTTTTAATTGTCTTTTTTTATGCAGGGTGTTTTTCTTTTTAGTATAGAACGAGTGTTTCCACTCCCAGACTAAGCATGAAGTAAAATTTCGAGTTTAGAGAAGCCCCGTGACCCGAGACAAATTTTCTGGGCTTTTCTAAACTCGAAATTTTACTTCATGCGTCACGCGTATAAAACACTGATTTCAAGTGAGGTTCAAATATACATAAAGTTCACAATATTTCAGTGTTTTATTTCGAGTTTAGAAAAGCCCAGAAAATTTGTCTTGGGTCTCTATGCGACCCTCGGCAAATTTTTACGGGGCTTTTCTAAACTCGAAATTTTACTTCATGCGCCACGCGTATAAATCACAGATTTTAGGTGAACTTTGAATATACATCAACTGGACAATATTATAGTCTTTTATACGCGTGGCGCATGAAGTAAAATTTCGAGTTTAGAAAAGCCTGAGCGTTTGGATTTAGACGCGAAGCGTCTATATCCAAACTCAGGCTTTTCTAAACTCGAAAACTTATTACTTATTTTATATGTGAATGATGTTTGAACATTTTTCGGCATATACGTAGAGATCTACTTATATGCTGAAAAAAAAGTTCAATATGAAATAAGTAATAAGTTTTGAACTTCACTTTAAATTAGTGTTCTATATTGATAGGTTTTGTCTGTTTCTATATAAAGTAAAATTAATTCATACTTCGTATTTTGATCAAATTTACAGATTTCTAGAATTTAACGACATTTTATGTTCTGTATATATTATAATCAATAATTTGGTATCCGGGTTATATAAACAATAGTCTGACGATAGAGCGTGTCCAGAGACGATTTTTAAAATATCTATCAAAATTGACGGCACTTATCCTGAACGTAATACAGACTACGACCATCCAGGCAAGATCTGCCTTCTTTGTCCTCTCGTCGCGAAAACTCTAGCGCCGTCTTTATGTATAAATTAATACACAATATTGTTCTGTGCTCAGAGCTGCTACAATCAGTTAATTTCACTGTTCCGCGAATTTCAGGCAGAAATTGTAATACATTTAGAGTTTTGAGCGCTAAAACAAATATTTTATCAAAGTCTCCAATTGGTCATATGAGTCGAAATGCTAATCATTATTTTGCAGATATATTCATTAATGAACGTGTTGAGTTGTAGGAGTGGACTATGTTTATATAAATGTATTAGGGCTGTTTGAGTTTAGCTTTAAGAATGTTTTTTTTTATTTTTTTTTGTTGTTTTTTTGAAAATTTTTTGATTTGTTGAGTATATAAACACAGTTCCCTGTGTCCAAAACGTGTGTATGTATTTATATATGTATATGCATTTGTGTGGATGTGCATATGTATGTACGTATGTGTGTATATTGTTTAGTATTAATTTTTATATGGAACTTTTTTGTTCTATTCATTTAATTTAATTTCATTTATTTTGTTTACTATTTTATTATTAGTATAAATGAATTTGCCAATTCTTGGTTGCAGAATACTTCAAACATTAAAAGTGCGATTCGTTTCGCAATCTACAACAAGTTAGTCTTACAAAGACTATATCAAACACTCATTGAAACAACTACTTCCCGGGCTAATACCCCGACGGACATTGAATTATACAACAAGTGTTTGCTGTTACATACAGTAATCTACTGCAAATGTAACAATTTGGGTCAAATTATTCAGGCCATCTATAGACGCGTTTCGAGATTTATCTCTCCTCAGTATAGCTTTGCCATTCACTCTAAACAATTTGACACCTTAGACTGGCGGTCTGTTTGAAGTATTCTTCAACCAAGAATTGGCAATTTCATTTATACTAATGTTTGAACGGTAACGTGACCGCCAGTCTAAGGTGTTAAATTGTTTAGAGGGAATGGCAAAGCTATACTGAGGAGAGATAAATCTCGAAACGCGTCTATAGATGGCCTGATTAATTTGACCCAAATTGTTACATTTGCAGTAGGTTACTGTATGTAACAGCAAACACTTTTTGTATAATTCAATGTCCGTCGGGGTATTAGCCCGGCAAGTAGTTGTTTCAATGAGTGTTTGATATAGTCTTTGTAAGACTAACTTGTTGTAGATTGCGAAAAGAATCGCACTTTTAATGTTTATTTTATTATTGTATTTATTTTACATTGTATTGGATTCTTCCGTTGGGTAATACAAATTATTATTATTATAATCAATAAAAGGAAATTTAAAACTAAGTAATATTTTACAAAACCAAATACAAATAAATTAACAACTTATTAAATTTGACTTAGTTTTAATAAAATAATACAATTTTAAATAGCGACTATTTTGACAATAATTTAGCATCTAATAAAAATATGTATAAAAACTTTAAAGTATATTTAATAAAGGCGTTATTATCAAGTTATGGTGTTTTATCATTTATTGAAACTGCTGCTAGGCAATTAACACAGACCCGAATTATACAACTAGAATATTGTAAAAAATAGTTATGAGACTTGTGCTTAATTTTATTGCACAGAAGTGTACGTAGAAGTTTAATCCGGGAGTTTAGATTCATTTACAGCCATTATCATTAAGATTTAGAGATTTAATGTAAAATTGAAATTTTGTTCAATTTTAAAATATATTGAAAACAAAAAGTTTTTTTTTCATTTTTCATTTAGGAGATTTTTCCGATTTTTTTGAGATTCGTCATTATTTACATAAATTGTCACTTTTGACATGATTTGATTTTGTCGACACCTAAAAAGTATGTCTTGAGGAAAAAAACATATGTATATCAAATTTGTGTGTTCAAATAATTTTCAAATACAGGGTGTCTACGCTAAACCCTTCGTTAAAAGTTTATAGGGTTGCCGTTGCACTTTAAATTTGAAATAAATCCTTGTCATATGGTTGAATCATCTCTTCTCATGTGAAATATTTTCAACTTTATATCACTTCCGATTCCCACGAAAGTAGCACCAAGTTTGTTATTTTAAATGGAACACCCTATATATTAGTAATTTTTTTGGTTTCTCGTTTATATTCCAACATATTTTATTTAAACATATGTACACTTATCTCTTATAGTTTTCAAGAAAAAAATATATTTCTAAAATTCTAACCTCTAAAAGGCATCTTGAAATCTGTCTGTAACTTTTCTTAAGAATAAGATAAAAATATGATTTATATCTCAACTTGTACCTAGAGGATGCCTCTATGAGTGAATTAATTGGAAACTCTCAATTTTCACAATAAGTGTTCTTAAAATGTCAATACCTAAGTGCACTCTTCAATATCTAGTATTTAATTTTTTTAAATGGAATTACCCAATTTTTAGAAGAAGAAAAAATTCAGGGAACTGTTGAATCAGATGTGGAGGGGGGAGGTGAGCTTTCCGGGAGAGTGGAGGGTTGAGATGATGTGTCCGGTGTATAAAGGAGGGGATGAGAAGGAGGCCAGTAGCTATAGGGGGGTAACAATAACAAGCATTGGATATAAGCTGGCGATGATGATTGTGAGGAATCGCATGGAGGTGGAGGTGGAGGAAAAGGGGATACTGCCGGAGACGCAGGGGGGGGGGGGGGGGGAAAGAGGACAAGGGAGCAGGTTTTTACCCTGGCGCGAATGGTGGAGAGAGGGATGGAAAAGAAAGGATGTGTGTATGCGGTATTTATGGATTTGAAGGCAGCATACGACTCGGTGCCGAGGGGGAGTTTGATAGAGTGCTTGAGAAGGAGAGGAGTGAGTGAGGGGATGGTGGAGTGGGTGAGGAGAGTGTATGAGGAGACATGGGTGGTGGCGAAAGTGGGGAAGGAGGTGTCGGGGTGTTTTAGAACGTGGGAGGGTTTGAGGCAGGGGTGCCCGCTGAGCCCGATGCTCTTTAATGTATATGTGAGTGAATTGGAAGAGGTGATGAGGAAAGGGCAGGCGGGGGGAGTGGTGATGGGTAAAAGGAAGGTATGGATGCTGGCGTATGCGGATGATGTGGTGTTGGTTGCAAGAGAGTATGAAGGGATGAAAGAGATGTTGAAGAGAGTGGAGAGGTTTATGGATAAAAGGGGAATGAATGTGAATGTAGGGAAAACGAAGTGAGTGAAGTTTAGAAATAAAGGGAGGGAGGGGAAGGTAAAAGAATTGGAGTGGAAGGGGGTAGTTATTGAGAGGGTGAAGAGTTTCAAGTATTTGGGGTTTTGGTTTAAAGGAACGGGAGGGTATGAGGAGCATGTGAGGTGGGTGCAGGGTAAGGCGTGGGCAAGTGGGGGAAATGGATGGGGAACAATGTGACGGTGGCGTGTAAGATATGGGATGCGTGTGTTAGAACGGTGCTAATGTATGGAGTAGAAGTGTGGGGGGCGAGAGGGTAAGAGGTGATAGAGAGGAAGCAGATGTGGTTCCTGAAGCACATGTTGGGGGTGGAAAGGTCCACACCGAGCTACATAGTGCTTCAGGAGACCAACAGAGAGAGGCTAGAGTGGGAGGCAATGGTGAGGGTGGTGAGGTACGAGATGAGATTGTGGGAACTGGATGAGGAGAGATTGGTGAAGGATGTATGGGTGACGAGTGTGGGTGGGGGTGAGGGTAGATGGAGGGGGGAGAGGAGGAAAATGTATGAGAGGGTAGGGCTGTCGGAGGCGAAGGTAATGAAATGGCTAGGAAATGGGGTGAAGATGGATGAGTGAGTGAGGGGGAAAGGGAAGGAGGTGGAAGGGCAGGAAAGGCAAGGGTATATTGACAGAAGTCAGTATAATGATATGTATGGGAGGTGGTAGGTGTATGGGAGGATGCCGAAGTATTTGATAAGGAAGGGATGGGGTAGAGAGGATAGGGTAATTGTGGCAAGGGCGAGGTGTGGATCGGAGGAGAGAGGAAGGAAAGTATGGATGGGGGAAGAATATGGAAGGTGTGTGTTGTGTGGACAGGGGAGGGATACGTGGGGACACTTGGCGGAGGAATGTGAGGGGGTGAAAGAGGAGTGGCTGGGAGCGAAAGGGAATAGAAGGGTAGTGGAGTGGATGAGGGAGGATGGGAGCGGGGTAAGGACGTTGGAAAAGCTGGGGAGGGAGAGGGAAAAGAGAAGGGAGGGTAAGAGGGATACGGGAGGGTAATGAGATAAGCTAATGTAAAGGTAAATGTAATGTAAAGTGTAGAGATATGCCAATAAAGGTCTTTTTTATCCAATTTTTATTACATGGTACAAAACAGTACTATAAAACTATACTCCTAAAGCAAGTAGTTTTTGAATTACTTCGAAAATTCGTTTTTTGTCGCATTTATGCAGGGAATATTGCCCGCATAAGTCGCATTAAATTTTAATAGGCCAGTAGTATGCTTTTATTTTGTCGCGATTGTATTGCAAAATGTCAAATAATAAAAAAAATTAGTACAAAGTTTTACAGAAATTACCAAATGAATAATTACACAAATCAACAAATTATCAATTTATTCTTTATACATGGCAACTGCCAATTGAAGAAAATTTGATGCCTATCTTCTAAATCTTGTTTTATTCATCGCCGGCAAATGTGAATAAGTTTGATTAAATATTCTACACGTTCGAGTACCAATTCTATTGCAGTTGCCATATATAAAGAATAAATTGATAATTTGTTGATGGGTGTATTTATTCATTTTGTTGATTTATGCATAACTTTGTACTAATTGTTTTTTTTATTTGACATTTTCCATTACATAAGCCACAAAACAAAAGTATTACTACTTGCCTACTAAAATTCAGTTGCGACTTATATATGATACATTAAACAATAAATTTAACAATAAATTCGACATATTTATTTTTAATGTCTAAAAGGTTATCGACCTTGAGTTCTTCCTACTATCTACCTCATTTTCCCATTTCATAAACTCATTTATTTATTTATTATTCAAGTTTTTAGCATATGCAGGAATTACAATATTCAAGTGTACATTATTTAAATTTTCTGGACTACGAAACATTTAAAAAAATGTTCTTATCTGCAATAACTAATTTTTCTGATGAATTATTAATAAGTTAACAAAATCATACAAACCCAAGCTATATAAATCGAATGGAAGTCCACATCTTATCACACTCAGCAACAATATTTGAACATGAAGGCTTTAACTCTCCTTTGTGTATCCGTTTTAGGCGTCACAGCAGTATTGGTAAGATTTATTAAAAATTGGTAATACTAAATGAGAAGTATTAGGTGCCTCGGCGGCCTAGTGGGTAGAGACCATGCCCAAAAGCCCGGATGTCACGTACGGTGGGGTCTTTTATAAGTAATAAAACATAGCAGTGAGTGTGTTTTGATGCTCTACGTGTTATTTATAAAATTACAAGAATGTCATTTATTAATTGAGTTTTTAAAAATCAGTAATTGATTAATTTGACCTCTGACCAAATAAACAAGGATTTTAGGAAAACAAATAAACTGAGAATATATAAATATAGTACTTTTCATATATATATAGTACTTTTCATATATATATATATAGTACTTTTCATTCATTTATACACAGATTAATTAATATTCCACTTAGTAAAATAGATTATCAAATCGAACTAAACACAATTAAAAAATAGCAAAAAATAACGGTTATAAACAGGCATTAGTTGATCAAATGATTAAAAAGAAAAAACAAAAACAATTGCGGAAGTATTTTTATAGTGTGACAAAAATAGAGAAAACCTACTGGAATAGATTAGAATACGTCAATAACCTCTCACAGAAAATTAAACAAACAGTTAAGGGAAAGGACAATAACATAATTTTGACTAATTCTGTTAACTTAGGGAAAATATTAGTGATTAATAAAATTAAAACAGACAATAGTCATAATAAAAAAAGCGGAGTATATGAGCTGAAATGTGATGACTGTGATGCAATATTTATAGGACAAACGGGCAGGTCTTTTAAAACGCGATTAAAAGAACATAGGAAAGATATTCTAAATAATAAACAGACCACGGGGTTCGCAAAACATTGCATCGCGGCTAATAACTTTTTCAGCTCAAACGACTGTAAAATGTTGCATTCGGGTAATAAGGGATTAGTTTTGAATTATCGGGAGGGTTTAGAAATAAGTAAAGCCATAAAGGCAGGAAAAAACGTAGTCAATGACAACGAGGACCTTTGGAATTCCCCGATAATTAGAGCGCTTATTACCTGAAATGCCGACATCTAGTATATATAATCAATTTTGCTCTTTTGTACACCATTCTTGAAAATAGCATTAAGCCGAAACTAGTTGAAAATAAAACAATTTATTAGTAAAACAAACCAAGTGAATATCAATCAAATACCTATATACAGGGTGTCCCCGAATGGTCTGTACAATGCTCTACCACATATTCTCTGACACAAAATAAGACGATTTAACTAAACTTATTTCTATCTAAAAGTGGTTCCTAAGCCATCTACGAGGCCTCAAAGATATTATTTTTTTTCATTATTTTTCAAATATTTTTATTTTGGACTTGGGTAAGAAAACCTAATTTGGCACATTTAATTACATTGATACCACGCACTTTTTGCGATATGTTTCTTTATCCTACGTTTAAAGTAAGTGGTCAAACTAGGACCATCGACTTCTTAAGATACCTAAATATTTTTATTCAACAGGTCAAATCACAAGGAATACTTTTTTTCTGCAAGATAATTCAATTTCACGTATTTTTTGTCTCTTATAAAATTTTGCTATTTTCAACACAAAAAATATTTTTATATGTCAAAAAAAGTAATAAAATTATGAACAATATTTTGCTTCTCAAAACAATTAACAAAGTAGAAATAAAGATAGGTACCTAACAATAAACACAAATTTATTAGTTTCACAACAAATGTTCAAACTGATTGCCATTTTCAACAATACAACAATTTACACGTCGCAAAAAATTAAAATGGACACGTTGTAAAACACCAACATTGTTTTTAACTGTTTGAAACGCATTCTGTATTTGCGCTCATAATTCGTCGTGCGTATTTATGGGCTTACCATAAACAATAGATTTAATAGTTCCCCACAAAAAAAGTCCATTGGGGTGATATCCGGGGAACGTGGAGGCCAAGGCACTGGTGCGTCATTGCCTCTCCCAATCCATTTACCGGGATACTTTTGGTCTAAACAAGTACGCACTGGTAAAGTGAAATGAGGTGGAGCCCCATCATGCATAAACCACATATCACGCCTAAGTAAAAGCGGCACATCCTCCAGTAAGACTGGCAATCCCTGAAGATGTTGTAAGTACTGTTCTCCGTTTAAATTTTGTGGTAAAATCACTGGTCCTACAATAATATCATTTACTATACCGGCCCAAACATTTATTTTAAATTGCCGTTGGAAATGCATGGTTTCAGTTGCATGTGGATTATCTTCGGAATAAACATGCTCATTTTTAAGATTTGTTATACCTCTTCGGGTAAAACACGTTTCGTCTGTAAACAAAATTGTCTTGGCAAAATTCAAATTGTCAATTTGGTTATTAACAATAAATTGGCAAAACTGAAGTCGCTTATCGTGATCCTGAGGCATTAGCTCTTGAACTTTTTGAATGTGATATATAGCAGTTGCTCTTTAAACACCTTATGCACAACATTTTTAGATACGCCTAGTTCAGCACCTAAACGCCGGGTACTTTTAGATGTATCTTCATCTATCCGTTCTAAAATCTCTTCTTCAACATCCACAGTTCGTACAGTGCGTCTTCTACCACAATCCCTCGCAGAGTATTCTAAGCGGCCAGTTTCTCGAAGTCGCCTTTCTACGGAAGCAAATGTTTGATGGTTTGGTATTCGGCGATTTGGAAATCTTTCACTGTACACTCTTACACATTTGCGGCCATTACCTTCACAAAACTCAAAAACTAAAACAATATCAGTTAATTCATTAATTGACTACATGACTGACGTTGTCACAAAATCACCGATAACTGAATTTCACAGGTGACTCAATTTCTATTTTTGTAAATAAAGAATCAGGTTTTTTTTAGAATTTTATTTCTTTGTTGTTTTGACAAATAAAAATATTTTTTTTGTGGGGAAAATAGCATAATTTTATAAGAGACAAAAAATACGTAAAATTGAACGATCTTGCAGAAAAAAAGTATTCCTTATGATTTGACCTGTTGAATAAAAAGATTTAGGTATCTTAAGAAGTCGATGGTCCTAGTTTGACCACATACTTTAAACGTAGGATAAAGAAACATATCGCAAAAAGTGCATGGTATCAATGTAATTAAATGTGCCAAATTAGGTTTTCTTACCTAATTCCAAAATAAAAATATTTGAAAAATAATGAAAAAAAATAATATCTTTGAGGCCTCGTAGATGGCTTAGGAACCACTTTTGGATAGAGATAAGTTTAGTTAAATCGTCTTATTTTGTTTCAGAGAATATGTGGTAGAGCGTTGTACAGACCATTCGGGGACACCCTGTATAAACTGAGAAGTGCAAGGAATTTCATTATTTTTATGTATTGTTTTTTTTATTAAACACTTCCGAATGAAATAATTGGTTGAGTTGTTTTCTAGATTTTCTTTCACCACCACATATTAAAAAAAAATCTTCAGTTAGATAACAAAATATTAAGGACGAATCTATTTAGATGCAAGTTTTACAAATATATAATCTTCATCATACAAATAAAATTGGATTCAATCAAGTTGCTATTGATTAGAAAGAAATGGCATGCATTTATAAATAGTCTAAAATTTTAATATCAAACATTCTGATTAGGTATTTTTAATATAAAACATACGTCTCCATGTCAAAACCATCTTCACTAGATTTAAATTAGAGTTTATAATAGCAAATAGATAACTTGTATTTTAGAGGCAGATATATACTATCTATCAGAGCAGGGACGAATCCTAGTAAAAAGGATTCGAATCACGAATCCGAATCATCTAATATGATTCGAATCACGAATACTCGAATAAAGGATTCGTAAGAGATAAATATGATTCGAATCAAAGATTGGAATCTTGTTTTTTGAATCACGAGTACAAATCCTTTAAGAATAAATTTGATTTTATTATTTTCTTGCAACCATTAATATATAAATATCGTTACCACTTGTCTTGACAAAAATATTTTAAACCTAATTATTTATTATTAACACTGAACATCGTTGATAACAGACGAAATACCTAATACCCTGTTACTTTGATTAAAGATGTATTTGTGTGTTTCTGAACTTCACTTTAAATCAGTGTTTTGTACGCGTGGCGCATGAAGTAAAATTTCGAGTTTAGAAAAGCCCGAAAATATGTCTCGGGTCGCTGCGCGACCCTCGACAGATTTTCACGGGGCTTTTCTAAACTCGAAATTTTACTTCCTGCTTAGCCTGGGAGTGGAAACACCCGTTATAAACTTCAAATTGAACTCTATTATAAAATCGGCGAATGACGGAAAATTACGTAAATGAAAAATTCGTTAAAACCGGGAAAGTCAGAGAAAAGTCACGGAATTATATTCAAATTGACCAAAACACTAACAAAAAAGCCATATGATATTATTAAATTTGTCAAAATCAACAGGCAAATTACAAAACACGTAAACATTTATAAAATTAACCTAAATACTGACAAAAACAATTTAACAGAATGTGGGTTTTCCACAGAAGAAAGTTATATTAAAAGGTTTGAATCAGGGAAATGTCGGAAAAATTTAGCATTTCAGATTATAACTACCATGTCAGTTTTACTTCAAATAATATTAAACAAAATTTTGAAAACTAGATTATTATCTTCAAAAACATTTTCAGTCATTTAATGTTTTTATTAAAGCATTCAGTTTGAAGTTTCGAACGAGCGTTTCCACTCCCAGACGAAGCATAAAGTAAAATTTCGAGTTTAGAAAAGCCCCGTGAAAATTTGTCTCGAGTCGCGCAGCGACCCGAGGACAAATTTTCTGGGCTTTTCTAAACTCGAAATTTTACTTCATGCGCCACGCGTATAAAACAGTGATTTAACGAGAAATTTAAAAACACACAAAAGACATTTTCCATGTTAATCCTCACAATTAATTCGATTTGAAGATTCAAATCCTTTTAAAAGTATTCGATTCCTTTAATAAATATTCGAATCCATTTATAAATATTCGAATTCTTTTATAAATATTCGAATCCTTTTATAAGGATTCGAATCATTTTATAAGGATTCGAATCACCCACATTTGGATTCGAATACGAATCGTCTTAAAATAATGTAACGAATCCGCATCACGAATCCAGTTGAACTAAAGTATTCGAATGCCTCTTTTGAATCCTCTAAAAGGATTCAAATCCAGGATTTGAATCCTGAATAATTCGAATCCTGCCCAGCTCTGCTATCTATTAAAGTTGTTTGTATTTTAGAATTTAAAACATATCAATAATAATGATATGTCATATATTACAATTACACTAATTTGTCTATTTTTTTCTTTAGGGAAATGTTGACAAACTTCAAGTCGAACGTAATTTAGATATCCTCGAAGGTTGGTTAGGCGGTGTCCCAGATGACGTCTTTACCCACGTCACAGCCGTCCAAGGCCAACTTTTCTTAGTCTCTAGCATAGGTCGTGACGGATTGTTTAGGAGGATCGACATGATCTTAAATCACTACATAAGCAAGAGTGGATGCGACGCCGAACTTAAACAGCTCAAACAACGCAGAGATGAACTCAGCTTAGAGCTGGTGTCCATCAAGGACCATTACGTGACGTATTTGCAAAAATTCTTGGACAATTACAAAGACATCGTCAAAGATCTTACCGATAGAAAGAATGCCATTAAATCCACGAAGGAAACGGTTTGCATAGAAAACTGCCCTGACCTTGTGGACAAGTCTTACTTCTTGCTTGTTGATGATGGTACTGATTTGTTCAACGTGATGGACGTCAAAAATATTGTAGCGGAAACCGTTTCCCATTTGGCTGACTCTTTCTACGCTGCTAATGTTGAAGCTGATCAAATCATTAAAGCTGTTATGAATAAGTGTCAATAATTTATGTACAATAAATTTATATGAGTAAATAAAATAAATGTTTTATTTTATTATTGGATTTTTATAAAATATTATTGTTTTTTATTTCTGCAAGCATTTTTTTTTGCAAATCCAGAAATAAATGTCTTTTTTTTTAATGAAGAATGGGAAGAACGGGTGAAAATGGGTTGGTTCGACGTACAGATCAAACAGACACACGTTCATAAATCACTCACCCTCCACGATCATATATTAGATACCTACGTTACAGAAATTAATAATCCGATTAACACCGACCGCCAGGCTCTCATAATGAATCATACCAAATTGACACTCATGCTTCGTTCACGGGAAACCGTATGTTCCTAGTTATGTTTGATCTTAAATACCCCGATAGTCTCATCCCAACTGTTCCTTCAAACGGAGTTCACTCTGCTAATTGTGTTGTCCAAAATTGCTAACCAAATTTCCAATATTTACACCAACATAAACTCGCTCAACAACAAATCTTACATCCTATTCAATTATCTGAACAATAACCCGGTACATGTATGTCTTTTGGTCGAAACTAAATTCAAGAAACCTTTCTCTTTTCACAACCGGAACCATATCCAAATCGCCCCTACCATCCACAACCAAAACCCTCCGGGAGGTTTAATCGCAGCACTCCACCCAAGTCTAAAAATTGGTAAAAGCAACCCCCCTAGAATCAACCATCCCTTAAATGAATGCCTGCATTTTATCCTAACCCACCAATCTCTTCAAATCCATATATTCCTCATTTATATTCACCCTCACTCTCCTATAGACGACACTATATTTATTAAAGCTTCATTCTACTCAAACACCATCATTATAGGAGACTTTAATATAAACAGAAGCAAATCCCGCCACCTATCCTCCTTTCTTTCGAATTCAAATTTTGTACGTATTCATACCCCTCCAACATTTATAATTAACCAAAACCAATCCACCACTCCAGACATCTTCCTTTGCACACAAAATATCCAACATCTTATCCATTCTGTAAACCTCACCCCCGATCACCTATCTATCACTTTCCAAATAAAATCCAACGAACCTATTACCCGCACCTTCCCTGACTCCATCTATGACTTTAAAAACTGTGACATAGACAAAGTTTCACTAGACCTTACTCAATTCATATCCTGTAACCCCGATATAAATCCCAACTCCATTGAACAATTCAACAAAACTCTATCCGACTCCATTCAACAAAATTCTCCAAAAATTATCAAAACATTCTACAAATACCCCCTCCCTAATTTTATCCTAAAACTCCTAAAACACAAACGACACTTATATCGCGACATTAGACTTATGGATACCCCGGGACTTAGACAGACATTTAATAAACTGAATAAAGACATTAAGACATTAATTTTTCAATATAAGACAAACGTAAGTCATTCTGGTCACAAATAAAAAAACTATCAAAATATAAAAAACTGACCAACTCTTACAAATAACGGACCCTGACACTAACAAGACAATTACGAACGCAGACATAATCGTAGAAAAATTTGCTGACTACTTCAACGAAACATATATGACGACAGAAGACACGACCTTTGACAAGAATTTTCTCAAACATGTCGAGGAATGGCACAAAGAATTCTTAAAAAACACTAACCCTACAAAACCAAACGACTTCTTTACCGAATTCGAATACAACATCATGAAAAAAGGAAAACATACTGCACCCGGTTATGACTACGTACATAGACGCATCCTTAAATCCTTACCACCTCACATCCATCACTATATTCTGAACATCCTCAACTACAACTACCAAAACAACTATTTCCCACCTGAATGGAAGACAGGCATCATCATATGCATACCTAAACGCGACCACAACACATCTCTCATTCCTAGTTACCATCCTATAACTCTCCTTCCGGTCCTTGGCAAACTATATGAATCCCTCCTCAAAAATAAAATCCTCTCACTAATCTCTGACCGTATTCCCAACTACCAATTTGGATTTCTCCCCAAGCGCTCCACCAGTTTACCACTGTCTATCCTTACTTCCAACTTACAAACATCTTACCTCGAAGGCAAATCCTCTGCAACCCTCTTCCTCGACATCCAAAAAGCTTTCGATTCTGTTTGGCATAAAGGCCTCCTTTTTAAATGTCACTCCATTAATATCCCTGCACATCTTATCCGCATACTACATTCATTCCTCTTCAACAGATCCCTCAAAGTAAAAATGAAGAATCGTTTCTTTTCTACCTTTTCCCCAGAACAAGGTGTTCCCCAAGGTTCCCCCCTCTCTCCACTACTATACAATATACTCTGTTCCGACATATACCATCCTGACCCAAAATACTTCAATCCCTCAAAATATATCCTACAGTTCGCCGACGATACTGCCCTCATATCCCACGCTCCCACCCTACCTAAAGCTCTCCAAACTCTCCAAGAACTCATCGGTACCCTTGAACGATGGTTCTCAAAATGGAGAATAAAAATTAATCCCTGTAAATCACAACTCCTTATTCCTTACCGCAAAATCAATAACTATCCATTTATTATCTCCATTTCACAAAACCAAATCCACCCCTCCTCCTATGTAAAATATCTTGGATTTACTTTCGACCAAAAACTCAACTTCAAAAAACATGCATGTAACATAAAAAGTAAAATAACAACTCGGGCAAAACTGTTCAGAAACCTAACCTACAAACAATCCGGAATAAACACTAAAACTGCTGTAATCATCTATAAAATGATATGTCGTCCCTTGATTGATTATGATTCCATCCTATTTACCACATCCCAAAATCCCACCCTACACCACATCCAATTTAGTGAGCGAGCATCCCTGAGAACCCTTACCAAAATCCGTCACCTTATAAATCCGCTGCATAACCCATCTAACCAACTCCTCTACGACTCAACTGAGATAACCCCCATAGAAGAACGCCTTCAAAACCTTTCCAAAAAATTCTCTAAAAATCATTTTAACTGTTTTCATCGAAATCCCACTATTCTTCCCAAATATAAAAACCACTAACAACCATATTTGAATTCATTTCATCATTTCACCCATACACTCATTAAGGACTAACGTACGACACTAATCATCAATCTAGGTAGAAAGACCTCAGGTCGATAGCCATTTGACAGTGACAGAGACAGTTCGTATCACTCATCCATTTTAAATAATAAAATTGTTTTGTAAATATACTGTAATCACTTTACTGTCAATAAAGATATTATTATATATGGGTTGGTTCTCAGACCGAGACGATTAGATTAATGCAGTGCGTCTTATAGAGCTTACAGGGTTTTACTTTGAGAATTACCTCAACAATTAATTACGATGAGGGCCTTCACCCAATTTTTCATTCGCAAAAAATAATAATACAACGCAGAACTTTTTGTTGTATTTTTTATTAGACTTAAACGCACTATTTTAACTATCAAATGTTAAATTTGCATTGAGGACCGCTTCTAAATTAAGAAAAAGAAAACCAAATCAATTTTATTTGTATTAAGACTCGCTTGTCAGATACAGTATTTCACTATTAATAACTAAAATATGATATAACATATTTACGTCAATACTAACTAAAATTATAACCTTACTTAAGGCTCCGTCGACAGAAAAATAAATTAAAACAAAAAACTCTCTGACATAATTGTTGTATACGTACCGCCACTGGCGTACACCTTTAGTACGCCTATGTATTCAGTAGTGTAAAAGCACCCACAACGGGAACAGCGCCAGTCGCCACCCACCATTGTTATTAAGCGTTAGCACGTGTGCAAAAATTGTAATGTTGATAAGATTAAGTGTTAATATAAAGTGATAAACAATAACCCTGATCAATATCCTCTATACGACCTAAACAACAATTCCGTGTACTATACACACCAGAGAATACAATATGGCGCAGCCGAGGTCGCATTAGTGAGAGAAAAAAAAAGTGAGGTTAAAAAAAAAGGAAATACCACGGGCAGATTGGAAAATAAATAAAATGGAATCGACCAGAATTCCGCGACCGATGTTCTTTGAGGGTAATGTGGCAGAAAATTTTTGCAAGTTCAAACAAGCATTCGAAATTTACTTGATTGCCAGCGGGCTACAAGAAAAGACAAGTCAAGTAAAGGTGGCAATCCTTTTAAACGTGATGGGCGAGGAAGCCGTCGAGATTTACAATAACTTCAAATTAAACGCAGAGAATAAACAAATATATGAAAAGGTGATTGAAGAGTTCGAAACATATATGAATCCGAAGAAGAATGTCATATATGAACGTTTTGTATTCTACAACAGAGTGCAGAAGGAAAATGAGCCGATTGACAACTTCGTGCATGAACTGAAGAAACTAGTGAAAACACGTGCATTCACGGAAGAAGATGAAATGGTAAGGGATAGAATCGTGCTTGGACTACAAGATAAAAAACTGCAGGAAACGCTCCCAAATATTAAAGATTTGAACTTAACTAAAGCAATCAGTGCATGCAGAACAGGAGAAATTACAAAAAATCAAACCAAGGTACTAAGAAATGAAGAAAAAGTAAACAACTTAAATTCAAAAAAAGAATACAATAGAAAAAATATGAAGGAAATATTAAAAATGAATTCTTCTGTTCCAAGTGTAAAAATAAACACAAAGCAAGAAATTTCCCGGCCTTTGGTAAAACATGTAGAAAATGTGGAAAACCTAACCACTTTGCAGTGGCATGTAGAAACAAAAAGGTAGCTATGATGGATAAGGGGGCACATGAAAATGAATTGTCAGAAGCATCGTCAGAAGAATTTAAAGTGGATACTCTGGTGAACATAAACGAAGTGAACGGAGAAGGTAGCAGAAAAGAATGGTTCCACACAGTTGCAGTAGGAGGACAGAAGATAGAGTTCAAGATGGATACAGGATCCGAGGTAAATGTCTTGACAGAAGAATGGATGAAGAAAATAATGAAAAAACAGCCGGAGATAGGAAACAGAATAAAGAAGACTGGACTAATACTCGAGGCCTATGGAGGTTCTAAAATTAAACCTTTAAGACAAGTAGAACTAGATTGTAAGGTAAAAGAAACAATTGTGAAGTTAAATTTTGTTATCGTTAACATGAAAGCAAAACCGTTGTTAGGACTTAAGGCTTGCATAAAATGTAAATTAATTTAAAAAATTGATCAAGTCGATAGTATTGTAGAATGTGAGGAAACAAGGTTTCTGAAGAGAAATTCTGAGATATTCAGGGGCCTAGGCAAATTTCCTGAAATTGTAAAAATAAAACTAAAAAAAGATGCAGAACCGGTAGCTAAACCACCCCACAGAGTAGCTTTAGCGTTAAGAAATAAATTAAAATAAAAGTTAAATGAACTAGAAAGAAAAGGCATAATTCAAAAAGTAAATGGCTCAGTAATCTAGTAATAATAGAGAAACCTAATAAAACATTAAGATTATGTTTAGATCCGTTAGAGTTGAATAAAGTTATAGAGATAGAAAGGTTTTTGATTCCTAATATAGATGAGATATCAAGTAAGTTAAAGAATAAAACATACTTTACAGTTCTAGATTTAAAAGATGGATTTTATCAATTACAGTTAAATCAAGAATCAAGTAGAATGTGTTCAGTCAGTACACCCTTAGGTAGCTATAGATTTTGTAGGATGCCATTTGGGCTAAATTTAGCACCAGAATTGTTTCAAAAAATAAATCAAATATAGAAAATAAAATTATGAAAGCACCAGTATTAGGTATGTTTGATGAAGAGAAAAAAGTAACTATTCAGACAGATGCATCCAAAAATGGAATAGGTTGTTGCCTATTTCAGGACGGAAGGCCCATAGCATTTGCATCAAGATCGATGACAGAGACTGAAGTTGAGTACGCTCAAATCGAAAAAGAACTACTAGCTATTGTATTTTCATGTAAGAAATTTCATCAATTCATTTATGATAGAAAAATAAAAGTAGTAACAGACCACAAACCGTTAGTGGCAATAATGAATAAAAATATGGCAAACATAAACTCGTGTAGACTACAGAGATTAAAATTAAAGTTAGCTAGGTATGAAATAGAGCTACAGTACTGCCCAGGAAAACAAATGTATATAGCAGACCTTCTGTCCAGAAATTTTGTTAAAAGGGAGGAAGAACATGATAGTGAACAAGACGAATTTGTACATGAAGTATGCGTGAGAATGACGGATGAAAAGAAAAATGTATTCATAGAAAAACTAATACTGGTAATGAATCAACTACAGTTATAAGGCATTGTAAACTTGGTTGGCCTAGAAACATAGAATTAATTCCAAATAATATAAAAATGTATTACAATTATAGACATGATTTGAATGTATGTAAAGGTCTACTATTTCTTAACCAAAAGATAGTAGTGCCTACAATTCTAAGAAAAGAAATGTTAACCAAATTACACGAGGGATATTTTGGTATGATAAAAACAAAGGCAAGAGCCAGAGAAATGTTCTACTGGCCAGGTATGAGTGTTGACATTGAGAGAATGATATCAAACTGTAAAAAGTGTGAGTGTTACCGGAAAGCCAATAGAAAAAATTACCTTAAACAACATGACATACCGGCAGCCCCATTTAAAAAAATTAGCTGCTGATATTTGTGATTTTGGAGGGAAAGCTTATTTGGTAATGATTGACTATTTTTCCAAGTGGCTAGAATTAATTAAATTGAGAGGAATAACTGCAGGAGTCTTAATCAGGGCATTTAAACGAATTGTCTCATGTCATGGAGTACCTACAGAAATAGTAGCCGACAACATGCCATTTGGCTCGTATGAATGTGCTACATTCGCTAAAGAATGGGACTTTAAATTTATTTTGACTAGTCCTCATCACCATCAATCAAACGGAATGGCAGAAGCAGCCGTACAAACTGTAAAAATAATGTAAGGATGTGCAATGAAATTGAAAGTGCTCTGTTAGAGTACAGAACAACACCAATACAGGGGATTAATCTGTCTCAATCTCAACTAATGTTTGGCAAACGTTTAAAAACAAAGCTTCCAACGACGAACAAACTATTGGAATTTAAAGAAGAAAATAACAACGAAATTCGAAAAAAATGAAAGGACAAGCAGGAAAGATATCAAGCCTATTATAATCAAACAGCTCATAAACAGATGGAGTTGGACAAGGGAGATTCTGTCAAGATAAATCACAATACGAAGACTAACAAAAAATGGGATAGAGGAATAATAGTGGAAAAACTTAAGTCACCAAGGTCGTACATGGTCAAGAATGAAAGAGGAGCAATCCTGCGAAGAAGCCAGCAACATCTTAGGAAGTCTGACCACCACCACAATTGTAACCACAATTCAACAACAGGCAAGAGGAAATCACGTGTTCTAAAATTGTAATGTTGATAAGATTATGTGTTAGAATAAAGTGATAAACAATAACTTTGATCAATATCCTCTATACGACCTAAACAACAATTCCGTGTACAATACACACCAGAGAATACAACAATAATAATAAGCATTCCGTATGAAAAGTTCTTTAAAATGTGTCTTAGAGTATTGTATTGTTAGAGTATATATATGAACATGTTATAAAACTAATTGCAATTATTCTCTGAATAAAGATTTACTATATACAGAGAGTTTTATGTAACACCGAACATTTTCATAACGAGAATTTTTCTTCTAGGTATCCATATGCATAGGTGGAAATTTTCCGACGCTCGGTTTATTAAAAGAATTCATTTTAAAGTTTTAAGCAAGTGTTTTCCCCTCCCAGGCTAAGCATGAAGTAAAATTTCAAGTTTAGAAGAGCCTGAAAATTTGGTTTGGTCGCGTAGCGCGAAGCGCGGAGCGGCCAAACTAAATTCTCAGGCTCTTCTAAACTCGAAATTTTACTTTATGCGTCACCGGTACAAAACACTGATTCAATGTTAAGTTTAGTGGTGTATTTTAAACTTTGTAATATGTCAATGTTTTGTACCGGTGGCGCATGAAGTAAAATTTCGAGTTTAGAAAAGCCTGAAAATTTGGATTGGCCGCTCCGCGCTTCGCGCTACGCGACCAAACCAAATTTTCAGGCTTTTCTAAACTCGAAATTTTACTTCATGCTTAGTCTGGGAGTGGAACACACTCATTTTAAGTTTTAAATTAAATTCTTTTCAGAAAACAACGATCATCTAAAGATTTACGTTATGTGATTGGGACATGTATACTTGAAAAAAAAACTCCCTGTATTTACAAGTTGAGGCATTAATTGCGATTGATTGGCTGCAATTTGTAATGGTCATATAGGCAACCCAATGTACACATAAACTAAAAATTAAAGGTGTCAAATCGTATTGGATGCTTTGGTTTGATAAATAAAACATACAAAAATTAACATTGAAAATGTTCGGTGTTATATAAAACTCTCTGTATATAATAATAAATCAGATTTATTTCTTATAGATGTACAGTTAAATTACATGAACACAAAATTACGTACATAAACAAAAAATTGTTAAAAGAGAAAAGAAAAATACAAATAATACCAATTTCCATAATTAAAAAAAGTATGATATAAAATATGATATACGGGGTCCTGCATCTCACCTCCCGTCTTCTATAGCTCAGTTATTAATTTAGTTAGGATTTTGATATTTGGCAGACTTTGCCTGTATCCTAGGGCGTATTTCAGGAAAATATTTTTAATTATACAGGGTGTCCCATAAAAGTGTGACGTCATGATGATATATATTTTTAAATTTAATGGTGTACATTTTGCTAATAATTTGAGTGCCTTTCATGGTTACCTTCATACCCCTAAATTTTTATAGAAATCGGTTTAGTGATATCAGCCCAAAAAAAATAAAAACTAAAAAAATCGGTTTTGCACTATTAATTTAAAAAATAAATAACAATTAAAAATAGTATCTCGTCAATTAAATTATAGAAGGTAATTATTAAAAAAGGTCTAATGGTCCCGATAACCAAGTTTGGTGGATATGAATTATACAGAGTGTGCAAAATTAGTGTCAAACTATTTAAACTTTAATGAACTGTATTTTTCTTATTTTAAATTTTTACCTCTGTATATTTTTATGTGATTCCATGCGGAATTAAAAAACAAGCATTTTTCCTAATTACAACCCTATCACAATTCCTAACACATAAAAAGTTATTTGCAAAAAACTCGTTTTATCAACTAATCCAGTAGCCATTTTAATTAATAAAAATCTAAGGTGGCTCTGAAAAACAATTTATTGACATAACACGTTTTGTAATTAAATTGCATCTCAAAAGTCTTAAAGGATTCACAGATTTTCGTCTAAACATATAACACATCGTGAAAGAACAATGAGATCGAAAAAAATGATTCAGAGCAGGCATTGACTACTACAAAACGATTAGCAACACTGATTTCAATTCAATAAAAACAGGAAACTTCAAATAAATTTAAATACAAAACAGTAATCTGAAATTTGTCTTGCAAACCATGTTGTTCTAGTCAAGGCCTGCTCTGAATCATGTTTTTTTACGATCGCGTGGTATTAAGTTTTGTATAAAAAATTGTTTTAGTAATAACATTTCATAAAAAACATAACAAAAATACGCATTTCTAAAATTAATCACCTACTAGAACTTATGTTCGATATGTCTTCCGTTCTCTTGGAGGCACAATTGAAGACGAGTATGAAATGACCTTGCAACTCTTCGTAATAGGTCAGGTGTAGTGTTGTGAAATGCATTTATGATTCTTTGCTGCATGTTTTCTGGTGTGGTTGGAGGTTCTTGATAAACGATTTCCTTACCGTAGCCCCACAAAAAGAAGTCTAATTTAGTCAAGTCGGGTGATCGGGGCGGCCATTTACTTGGCCCTCTTCTTCCAATCCACCGATTCGGGAAGGTTGTGTTGAGATGATCCCTGACTTGTAATGAATTGTAATGTAATGCTGGGGATCCATCCTGTTGCAGCCACATTACATCCCTCACAGCCATTGGTAATTGTTGACATAAATTTGGCAATTGATTTTGCAAAAAATCCAGATACGTTGGTCCATTCAAATGTCCGTTAAAAAAGTGAGGGCCAATAATATGTTCACCAATAATTCCCCCCCACACATTAATTGCCCATCTGTGTTGTTGATCAACATGCCTAAAAACTCTTGGATTGTGGTCGCAATAATAATGGAAGTTATGACGATTCACAAATCCATTTTTATGAAAAAAGTCAACATGTACCCTAATTTTAGTTTGCGCCCAGTTGGAAAATTCGACACGTTGATCAAAATCTTGTTCAAAGAGTTCTTGATGGAACTGCATATGATAGGCATGGAAACGGTTGTCCTTTAAAATTCGTTGAACGGTTTTTTCGCTTACATCCACGGCAGCAGCGACTGCTTGTTGACTAACGGAAGGATTTTCAGTAATTGATAATAGCACAGCCAATTGATTTTCTTCAGTTCGAACCGGCCTATTTCTAAATGGTTTTGTATAGTTTACATTACCCGTATGTATAAATCTCTCCAATAAGTTTTCCAGGCTCCTGTTGTCTGGATGTCGTCGTTCCGGATACCGCTGTGCGTAAACTCGACTTGCCAAAAAACAGTTTATTTCGCATTCTCTTAATATGAAAATCATATCTACGAGATCGTCTCGGTTGTACTTCATGACAACAAATTCTTGGATATAAAGAGTTAAGCTCTCATAATGCTTTTAACTTTTACATTACTAAAGTCAAAATAGGCTTGTGTCACTTTGTTAAACAATAAATTAGCACTAATTTTATTTTTTATTATTTTTTTAAACCAATGGTGCAAAACTGATTTTATTTAGTTTTTATATTTTTTTTGCTAAAATTACTAAACCAATTTCTATAAAATTTTAGGGGTATGTAGGTATCCATAGAAGGCACCCAAATAACGAACAAAATATATAGCATGTAATTTAAAAATACATATCATAATGACGTCAAACTTTTTTGAGACACCCTGTATAATTAAAAATATTTTCCTGAAATACGCCCTAGGATACAGGTAAAGTCTACCAAATATCAAAAGCCTAACTTAATTAGTAACTGAGCTACAGAAGACGGGAGGTGAGATGCAGGACCCTGTATATAACTATCGCGAAGGGCTGGTAATCCAGAAAGCAATAAAACAGGGAAAACCAATAGTTAATGACATCGAAGATCTGTGGAGCTTACCTATCATGACAGCTCTTATTGCCTAACCATAAAATTTAAATTAACCTGTACTCCTTGAGAATGACTCAAAGTCGAAACTAGTAGGAATAAAAAACGAAAATATTAGTGAAATTTAACCAAGTGTTTTCTATTTTAAATCATAGTTAAATATGTTTCACCACGATAAAGATGAGAAACTTGTTCATGATATATATTCATTGACCGTATACGGTCCATATCTAACAGTTTATTTTTTATTTCATGTTAAAATTCAATTATTTTATTGATTTTGCGGTAGTGCAAAGGGAGTTTATTATACATTCGCATCATTATATAATGCGGTACTCTTTTCAAAAGCGTTAGTGCGTGTTTTTTTGTATTGTATACATTCACATTTGTATTTACACTAAAAAGGTCTTCGTTTTTATAGATATAATTTAAGCATTATTGGATATAGATTGCTGCTACTGTAAAATCATTCGTTCTAAACACGCCTCTACAGGAATCTCTATATTTCATGTTATAATGTAGTCTTATTGTAGTTTTTCGTGTTTTGAAAATATTGTCAAGACCGTTAGCAGCCCTCTACAATATTTCTACGCGGAGCTATACTAAACTCGAAATTTTACTTCATGCTTAGTCCGGGAGTGGAAAACACTCGTTAGTTTAAAATACATCATAACTGGTGATGTATTTTAACAATTATGGGTCCTAGGAGTTGTCAAATGAGTGAGTTACTCAACTGTTTCCAAGGCACTCTTACGAAAAACAAAAGATTAAAATTTTAAACATAAAATGTACAATAAACTATAAGTATGATACATTATTGAATTCAGAAAAAAATATTCTTGCAAAAAATATGAAATTCTAAAATGGCGCCTATAAGAAAAACAAAATTTGGCTATGATCCCTAGGTAAATGTTATAGTTATCTTAAAACCAAATATGTTACTGGATTTCCCGCTTAAAAGTGCCTGTATAATGTCAAAGTTGTAAATGGCTGGATTCAATGGTTTTCAAATAAAAAAATTAAAACGAAACTTCAAAAAATCCGTTCTTTGACGATATCTCAAAAACAAGAGAAGATATTTAAAATTAGTTTTTAGATTATTATTGGGCCCTAAAATACGCAACTTTGTCCTAATTTAACCGACTCTTTATCTCTTCAAATAACCAAGACCATACATTCTGCTGAAATACGGGCACCCTATATTTTAAAGTTCGTACCAATTTTCATAATATAATTTAATAATAAACTCTGACTGGGTGTGCTCATTAATGTTCTGTTTGTAGAAACATATATTTTGATCGATTGTGTTTGCAAAGTTCTAAAAAGGTAATTTTTGTCTGTAATGGTCTGAAATATGTGAAATTAAGATATTATAAATTGAATTAGCAGGGATGTTACTGATAATATTATCTATGCAGGTTTCGGTACTAGTTATTACTCCTATGTATTCCTGTATTAGTGGTTTGGATCCATAGATGAATAACAAGTTAATAGACTTACTTTATCTGCACTTTTTATACTCAAAATTAATAGCAATACCCAAAGTATGTGACAACTGTCAACAACTAATAGTTTTTACATATTGGCTTGAAATAGTCAGAAATGTTCAGTATTCCTCAGCACTGGGTCGGAACCACACTGAAGAGGACCTTGAAGTCCAAAACGCGTCTGTGGGTATCTGGTGCCGGAATACTGAACACAAATTCAATTTTGATATTTGTTATCTGGTTTCACAAACAGAGTTCTGCTCGTTCGTGGACGAAACAGTGACCTGTATATGCACTTTGTGCATTCGTGTCACTGACGATGCCACTATGAAGCATTAGATGGCGTTAGCTATCGAAATCATTAATAATAAATAAGTCTTTTGTTTCAAAGCAATTTCCACAACCCACTATTTATTTTGTTCGCAAAAATTAAATAGGTTCCGAAAACTTCATACCTCGTTATATCTAAAACAACGGCTGATCCAAAAAAAGTTATTTTACATTTTTTGTTTAGAATCCAATCTCGAACACGAATATTTATTTTTCGCCTCCTGGTATAAATCACTCTGTATATTTTATTAATTAAACTGGAAAGAAAACCAGAACGCAAAAAATAACGGTTCGAAGCCCTGCTTTATATGGATGCATTTTGTGGGATCGAATCACCCCTACTAATAGCATAACATTTTACGGGTGTGAAGTTAGCAATAGATTTCAGCAATAGATTTTAAATTTATATTTTATGCCAAGTGTTGCAGAAAAAAATCAGAATTTACTATTAATCAATAAAGGATGGATCACTATAGTAACTCATAATATCACCCCAAATTTTCAACCCCTACATATTTAAAGTACCCCTAAAATTAATACAATTTTTAAATTAGTTTTGACAACTTTATAAATGTTCTATAAGAATGATAAGGGCATATCTGGATTCAGCATATATCAATAAACAAAACTAAACAATAAAATTAGGATCACCACCCCCGAAACATAGAAAAAAATATCTTGCCCTGACACTATTTATATCCGAAATAATTTCCATTTTCTTTTCGAGTTTTGCGACAAACTATAAATTCTATAAACCAACTGAGGCCAGTTTTGGTTTCAGCATACATCAATTAACAGAACTAAATAATAAAATTGGGATCACCACCCCAGGAACATACAATAAAAATATCTTCCCCTGAGACTGTTTATATCCGAAATAATTTCCATTTTCTTTTCAAATTTTACGACAAACTATAAGTTTTATAACCAAACTAAGGCCATTTTTGGATTCAGCATACATTAATTAACAAAACTAAACAATAAAATAAAGATCACCACCCCCGGAGCATACAAAAAAAAATCTTCCCCTGAGACAGTTTACATCCGAAATAATTTCCATTTTCTTTTAAAATTTTACGACAAACTATAAGTTCTATAAACAAACTAAGGCAATTTCTAGATTCAGCATACATCAATTAACAAAACTAAACAATAAAATTAGGATCACCACCCCCGGAACATACAAAAAAAAATCATTCCCTGAGACTGTTTACATCCGAAATAATATCCATTTTCTTTTCAAATTTTACGACAAACTATAAGTTCCATAAACAAACTAAAGCCATGTTTGGATTCAGCATACATCAAATAACAAAACTAAACAATAAAATTAGGATCACCGCCCCCGGAACATAGAAAAAGAAAATCTTCCCCCAGCACAGTTTTTATCCGAGATAATTTCCATTTTCATTTCGAGTTTTGCGACAAACTATAAGTTCTATAAACAAACTAAGGCTATTTTTGGATTTAGCATACATTAGTTAACAAAACTAAACAATAAAATTAGGATCACCACCCCCGGAACGTAGAAAAATAAAATCTTCCCCAGCACAGTTTTTATCCGAGATAATTTCCATTTGAATTTCGAGTTTTGCGACAAACTATAAGTTCCATAAACAAACCAAGGCCATTTTTGGATTAAGCATACATCAATTTACAAAACTAAATAATAAATTTAGGATCACCACCCCCGGAACATAGAAAAAAAAATCTTCTCCTGACACTGTTTATATCCCAAAATAATTTTCATTTTCTTATCGAGTTTTGCAACAAACTAAAAGTTCCATAAACAAACTAAGGCCATTTCTGGATTCAGCATACATCAATTAACAAAACTAAACAATAAATTTAGGATCACCACCCCCGGAACGTAGAAAAAAAAAATCTTCCCCAGCACAGTTTTTATCCGAGATAATTTCCATTTTCATTTCGAGTTTTGCGACAAACTATAAGTTCCATAAACAAACCAAGGCCATTTTCGGATTTAGCATACATCAATTAACAAAACTAAATAATAAAATTAGGATCACCACCCCCGGAACATAGAAAAAAAAATCTTCCCCTGACACTGTTTATATAGGAAATAATTTTCATTTTCTTATCTAGTTTTGCGACAAACTATAAGTTCTATAAACAAACGAAGGCTATATTTGGATTCAGCATACATCAGTTAACAAAACTAAACAATAAAATTAGGATCACCACCCCCGGAACATAGAAAAAAAAAATTCCACCGGCACAGTTATTATCCGAGATAATTTCCATTTTCATTTCGAGTTTTGCAACAAACTATAAGTTCCATAAACAAACTAAGGCCATTTTGGATTCAGCATACATCAATTAACAAAACTAAACAATAAAATTAGGATCACCACCTTTGGAACATAGAAAAAAAAAATCTTCCCCCAGCACAGTTTTTATCCGAGATAGTTTCCATTTTCATTTCGAGTTTTGCGACAAACTATAAGTTCCATAAACAAACTAAGGCCATTTTTGGATTCAGCGTATATCAATTAACAAAACTAAACAATAAAATTAGGATCACCACCCCTGAAACATAGAGAACCTTCCCCTGAGACTGTTTACATCCGAAATAATTTCCATTTTCTTTTCGAGTTTTGCGACAAACTATAAGTTCCATAAACAAACTAAGGCCATTTTTGGTTTCAGCATACGTCAGTTAACAAATCTAAATAATAAAATTAGGATCACCTCCCCCGGACCAGCTTATGGAACTTATCTCGGATAAAAACTGTGTTAGGGGAAGATTTTTTTTATGTTTTGGGGGTGGTGATCCTAATTTTATTGATTAGTTATGTTAATTGATGTATGCTGAATCCAGATATGCCCTTATCTTTCTTATAGAACATTTAGAAAGTTGTCAAAATTTATTTAAAAATTGTTTTAAGTTTAGGGGTACCATTTTTAAAGTACCCCTAAAATTAAAACAATTTTAGGGGTTTGGGTTGAAAATTTGGGGTGATATTATGAATAGTTACTATAGTGATCCATCCTGTAATAATTAATAGTTAATTTAGATTTTTATCTGCAATACTTGGCCTAAAGTATAAATTTAAAATCTATTACTGAAATCTATTGCTAACTTCACACCCGTCTACTACTTAAACTTAAGGGTTCCTTTTAGTATATAAAATAAAATAATATCCAAAGAAATATAACTTAATTTCTTTGAATTTTCACGCGATTTATTCAGTCCATAAAAACCATCAAGTGCAGGTCTCTTATAAAAAATAGCACGGAAAAGGGGACTAATGAAAATGAGAATAAATGGATCGTGCGGCTGGACGAGGACGTGCAAAAAGCAATGAAAGTTTTTCTTAATGGGCGTCAGATAACAAAAATATGATTTATTTTCGAAAGTCCGGGCAAGACGTGGAAGTTATTTGGAAACGTACCAGAAACTCGCGAGTGAGGGGATCACGTTTTATCAGGACTTGTTGATGGCGAAGTCCTATTAATTCACCCTTGTTTGTTGTTAGTTAGGGTATCCGGAGACGTGTCATAAATATTCAGAAGTATTATAGATTTTTTTTATTAAATTGTGAAAGTATGATACAACCTGAACTATCTTTACAGAATACTTTTACAAGAAAATATAGGTACAGTTCATCGGAATTCTAAAATTGATAGAGGTCTACTTTTGGAATTATAATGAAATTCAGAAATGTAACAAATGTTCATGCCCGGCGCATGCACCATTTTCACTCGCAATATTATTTGGAAAATAACTGATTGCAATAAAGTACATCTTATTTTAAGATATTTATATTGGAAATGAAGAACCTATTCCCAGTTTAAAAATCCTAAAATAAGATGTGCTCTATTGTAATCTGTTTAAGAGCTAATCATTAATTTAATTTTCCATTTTAATCATTTTGCTATGACACTAAATAAATTGAAAATATGGATTTTCTAAAATCATGCAAAAGATTAGAGTTAGATTTATTTTATTATTTAACGAATGCACCAATTTTTGCAAAAAAACATTATATTATATAGAAAACATTATTTACAGGAAAAGAAGGATGATTCTAGATATACAAGAAGCCCTAAAAATGTTTAAAATTGTATAACAACGCACACAACGATTAAAATCACTTTAAATTTCACAATACAGCAGACTTTGTTAGAATCACCTTTTGTTTTTAGGGCTTCTTGATTATATTGAACAAAACAGAAATATGTGAATAACTGGCTCAGTCAACTAAGCCCCCCGAAGGCGACTTTTTTGAAAAAAACTATTGCGCTAGCCAGGCCTTAGCTAGCGTCAGCTAGCGCCACAAAAATTAAAGCTAGCGCTATTTAGACAAGAAAGTTACGGGAGTTTGACTTTCGGGATTTTTCAAGTTTTTTTACACTATTCAGATTCGTCAGAGCTATCGCTAGCTAGCGCTACCAATTTAAAAGCTAGCGCCACCCCCACAATCCCCAAAAAAATGATAAAATATTTTTAACTCAAAATGAAATTTTTTTAATCAAATTGCATGGAAAAGATAGCTTAGAGCTAGCACCAGCAGAATATGAAAAAAAAAATTATCTCAAATATATCAGGTGAAAAAATATTCACATCTAAATTTTGATGCTAGAGCTTTTAGATCCTGTATGCGTATTACTATTTACTTGGTGAATTTCAATACAAAATCATGTTTGCCAAAGAAACATTTCGGCGATGATGCCTAGAAGACAGTAGCGTAACTGAAGTTTTTTTTTAAAAAGTCAAACGTCGGGGGCTAAGTTGACTGAGCCGTATAATGTAACACTAACTATCAAAATATATAAGCTATATATTTGATATGTAACATGGATTAGATATTTAGGTTTGTTTAAAGAATTGCTCCTTCATTAGTCGCAAGAAATGAATCTTAAACTTAATATAAGTAATTACTTAATAATTTTTAAGTTTAATACAACTTAATATTGTTAATATTGTATAATATTCGTTGTTTTTTCAAAAGAGATCAATTTAAGGCTTTAAACGAGTGTTTTCCACTTCCAGACTAAGCATGAAATAAAATTTCGAGTTTAGAAAAGCCCCGTGAAAATTTGTCTCGAGTCGCGCAGCGACCCGAGACAAATTTTCTGGGCTTTTCTAAACTCGAAATTTTACTTCATGCGCCACGCGTATAAAACGCTGATTTCAAGTAAGGTTCAAATATACATAAATTTCACATTTTAGTGTTTTATACGCGTGGCGCATGAAGTAAAATTTCGAGTTTAGAAAAGCCCAGAAAATTTTCACGGGGCTTTTCTAAACTCGAAATTTTACTTTATGCTTAGTCTGGGAGTGGAAAACACTCGCTTAAAGCTTCGAATTGAATTTCTGTAAAAACACAACGAATATCTAAAGATTTAAAATACGTATACTATAAATAAGAACTCCCTGTATATTGTAGAATTAGGATATTGAGATAGATTGTGTTAGAATGATAATAAGGTAAATTGAATAGCAACTAAAGGAGCTAAATCACAATTTTGTAGTATCGAAAAGATACCCATGTTACGATTAGGTTGGTTAGATAACAAATAGTAAGTTTTACATGCAAGTGTTGGTACATACATAACCCGATGTGTACTTGGTAAATATTCAGGCATTCGTTGCTTTTGAAAAGCGTTCAGTTTAAAACTTTCAACGAGTGTTTTCCACTCCTAGATTAAGCATGGAGTATAATTTCGAGTTTAGAAATGCCTGAAAACAATTGTCAGGTACGCCACTGTCTTGCTAGCGCTAGCTATCTCGCTACCAGTGGTAATGGACATTACCTTAGGTATTCTAACGCCGACAAAAATATTGAAATCGTACAGGTAGTTCCCGAGTTATACCGATTTAAATTATCAAGGAATAAGAAAAATCCGCAGGCACGCAACTGTCTTACTGGTGCTAGCTATCTCGTAAGCAGTGTTTATGAACATCACTTTAGGTGTTCTAACACCCAAAGAAATTTTGAAATTGCACGGTTAGTTGCTGAGTTATAACGATTTAAGTTATCAAGTAGTAATAAAAATATCCGTCTGGTACGCCACTGACTTGCTAGTGCTAGCTATCTCGTTGTCGGTGTTTCTAGACATCAGTATATTTAATACAATACCAAATGAAGTTTTGAAATCGTACAGTTAGTTTTTGAGTTATAACGATTTCAATTATCAAATGGTGAAAATACAATCGTCAGTTACGCCACTGTCTTACTAGCGCAAGCTATCTCATTACCAGTGTTTATATACATTAGTATAGTTATTACAATGTACGGTTAGTTCCTGAGTTATAACGATTTAAGAAGTGAAAACACAATTGTCAGTTACGCTACTGTCTTCTTGGCCTTATGTTTCTAATAGCCAGTGTCTATGAACATAAATAAGGTAATTATAACGCCGAAATATTTTTTGGAACCGGTATTTTATATGTCAAACATGATTTCGTAAATGGTAATACGCATACAGGATCTGAAAGCTCTCGCATCAAAATTCGGATGTAAATATTGTTTTACTTGATATTTTTGAGAGAATATTTTTTTCATATTCGGCTAGTGCTAGCTCTAAGCTATCTTTTCCACCAAATTTGATTAAAAAAATCTAATTTTAAGGAGCTAGGGTTTAAAATGTTTTATCATTTTTTGAGGTTGTGGGAGTGGCGCTACCTTTTAAATTGGTAGCGCTAGCTCTGAGGAATCCGAATAGTGTAAAAAAACTTAAAAACTATCGACTCCAGGGGCTAGCATCAACCTAGCCCCCCGAGAGTTCAAGCCCCCATAACTGTCTTGTCTAAATGGCGCTAGCTCTATTTTTGTGGCGCTAGCTGGCGCTAGCTAAGGCCTGTCTAGCGCAATAGTTTTTTTCAAAAAATTCGAACTTCGGGGGGCTAAGTTGACTGAGCCTGAATAACTTTCTTATTTTTAATTTTTTGTAATGATGTATTATGACTTTTCAGCTAATAATAATCTTCTTCGTCGATTGGTAATAAAATGTACAGGGTGTTCCATTTAAAAATTAAAAAAAAATTCTTAATTACTTAAAAATAAATTATTTCTCTTATTTGACCATTGTGGTTGTTATTAAATTTCGTACTACTTTGCTCATTTAACCGACTCTGTAACTCAAATAATAACAAAGTTAGCAATGGCGCGCACTTAATTCTAAACATCCTGTATACAGGGCATGGGCGCCCGCAGAATCTTTTTTAGGAGGGGGCAAAATCTAATAATCATCAGACTAACTAAATGGGGGTAGACTAAAAAAATTTTATATTATCGAGAATATCGAAACAAATAGACATTTATTTATTTAATTACTGCATTACATTGACAAAATTATTTAAATGAGAATTTTATTCGCGTGGCGCATGAAGTAAAATTTCGAGTTTAGAAAAGCCTAATTTAGATTGTTCGCTTCGCTTCGCTGCGCGACCAATCCAAATTTCTAGGCTTTTCTAAACTCTAAATTTTACTTTATGCATAAGCTGGGAGTGGAAAACACTCGTTTAAAGCTTCAAATTGAAGTCTAAAAAAAAAACAACGAATATCTAAAGATTTACAGTATATACGCTGTAATTGAAGTACGTATAGTCAAGTTTAGTGAATATAATTGTACAAAAGTATAGCAAAAAATAGTTAATAGATAAACTTACAAAAAAAGGAAGACAAGTAGTTTATATAATATATAAAATTATTAAACTGTTATCCGTGAAAATGCAAACAATGTCTTAATTAATAAGATAACTTAAGACGATAAGTATTCATTAAAACAACTACTTCCCGTGCAAATACACCTCCGGATATTGAATTATACAATGAAATATTTAAAACCTTATTTAATTCGATTGTTTGAACTGTATTGTAAGGTAAATAATCAGGTTCTACATTGTTCATACCTGCTAATAACATAATCCCTTTTTACCAATAAATACCGACCATATTTTTTACTCATTTCATCTCTGTGTACCTGTTCATTCCACACACAACACTTTTTCCAAGTAAGTTTATTTTAATTTTCTTCCTAAATTTTTTAAAAACGTCATAAGCAAAGCTATACGAAGAGTGATAAATCTTGAAGCGCGTCTATAGATGGCCTAAGACATTAGTTTTAATCCAAGTCTTGTCACTTCTAATTTTTTGTTATTTCTCCTTTTATTTTTAATTTGTATTTCTTAGTTGGTTTGTAGAGAATTTGACCTAAACGTTACATATACTTTAATAGAGCATTGTAACAAATCAAATTAAATAAGATTTATTGTTTGCATTCCCACGAATAACATTTTCGTAATTTTATATATTATGTTTAAAGTGCGCAAACTATAAGAAGCATAAGCTTATTTTCTCGAATTCAAATAGTCTTGAATTTGAATTTATCTTGTTTGAACTAGTTTGTATTTTAAACATTTTCGTTTTTTATGTCCTTTTTGTTATTTTTTTTTCAATTTTCAATAATTTTCCAATGATTTGTTGATGTAACTTAATAATAAAAATAAAGATTTATTCTATTCTATTCTGTAATTTTTCTTACTCATGATTTTTATCGTTTTCATAAGATTACTTATTAGAAGTTTTTTTTTAATCAATTTTCAAAGATTTCAGTTAAATATTCCTATTTTAATCAATGTCTCTGATTTTTATAACATTTCGTGAATTTGCTATGAGTTCATTATAATTATACTGTGTGAATATATTACTTATGTTTGAATGGTTGTAAAGAGTTATGTTGTATATCTGTTACGCTCAAAGATCTAAAACGCTCACTGAGCGAAATAAACGATCGTAACGCGTTGCGAACGGTGCTGAACGACCAAATACCGAAATAAGATATTTATTCGCGTTGTGGCCGTTCAGCACAGTCCGAAACGCATTGCGGACAATGTTCAAACGGCCACGACGCGTTCTAGATGATTGAGGTTAGATTAGGTTACGTTAGGTTAGGTTAGGTTAGGTTAGGTTGGGTATGGTTAGGTTAGGTTGGGTTAGGAATAAGTTAATAGTCATGTCAATTACCTGCGTTTCAGTTGGCTATTATTCTAAATAAAGTTTCATGTAGAATTAAGCATAGAATAAAGGTTTTTAAAATGTTATTTATTTTGTCTGTTATTCGTTAAATATTAAAAGCACGATAGGTTTATGAGCTTCCTATATCATCCAAAATGCGTCGTGGCCGTTTGAACGTTGTCCGCAACGCGTTGCGGACTGTGATAACCGGCCCCGTCGTGAAAAATAATGTTATTTCCGTATTGGGTCGTTTAGCACAGTCCGCAACGCGCTGTGGCCGTTTATTTTGCTCAGTGAGCGTTTTTTATGTTTGAGTGTAACATATCCATTAAATACTAAATGTGTGAAATGTATAAACAAACAAAAACTAACATCGATTTTCGTAAATATTCAAACGGAATAGTTGGTCTTAATTTTAATTTAAAATCAGGTCAATTTTATTCAGTTTAATTATTTCCAAATATAATAATACATTTATGGATAAGTCAACTTTAGTTTAGAATTTTGTAGTTATACCAATGTTATAGCAAAATATTAAAAAGTAGTAAATTCACATAATCACAATCATAAATATGTAGAAACAATTAGGATTTAACAAAAATTGAGGCAGTTAAAATAATTATCTTGTGGTAGAGGCAGTTACTTTGTGAAACAACGTAAATATTTAAATAAATAACACTGATTACTTATTTGTAATCAATTTTCATTTTAAACTGTGACTAGTTTCGGCTCAACAGCGAGCCATTATCAAACTAACTACTTAAAGTAACATTAGGATCTTATTAACATTAGGATCTTATTATAAAATTATTTATCAGGTAAAAAAGTGTCGAAAAGAGGAGTATACATAAGTTCCATCTGATCATTTATAAGTGGGATTCCCGGATTCAGTTTTGCTTTGTGAATCTCTAATGACTCCAGAAGGTTCATTTTACGGCCCTTTTCCACACAATGCAAGACTGAAAGTACATCTTCACCAAAAGTATGTCCTTCTTCCATGAGGTGGTTAGAAAACGTGGATTTATCTTGTTTTAATATATAGGCTCTAAGATGTTCTTTCAGCCTAATATTGAAATTTCTACCAAATTTCCTTATACAGGGTGAGTTACTAAGCAGAAATCGGTCTATAGTGGGCGTATCGATTAAAATAGCAAAAAAAGTTTCAAATAAAAGTTGTTCAGAATCAAGTTTATCATAACCTAAAATTATTGCTAAATATGGCGGCCTTGCGGTTATGCCGGAGGTAAACACCAACTTCCTTATTTTAAATAGAACACCCTATATATTTTTACATTTTTGGATTGCTCGTTAAAAATAAACATGAGTTTATTCACACAACATTGGGTCTCAGCTGAACCGTTTTCGAGTTATTTCATTTTTTTTTTTGATAAATTTGACGATTTCAGAGCTCGACGCCATTAACAATATCTTCAAAACGAAATAAGTCAGAGTTGTGCGGCTTACGGTTTTAGATTTTAAAAGAAATGTAGTATTTGTTTAGGTTTTTGCCATTAGTCAGATTTTCTAAATTGAGCCGAGTTCGTCGACGGTATTCTTCAGTACTTCAAACATGCATAACTTCATTTATTTAAATGGAACCATATATCTTGTGACACTTTATCTGATGTGAAATTAAATTTCCTTTTTATTGATACCGGGTTGTTGCCATATCCTTCCAACAGTTTTTGAGAAATTTGCGATTTTGTAAAAATTTTAATACATTCCCTATTATCGCGTTAGCCCTGGATACTGATGATGTTTGGTAATTTTGTTTTGACTCGCATGTCGGACAAATGTCAGTTTATTTTACATTATTTTGGCGAGATCTTGCAATAAAAAAACCGAACATGTTTTCTCAAGAAGAACTGATTGGTATGGTCTACACCACATATGGGCAACCCCCGGCCCGCGGCCGAATCCGGCCCGTTGTAAGATATGATCCGGCCCTCAAGACATTTTGAAAAAACCCAATTAAAAAAATATTACATTAGGTACTTATACTCACGAGAGTGACAGTGAGGCGGCAAACATCAAATTCTTTCATGTTTGCCGCCTCACTCTTTGATAATCGCCGCCACTCGACTTGCTCGATGAAATTCTTTGAGGTTTGCCGCCTCACGGGCGACACATCAAAAGATTTTTTGCTTCTCAATTATTCTAAACTAGTTTATTCCAGATTATTCGTTCATTTTGCCTATAAAAGCGGGTGGATGGCCCGAACGTTAGTTCAGTTCTATTTGAGCTACCGAGGTGGTAACTTGGACAAGCGATATCCTGGCGAACTACTCAAGCCGTAAACTTGCTTTGTGACTATGTATGCATCTTGAGTGGTTACTAACTATAGTTTGTTATTAAGTTTATTGAACAAAAAGTAAACAAAAATGATGTCTGGTGGAAAGAAACGAAAAGTAGATACAGAGGGTCGCCATGTTCAAGAAAAATGGACTGAAGAATTCTTTTTTATCTTGCACAATGGTAAGCCTATTTGTTTGCTGTGTAATGAATCCATTTCAGTAATGAAAGAATTCAATATAAAGAGGCATTACTCAGCTAAGCATGCTACGCTGCACTCACTGATAGGACAATTAAGAACAGACATAATCCAGAAGCTTATCGCAAATTTGGAAAAACAGCAACACATGTTTCATAAACAAAGAACACAACTTGATAATGTTGTGAAAGCTAGTTTTATAGTTAGCTCAAAATTGGCAAAGGCATTAAAACCATTTGCCGAAGGAGAATTTATCAAGGAGTGTATGTTAGAAGTTTGCGGTATTATGTGTCCTAAAAAGAAAAAAGAATTTGAAAAAATTAGTTTGTCAAGACAAACTGTTGTTCGACGTATAGAAAGGATGGCTAATGATATAAAAACAACATTGACTGATCCTATGGCTGGTTTTGAATCATTTTCCATACCATTAGACGAAAGCACCGATTTGTCTGACACAGCTCAACTGGCTATATTTATTCGAGGTGTTGATAAGGAGTTCACTATTACTGAGGAATTGCTTGTTTTACAGCCGCTAAAAGGAACCACTACAGGAGAGGATATTTTTATTGAAGTTCAAAAGGTATTCACAAGTTTTGGCTTGCCATGGTCAAAATTAATTGGAGTATGCACTGATGGTGCACCTTCTATGGTCGGCTTACGTATAGGTTTCATCGGAATTTTGAATGAAAAAGCAACAGAATAAATGCGCAAAAAGACAATTTGATAGTCCTTCATTGCATTATCCACCAACAGAACTTGTGTTCTAAGTCCATTCGACTCCAGAATGTTATGAAAATAAAAGATAAACCACTCTCTGAATTAAGTGACTCAAAATAGATATGTGACTTAGCATTTCTGGTCGATCTTACAGGCTATTTGAATGATTTAAATTTGAAACTTCAAAAACAAGGACAGTTAGTAAATAATTTGTACAGCCATTTAAAAGCGTTTCAGATCAAACTACGCTTGTAGGAGTCACAGATGCTGGTTGGTAACAGTTACCATTTCAACACGCTCTCTGCGTATGAAAATATTGCTTATGCTCAATATGCTGAAGAACTCAAGTTACTGTCGAAACAATTTTTGAATAGATTTTGCGACTCCAAAAACATGGAAGACTGTTTCAGTTTATTTGCTACTCCTACAACATATATTGTACAAAATGCTCCAATACACTTACAAATGGAGTTGATCGAGATTCAAGAAAACTCACTCCTAAAATCCAAATTTGAAAACGTAGAGTTGTGCGATTTCTACAAAAAATACCAAGAAGAAGACAATTTTCCGCAGCTTAGAAAATTCGCAAGAAGATTGATTTGTGCGTTTGGTAGTACTTATAAATGCGAACAGTTCTTTTCATTGATGAAAGTTAATGAATCAACACATCGTTCAAGACTGACTGACGATAATTTGGAAAATTCTTTACGTCTTTGTGTCAGTGGAATTATTCTAAATATTGATGGATTAGTTTCCCAAATTCAAGCTCAAGTATCTCATTTTTTATTTAACTTTCGTAGTTTGTAACAATTGCAAATTTAACGATTTAATTATAATGTACCATTTGTTTAAATTTCATTTTGTTATTTTAATAAATTGTACTATAATAACATTGTCGTATTATTTCATGTCTATTATCTATTGCAAAAAAATATTATTACTACTTTAAAATGCACTAAGTACTTTTAAACGCGGCCCGCGAACGTATTTGCACGAAGTTTGGCCCTCAACATGTCAAAGGTTGCCCATACCTGTTTTAGACTTTCAATACAAAAAAATGTTCGTGACTAACATCGACCTTCTACACAGACTTATTCTTAACTCAGACCCATACATTACTGTTTTAAGAAAACTGCCTTGTAAGAAGAAGTCCGTGTTATTTAAGAAAAAAAAGTCTGTTAAATGTTTCATTTATTAGGTTCTGCTATATATACCGCGTGTTGGCTTGGCGGACGCAACATAGGAAATCGCATGTTAATTTTAAAGTGTTCAAATATTTCCTTCCCTATTTATTTTAGAGACAAAATGTATTTTACTTTTTGTAGAGGGAAAAATGTATTAATGCTCACACTTAACACTATACGTTTCTCTAAGTTAAAATAATTAAGAAGAAGTAATGTGATTTTATAAAAATAATGACATACCATGGAATTGAAACAACAATTGCGGATATTCCCTGTTTTATTTAAGTTTAATTTAATGCTTTAAACAAGTGTTTTCCACTACCAGACTAAGCATGAATAAAATTTTGAGTTTAGAAAAGCCCCGTGAAATGTTGTCGAGGGTCGCGCAGCGACCCGAGACAAATTTTCTGGGCTTTTCTAAACTCGAAATTTTACTTCATGCGCCACGCGTATAAAACACTATAGTATTGTCAAATTTATGTATATTCGAACTTCAATTAAAATCTGCGTTTTACTTCATGCTTGGTCTGGGAGTGGAAAACACTCGCTTAAAGCTTCAAATTGAACTCTGAAAAATCAACGAATATCAGAAAATTTACAGCTAAAATAATTTAAAAATGTAATGTGATTTCATAAAAATAATGACATACCATGGAATCGATACAACAATTGCGGATATCAAAATAGCACAAGACATTGCTGTTACTCAATTAACGACGAAAAACATAACGCAAACATCGTGATAACTGTGATCTGTATAATACCACTTTATTAGGAGGATTTTTTCTTGAATAGTGTAAATCATTTTGAATACATTTACTTTTATCAGGTGACTGCGACATCTTTTGCCATTTTGACATCCACAATTTTTGTTTCAATTCCATGGCATGTGATTATTTTTATAAAATCACATTACTTTTTCTTAATTATTTTGTCTTAGAGACACGTAAAGTGATAAACGTTAACACGAATGAATTCATAATTTTTTCCTCTATAAAAAAAGGTTTCTTATGTTTGCGTCTGCAAAGTCAATACCTGGTATGTATATATGATCATTACATTTTTGATGTTATAATTTTACCATCTAATATGCTTTAATAAATCATGTATTATTTTAGCAATTAATTGTTCTTTTTTTCTTCAAAATGTACCTCATATGTTATATACACATATATTTAACTTTAAAATATCGGGTTGAAAGTTATATCACAGTATTTTTTAATTAAGGCAGCCTGACTTAGGATGCGAAACCACTGCGCGCCCTTTTAACCTACCCCAGAATCCGTGCACTCTTCAGATAAAGAGTTTTGATGTATTTTCTCATAAATTTGATTATATACTTTATATTGAATTATAAATTAAAAATAACTGATCCTCCATCAGTTTCATTTTAACAATTACTTTATTATATTGGACCCGCCAGTTTGTTTTGTGAACAAGTAAGTTTAGATTCTCACTCAGCGACCTTAAAACCCCTAAATCCTACATTTCTATAATCAAATTTTTTGATAATATTTGTCTGCCTTTTTGTTTAATTTTTTTTATTTCAGATTCATAATCAGCGACCACCTAAAACCCTATATATTAAATTTTATGAAAGTATGACAATTTTTATCATTTTGTTCACTATTTTGGGTCCGCCATTTTGTTATTACATATTTTGAATCAACTACCTCAATATGCCCTATATTCGAATTTTCATGAAAATAAGACAATTTTCATAATTTTTATCCGCCATATTGGATCCGGCATTTTGTTTTTCAAATTTTTAATATCAGATTCCTACTCAGCGACCTTGAAAAAACCGATTTACTAATTTTCATACTTTTTGGATAACCCCTTCATATTATGGCTACATTTTCGGCAGGACCACTGTACGGTGGCGCATGAAGTAAAATTTCGAGTTTAGAGAAGCCTGAAAATTTGGTTTGGCCGCTCCGTGCTTCGCGCTACGCGACCAAACCAAATTTTCAGGCTTTTCTAAACTCGAAATTTTACTTTATACTTAGTCTGGGAATGGAACACACTCATTTCTAGTTTAAAATTGAACTCTTTTAAAAAAACAACAGGTATCTAAAGATTTACGACATATACACTGTAATTGGGACATGTATACTTAAAAGAAAAACTCCTTGTATGTACAAGTTGGGGGCGTTAATTGCCATTAATTGGCTACAATTTTTAATGGTCATATAGGCAGCCCAAATTGCACAAAATTTAAAAATTAAAGGTTTCAAATTGTATTGGATGAAATTGTTCGGTGTTGCATAAAACTCTCTGTATGTCTAAAACTTAATGTGCACAGAACTCAACTATTGTGTTTTTTTAAATATGTAAAATATATACCTCGTCGATAGTTTTTGAGTTATATTCATTTAATCGTGATACGTGAGGCAATTTTGATTATTTTGAGTAATATAGAAATTACAAGAGTTCATAACTTGGATATAATCTAAGAAATTTTAATAAACTGTGGTGTGCATATCACGCAATTATTAGTCTTTCAAAATATGTGAAAATTAAAATATATCTCAATAATAGTTTTTGAGTTATTGTTAGTTGATCGCGAAACGGGAGTGGATTTTGAGTGATATATAAATTTCAAGGATTCATAACTTGGATACTATCTGAGATATCATTATAAAACTTGGTGTGCATATCACTCAATTATTGGTCTTTCAAGATAGGTAAATATAAAAATATATGCCACCGATAGTTTTCGAGTTATTTTTACTTGAACATGAAACAAATGTTAATATAAATTGAAATTGCCAATTCTTGGTTGCAGAATACTTCAAACATTAAAAGTACGATTCTTTTCGCAATCTGTAACAAGTTAGTCTTACAAAGACTATATCAGTTTTTAGTCTTTGTAAGACTAACTTGTAGTAGATTGCGAAAAGAATCGCACTTTTAATGTTTGAAGTATTCTGCAACCAAGAATTGGCAATTTCAATTATACTTATGTTTGAACGGTAACGTGACCGCGAGTCTAAGGTGTCAAATTGTTTAAAGGAAATGGCAAAGCTATACTGATGAGAGATAAATCTCGAAGCGCGTCTATAGATGGCCTGAATAGTTTGACCCAAATTATTGCATTTACAGTAGGTTACTGTATGTAACAGCAAACACTTGTATAATTCAATGTCTGTCGGGGTATTAGCCCGGGAAGTAGTTGTTTCAATAAGTGTTTGATATAGTCTTTGTAACACTAACTTATTGTAGATTGCGAAAATAATCGCACTTTTAATGTTTGATATAAATTATTTTGAGTGATATACAAATGTCAAGACTATAACTTGTATACTATTTGATATATCTTCATAAAACTAGGTGTGCATATCACTTAATGATTGCTCTTTAAAAAAATGTAGAAATCTAAATACACCCAAAAATAGTTTCTGAGTTATTTTTACTTGAACGTAAAAAATGTTCGTGAATTTTCTAGGATTTCATTAACTTATAAAATGTTCAATCAATTTCATTTATTTAGTGCATTTGAATAATTATCGGACAGTCATACAAATATCTTCAATTTAAATAACTAATTAATTTGATAAATAATGCAATATTCAGAGAATTTGAAGACATTCGATGTTTTCGTAAAAATTCAATTTGAAACTTCTAACGAGTGTTTCTAATCCCAGATTAAGCATGAAGTAAAATTTCGAGTCTAGAAAAGCCCCGTGAAAATTTGTCGAGGGTCGCGCAGCGACCCGAGACAAATTTTCTGGGCTTTTCTAAACTCGAAATTTTACTTCATGCGCCACGCGGATAAGCACTGAAATATTGTGAATTTAATATATAAACTTGCGTGCATAGAAATCGGCCCACTGTTAACTTTTGACTTTAACTAGTTTTTTTTTTTAGAAACTATTCATCAGATCAAAAAAAAATATGCTGCTTGAAAGACAATTTAATTTGCTTTAATATTAGTTAAAATTTATCAAGAGTGCTTATCGTTTCAACCGGTAAAAAAAATGAAACGTATTTATGTGGTGATTATAACGAGAATAACAAACTTGTGAAAGATTGAAATTATTGCCTTTGCAATTGAAATTTGGACAATATTCGTTTTTCATAATTTGATTAGTTTTCAAGTGTGTTAGTGAAATGCATACTGCACCGGAAAAAGCCGCCCAAGTAATTGCCTTAATCGACAATGGACTTAGCCAGCGAGCAGTTGCTCAACAACTTAATATGACACGCGCAGCGGCTCGAAGAGTGACTCAACGATATGGGGAGACTGGATCCTTTCATAGGCGACCGGGAACAGGCAGAAAGCGATTTACAACGGCTCGTGATGACCGCTTTATTGTGTCAACAACATTAAGAAATCGTCACCTTAATGCGGTGCAAGTGCAACAACAGCTCCGTGAAACGCGAGGAGTGGCTATTAGTCAGTGGACAGTAAGACGAAGACTGCAGGAAAGTAACCTGACCCCTAAAACACCTGCGATTTGTCCAAAACTTACCCCAGCTCATCGTCAAGCACGCCTGCGTTTTGCACGGGATCATCTGAATTGGACAGTGGAACAGTGGGGGTCTGTTCTGTTCTCAGATGAGACTAGGATATGCCTCTATGGTAGCGACCGAAGAAAAAAAGTGTACCGGAGACCAAGAGAGCGCTTTGCAGAATGCTGCATTGAAGAACGGATTGCTTATGGAGGTGGTTCCTGCATGATCTGGGGTGCAATTTCTATGGGAGTACGAACTGACCCTGCTTTCATCCGCAGGGGCGACCGTGGTCACGAGAGAGGAGGTTTAACGGGTGCTAGGTACATCGAGGAGATTTTAGCAGTCCATGTGGTACCTTATGTCGACTACATTGGAGACGAATTCCTTTTTATGCATGATAATGCGAGGCCGCACACCGCAAGAATCATGAAAGATTACATTTCAGAAGTCGGTTTTCGGGTTATGGAGTGGCCATCATGCAGTCCCGACCTAAACCCGATTGAACATTTATGGGATGAGCTAAAACGAAGAATTCGAGCTAGACTTCGTGCCCCAACTTCGATCCCAGAGCTTATTGTTGCAGTAGAAGCAGAGTGGCTTAACATCCCACAAGAAACAATAGCGAACTTGATTCGATCTATGCCCAATCGTATGAGAGATGTAATTAGTGCAGGAGGGGGTCATACCCATTATTAAAAATTAAGTGTTAATTTAGATAAGTGTTAATAACAATATTAATTTTTGCAATAAAAAAAGTTAATTTGTTTCATGTATTAATTTCACAATGTTAAGCCAACATACAATTTAATAAATTTCTCATATTAAAGCATATTAAATTGTCTTTCAAGCAGCATATTTTTCTTTTGATCTGATGAATAGTTTCTAAAAAAAAACTAGTTAAAGTCAAAAGTTAACAATGGGCCGATTTCTATGCACGCAAGTACTACATAGGTTTGATTTCATGTTGATTAATTTAGCAAATGTTTATATGGAATAAGTAAAAGTATACTTAAATAAAAAAACAGTATATGGTTCGTAGTATTATTATTTATATAAGTTTATTAAATGTTTTCATATACATCACTTTGGTTATTTGCAATAAATTTCCGAACAGTTGATAATTTTCCTCAAGTCGAAACTAGAGATGGGTAGCTCCTGAGCGAATCGACTTAAAGAGTCAGCTCAGTGAAGTGAGCTGGTGAGTCAAGTGACTCTGTTCAAAATATGTAGCTCTTTTTGAGCCATGACTCATTTTGAGCCATGGCTTATTTTGATTCGCCTGCTCTTCTAGAGTTTATGTAGATTTGCAATGCATTAACAGATCTAAATTTTCACGCGGCTCGTAGATCGACAGGCCGGCTACTCTCAGCCTTACTGAACATGCACTTTTTACTTTTTCTATTTGTACACTACTCAATTCATTTCTAAAAACTGAATATTTTTCACGTCAGTTTGTAAGCCTGCGTTGTTCGTTTAATTAGATTGAGATTTGCCTCTTCTAAGTTCACAGATACTACAATTTAAAATATCATAAACAAACACCGCTGTTTACTATCTAGTAAAAACTATAAGTGCAATTATTCTTTCGTCATCTTTTTTGTAACCAAAATTGTATGTTTGTTATTGTAGTAAGAAAATAGCTATCATTATATTTCTACCATGTTATTGCAGCATCATCGATTCGAATAACGACGCGTGCGAATAGAGTTAAATAAACTCATTGATTTGGCGAATCGACTCTAAAAGATCCACGGCGGCTATTGAATCCGACTGAGCGGACTGAGCTAGCTGACTTATCGAGATTCAACTCCGCGGTTCGGAGTTGGATAACGATGATTCACGACGGCTTTCGAATCCAACTGAACTAGCTCGTTTTACGGAGATCTTGAATCCAACTGAGCTATAGCCCACTCATCGGGATCCAACTCCGAGGTTCGGCGCGCACACGTATTCAATATATTTAAACACATGTGAAGTGTAATCACACGAAATGAGAACGCATTTACTATAATTATGATTTAATATTCACTCTAACGTTGTTATATAAATTATGATTAAATTATTGCAATCATTGTATAACCGAAATAATTAATTACCACCTCGCTTAATTCAATAAGTTGGCGAATCAGATGGATCTCTAAGAGTCAGAACTCTCGGCGGATCGCTAGCTCGTAACTGAGTCATGTAACTCTTTTGAGCTGGCTCACTGAACCAGCTCTTTAAAGTGAGTCAGATCTTTTGAACCAGCTCACTGAAATGAGCCATTTCGCCCATTTTTACTCTAAACATTTAATCTTTCTATAGTCTTAACTCTATTGAACATTGTTTGAAGTTGTTGACATTTCTAGATACCTTACTTAAAAAAACTGTGTTTGATTTTTACCCCCGTACAAGATTAAGAAACGTACGATAATCATGAAGTTAACAGTGATTGTCGAGAACTTACGAAACATAATAAAAAACTGAAGAAATGCGGCGACATAAAGTATAATTAATCTGCGATAAATCGGCGACCAGATTTTATTTTGGAGCTCCGTAAAATGTTTAATGCTTCAAAAGAGTTTTATCGCCAAAAAAGTTTGAAAACCACGAAACTAGATAAATGAATAAATAGTTTGTTTCTTATTCACACACATAATAATTGTCCACAATCTCAAATTTGAGGAAATAAGCCCCAAATTAGCATATAAATGCAAAATAAGCATGAAACCGAAAAAACTGCAAAAAACCAACAAAAAAATAGTGTCAAATGATTTAACATTCAATAATTCGTACACATTTCATTAATTCAAGTTGATGCTTTTAATTTTCAGCACAAACTGTTTGCCTAAAAACCCGAGCTCTAATAATAATATAGATAAAAATAGTTATTTAAAAGCTTTACATGTAAATTACATAGAATTCATCTTAGAAAAGGACATACAAAATAAAGTGATATTCGGTTGAGAAATTGACATGTAAAACATGAAAATTATTTGTTAATTTTAAAATTACCAACCTGATAATTATTCTTATTAAATGCTGATACAGAAAATTAATTTTGATGTTAAATGTAACTAACCAATCATTCTTGTTTGTGATTTCCGTAATTGCTATTTTTCCTGTTATTCTAAAACACGTATCAATCATGTCACATATACAGGAATTTTTTTTTATGGTAAGTATACATATCTCTGAGACATGTAAATATTGAGGCATTCGATTTTTTGTTTATTCAGTTTGATACTTCTAACGAGTGTTTCCACTCCTAGAGTAGCGTAGCGCTACGCGAGCAAACCAAATTTTTAGGCTCTTCTAAACTCGAAATTTTACGTGTAAAACAGTGACTTATTCGTAATTTTGAAAACACTTTATCTGTAATAATAATCAAAATCACAAAATAAAAGAAAGTATAATTAAATATCCAGAATTAAAAAAAGAATATTAAAATGTTTTAATGTTTGAATTATTCTGCAATTAAGAATTGGCAATTTCATTTATAAAAAAGGAATAATTAAATATTCAGAATTAGAGTCAAAAATGTTTTACCACGGGTTAAGTGAGAAATTAATTAAACTTAAAGTTAGATTTTTGTTCTCGTTTCTTTGTTTTCTTAGAATAAAAATTACAAAATTAAAATTATATAAAATATAAGATTATGATAATATTCGTATTAACCGCAAACAATTAGTCTTAATTAATACGACTACTAAGGCAATAAATACCAATTGAAACAACTACTTCACGTGCAAATACGCCGCCGGATTTTGAATTAAAGAATGAAAAATGTAAAATCGCAGTTGTTTTGTTAGAGCTCATTTTATTTAACTAGGGTAGAAGTTCACAGAAATGCTAACATATTTGTATCTTTGTGGAGTTATTCTGTGCAAATAATTAAGTCATTTACCTAAAATTAATGCCATTATGATTCTACAATTCACTTTTGATAAGTTAATCAGGTCACACCTTATGAGTTTAGGTATTGTGAGCACAAATGTGTTATAATTTCTTGCCTAGTTAAATTAAATGAGCTATACAACGATTGTGTTTGTAACTTTTAGGCAGAGCTGGGATGAATCCTCAAAAACAGGATTCGAATTACGAATCCGAATCACCTAATACGATCCGAATCACGAATACTCAAATAAAGGATTCCTAAGAGAAAAATATGATTCGAATCCTCTTTTTTGAATCACGGATATAAATCCTTTAAAAATAAATTTGAATATATTATTTGCAACCATTAACATTTTTAATTTCTTGAATTAATTTCTCATCTGGCACTTGGTGAAACATATTAGATATGTAAAGTTATTAAAAAATACAAAACACTTGGTATTGTTTCACAAATTAAAACTTTATTTCGACTAGATTTTCATTCCTTTGAAAATGGTCTAACAAACCGAAACTAGTCGGAATAAAGTTTTAATTTGTGAAACAATACCAAGCGTTTTTTATTTTTTAAATAAAATTAACATTTTTAATATCGCCGTCAGTTTTTATTAACAAAAATGTTCAAAACCTAATTATTTACAGACTAAATATCTGATTAATTAATTTTTTTAGTAAATGATGATATATGAGTTATTGAACTTCAAGATAAATCAGTGTTTTATACGCGTGGCGCATGAAGTAAAATTTCGAGTTTAGAAAAGCCCCGTGAAAATTTGTCTCGGGTCGCTGCGCGACCCTCGACAAATTTTCTAAGCGGGGCTTTTCTAAACTCGAAATTTTACTTCATGCTTAGTCTGTGAGTGGAAGACACTCGTCACTTTAAAATGCATCACATCATAGTAAAAAGTATCAATATTGAAAATATCGGTAATTTTCGATACCAGATATTTTAGATTTAATATTTACAATTATTTTTTGCTGTAAATTATTTTTTAAAGGCCTTCACCCGAGATTGATAATATTGCCAAGACTAGTTTAATGCCGGTTATGAAATTATCAATATTTACCTTTTACGAGTGGACGGATAGAAATAAACTCGACTTTAATGTTTATTACAAAAACCAGAATTGTAGAAACATTTTAAATCTGTTGGTTATTTATTTGAAGAAAAAATCTGTTTACAAATTGAAAATAAATAAAAATTTTAGTTTATTCTACAATTGAAATTACTTGAAAAGAATCGCTACTTAAAAGTATATCCAAAAAGATCAATATTGTTAATTTAATATTGTTTTGATATAAATATCTTACACGTGGCAAGAAAGTATGGTAACCAAGTGTACAATTATTTTTGTCTGGTAAGTACACAGACAGATTGTCCCAGGATAAGTGAAACACTTTTTTTATTTTTAACTTAACGAAAAAATATTATTTTATAATAATAATAATAATAATATATTTATTTTCAGTGTTTTTGCAAATACAATACAAATAAAATTTCATATATACAGCAATTACATGAAAACAGGTCAAGACAAAACAACAAGTTATATAACACAATATAACTATTCTTAATACTAATTCTAAATGTTAGAGTAATATTTTTTTTTTTATTTTGGGTTTTACGTCATCTATTTCCGCTGCTAAGGCCAATCATGACGCCGGAGATTAAGTCTACAGCTATCCGGGAATTTTGCCGAACCCGGTGGGAGTTCCAACCCACCGGTAGGGATCTTTAACGTGCACGCAACATCCAGGCAGTACACGGGTCCTACATGCATTTAACGTCATATCCGAGAAGACGGAGTGTTTGGCATTTTTATCCTAACCTATATAAATGCAGACAACTTGTTAGGCCGGTATTTGAACCCCGGTCCGTGGCGTGGCAGTACAACACTCTAACCCCTACACCACCAAGCTGCCCTAGAGTAATATTCATCTAAGTTATATGGTTCTATCAATAGCAGTTTATCGATCAACAATTTTTTCATGACTGCGTACGACTTTGCTGTTTTTATTGCGCTAGGCAAACTATCATAAACTTTAATACATGAGTAATACGGGCTTCTCTCAAACAGACACAATCTATGGGATGGAAGACTGTGTTCAACACCATGTCTCGTATTGTATATATGTGGCATTAGGTGTTTTTCAAATAAGTATTTATGCTTCCATAAAAACTTTACGTATTCTAGAATATAGATACCTGTACACGTTAACAGTTTTTAACTTCTGAATAATCCCCTACAACTGCTATCAAATTTAATTTTGCAGATAACACGTAGAGCACGCTTCTGGGCCCTGAACACTGCAGTCATATCTGATGTTCCTCCCCAGAATATTATACCATACCTAATTTTTGAATATATGTAAGCATAGTAAAACATTCCACAAATTTTCTCATTTGTGTTCCTGGATAGAATTCTAAGGCCATACGTTGCTCTACTAATCTTGCTAATTACATGCTCAATATGGGGTTTGTAACTCAGTGTTTTATCCAATATAATACCCAAAAATTTGCACTGATTTGTGAATGGATAAAGTGTGTTATTTAAACAGATGTTCTGTGGGGTTGAAGTTTTTTGACTTGTTTTGAAATAAATACAGTTCGTTTTCTCTGCATTAAGTATTAAACAATTATCGGCAAACCACTTTTCTATTTTACGCATTATCACATTTCCTGTATCGATTATGCCACTGAGTGTGGATCCAAAAAGAATGATATTAGTGTCATCTGCGTAACTGATAAAGTGGCAGTCATTTGCTATGCTATTGAGGTCGTTAATAAATATTATGAATATATAAAATCATCTAATGTTTTTATAACAGAATATAACCATTTTCAGAAGTTTATCGTACACAGGGTGTAAAAAAAATATTTAAAACTTCTGACGAGTGTTCTCCACTCCCAGACTAAGCATGAAGTAAAATTTCGAGTTTAGAAAAGCCTGAAAATTTGGCTCGGGCGCGTAGCGAAGCGGAGCGACCGAGCCAAATTAGGCTTTTCTAAACTCGAAATTTTACTTCATGCGCCACGCGTATAAAACACTGATTTCAAGTGAAGTTGCAAATATACTATTAAGGCTGGACATTTTTCAAGTTTAAGTAACCGAATATGCATTGACAAATATTGAATTATTCGAAAATTTTAAATATTTAAATTTTCGATAATTCAATATTCGTTTAGAAACATATTTCAATATGAATAATTTTGTGATTTAAATATTCATATCAGAATATTCGACTATTTAAATTAATCGCATTCGAATCCCAGCCTTAATAGCGATGATTCGAATTATTTGCTTTATGAGGATTCGAATCCTTTTATAAGGATTCGAATCACGTACCTCTGGATTCGAATACGAATCCTTTTAAAAAATGTAACGAATCTGGATCACGAATCCGTTTTCACCAAAGTATACAAATATATTTTTTGAATCCTCTAAACGGATTCGAATCCGGGAATCAAATCTTGAATGTTTCGAATCCTGCCCAGCTCTGATTTTAGGTCAAATTTTCTTCAAACCAACCAACAAAGCATAAAATTAATTAATTTAACTAATTTTTTCTCGATTTGTCGAAAATAGTTCGGAATTTAAAATATACTAATTGACTGAAAAATCAATTTGTACAAACTTGGAAGCGTTGCTATCAGCTAACTCTTGAAATTATATCATATGTTCAATTAAAAAAAAACCTCTAAAGTGCTATGATTTTGTATTTAAGTTCAATATATCGGCACCGGATACCCACAGACGCGTTTCGGACTAACGTCTTCAGTGTGGTCCGACCAAACGCTGAGGAATACTGAACATTTCTTACTATATCAAACCGATATGTGAACACTATTAAGTCAAGCGTTAGATGACGTTAGCTATCCAATTCACTTAATAGCCCACTGAGCAAACACATTTAAGTAATGTTTCATCAACATTAAAACAACGTTTAATGCTGCTACAATGTTGATGTAACGTTAAAAATAACGTTACATCAACATTGTACCAACATTAAACGTTGTTTTAATGTTGATGAAACATTACTTAAATGTGTTTGCTCAGTTGTTTTTTGCTCAGTGGGAGTGCTATGATTTTATCTTCTTTAAGTTTATGTAGGCTACACGCTTTAGGAATTGTCATATAAAACGTCATACATTATAATTATAATGTATAATTTCTGTTGTTAACCTACAATATATTCCATAGCACTCTAGAGGTTTTATTTTATTGAACATACGATATCTTTATTTGAAAATTCAACGAAGCGGATTTTTTTGTTTATTTTGCAACAAATTGTAAAAAAAAAATTCTGTAATTTAACAACAAAATGAAGTCCATTCCTATCTAACATTTATATTAGGAACCGCTCTCGACCTTAAACAGATTGCGGACCCTGATCTAGACAAAAAAATTGATTAAACATTCTAAAATTATATTCAACTGCGTCATATTCAAAATGTCTTTGATTTAGGTTAAAATTGACGCGAAAATATGAAATTTAATTTAAATCTTTTCAACAAGTAAATAATGTTTTCAAGAATTTACAAAAATCCCACTTTTGAACCCTTATTCTAAATATTTTGTGGTGGAGGCGGTTACTTTGTGAAACATTGTAAATATTTAAATAATTAACACTAATAACTTACTTGTATTTACTTTTTATTTTAAACTGTGACTAGTTTCGGCTCAACAGTGAGCCAATATCAAACTAACTGATTATTCTAAACATTCTTCTTTTTAAATAAATCAAAATGTCCTTGATTTGGGTTGATTAAATACTAATATATAGGATTTAATTTGAAGCCTTTCAACAAGTAAAATCAATTTTTCAATAATTCACTAACATTTGTCTTTAAATTTAGTTCTAAGCACACTTATTTTCAAATATATAGCACCTGAAATTAAAACGCATTTATTAATCGGGAATAAAATGTAAATATTTTCAACAAGTAACAACTCTGTTTTTATCAAGATTTAAACACGAGAGCCAATTTTTCACCTATCAAGAGGATTAGCATAATCGATCACACTGAAAATAAGGGTAGGTATAACAGGTGGACTGAGTTTTAGAAAAAATATCAATTCCTCTTTCATTGGGATTTTGTTATAAATAAGAAAACAAAGCTTAAATATTATTTTCCAAAAGCACCACCTTTTCAATTGGGCTACGTGAAATTCGGAAAAGGACGCACATTCCAGACCAAACCCACTTTCCCGGAGGATCTCGCTGCATGAGGCACAGGATTACGACTCGGACTCAGATTGTCATCCCCTTTCATCCCCCCCACACACACACACAAACACGAAAACACACACAAACAAAAGCAATTAATTATCTGCTTTTAATTAATTTTTTTAAAATTGCTATCCAAAAACGGTTAAGTGAGTTATGTTTTGCACCGACCGTGAAAAGCTCATTTCCCGAGATCGTGCATGCTTTCCCGAGCCGATGCCTTTTCGCAACTGGAAACTCACACCGACGGTCGGGGGTCTTCGTGTGGAAATGGGGCGGCCATGTTGGACATGCGCCCCCCGCGGCAATTACGTCACAATCAATATCCACCCCGAACGGCCCGAACCCGGTGACATACTCTAGATTTTCCGTTTTCGGCGGGCTCTGGGGGGGTGGGGGGTTGCTATCGATTATTTTTGAATGAGAAAAAAAAATACTGGCGTCCGGTTCGATTATTATTTGAATTCGGTTCAATGACAGTGACAGCTGTGGAAGGCCTCTTCAAGGATTTTTCGTGTGTGCTGAGTAGGTGGTTGCTGGATTCAATAGCGGGGGCTCATTAATGTTTCAATGCGCTCGAGTGAATGTATTTACTACTAAATGGCTTCGAATTTATCGAAACAAATACAAATTGGGTATTATTTTTTTCTAAAACAGTTTGCAAACTTAATTGATAATTGTGTCATGTCGTTGTCCATCAAATATACATGTTTATAATGATTGTAATTAAAAACAACTACAGAGATTTTTTCAATTAACCTACATAATCAATTAAAGCACTTGGAACTAAAAGGGTGTAAGTGCCTAAGAAATGTTAAGAAATCTAGCTCTAAAGTTTAAGTCAAATTAAAACTAACTTAAAAAAACAGGATAAATGTACGTCATTAAAAAAAAGTTACTTACCACTAGGATTCGATTCATTCAGTATTCGAGTCCTGGATTCAAATCCTTTCAATGGACTCGAAAGAGGTATTGCAATTGTAATAGGTCAGTAGGGGTCATGTGCAAATATTATTTTTGACGAAATTAAATTAAAATATTAATACAAAAATCACCCAAGAAAATATTAAAGAAAAATCAACATTCAGTAAATACGAGATTAACATTAGTCGATCAAATTTTTTTTATCTGAAAGAAATAACAAATGCAGCATCGCCTTAAAATAATAAACAAGTACCGGCGCGTGGAGAAATGCTAAGACATACAGAAAGATTCAGTTCAAGGTTTAACCAAGCGCAAACACAACGAATTTGCGAAGTCGGGGGAATTGCGTGACGTCAGGGATGGGTGGTATTTTATAACCATATATGGTCTGCGCGAAATCTTCCATCTCCACGATCGGGTGGGAAATTGAGTTATAAAAGCTGTGTGGAGCGGAAAACATGGAGAGAGTCGGGAGGAGAGTCATGAGAGTCAAGCGACAGTTCGGAAGATGAACATCACGAAAAGCATCACAAGTTCCAAATCACAGAGGGAAATAAGAATAACACAACAAAAATCAAATTATACAACAAATATAAAAACTATACAACAAAAAAGAATACAAAACAGTTAACGGGTGTGGTCGAGCTGTGCGTGGAAAACGGAGGAGTGTTCCCGCTAGTTAATTGCTGATCACAATTAACGGGTGTGGTCGTCCCGAGTTAGTACTGCAGAGTTATGTTCCCGCTAGTTAATAGCACAAAAGCAGTTGACGGGTGTGGTCGAGCTGTGCGTGGAAAACGGAGGAGTGTTCCCGCTAGTTAATTGCCTGAAAACAATTAACGGGTGTGGTCGTCCCGAGTTAGTACTGCAAAGTTATGTTCCCGCTAGTTAATGGCACAAAAGCAGTTGACGGGTGTGGTCGAGCTGTGCGTGGAAAACGGAGGAGTGTTCCCGCTAGTTAATTGCCTGAAAACAATTAACGGGTGTGGTCGTCCCGAGTTAGTACTGCAGAGTTATGTTCCCGCTAGTTAAATGCACAAAAACAATTGACGGGTGTGGTCGAGCTGTGCGTGGAAAACGGAGGAGTGTTCCCGCTAGTTAATTGCCTGAAAACAATTAACGGGTGTGGTCGTCCCGAGTTAGTACTGCAGAGTTATGTTCCCGCTAGTTAAATGCACAAAAACAATTGACGGGTGTGGTCGAGCTGTGCGTGGAAAACGGAGGAGTGTTCCCGCTAGTTAATTGCCTGAAAACAATTAACGGATGTGGTCGTCCCGAGTTAGTACTGCAGAGTTATGTTCCCGCTAGTTAAATGCACAAAAACAATTGACGGGTGTGGTCGAGCTGTGCGTGGAAAACGGAGGAGTGTTCCCGCTAGTTAATTGCCTGAAAACAATTAACGGGTGTGGTCGTCCCGAGTTAGTACTGCAGAGTTATGTTCCCGCTAGTTAAATGCACAAAAACAATTGACGGGTGTGGTCGAGCTGTGCGTGGAAAACGGAGGAGTGTTCCCGCTAGTTAATTGCCTGAAAACAATTAACGGGTGTGGTCGTCCCGAGTTAGTACTGCAGAGTTATGTTCCCGCTAGTTAAATGCACAAAAACAATTGACGGGTGTGGTCGAGCTGTGCGTGGAAAACGGAGGAGTGTTCCCGCTAGTTAATTGCCTGAAAACAATTAACGGATGTGGTCGTCCCGAGTTAGTACTGCAGAGTTATGTTCCCGCTAGTTAAATGCACAAAAACAATTGACGGGTGTGGTCGAGCTGTGCGTGGAAAACGGAGGAGTGTTCCCGCTAGTTAATTGCCTGAAAACAATTAACGGATGTGGTCGTCCCGAGTTAGTACTGCAGAGTTATGTTCCCGCTAGTTAAATGCACAAAAACAATTGACGGGTGTGGTCGAGCTGTGCGTGGAAAACGGAGGAGTGTTCCCGCTAGTTAATTGCCTGAAAACAATTAACGGATGTGGTCGTCCCGAGTTAGTACTGCAGAGTTATGTTCCCGCTAGTTAAATGCACAAAAACAATTGACGGGTGTGGTCGAGCTGTGCGTGGAAAACGGAGGAGTGTTCCCGCTAGTTAATTGCCTGAAAACAATTAACGGGTGTGGTCGTCCCGAGTTAGTACTGCAGAGTTATGTTCCCGCTAGTTAAATGCACAAAAACATTTGACGGGTGTGGTCGAGCTGTGCGTGGAAAACGGAGGAGTGTTCCCGCTAGTTAATTGCCTGAAAACAATTAACGGGTGTGGTCGTCCCGAGTTAGTACTGCAGAGTTATGTTCCCGCTAGTTAAATGCACAAAAACAATTGACGGGTGTGGTCGAGCTGTGCGTGGAAAACGGAGGAGTGTTCCCGCTAGTTAATTGCCTGAAAACAATTAACGGATGTGGTCGTCCCGAGTTAGTACTGCAGAGTTATGTTCCCGCTAGTTAAATGCACAAAAACAATTGACGGGTGTGGTCGAGCTGTGCGTGGAAAACGGAGGAGTGTTCCCGCTAGTTAATTGCCTGAAAACAATTAACGGATGTGGTCGTCCCGAGTTAGTACTGCAGAGTTATGTTCCCGCTAGTTAAATGCACAAAAACAATTGACGGGTGTGGTCGAGCTGTGCGTGGAAAACGGAGGAGTGTTCCCGCTAGTTAATTGCCTGAAAACAATTAACGGATGTGGTCGTCCCGAGTTAGTACTGCAGAGTTATGTTCCCGCTAGTTAAATGCACAAAAACAATTGACGGGTGTGGTCGAGCTGTGCGTGGAAAACGGAGGAGTGTTCCCGCTAGTTAATTGCCTGAAAACAATTAACGGGTGTGGTCGTCCCGAGTTAGTACTGCAGAGTTATGTTCCCGCTAGTTAAATGCACAAAAACAATTGACGGGTGTGGTCGAGCTGTGCGTGGAAAACGGAGGAGTGTTCCCGCTAGTTAATTGCCTGAAAACAATTAACGGGTGTGGTCGTCCCGAGTTAGTACTGCAGAGTTATGTTCCCGCTAGTTAAATGCACAAAAACAATTGACGGGTGTGGTCGAGCTGTGCGTGGAAAACGGAGGAGTGTTCCCGCTAGTTAATTGCCTGAAAACAATTAACGGATGTGGTCGTCCCGAGTTAGTACTGCAGAGTTATGTTCCCGCTAGTTAAATGCACAAAAACAATTGACGGGTGTGGTCGAGCTGTGCGTGGAAAACGGAGGAGTGTTCCCGCTAGTTAATTGCCTGAAAACAATTAACGGGTGTGGTCGTCCCGAGTTAGTACTGCAGAGTTATGTTCCCGCTAGTTAAATGCACAAAAACAATTGACGGGTGTGGTCGAGCTGTGCGTGGAAAACGGAGGAGTGTTCCCGCTAGTTAATTGCTGATCACAATTAACGGGTGTGGTCGTCCCGAGTTAGTACTGCAGAGTTATGTTCCCGCTAGTTAATGATACAAAACAATCAACGGATGACGTCGGGATCTGCTTGCTAATCAGAGGAGTGTTCCCGCTAGTTGGTTGTCTGGTAAGCTCCGAGATGGTTTTTGTGGGTTTCCCATCTCATAATGCAAATGCAGGGGTTATTTAATTTTGCTCCCACAAGTAGAGTCATATACTTTTTGAGTTTAACTAAAATGCACATGGCTTCTAAGTACAAACGAAAATAAAGTATTTCGAGAATATAAATAATTTAAGAAACACAAATTAATTAGAAATGTCATAATTGAGGTCAATAAACTTTGCATCCGTTAAACTCACATCCTGTTTTATTTATTGTCCACACATACTCCTGGTCATTAAAAGGGAAGAAAGACACAGTATTTCCGATAATGCATATTGACACAAACAACGAATCTGTTAAATAAATTAAAAGGGTTACTACATACACAACACAACGTAAATAAAATACAAATTATAAATTTGTACAATACCTAGGGTCGAATCATTACACAATCCTGTCAGTCGATTCAAAAAAGGTATTCGAATCCTTTCAGTGAATTCGAAAGAGGTATTCGAATAATTTGGCTCAGTCAACTAAACCTAAACAAAAATGATTAAACATTTTTAACTCTAGCTTTCGGAAATGAGATTTTTTTAATCAAATTGCATGGAAAAGATAGCTTAGAGCTAGCGCTAGCAGAATATGAAAAAAATATTATCTCAAAAGTATCAGGTAAAAAAATATTCACATCCAAATTTTGATGCGAGAGCTTTCAGATCCTGTATGCGTATTACCATTTACTTGCTGAGTTTCAATACAAAATCATGTTATTATCGAGTCATTTGACTTTCTTGCTCACACTACCTTTCCTTCTTCATTTATACACTTTGTTTGCATATTTCCTGTTCTCGCATTCCAATTCCCACCCACAATTATATTCCCCGGGTCTTCCGCCTCCTGCTGTAGCCATGTTAGGTAGACTCTAATTTCCCTTCCTGCTTGCGGGTTATAGACAGTCACTATCCTCCATTTCCTTGGACCATCACAAAATGCTCTGCTTCCTACTCCTTCTTGCTTCTTCCTTTCCACTATCTCTTCTCCTTCTTCCAATCTTTTTCTAAGCACCTGTGATAATTCCCCCTTTTGCCCTACCTTTCGCCTTTTCCCGTCTCGCCAACACGCACTTCCATATAAAAGTATTTGGTATTTTCCGTCTTAATATCTCCCAATCCTCTACCTCTGCCCACGTTTCTGTCAATTCGACGAAATCCTTGTCCCTCACCTAACTTTCTAACTCTTTATTCCGTTTTCTTAAAGAAGGGGGGATATCGGGGGGAGGGGAGACGAAGAGAAAGAGAATATTGCGGGTATGAATAAAACGCTTGAGGACAATCCTCAAGCGTTTTATTTATACCCGCAATATTCTCTTTCTCTTCGTCTCCCCTCCCCCCGATATCCCCCCTTCTTTAATTCCTCCGAGCGTTTTTTGGACTTTCTACGTGCTTTATCAGTGAGCCCGTTTCTTTTTCCCACACCCACCATTCGTTTCCTGACCGCATCTTTTGATAAAATACGTGAATCTGTTTCCCCTTTATTCTTTCCTCTCTAGCGCTTGCTTTAATTTTTACTTGGATTTTCCTCTCCTCCTTTATCAAATCGTCGTCCAAATATACTGTACTATTCGTCGCTTTCAATACACTTTTTTTCACCATAATTTTCCTCTTCTCCTCAAAATCTCTGCATTTAACCAGAATTGGCCGCTTCTTCCCAACTGTCTTTACTCCCAACCTAACTGCCTCTTTATACAGGAACGTTACTCTTAATTTCTCTGCCAATTTGTTAATATCCCTTTTTACGTCTTCCCCTTCATCCAACCCATTAATAATTACGTTGTTCCTCCTTTTATTTTTCTCTCTAATCCTCTCTGCTTTTTCTAACTTATCTATTCTACTCAATAATTCCGTTTTCTCCTCTTCCCATTCTCGTTCGCTTTGTCTCAATTCCTCCTTCAGCTCCTTTATATTCTTATCGTATTTCTCAAACCTTGTTTCTAACCTCTCTAAGTTATCTAATATTCTATCTACTTTCTCTTCCATTTTATCCGGTTCGGGTTTGTTTCCTTCTGCCTTCCTTTTCTTATTCACCTGCTCAAAAAATTGCCTCAAGTCCCTGCAGCTGTGTGTGCGCTCCCGCGCCGTCTGCATGAATAGATCTCCGCGCACCAGAGTGTACCACGACGCGCCGCTCTCACGCGCCACTCCCACCAGTCGCGACCGTTTTCCTCGCGCACTCTTTACTCAGTCGGGCCTGCACACGGCTTTCGCCCTTATCTTCACACGTGCCCGATAATTCTAACTGCTATTTTTATCCACTCTGTTGTCTTTTTTTTTCACTTTTGTTTTTACGCGCCACAAAATCTGCTACACTTATAACTAATTCCCGTCCTCGGCTCTAATTTTGTTTGCCTTTATACCACTAATAAATCACTCCTATACGCTGATCAACAATCACTCCAACCACTCGACTGTGACAGGATAATAACGATAATAACAAAAGAGGGAGAGGAATGGATAGAATGGGCAGATGGTGAGGGGCTGGAAATATTAAACGGGTGTACGGCAGGGGATTGGGAAAGTGAGGTGACATATTGTGGGCCGCGGGGGAATTTGGTAATTAATTATATCTTGGTTGGGGAGGAGATAAGAGATAAAGTGACATTTTTTGCTGTGGAGAACTGGAGTCGGTCGGATCATTATCCGGTAACGGTTAAACTTGGGAACAGGGGAAAGGAGGGGCAAGCACGAAATAAGGAAGGATAGTGCTGGTCAAGGTGGGCAAGAATAGAGTACATCAAGAGAATTGAAGAGGTATGTTTCGAAGAAATAGACTCGGTGATGCAACTGAGAGCAGGAGTAAAGTTAGCCATGGCGAGGCAGAAGAAGGGGAACGGAGGACCAATTAAGACGGGGTAGTTTGACAGTGAGTGCCAGGAAGCTAGAGAGGCGTTGAGGAAGGCAACTAATAAATAGAGAAGAGGGGAAGGGTCAGAGGAGGTAATGAAAGAAGCAAGTCACCACTGTGAGAGAGTGTGTAAGGACAGAAGAGACGGTTGGATGAAAGAAGAGATGAAGGCGGTAGGCGAAATTGTAAATGAGAAACAGCTATGGGCGTACGTAAAGATAAAGAACCCGAAGAGAAGAATAAAGGGAGAAAATATCAGTATGGCACAGTGGAAGACATTTTTCGAGGATCTGTTAAGCGGAGGACACGTGGAAGCAGAGGGGAGCTATGAGAGAAGGATATTCAATGGGACAGAAGACTTTAGGGAGGAGGAATTAGGAAGAGCCCTCAAAGGGATAAAGGAAAGGAAAGCGGCGGGGCCAGATGGAATCCAGGGGGAGGCTTGGAAATGGTGCAGTGAATGAGGAATGCAGGCCATGCGGGACATTTTAAATAAAATATGGAGGGGAGAACAGCGATTCCCGGAGGAATGGAGGGAGGGTATAATTATTCCAGTGCATAAGGGGGATGAAATGTGCCCAGCAAATTATAGGGGCATAACGCGCATGGACACATTATACAAAGTGATGATGGGGATGGTAAAGGAACGGTTGGAGGAAGAGGTGGAAGAGAAGAGCCTGCTACCAGAAGTGCAGGCAGCCTTCAGGAAGGGAAGGTCGACAGTGGATCAGATAGCTACTCTGATCTGGCTGACTGAGAGAGAGATGGTGAAGAAAGACAAGGTGTATTTGATGTTTGTGGATTTAAAAGCGGCATATGATTCTGTTGAGAGAAAGTTGTTGGTAGAATGTTTGAACGGTGAGGAAGTGTCAGAGCAGATTGTAAATTGGGTGGCTCAGGTGTAGAAGGATACGTGGTGTATGGTAAGAGTGAGTGAGTGCAAGTCAGAGAGGTTTAAGATAGTGCGTAGTGTGAGATATGTCGCAGATATGGAGAAGCTTCTAGAGCAGGTAGGGGGAATAGTGGTAGGAAGAAGGAAGATATGGAGCTTGGCGTATGCGGATGATGTGGTGGTGATTTAGTGATTGCAAAAACGATGGGTGAATTGAATGAAATGAAAGGTAGGCTGGAGAGGTATTTTAATAAAAGGGAGTTGATTGTGAGTGTCAAGAAAACTAAATGGGTGGTATGTAAGAATGGGGGTGGACGAAGAAAGGATGAGGAATTAAAGTGGATGGGAGAGAGATTAGAGAGAGTGAGCGAGTTTATGTACCTAGGTTATATGTTCGCCGAGAGCGGAGGCAGAGCAAAACATATAGAGTACGCATGTAAGAAGGCGAGAATGGCAATGGGGAGGATGCGGAATATATGGGAGGAAGTGTTAGGGGGAAATATGAACATGAAACTAGTGTGGTGGGATGCCTGTGTAAGAGCGATAATGATGTATGCGTCAGAGGTATGGGGAGTATCTGAGCATGAGAGAGTGGAAAAGGTAGACCTGCAATATTTAAAATGTATATTAGGAGTGAAGCGAACTACGCCAAGCTATGTGGTATTGCAGGAGTGTCAAAGAATGCCTGTGGAAGGGGAGTCAGCGAGGAGGGTAGTGAAATATAAGAGAAAGATAAGTATGTTAGGAGAAGAAAGGTTGGTGAAAGAGGCATAGGGTGTTCGTTATAAGGAATGGAATGGAATGAATGCTAAGGGAATAGGATGGATGAAAGACAGAGAGTCGCTGTACAGAAAAGTGGGGTGGTCGTGCCAAGTGGTGGAGCAGAAGATAGCGTTGGGGGAGAGGCTAGAGCTAGAGTATGCGGTGAGGGCAAAATATGTCGAGTTGCAGTTGCGACAAATACGTATAGACAAGAGCAGCTCTAGCCACAAGTATAAAGATATTCAAGTGTTTGATGGCCCCCCCGCGCTATTTTGCGAGATTGCCTAAGGACGAAGCACGATTACTTGCACGGTTCAGGTGTAGAAACGAAGAAAGAGGAAGAAAGGTATGGATGGGGGAAGAGTATATGAAATGTGTGTTCTGTGGGAGTGGGAAGGATGTATGGGAGCACTGGATGAGGAAATGTATGGGATTGCGGGGAAAACTGGAGATTAATGGTAAAGGGCGAAAGGAATGTATGTGTGCGAGTGGAAAGGGGATTGAGGGACTAAAAGCAATTGTGAAACAAAGGCCAGGGAGGAGTAGCTAATTTGGCGCAGCAGAAGAACATTTATTTTGGGGATTATGGGAGAATTATGTATTATTTTTAGTTTTTGTCTTAAGTTAATGTATAAAATTGTATATTAGATGTCAAATAAAGGTTATATATATATATATATATATATATACAAAATCATGTTTCGCATATAAAATACCGCTTCCAAGAAATATTTCGGCGCTGATGCCTAGAAGACAGTAGCGTAACTGACAAGTTTTTTTTTTAAAGTCTAACTTCGGGGGCTAAGTTGACTGAGCCGTATAATGTAACAATAACTATCAACACATATAAGCTAAATATTTGATATGTAACATGGATTAGATATTTAGGTTGGCTTAGTGTTGCTCCTTCATTAGTCGCAAGAAATGAATCTTAGACTTAATATAAATAATTACTTAATCATTTTTAAGTTGAATACAACATAATATTGTTAATATTGTATAATATTCGTTGATTTTTCAAAAAAGTTCAATTTAAGGCTTTAAACGAGTGTTTTCCACTCCCAGACTAAGCATATAGTAAAATTTCGAGTTTAGAAAAGCCCCGTGAAAATTTGTCGAGGGTCGCGCAGCGACTCAAGACAAATTTTCTGGGCTTTTCTTAACTCGAAATTTTACTTCATGCGCCACGCGTATAAAACGCTGATTTCAAGTAAGGTTCAAATATACATAAATTTCACAACATTCTAGTGGTTTTCACGGGGCTTTTCTAAACTCGAAATTTTACTTCATGCTTAGTCTGGGAATGGAAAACACTCGTTTAGAGCTTCCAATTGAATTCCTATAAAAACACAACGAATATCTAACGATTTAAAGAAAATAAGCTAAATCTGGAATACGTATACTATAAATAAAAGCTCCCTATATATTGTAGAGTTAGGATATTGAGATATATTGTGTTAGAATGAAAATAAGGTAAATTGAATAGCAACTAAAGAAGCTAAATCACAATTTTATAGTATCGAATAGATACCCATGGTACGATTAGGTTGGTTAGATAACAAATAGTGAGTTTTACATGCAAGTGTTGGTACATACATAGCCCGATGTGTACTTGGTACATTTTCAGGCATTCGTTGTTTTTAAAAAGCGTCCAGTTTAAAACTTCCAACAAGTGTTTTCCACTTCTAGATTAAGCATGAAGTATAATTTCGAGTTTAGAAAGGCCTGAAAACAATTGTTAGGTACGCCACTGTCTTATTAGCGCTAGCTATTTCGTTGCCAGTGGTAATGGATATTACTTTAGGTATTCTGACGCCGAAAAAAATATTGAAATCGTACAGTTAGTTCCCGAGTTATACCGATTTAAATTACCAAAGAATAAAAAAATTGTCAGGTACGCCACTGTCATGCTAGCGCTAGCTATCTCGTTAGCAGTGTTTATGAACATCACTTTAGGTGTTCTAACGGCCAAAGAAATTTTGAAATTGCACGGTTAGTTGCCGAGTTATAACGATTTAAGTTATCAAGTAGTAATATAAACAATAGTCAGGTACGCCACTGTCTTGCTAGCGCTAGCTATCTCGTTATGAGTGTTTATAAACATCAGTATAGTAATTACAATACCGAAAGAATTTTTAATATCGTACGATTAGTTTTTGAGTTATAACGATTTTAATTATCAAGGGGTGAAAAAACATACGTCAGTTACGCCACTGTCTTACTAGCGCAAGCTATCTCATTGCCAGTGTTTATATACACTAGTATAGTAATTACAATGCCGAACGATTTTTTTAAATCGTACGGTTAGTTTCTGAGTTATAACGATTTAAATTAGCAAGGAGTGAAAACACAATTATCAGTTACGCTACTGTCTTCTAGACATCATGTTTCTAATAGCCAGTGTCTATGAACATAAATAAGGTAATTACAAGGCCGAAATATTTTTTGGAAGCGGTATTTTATATGTCAAACATGATTTTGTATTAAAATTCAGCAAGTAAATGGTAATACGTATACAGGATCTAAAAGCTCTCGCATCAAAATTTGGATGTAAATATTTTTGTACCTGATAGTTTTAAGAGAATATCTTTCCATATTCTGCTGGTGCTAGCTCTAAGCTATCTTTCCACCAAATTTGATTAAAAAAATTTCATTTTGGGGGACTAGGGTTAAAAATGTTTTATCATTTTTCGGGGTTGTGGGGGTGGCGCTAGCTTTTAAGTTGGAATTCGAATAATGTAAAAAAAAGTTAAATAATCCAAACTCGGGGGGCTAGCATCAACCTAGCCCCCCGAAAGTTGAAACCCCCATAACTTTCTTGCCTAAACGGCGCTAGCTCTAATTTTTGTGGCTCTAGCTGGCGCTAGCTAAGGCTTGTCTAGCGCAATAGTTGTTTTCAAAAAATTCGAACTTCGGGGGGCTAAGTTCACTGAGCCGAATAATTTATTGAAAAATTATTCGTGATCAAGTCAGTTCACGTCAGATTAAAACCAACTAAACAAAAAATACTTGTGTAATATAAGTTATCGTAAATAATTGCTCGGGAAAGGCTAGGAAAATATAAAAATGTTATGAGACATTTAAAGTTCAGAAAACTAATTTGGCCCGGCGCATTCACCATTTTTTATATATCATCATCTAAAAGCAGCCTAAAAATACATCGCGATTATTGACTTATACGCACAATTGCGAGTAATTATTATTCGTGATGTGTAGTAATGGGAAATTTAAAAAAAAAACGTTAGTAAAGGTTTTTTTTTAACAGGAATAATGAATCAATTATGTAACTTAAACTGAAGGATCACAATAAGTCTTTAAAGTAGTGTTGTCAAATTTGCGAATCAACGCGAACATGATGCGAACCAAAATTTCCAAATATTTGGTTGCTAGGGCAGAGCCAACAAATATTGGGAATATTTTGCGAAAAAGACAAAGCACTTTCGCATGTACCTATCGCTCTTACTGTTATAACTAATACATTTTTTGAATTGTGGAGGCTTCTACTTCGTTATACATGTTAATTTAACACAATAAAACACTTTTAACTTTGTTTGTATAACACAATTTATTTTTATGTGACTGCAGTTTCGGCAAATTCAGCTTGCCATTATCAAACGTGAACATACTTCATGTTTGATAATGGCAAGCTGAATTTGCCGAAACTGCAGTCACATAAAAATAAATTGTGTTATACAAACAAAGTTAAAAGTGTTTTATTGTGTTAATACATTTTTGTTTTAATATTCTTTATTATCTTAAAATATGCATATACAATACAAAACAGTTACATATTAGAGAGAACGTGTCACAGTAGAAGACAATAAAATAGTACATAAAAGTGAGTAAATACAAGTTTTCAAGAAGTGTTATAATAATCTGCAATGGAGTATAACTCCTTTTCACAAAGATGTTGAAACAAAGACTGTTTGAAACGCTTATAGTTTTTATTCAGTGACTTTAATTGACCTGGTAAACTGTTATAGTATTTCATAGCAGCATATTGTGGGTCTCTTTCATACATAGTTAAACGGTGTGACGGGAGTGCATAATTGTTATAAAATTGTGTATTATATTTGTAATTGTGTGCAGTACCTGAGTCTGATTGTTTTCTGTTTAAAATCAACTCATAAATGTACATGCTGTGTGCAGTTAATAGATTATTTGATCTGAAGTGACCCCTGCACGATTCAAGGTACTTCAAATCAAATATAATTCTAACGGATTTTTTTTGAAGAGAAAATATACTGTTTAGGTGGTAACTGGACCCATAGTATGTAATTCCAAATCGAAGTTTAGAGCAAAAGAGGGAATGGTACACTAGTTTTACAACATCCCGAGGTGCTCCTGACTGTTTTAAAATGCGCTGCATATAGCAGACGGAACTTAGTTCCTTCTCTATTTTTGTTATGTGTGAGGCTCCGTTCAGGGTGTCATCAATGGTTATGCCAGAAACCTGACATGTTGCTTTAGAATATAGTTTCTGGTAACTATTGCTATATTTTCTGGATATCGTATCCTCGAACGATTTGTTTTAAAAAATATGAATTCAGTCTTGGCACTATTTAGGAATAACATGTTTTTGGATAACCATTGATCACACACCGAGAGAATTTCACTACATTTATTAATAACGTTTTCTATACTTTCACAGCGTATTAGTATATTAGTGTCATCAGCGTACATGCCAATGGAACTACCAGTGTTACTGACTACAGACGCTAAATCGTTTATGTAGATGATAAAAAGCAAAGGGCCCAATATACTGCCTTGAGGTATACCTTTAGAGACAACGAGACTTTTAGAGATTGTATTTCCAATTTTTACACATTGTCTACGATTTTCTAATTAGCTCTTAATTAGATTGGAGGCTATACCACAAATTCAGTATTTATTTAACTTGTTTAGCAAGATGTTATGGTCCAATGTATCGAACGCTTTTGACATATCCAGCAGCACACCTAAAGAAATATCGTTTCCTTCTAGGGACGACATTACCTCATGAATGTAGTCATGCAACGCGGTAATAACTGATCTTTGTTGTAAATTTATTCAAGAAATTGAGGAGTTTGTTATTTAATACATTTTCTAGTATTTTTGAAAAGCAAGATACGACACGATAATTATCAAGAACGGTTGGATCTCTTTTCTTGAAAACAGGTGTTACTATTGATTTTTTAAAATGCTTGGAAATATACCTGATTCGATTGAAGTATTAATTAAATGAGTCAAAGGCCGTGTAATTCCATGTATTACATATTTGATCACTTTAAGAGGTATTTCATCGTTTCCTGCTGAATTATTCTTTTTTAAAGAAGTTACGATATTAATAACTTCTGTTTCAGTAACAGCTTCAATGGATAGTGAGTATTTGTTCTGTGGAATTTCATCGGAATATTGAATGGGCGTTATATTAGTTTATTAGTAACTAAACGTTGTACTATATTGATAAAGTGAAAGTTAAAATCATTTGTTAATTTTGTTAGATTCTCCTCATTGATTGTTACAGCTGAGCATTTCGTTTTTCTGCAAGTGTTATTTATTATGTTCCACGAAGTCTTGTTTATATTATCAGAATTTGTGAATTTATTTCTTATTTCATTTTCTTTAGCTGTGTGTAATAGATGGTCATATTGTTTTTTTGTTTCTTTGTAATTTTTTTGGATCTCCGGATTATGTCTTGATATCACAAATAGAGCATCGAGTTGATTTTTGCAGGATTGTATTTTATTTGAGGTAAAAATCTTTTTACTTATATTCTTAGTTCTTTTTTTTAATTTTCGGGAAAGATTTGTTGAATATATAGAAAACTTTGTTCACAAATGTTGTCCAGTAATCTTCAACAGAAACACTGTTGTGATAGACAGACTGAAATTCGAATGGGTTACAAATTTCTTCTATAAATTTGTTTAGATTACTCTGATTAAAACTACGACAATATCGGTATTCATTTTTGTTTCGTTTTTTAGTGAAAACTTTTGAAAGAGTTACGATTAGCTTTTGGCTAAGATGGTCTGATATGTTGAAATTTTTAACATTTGCAATGAAACCAGAGTGCACATTTGTTATAATATTATCAACTATGCTAGCCGTCGCACCGCTTATTCGAGTATTTTCATTGATACATAATTTCAAATTATATGTTTCTAGCATATTAAAAAGATCCCTTGTATCTGCGCTATTTGTGTCTGATATGTTGATGTTAAAGTCACCTAGAACGAAAAATATAAATCCGCTTTTTGACATAATATCAAATATTGTATTTAATTGAAAGAAAAAACTGTCTATATTGGAGTTTGAGGCTCGGTATAATACAACACATATTATTTTAAAATTGTGATAATCAATCTTAATTGCAGCACATTCAAAATCATTAACTTTAGCTAACTGATTTATACCCAAGTGAATTTTAAATTTCAATTATTTTTTAACAAAAATAGCAGAGCCGCCGTATGCAATTTCTTTTGTAGGATGTTTATTTCTGCAGAATTGTGTGGCTAGTGTGAGATTTTTGAACTTGGTCAATTCAATTTGTTCTGTTTTCAGCCAGTGTTCGGTTATCGCAAGCAGCGTACAATCATTATTGAATTCAAGCATCGATTCGACATTGAGAATATTTTGTTGAAATGACCGCATGTTCGAATGTATCACTATAAACAATTGATTATTTACTGTTAAATTCTCTGGTTGCTAGATTGTATCCTCATCATATTCAACATTTTGCGCAAGGATATTTTTATTTGAATACGACACGGGCATTTCGCACTCCAAACGACATGCTTAGCATCCGCATTTTTATATTTCACTAAACAGTTTCTAGATTTAATGTCTAATTTTGACGCTACACACGATTCCGACTTATGGGACCCGGCACAGAATCCGCAGATCACATTTTGACAGCCACTTGCTTTATGACCGTAGACATCGCAGTTGTAACACTGTTTTATATTAAAATCCTCAAACGTTTTGCAATCCCACTTTTAAATTACCAACCGAGATAAGGTATTTAAATAATTTAGGAGTGCATTCAAATACCGCATTATAATATTGCTTATTTTTACCAGTTTTTTTTAATAAATTCGAATGTTTGGGTTGTATAAATTTGAATATTATTTTGTTGAATAATTCGTTGTTGCAAGTGGTCTTTATCGAGTTCTAGTTCATTTGATATATTCATAATTTTTACTCTGGGTTTATGTTTTTTAATGTTTAGTATTTCGCAATTTAGATGTTTTTCTTTTAGTTTGTCTTTTAAATATTCAAGGTCGCTTTTATTGTTCCATTTTAAAATATTATTATTACCTGAAACATTTTTTATTGTGAAATTGTTTAAACTGTCTAGATTTAATTCATGGATTAATTTCTTTCGCATCTTTTCGCGGGTAGCGTTGATGGGTTTTAATAAAACCATTTCTTTCGTTAATGCTGCATCTCGATATGATTTTTTCAGTTGAAACTGTAGTTAATGGTTGGTTCGAGCAGTGCTGGCAACGTTGAAGAGGAGTTGTTTCAATTGTTTCGATTTTCACTTCCAGGGTTGATATTTTTTCGACAGGAAGTGTATTATTTAATTGGAGAGATTTGTTAAGTTCTCGGAGTTTATGTATTAATTGATCTTTAAGCTGTTCACTGTTGTCACCAGATTTAACCTCACTTATTTTATTATGTGAGCTAATATGCTTAGGAACACCATTACACTTATGATTTTTAACACAAGATGGAGGACATAATTCCTGACACGATGGGCACTCTGTTTTATTTGCCACCGGATTTTTACACGCACTGTATGCACACAAATCACTTAAGCTATTTTCGGATCGTTGTAGCTCAGAAGCCGCCATCATTGACCTTATGCATGGAAGAAGACAATAAACGACATTCTTTTTTTAAGGCTCGATCTAGCGCTATCTAGTAATTCTCGAGCAAACTAATACTAACACATACGCACAGTTCCATATACATACAGTGCATTTTATTTAAGTATAGCCATAGGGATTTACATAGTAAAAAATGTACTCCATGTTAAATTTTGTTGTCGTACAAATGTGAAACAATTTTTTAGTTTTATTTATAAATCAACATTTTTCTACGAAATGTACAGTGCTATAAGGACGCAAACATGTTAGATTTCTTTATTTTCGTATTCAAAGTTGTAATTAATAACACAAATAATTAAGCTCAAAAATCAACTTCGCGATAATGCCATAAAGTAAGTATTTCTTTTGCTAAACTTGAAAGCTAAAATTAAGAATTGTAACATGTTTATATCCTTCTTGCAGTGGCGTAGATAGAGGGGGAGTTTAGGGGATCAATCCCCTCCCCCCGTGAGTCTTGAAAATTAAAAGAATAAAATACAGGGTGGAGCGTGGAAACTTCCTTTTTTGAAAATGAAATTAAAATTCTTTACACATTTCAAAACTACTTGTTGTTATGTTGTTATTTTTCTCCTGTTACACAACACGGGAAATTTGATTTTATACTATTGACTCAATTTTTGAAGTTTCTGCCTATTCTTTCAAGCATTCCGATTTGTATATTGACAATTTCGACTCCGACTTTTTCTGTAGGCCTTCCAGGGTGTGTAGACAATTTGTATTAACTGATGATTTGAGATTTCCCCACAAGAATTATTCACAGGGGGTTGAATCACGAGCGTGCCCTTCTAAGGAAGATCAGCCGAATGGGAAGACTTCTTTCAACAAATGAATTAAAGTCCTACCTAGGTGTATGGGTTGTAACCCCATCTTACTAAAACCACACAGATTGTCCAGCCTGAAAATTTGGTTTGGTCGCTCCGCGCTTCGCGCTACGCAACCAAACCAAATTTTAAGGCTTTTCTAAACTCGAAATTTTACTTTATGCCTAATCTGGGAGTGGAAAACACTCGTTTTGAGCTTCAAATTGAATTTGTTAAAAAAAAGCGTATGCATATGTTTATTTAAAAGAAAAATTCCCCGTATTTAATTTTAACACGTTATCTTGATCTGTTCACGTTTTTTAATGTAAAGTGCTCATTTGGAGATTCCATAGTAAATAAACAAACACAAATACAAAAATGTAAAAGAAAAATAATTTATTTTCATGTATGCCAATTTACTTAAGGCTTTCATAACTTTAAAACGTAAAAGAATTATATAGTTTCTTGTGTCGAATATCAAAATATGCTTATTTCTTAGTGGATCTTGACAATTTTAAATAAATTCGACTATGGATACGTTTTCCGCTAACCTTTGAAATAAAGTTCAACTTAGGGAATTTAGGGGTCTCACAACTTGAATTTACGAGACAATATCATCGTTTTCTGGACTGAATAATTAAAAATGGTCATTTTTGAAAAATTTTTGATTTTCAGTCACAGTGTGTAAAAGTAAAATGCCTTATTCTGAAAAGAATAAACTTTAGATTTACTTGTATGAAAATTATAAAAACTACTATTACTATTCTTTCAACGTTATCAAATTGAAAATTGGTCAAACTGGAAGGAAAATCGCACACGCCAAAAAAACATAAAACATAAACTCTATTAATTTAAGTCATAAATTTTACAATAAAAAAAACTGCGAACTAAGTTTACGATTGATCGTCTAACGAGTGTTTCCAATCCCAGATTAAGCTTGAAGTAAAATTTCGAGTTTAGAAAAGCCTGAAAATTTGGCTCGGGCCAAATTAGGCTTTTTCAAACTCGAAATTTTACATCATGCGCCACGCGTATAAAACGCTGATTTAATGTGAAATGGTGTTTAACCAATTAACAAGTGAAATACATTTAGTATGTCAATCATCAATTGTTTAAATGACAGGAAAAGTAATACCATGGACACGTCATCATTTTTTGTATTTGAGCGAATTAAAACCAAAACCTGCCGATATACTACCCATATCGGGTGTTAAATCAATAAACCATGTGTGACGTAGATGAATCCAACATGGAGTACGAAGGCTTCACGGAGGTAACTTAAAAAAAGCGTGGCCGCCCCCCAAAGTTTCCAGTAGGAAAAACCAAAAAACAAGCGACAGGTAACACAAACTCACCAAAATCCACAACCAAAGCATTGCAGTCAATTTTAAAACACATAAACGCATAAATAAACAAACCAACAATCGACACCAGGGCCATCGCACAGTTGCGATACCCGATCACAACAACCCACACCAACACATCCCCCACGACATTACTCACAACAACAATTCTCTTAGACGCAACAACAATTTTCTCACACACAACAATAAGCACCCCCGACGCATTCAAATACACCACAATACTTACAAAACAACTCAAACAAACAAGCCAATCAACAATTTCAAAACACATGCAACAGAACTCACTCGCTTACAACTAGTGCCAGTCTGGATAGATAACACAATGACATGGAGGCCGTTATTTTTAAAACAAGAACAGGATTCGTACTAAAATCAAATAACAGCTCCACCACGTGCGAATCTAACCTGAACGTGTTCAAGTCAAAAAACATCATCCATCAATATGCATCCACATCGTACGCTCCGCGCGAACGCAACTCAACCGTCCCCTCCTACTCATGCGTGATTCGTAGCCTCGAGCCCGAAATCGAAGACGCGGCAATCAGCGAGCACTTGAACGCGGTCGGTATCGAGCACCGATACCGTTGCCGCATTATCTCAAAGACCACAGGAAACAAAACAAGAATGGTACGAATTATAATAGCCTCACACAGCTCCTACACTAAAATATTGCAACACCATTTTAAATACATGTGCAAAGTCTATCCGGTTGAAGAGAGCCTTGCCTCACAGCCCCTGCCTGCACCATGTAACGAATGCAGCAAATTCGACCACGTTACAGCGAACAGCAAAGAAAAAATTACCTGCGCTAAATGTAACGACTACCACTTTACATCCGCTTGTACTACACAACTGCCGCCAAAATGCACATCGTGTGGAAAGAAGGACCACGGCGCCTGGTCCACCAAGTGCCCCAACCGCCCCAAGCAGCCAACCCAGCGAATTCCCAATATAAACAATCATTGCACCAGCAAAAAATCTTCTGACATTGATGACATTAACATTAAACAGACTCGAGTTCACAAATCCATCACCCTACATGACCACATTTCAGACACTTATGTAATAGAAATAAACAATCCGACCAATACTGACCGCCAAGCCATCATTAAAAAATTGAAGGAACGTTTTATTGAATCCTACCAAATCGACACCCATGCACCATTCACAGGAAACCGAATGTTCCTTGTCATGTTCGACCGTAAATACCTCGATACCCCGGTCCCAAATGTTCCCTCTGAAGGCGTTTACTCTGCTCACTGTGTTGTCCAAAATGGCTAATCTTTCTTTTATTTACACCAATATTAACTCACTCAATAACAAATCCCACATCCTATTCAATTACCTCAACACTAACCCTGTACATGTATGTTTGCTGATCGAAACTAAACCCAAGAAACCCTTCTCCTTTAACAACTGGAATCACATCTGAATCCCTTATACTATCAACAATACAAAATAAAAGGGGTGGCTTAGTTGCAACAGTTCACCCTAGTCTAAACATTGCTAAAAGCAATCCTCCCAGAATCAAACATTCCCTTAACGAATGCCTACACCTTATCTTAACCCACCAATCTCTCCAAATCCACATATTCCTCGTCTTTATCCACCCCTATTCTCCTATGGATGACACCATATTTATCAAAGCATCACTTTAAGCAAATGCCATAATCAAAGGAAATTTCAATATAAACAAAAATAAATCCCGCCACCTTTCATCTTTTCTATCCAACTCAAACTTCGTACGTATTCACACCCCTCCCATATTTATAATGAATCAACACCAATCTACCACCCCAGACGTCTTCCTGTGCACACAAAACATCCAACACCTCATAGAGTGGAAACCTCACCCCTGACCTATGTTCCGATCACCTAGCTATTACTTTTCAAATAAAATCCAACCAACTCATTCCCGAACTTCGACTTGACCTCATTTATGACTTCAAAATCTGTGACATTAACATAGTTTCACTTGACATGACCCAATTCATATCCTCTAAGCCTGATATAACTCCCATTGCCATAGAACAACTTAACAAAATCCTATCAAATTCCATACAACAAAACACTCCAACTGTTATCAAATCGTCCTACAAATACCCCTCCCTAAATTTATCCTTAGACTGTTAAAACACAAACGACAACTATACTGAGATATCAGACAAACGGACACACCGGAACACAGACAGAAATTTAATAAATTGAACAAGGACATTAAAACACTCATTTTCGAATATAAGACGGACGTATGGCTAAAGTCATGTAAAGACATTAACAACCTTAAAGGCAAGACATTTTGGACACAAATAAAAAAACTCTCAAAATATAAAAGAAACTGACAAACTTCTACAAATAACTGACCCTGACACGAACGAGACAATCACAGACATAAATACCATTGCCAACAGATTTGCCGACCATTTAAACGAAACATATAGAACCACAGAAGACACGGAATATGACCATAACTTTTTTAACAATGTCAAAGACTGGTACACGGACTATTTCAAAATGACTAACCTAATAAAACCAAATAACATATTTACTAAAGACGAATACGACAGTGTATTGAAAAAAGGAAAAAAATACTGCACCCGGACATGACTACGTTCATAGACGCATCCTTAAATCCTTACCACTCCATATCCACGACCACATACTCAATATCCCTAATTATAACTATCAGAATCATTACTTCTCACCAGAATGGAAGACAGGTATCATAATATGCCTACCGAAACGCGACTACAAAACATCCCTTATTCCTAGCTACCATCCAATAACACTCCTCCCTGTCCTTGGTAAACTATACGAATCCCTTCTTAAAAATAAAATCCTCTCACTAATCTCGAAACGCATCCCCAATTATCAATTTGGATTCCTTCCCAAACGCTCCACTAATCTTCCACTTACCATTCTCACATCCAACCTACAGACATCCCACCTAGAAGGAAAATCCTCTGCAGCCCTATTCCTCAACATCCAAAAAGGTTTCGACTCTATATGACAAAGGACTCCTCTTGAAATGCAACCTCCTTAACGCACCTTCACACCTTATTCACATACTTCACTCATTCCTCTTTAACAGATCCTTGAAAGTAAGAATCAACCACTGTTTCTCGTCTCCTTTTGCGCCAGAACAAGGTGTTCCTCAAGGTTCCCCTCTCTCTCCACTCCTGTATAATAGTTTCTGTTCCGATATCTTCCATCCTAACACAAAACATTTTAACCCATAAAAATACAGTTCGCCGATGATACCGCCCTTATATCCCACGCTCCTACCATAACCAAAGCTTTCCAAACTCTCCAAGAATTAATTGTCACCCTCGAACAGTGGTTCGCAAAATGGAGAATAAAAATTAATCCTCGCAAATCGCAACTCCTTATTCCCTACCACAAAATCAACAACTATCTCCATATCACAAAACCTAATTTATCCCTCCTCTAAACTTTAAAAAACATGCTAGTGATATAAAAAACAAAATAACCACTAGGGCAAAGCTTTTCAAAAATTTAACATATAAACAGGCTGGTAAAAACATTAGATCAGCTACACTAATTTACAAAATGATATGTCGTCCGTTGATAGATTATGGATTCATCCTGTTCTCAACATTCCAAAATCCCGCACTCTACCATATCCAAGTTAGCGAGCGAGCATCCCTAAGAACCCTTACTAAAATCCGCCATCCTTTAAATCCGCTACATAACCAACTCCTCTACCATACCACTCTCATAATCCTCATAGATGAACGTCTTTAATTCCTTTCCGAAAAGTTTTCTAAAAGCCATTTTAATTACCGCATTATTTCCCAATACTGGTTCGATCGAAAACCCACAAATTTTCCCAACTATAAAAAACCAGCAATAACCATATTTGAATTCATTTCATCATTTCACCCATACACTCATTAAGGACTGACGTACGATATTCACCATCACTCTAGGCAGAAAGACCTCAGGTCGATAGCCATTTCACAGCGACAGTGACAGTTACATCCTAACATTCATTCATTTTTTATATATTCTCAAATATTATTTTAAATAAACTGTAAATGCTACTTTTCTGTCGATAAAGATATTATATTATTGATGGAAATTTGTAACGAGAATGATAGAATGCCAAACTTGGTCTGTTTTACGGACGAATGTACCTTTTATTTAGTGTCAGAAAATAATAAACAAATTCATCGTTATTGGTCAAAAGAAAATCCTCATCTTATAAGAAATACGAGAACTTAATATACACAGATACTTAATGTATGGGCAAGCATTTTAAAGAATAAAATGTTGACCTCTGTTTATAGACGGCAATTTGGATGGAAGTAAATACATTAACAAGTTGCAAAATGAAATTGCAGATGAACTTCTAAAAATAGGTAATGAAGATGAGGTGTGATTCATGCACGACGGGTGCAAGTTAAAGAACATCTCAATTTAACATTTGCAAATAAATGGATCGGAAGAGGTGGTGAAATATCTTGGCCACCAAGATCATCAGACATAAATCCCGATTTTTTCTTATAGCCCGCCGTTAAAAATAAAATGTATACTAACAATAGTATTAAATCATTGGAAACTTTGAAACAAAAAAAAATAATTTGTGTGGAGATATTAATCCCAGAACACTTCCAAAAGTAATCCGAAATTTTTATGATAGATTAGGACACTGCTAAGTTTACATTAAAAATTACGTATTGTGTTTTGACGTTTACAATCATTACAACTGACAGCATCTAATCTGTACTGATTTATTATAGCCAATATATTTTAATTTAATTTTTAAATTAATAATAAATAATAATAAAACACCTAACACGTTGATTATTTAAGTTATAAAATAAAGGTAAATATTGAATTAATATAGGCAAACACCGTACCGTACAGACATACACGGAGCGAGCGACTTTTTGCTCCTCAACGAGGAACAAAAAAAATATATATACATAAATTCAAAGTGCCACAAGTAAGCAAACGCAAACTTCAAACACAACTTGTGCACCCGCATCAGGGCAGCAGCCCTTCAAAATATGACAGAATCGGATTCATCCGGTTCTTCATATGAAGACACAGGCGATAACGCAGCGGCCGGGTAACAGGTAATATAATCATGCCTAAAACTACAAACACCACACTACAACAATTATTATTAAACATAACAACACAACAATCACAACAAATACAACAAACATTAAATACGACACATAATCAATCAACTACCATTTCAAACGCTACACATCAAGCTACAACACAAAAAAATATACTATCACAACCATCTACTTCTAATCAACACACCACACAAAACATTCAAACAGCAACAAAGCTGACTACAACACCAACATTTAAACCACAACAACCTAACATTAAAAATATTTATGTACTAAAACCAACATGCGAACTAACTCGCATACAAATGGCCTAAATATGGGATTCTCACAAATTTGATAACGACGACATCGAAATAATTAAAAATAAATTTAGATTCCTGTTAAAATCCAACGTAACAAAAGACGTTGTAACTAAACAGCTTGATCGACTTGCAACAGAAAAAGTAATTACTTCATATTCTGAATACAAACAATCAAGCATCACAAACATCAATGAGCGCAACTCTACTAGCCCGTCATATTAGTGTGTTATCCGAGGATTCGAACTCGAAATAGAAGATGAAACTGTCAGCAATTGTGTCAACGTGCTAGTAATACAGTACCGCTACTGCAAAAGAATTACTGCAAAAGCCACAGGAGAAAAAACCAGAATTATGCGAGTAATTACAGAATCCCAAGATGCGTACACCAAACTGTTGCATGATAAATTCAGGTTTCTATGCAAAATCTACAACGTAGAAGAAAGCAGATCCCCAGCACATATTCCATTGCCATGTGGTAAATGCAACAAGTTCGACCACGTCACAGACCAATGCAAGGAGACCATCTTATGCGCTAAATGCTTTGGACCTCATCATACAACAGCATTTACCACAACTCTGCCGCCAAAATGTCGCGCTTGTGGAGATACCACACATGGAGCGTGGTCGACGAAGTGCCCGAATAGACAGCTACAGCCGATTCAAGGTATTCCTAATGTCTAAATCCACTCTACCAATAAAAAACATCCCAAATCGACCCAAAACTAATCAAAAATTCCCGAGTCCATCACAACCGAAATAAATAACAGCACTAACAGTGATAGACATGCACTCTTAAAAAACTGAAACAAAGGTTCACGAACGTTTTTCGCGTTGATTCACATGCGTCGATCTCAGGAAATCGAATGTTTATCGTCATGTTCGATTTAGATTTCCCGGAAAATATCCCCACAGTAATCCCAACAATAGGTGTACAGTCGGTGTTCAACGGAAATTGTAAGTATAAATGGCTAACGATGTTTTTTTTTTATATACCAACATTATCTCATTCCACAAAAAATCCCAACTAGTAAACCATTACCTTTCCTCTAATCCTGTCCATATTAATATAATGGTAGAAACAAAATCCCCGAACCCCATATTCTTCCGTAATTGGTCATCTATTCAAATCCCTGCCTCTGTATACAGGGAGGGGCAGAAAAAGCTATCCGATTTCAAATCCCTTTTTCTCAGAAGAGGGAACAGGTAGAGTAGTGGGGTAAAAACCGTTAGAAAGCCGGTTTTATGCCATTTGTCATTAGTCAACATGCCTTGGTCTGGTGAACATCGTGCTTTTGTTATTGAGCGGTTTATCGAAAACGGCGGTTCGATAATTGCTACACAACGTAGCATTTCGGACTCGGGCGTCGTGATCCTGTTCCACATCACGCTACGATTAGAGTGTTGGTGTAAAATTTTCGCGAGTTCGCGAGACGAGTTCAGTATTGAAAAAGAAGTCGCCTGGACGTCCCAGGACAGCAACAGGACCTGAAAACGTGGCCAATGTGAGAGCCGCGATTGAACGTTCCCCGCGTCGTTCGGCACGAAAACATTCGCTCGCTTTGGCGATTTCCAACCGCAGTATTCGGCGACTTTTGCACCGGGACCTCAAAATGCATCCCTACAAAATGGTTGTTGCACAGAAATTAATTGAAAGGGATTTTGAAACCCGTATGAACCTGTGTCGCGATCTCCGAGAACTCCCAATAGACGATGTTATGCTCTTCACGGACGAAGCCCATTTTCACCTTTGTGGCGCCGTAAACAGGCAGAATTTTCGATATTGGAGTGACAAAAATCCTCGGCAAATCCATTAGAAACCCCTCCATAGCCCAAAAGTGACTGTGTGGTGTGCTTTTTCCCGCCTAGGCGTCTGGGGGCCTTACTTTTTTTGAAGAAAATGGGCAAACCGTAACGGTCAACAGCGAGCGCTATTGTTTCATGCTGGAAAATTTTCTTCAACCCAAAATGGAAGAAAATGGCGTGGAAAATGTGTGGTTTCAACAGGATAGTGCAACCGCCCACACATTGCGACGATCAATGGACATTCTCAGGGAAATGTTTCCCGGACGCCTCATTTCTCTGAGAGGTGATATTGGCTGGCCGCCGCGCTCACCGGATATCACTCCATGTGACTTCTCCTTTGGGGTTACCTCAAATCGAAGGTATTCCAGCATCGACCAAGAACCCTTCTTGCTTTACGAAGGGAAATTGCTCGGGCAATTGAAGAAATTCCTGTGGAAATGACGGTGAAAGTCATGGAAAGCTACCGCCTAAATCAGTGTATCCGCTCCCAAAATGGCATAAAATTTGCGATATGTTAATAAAAAAATTTTTTTGTCAAGTTGAGTGGTTGTAATTTTATAACGTTTTGAAATCGGATAGGTTTTTCTGCCCCACCCTGTACAACCACAACCGGCGAGGAGGTGCCTCTATATTAACCCACCCCTTTATTTCATTAGGGAATGCCAATCTGCCCCGAATAAACAACATAACCAATGAATGTATACATGCAACCCTCAATTTCCCATCCTTCCAAATCCATCTATTCCAAGTGTACATCCATCCTTCACCCCCAATTGAAGACACAATTTTCACCAAGGCTTCCCTATATGACAACGCCATTATTATAGGAGACTTTAATATCAATACTGCCAAAAAGAAGCACTTGTCACATTTTCTCTTCAACTCCATTTTTCCCAAGTTAAAAGCGACCATACCTTTATTGTGAACCAACACCAAGCTACCACTTCTGATATCCTAATATGTACCAATAATGTGAAACCCCTTATCCGCTCAGTCCAACTAATTCCAGATTTATGTTCAGACCATCTTTCCATTTCCTTCAAACTCAAAATCCAACATAATCCTACCCAAATATTAACTGAATCTAAATCAGATTTAAAAAGTGCAAACATCCTACATATATTAAATGACATTCAACAGTTTATAGATAACCACCCAGAAATAGAATCCTGTACCACTCTCCAGTTCAACAAACTACTGGCAAAATCAATAGACCTTCATACCCCACAAATCCCTAAACAACACTACAAATATCCCTTACCCAAATTCATCTTAGGCTTAATAAAATATAAAAGACAACTATACCGGGACTATAGACAGTTAGACGACGAACAAATCAAAATGACATTCAACAAAATAAACAAGGACATAAAAAAACTTATAATTGAATATAAAACACAAAATTGGCTTGAAGCATGCAGTAATATTAATGACATACAAGGAAAAAAATACTGGCCATAAATAAAGAAACTCAGCAAATACAAAACATACAACGCTATTTGAGAAATTAATGACATACGAACAACAGACACAGACATCTCAGAAATATTTGCTAACAATTTTAAAAACGTTTATAAAATGACACACGACACAACTTTTGACAATGACTTTTTCGAGACAGTAAACAGTTGATATGAAAACCGCATCCTTCCCAAACCACCACCTCCCCCTCCCCCCGATGACAGACTGGACGAAGAAACGTACTTTAAAGTTCTAAACAAGTCCAAAAATACGGCACCCGGACACGACAAAATACACCGACAAACACTAAAAGCCCCTCGCTCTACCATTAATACATACATCCTGAAAAACCTTAATTTTAATTATATCCATCAACTTTTTCCCACCGAATGAAAACATGGATTTATAACCTGCATCCACAAACCTAAAACTGACCCTCTACAATCAAATACAAAATTGTAAGAATCCCTCATCAGAGAAAAAAATCTTTAGTATACATTACCCTATATCCCAATCTACCAATATGGCTTCCTTCCAAATCGCTCCACAACACTCTCTTTAACTATCCTTACCTCCAACTGCCAAACAGCTCATTTTAAAGGCAAGAAATCGGCTACGCTACTTCTCGATATATCTAAGACATTCGATTTCATTTGGCACTGAGGCCTTTTATATAAATGCAGCATTATTAATCTACCCCATCATCTTATCAACCTAATCCAAAATTTCCTTCTCAGCCGCAAACTACAAATCCATATACGTCAAACTTTATCTTCCAAATTTCATCCTGAACAAGGTGTTTGTCAAGGCTCCCCTCTATCTCCTCTATTATACAACATTTATTGCTCCATCTCAATCCAAACTATATGTACCTAACCTGTTATCCTCTGTAGTTTGCGGACGATACTGCCTTAATCTCCCATTCAACAACCCTACCCTCAACTCTTAACTCCCTCCATGACTTTGTCAACAAAACAGCCACTTAGTTTTCCAAGTGAAGGCTCATAATTAATCCCAACAAATCCCAACTCTTCCTACCCTTCCACCGCATTCCACCTAATCCTCTTTCCATAACCATTAACGGGTCCACTATATTCTCCCCCCCCCCCCATCATGTACCTAGGAATAATTTTAGACCCAAAACTATCCTTCAAAAAACACACCTTCTATATAAAAGCAAACATCGTAAAGCGAGCAAAACATTTTCGTTGCCTGACTTACAAAAACCAAGGAATCAGTATGAAGACCTGTTGCAAAATTTATAAAATGATTTGCCGTCCTATCCTAGACTACAGCTTCATCCTTTATATAAATCCATGTAATGCCACCATAAACAACCTCGAAGTAGCCGAAAGATCCTCCCTCTGTACCCTTACCAAACTTCGACACCCTCAAAATCCCCTCCGCAACCCATCCAATATACTCCTTTACCAAACAACACAAATTACCCCAGTAAGAGAGAGACTTCGATTTCTTGCAGAACGATTCGTATGTAAAAAGTCGAATTACGATATATATATATATATATATATATATATATATATATATATATATATATATATATATATATATATATATATATGTATCACTGTTTCTTCGGGTTTGGTCCCGCGTATTTTCTTGGCTCTGGTCCATTTTATTTTTAATTTGACGTTTCGATGACGTCGCAGTCGAGTTATTCCTGACGATGATGACTGCGACGTCATCGAAACGTCAAATTAAAAATAAAATGGACCAGAGCCAAGAAAATACGCGGGACCAAACCCGAAGAAACAGTGATATATATATATATATATATATATATATATATATATATATTTGAGAAATATATATATATATTATATTTTCAATGTATTTCTTTTTTTCTGAATAAAACATACGGTATTTACTTAAGCAGTATATTTTAAACTTCCCTTAAAATCCGTGTTTTATACGCGCGGCGCATGAAGTAAAATTTCGAGTTTAGAAAAGCCTGAAAGTTTGGTTTGGTCGCGACCAAACCAAATTTTCAGGCTTATCTAAACTCGAAATTTTACTTTATGCTTAATCTGGTGGAATCATTCGTTCGAAATAAATTTCCATTAAATAATTCAGCAGAAAAGTTTTACAAACATAAACAATGTAACATAACCTCTAAATTACATTTTATAATTAAAATAAGGTTTATGAAATTAATACACATGAAAATGCGATGCTGCCAGGTTCATTCTATCAATAATTCAAAACTAATTAATCACATGCAAATTTTGTTCCATTAATTAGAAATGATAGTATCATGTTTGTACGAGTTTCATAAATATTAGCTAGCAATAAACTTTAATGATATTAGCGGAAATTGTATTAATAAGGCTGTTAGGAATTTATATGCTAGGATTAAATAACACAAAGCGGTTTTCTGTGCTTAAGATTATTAAAAACAATATATTTATTAACATCTCATTAAACTTATGCATCAATAAAACACGGAGGAAATGTGCGATTTTATTTCATAATCAGGATAAAGATGAAAGTCGTCAATAGAAGTTAATAGGTTAATACATAGTAAATTCACACTTTTATTACAAAACCGACAAAATTCTTTACAACAAAATATTTGAAACACGTTATAATATATTATAATAATAAGAATATTAAATGTCTTTATTTATCATAGAGAGTAAATTGAAAAAAAAGTGTAAGCGAAGTTAAATCAGCTTAACCTGTAACTGATATATCCAGTTTACCTACGAAAAATTAATTATTAGATATGAGCGGACATGTTGCGCACGAGCCGCGTAGCGGCGAGTGCAGTATTCCGCAAGTATGTAATTGCCATACCACTTGAGAAACGTACGATATTTTACCTACGCCCTAACAAAATAAACAATGAGCATGAAAGATCAACTTATTTATTGTAATAATTTTTAATAGTACCATGACAATGATGGAAACTAAATTACTACTTGATCAATATACATGGATTTTTTCTTTTAGGTAAACATATGCATAAAGCTGTACATTTTCCGACGTTCGTTGTTTTTTAAAAGCGTTCAATTAGAAGCTTTAAACGAGTGTTTTCCACTCCCAGACTAAGCATGAAGTCAAATTTCGAGTTTAGAAAAGCCCTGTGAAAATTTGTCGAGGGTCGCGCAGCGACCCGAGACAAATTTTCTGGGCTTTTCTAAACTCGAAATTTTACTTCATGCGCCACACGTATAAAACACTGATTTCAAGTAAGGTTTTAATATACATAAATTTCACAGTATTTTAGCGTTTTATACGCGTAGCGCATGAAGTAAAATTTCGAGTTTAGAAAATCCCAGAAAATTTGTCTCTGGTCGCTGCGCGACCCTCGACAAATTTTCACGGGGCTTTTCTAAACTCGAAATTTTACTTCATGCTTAGTCTGGGAGTGGAAAACACTCATTTGAGGCTTCAAATTGAACTCCTAAAAAAAAACAACGAATAACTAAAGATTTAAAGAAAATAAGCTGAATTTGGGATACGTATGCTTTAAAGAAAAACTCTCTGTACATTAAAGAAATGTCATTTGGTTGTACGGTAAGCAATCAGCTGTTCAGCTGTCAGCACGTAATGTACTTGTCAAAGCTATTACGTGCATGTGTACGTAATGTCAATCATACTTGTCAAGATGACAGTGTGGTATGATGCGTAGGTAAATATAATTGCAATATATGAGATATAATTAAACATATTTCGACGTCAGTAATCTTGAGTTAATTTGTAATTTTGTAATTTCAGAAATATTGCAGTTTTTATCTTCAAACCGACGAAACTAATTACAAAAAAATCATTCTAAACACAACATAATATGCTTTCTAAGATAAACATCAACAACAGAAACATTACAATTCTCAATTTCCTCAATGAGAGCATAATATTTCTTAGACAAAATATCCTGTTTTGGAATACTGGACGGTAAAAGTGCAATAGCCAAAAATAATACTGATTGGTCTTTCGAAACCCCTAAAAGTTCCTCTACTAAACTCAATCGCTGCTTTGCAAAATCGCCATCTAACAATTTAAAAAACTTATTGATTGCTTCCGTAAACACAAATTTAACAGTAGCATAATTTTTATTTAACATTAGCAGAATTTCATGAATTTTTTCAAAACCACTCTCAAGATATTGAACTGTTAAATTTAACAAAATAACGGTATAATAATCTTTAAGATTTGAGTATTTTGTTTGCACATTTTTTAATAAGTTAGTGGCTTGTGAGTTATTTTCATTTTCTTGCAAAGATTTTTCACAAAACAACATAACCAGCTTTTTAATGAAATTCACCTCGCTTTCCTTAATTTTAATATTATTTTCTAATTTTCTCTTCTTCTTAACAACTTCTGATGCAAAATCCATTTCAACTTCTGTTAAACTATCAAAAAATTGAAGGGAAATAGGTATTTTTTCTAAAATTCTTTTAATCACCCCTAAATTCTTAATTAAATTAGGATTTTGTAGGAAAATGTTGTAAGTAAAATTAATAATCTCTGCATCATCGCTTTCGTTCCTTAAATAATATTCAAGAATAATTTCAAGCAAATCCGGGCCAATTGATTTTGGATCAAGCTGCTTTAATAAGTGGTATTTAATTTCTGTATTAAGCTCGAGCTTAAACAGTTCGTTTAAAATTAAGCTGATTTTATTTTTGTGCACGTATTTTAATTTCGGTATAAACGGTTGCTTTAGTGTAGTTAAATGTTTAATTACAAAATCCCATACAATTTGTTTGCGTGAGGAAATTTTCAATAAACACTTGAAGATAAAAAGTTGTCGATTTTCTTCAACAAGAAAATTCGTTTGTATTAGATTGAATGAATCATCGGTTTTTAATAAATGTGATATTAATCCAAAAGCTTCGTTGTTTTCTTTAAATAACACAATATTGTCACTGAATGTATCTTCAAGAATTGTTTTATTTACAGAAACCTTTTTAATAAATTTATTTTCAATTATTCTCAATAACATTTCTTCTGTTAAATTATTAATTGTCTTATAAAGCAAACCTTTAATTATTCCAGGAAATTTACTCTGCAGATAAAATTTAATTATTTTTAGATTCTTTCCAGGATTATTATTATTACGATTTAAAATCTGTAGTAATTTCTTTAAATCTTCTGGGTTTTCTGTGTTAAACAAATATTTTTCCAACACACTAAATCTTTGTGGAATTAACGACAGAAAACAAAAAGCTGCCGCTAAAGCCTTATCATTTCCTTTAGGATTAGAAACGATCTGCAATGAAGCTTTAAGAAAATCCTCGTGTAATTTCAAGTGCTGAAATTTAGCAACCCTCTTCAAAAACCTAAAATTATCATCATCAACATGAAAAAATACTTTTATGTTTTTTGAAATAAATTCAGGCCTGTTTTCCAACAACCAAAAAGACACATTTTCTGGATAACCATTGGTTTTGCTTTCCAGAACATTTTCGAAAATTTCAACCTCGACCTTATTCTCAGGTTTAGACTTCAGCGCAGCGTTCAAGATATAAGCATTGTGCGAGGTTTTAATAAATCTCATCATTGTCGGAAACTTGAGGAACGAAATTTTCCTTTTCCGATTTCTCTTGTTATAATCAGTAATTGTCCAGAAAAACGAATCGTACGAATCCTTTCGATCTTCTACACTCGTGAACGCTTTAGGGATTAAATTTTCCATTTGTAAAATGCACTCTCTTTCCAAAAGCGGCTGTTTTCGCAATAAATTCCAATTCATGTAAACCCCCGTGTCGCGCATATATCTAATCAAATCGTTTTCGAAATTGATTCCTTTCGTGTGTTTTTTGTGAATCTGTGTTTCCAAAAATTGCTCAATCCCATCGAAAAATTCTTTGTTTACAGTGAAGACATCAACAGCTTCGCACAGCAAATTCCAAATTTCATCATCCAAAGAATCATGCTTAAAGCTGTTAATAATTATCTGATAAAAAGCGTTTCTAAGCGCATAATCATCATTTTTATGCCTTTTATTGGCATATTTCAAAACTTCCTTCAAAGCTTCTAAATCATCATTAATTTTACATGTCTCAGCAAGCTTGTTAACGAAAATTGATCTACTGGATGAATTTGTGGTGGAATTAATTTTCTCCTTCAAGAAAGGAATCGAATCTTCAACCCCCAACATCTCCGCAAAACCATCTTTTAACTTCAAAAACTTCAACCGATCTTCCAAAGCTAATAAACCCAAAAGATTTGCATTAACATAATCCAAACTTGCGTACATTTCAAACCCGTATTTCTCTCTGAAAACTCGAAACAAAAAATCCCCACGCTTTTCCTTCGACAAACGCTTCAAAACAACATCAATTTTACTATAAATAAATTCATTCAAATCATCAGGAAGCGTTTGCTTGCAAATGTTAAAATAATCCTCAAGAGGGAGTAAGTAATATAAATTTTTTAAATCCAAATCAGGAAACTTTGAAAGTGAAAAATGTCCTAAATTATCTTTACGTAAAAGCTGTTTAAAACCTTTACGTCCAATTTTCGGGTATCCAAACTTTAACATTTCAACAAAACTTTTTGTGTGATTGAAAATCATGTAATTAACCAACTTCTTGTACTCCGCGAACTTCAATTTCGGTCTGTTTTCGAAATAAAATGTCAGCACGCTAAGACCGTGATTTTTCAAAATTTCAATCAGCTCATTGCTTTTAAAATAAATCCCTGTATTCTCAATAAAATCCCTGATTAAAGCAGCATTATAGGATTTTACTAACAAAGGCTTGCATATTTCCATTCCATATTCCGGACTTAGTTTTAAGAAAAAATCCTCGTAATTAAAATCACGCGTAGTTTCGCAAATTTTATTGATTAACTTCTGTCGTGTTGAATTTGAAATGTTCGGGCTTATTTCTTCTAGAAATTCATCCGCGCTGATTTCAGCAAAGTAAATATAGACATCTGTTTTTCTTAGTAATGTTTTAATCATGAGTGGATTGCCTGATTTTAAGATGTCCAGCATCTTTTCGCGATTTTCAAATTCGATTGCTATTCGCGTGTAGAAAATTTCTTGCTGTGGAAATTCCGGATGTAAGTTGTTTAAGAGTTCTTTTTTATCAACGGATGAAGATTTTATTTCTTGGATGTAGTTGTTGAAATTTTTGTGGTATTCCGAAATAGACGAACCGCTTAGGTTTTGGAATTTTTCTATGTAAACCTCCATGTTTGTAATCTGAAACAAATATTTTTGATATAAATATACATTCATACACAGGGTGTTTATAATCTGTTTTTTTTTTAATATGACCAATCAAATTTGATATTTCAAGAATTTAGGGGTATGATGCAGGTTGTGTGTTTTAGGTAAGGACAAATTAATCTTGTCCTAACCTAAACCACATAACCTGCATCACACCACTAAATTCTTGAAACGTCAAATTTGATTGGTCATATTAAAAAACATGTATATTGTAAATAAACTTTTAATTTGTAAGTTATGTGAAGGGAGATTTGACAGTAATATGACAATTCAATTAACTTATAAAATAGATCATTCATATAATAAAGATTACGATTACAAATGTACTTATTTAATAAAGTGTCTCTGAGGATCAGGTAAATGCTCCTTGCTTAGGAATATCTGTCTTCTTTATTTTCTGTCCATTTAAAAAAAAGTTGTACAGGGTTTTTCCATTACATTTCACTATTGACCAAATGAAATTCACTTTATTTCAAATATCTTTCAACTTGTCAAATATATGAGAAAAGATTTCCCGTTTAAAAAAATGAGTTTCACTATATACAAAATACTTTTCCCTTTAATATTTTGTCTGAACATGTTTGCAGTAAGAATAACTTTCTTCTGGTAATATTTTATTGTAATTTATACTCACTGTATGTATAAATATAAATATTTTTCTTTCAATTATACGTATTGTAAATTCAGCCTATTTTCTGTAAATATCTAGATATTCCTTGTTTTTTTTAAGTTCAATTCGAAGCTTTAAACGAGTGTTTTCTACTCCCAGAGCATGAAGTAAAATTTCGAGTTTAGAAAAGCCCCGTGAAAATTTGTCGAGGGTCGCGCAGCGACCCGAGACAAATTTTCTGGGCTTTTCTAAACTCGAAATTTTACTTCATGCGCCATGCGTATAAAACACAGATTTTAAGTGAATTTCGAATATACATAAATTTCACAATATTTTAGTGTTTTATACGTGTGGCGCATGAAGTAAAATTTCGAGTGTAGAAAAGTCCCGTGAAAATTTGTCGGCAAAGAAATGCTGTTACAGTGAATACAGAGCGGTATATTGCCATGCTACCAAACTTTTTTCACCAGCGCTACAGGATTTCGATGGTTTTAATCAACGATCGTGGTTTTAGCAAGATGGGGCAAAATGCCACACTTCCAACGACTCATTAAGTGCTGTTCCCGAAATGTTTGGACAAAAGTAATATACAAAAGAGGTGCCATTAACTGGCCACCTCGTAGCCTGGACTTATCCTCACTGGACTTCTTTCTTTGGGGATACCTTAAACTTAAAGTTTTCAACAGCAACCTAGTGTCCCTAGACGAAAATGCAAAACATTTCACGAAATACTTGTGAGACCGTCATTGAAAATTTCCGCTCCAGGTTGCAGCAGTGTCAAAATAATCAAGGATCACATATGGATGATGTAATTTAAAAAAAATAAAATCCCTGTTTGTGTACTTTAATAATAAATAGAAAGTTGTTATCTCACATAACTAGTTTCTTTCAAATCATCATTGAAATATAAACAAACTTTTGGTCTACCCTGTACACAGGATTTTTTCTTTTAGGAATACATGTTACGATATTTTCAATGTAAATTTTCAGACATTCGTGATATTATTAAAAATGTTCAATTTGAAAGGAGTGTTTCCAATCCCAGATTAATCATGAAGTAACATTTCGAGTTTAGACAAGCCAAATTAGGCTTCTCTAAACTCGAAATTTTACTTCATGCGCCACGCGTATAAAACACTGATTTAAAGTTAAGTTCAAAATATACTGCTTAGTTCTGATCACATGTTCATTAATTTTAGAAATGTTTATATGGAATATGTGAAAAAATCAATGTATCTGTTGTAAAGTTGCAAATTGTAGCCTTCTTTTTTTGAAACGTTCTGCATCGTGATAGTTTATTTGACAGATTTTGATTTCTAATAAAACAAAATCTGTCAAATAAACTATCACGATGCAGAACGTTTCAAAAAAAGAAGACTACAATTTGCAACTTCACAACAGATACATTTGATTTCCTTTCTTCGCGAATTTATTTTTCTCTATTAGATGTACCTTTCAAGTACTATGTACTAATTTTTCATTCATATAACTCATAACTCATTCACATAACTAAAAAAAACAGTGAATAAATTGGCTCCGTCAACTTGGCCCCCCACTTTCAATTTTTTGGAAAAACATTATTGCACAGAAAAGCCCTTAGCTAGCACAAGCTAGCACAGCAAAAATTAAAGCAAGCACACAAAGGGTAGAAAGTTATAGGGGTTTCAAATATGGGGGGCTAAGTTGACGTTTGCCCCCCCCCCCCCCTTTTAATTTTTCAATTTTTTTTATATGATTGGGATTCCTCAGAGCTAGCACAAGCTAGCACAACCAATTTCAGAGCTAGCACAACCCCAACAACCCCTTAAAAATACAAAATTAGTTTGTTCCCCAGCCCCCCACTTTAATATTTTTTGATTATTTCTAAGGGAATCTGCAGCTTAGAGCTAGCGCAGGCAGAATATGCAAAAATTATTAGGAAAAAGAAAATGGTTAAAAATATATTTCAATTTTAATTATCAACCGTGAGCTTTCAAATCCTGTATGCGTAATTCCATTGATGTATTTAAATTATTATGCTAAATGCGTATTTTCTAACAAATCACAATATTTCAACGGATTTGTTGACAATTAGTTTACCATATACTCAACTAAGAGTTCAAAACATTGCATTCAAATGCTGTGACCAGGAAACCAATCACATTAAAGACAGTGACGTAGTGAGTGATTAATGACTAACGCTCGAATAATGTAAAATGTAATAACTCCACCAAATACCAACAGATTTCAAAAATTCTTTCAAAATATAAATGACTAATGCATCGTTAATAAATGCTCTGACTGAGAAAGCTAGCACAGTAAAAACAGTGGCGTAGTAAGTAATCAATATTTAACCCTCGCATAATTTAAAATGTAATAACTCCACCAAATACCAACAGATTTCAAAAATTCTTTCAAATTATAAATCACCAATGCATTGGTGAAAAATACTGGGACTGAAAGAGCTAGCACAATAAAGACAGTGGCGTAGTAAATAATCAATATTTAACCCTCGAATAATTTAAAATGTAGTAACTCCACTAATTACAAACAGATTTCAAAAATTCTTTTAAATTATAAATCACGAATGCATTGTTAATAAATGCTGTGACTAAGAAAGCTAGCACAAGAAAGACAGTAGCGTAGTGAGTAATCAATATTCAACCCTCGAATAATTTAAAATGTAATAACTCCACCAAATACTAACAGATTGCAAAAATTCTTTTAAATTATAAATCACCACTGCATTGGTAAAAAATGCTGTGACTGAAAGAGCTAGCACAGAATTGACAGTGGCGTAGTATGTAATCAATATTTAACCCTCGAATAATTTAAAATGTAATAACTCCACTAAATACAAAGAGATTTCAAAAATTCTTTTAAATTATAAATTACTAATGCATTGTTAATAAATGCTGTGACTAAGAGAGCTAGCACAAGAAAGACAGTAGCGTAGTGAGTAATCAATATTTAACCCTCGCATAATTAAAAATGTGATAACTCCACTAAATACCAACAGATTTCAAAAATTCTTTTAAATTATAAATCACCAATGCATTGGTAAAAAAATGCTGTGACTGAAAGAGCTGGGACAATAAAGACAGTGGCGTAGTTAGTAATTAATATTTAATCCTCGAATAATTTAAAATGTAATAACTTCACCAAAAACTAACAGATTTCAAAAATTCTTTCAAAATATAAATGACTAATGCATTGGTAATAAATGCTGTGACTGAGAAAGCTAGCACAGAAAAAATAGTGGCGTAGTAAGTGGTCAATTCTTAACCCTCAAATAATGTAAAATGTAATAACTCCACTAAGTACAAAGAAATTTTAAAAATTCTTTTAAATTATAAATCACTAATGCATTGTTAATAAATACTGTGACTACTGTGGCACAAGAAAGACAGTGGCATAGTAAGTAATCAATATTTATCCTCTTGAATAATTTTGTATGTAACCACTCCACTAAATACCAAGAGATTCTTTCATAGTATAAGTCACCAATGCATTGTTAATAAATGCTGTGACTAAGAGAGCTGGCACAAGAAAAGCAGTGGCGTAGTGAGTAATCAACATTTAACCCTCGAATAATTTAAAATGTAATAACTTCACTAAATACCAAGAGGTTTCAAAAAATCCTTTAAATTAATTATCACCAACGCATTGTTGATAAATGCTGTAACCGTTAGTGCAAGCACAAAAAAGAGAGTGGCATAGTGAGTGATCAATGTTTAACTTTCAAATAATTTAAAATGTAAAAATTCTACCAAATACTAAGAGATTTCAAAAATTCTTTCAAACTATTAATCACCAACACATTGTTAATAAATGCTGTGACCGTTAGAGCAAGCACAAGAAAAACAGTGGCGTAGTGAGTGAATAATGTTTAATCCTCGAATAATTTAAAATGTAATAACTCGACTAAATATTAACAGATTTCATTTTTTTTTCAAATATAAATTATGAATGCATTGATTATAAATGCTGTGACTGGGAGAGCAAGCACAAGAAAGACATAATCGAATAATTTAAAATGTAATAACTGTACCAAGTACCAAGAGATTTCAGAAATTCTGTCAAAATACATTTTACAACTTACAAATAATTGTTGGTAAATGTTGTCACTTGGATTGCAAGCACAACAAAGACAGTAGTAAGTGATTGAACATTTATCCTCAAATACTTGCAACGAAATAATGCAACCAAAAAGCAACAGTTTCTAAAGACATATCTGTAATTGCAATATTAGAAATTAATATATGTATATGGATTTTTATTACCCTATAAATTATAAGTGTCTATACGTTTTCAATATACCAAGGAACGTATATTTGGATATATTGCTAAAATTCTTGATGGAAATAATTTGAACTTAGAGAAAAGAAGCAGTTGCGTGGATAGGATTTATTATTGTTATTTTATATTTTTGCCTATGGATCGTTAGTTGATAGTTGTTTTTAATTAGTACTAATTATTGGATAATACAAGATCTAAAATACAATTTTTAATAAAGTTATACTTATTTTATTTAATAAACTAAACGTTAATTTTATTGTCTTCTCAAAATTGTTAAAATGTACAAAAAAAGTAATTTAGTATTCACACAAAAAGTATAATAAGGCGAAATATTTCAATACAACATCTAACATCCTACAAAATATCAAATTTTGCTTTAGTATTGTAGGGTAGCAAAGATTACAATTATGAACCTAAATATTCGTTCAAATTAATATAAAAATAATAAAATTTTCAATCTATATAGAGATTGTTCCAGGACAGGATAAGTGGAACGGTATATCACCATTTCAGTACAACATCGACGTAACTGCAACAATTATTTCAACCAATTTTCAATGTAATAACTCCACTAAATACAAAGAGATTTTAAAAATTCTTTTAAATTATAAATCACTAATGCATTGTTAATAAATGCTGTGAGTAAGAGAGCTAGCACAAGAAAGACAGTGGCGTTATATATAAAAAAATCATATATATTTCTGCAAAGCAGCAACACATTAGCAATATATCTGTGGTATGTTACTAATGTGATGCGGAATTTCCAGAATTATTTCTGTATTTCTTATTATTCGAGGGTTGAATATTGATTACTTACTACGCCACTGTTTTTATTGTGCTAGCTTTATTAGTCACAGCATCAATTAACAATGCGTTTGTGATTTATAATTTAAATGAATTTTTGAAATCTGTTGGTATTTGGTGGAGTTATTACATTTTAAATTATTCGATGGTTAAATATTGATTACTTACTACGCCACTGTCTTTATTGTGGTAGATCTTTAAGTCACAGAATTTTTTACCAATGCATTGGTGATTTATAATTTGAAAGAATTTTTGAAATCTGTTAGTATTTGGTGGAGTTATTACATTTTAAATTATTCGATGGTTAAATATTGATTACTTACTACGCCACTGTCTTTTCTGTGCTAGCTTTTTCAGTTACAGCATTTATTACCAATGCATTAGTCATTTATATTTTGAAAGAATTTTTGAAATTTGTTAATATTTGGTTGAGTTATTACATTTTAAATTATTCGAGGGTTAAATGTTGATTACTTACTACGCCACTGCCTTTGTTGTGCTAGCTTTCTCATTCACAGCATTTATTACCAATGCATTAGTCATTTATATTTTGAAAGAGTTTTTGAAATCTGTTAATATTTGGTGGAGTTATTACATTTTAAATTATTCGAGGGTTGAATATTGATTACTTACTACGCCACTGTTTTTATTGTGCTAGCTTCATTAGTCACAGCATCAATTAACAATGCGTTTGTAATTTATAATTTTAAAAAAAATTTGAAATCTATTAGTATTTGGTGGAGTTATTACATTTTAAATTATTCGATGGTTAAATATTGTCTTTTCTGTGCTAGCTTTTTCAGTTACAGCATTTATTGCCAATGCATTAGTCATGTATATTTTGAAAGAATTTTTGAAATCTGTTAATATTTGGTAGAGTTATTACATTTTAAATTATTCGAGGGTTAAATATTGATTACTTACTACGCCACTGTCTTTTTTGTGCTAGCTTTCTCATTCACAGCATTTATTACCAATGCATTAGTCATTTATATTTTGAAAGAGTTTTTGAAATCTGTTAATATTTGGTGGAGTTATTACATTTTAAATTATTCGAGGGTTGAATATTGATTACTTACTACGCCACTGTTTTTTATTGTGCTAGCTTCATTAGTCACAGCATCAAATAACAATGCGTTTGTGATTTATAATTTAAAAGAATTTTTAAAATCTGTTGGTATTTGGTGGAGTTATTACATATTAAATTATTCGAGGGTTAGTCATTATTCATTCACTTCGCCACTGTCTTTAATGTGCTTGCTTTCCTGGTCACAGCATTTGAAAGCAATATTTTGAACTCTTAGTTGAGTATATGGCAAAGTAATTGTCAACAAATCCGTTGAAATATTGTGATTTGTTAGAAATGACGCATTTAGCATATTAATTTAAATACATGAATGGAATCACGCATACAGGATTTGAAAGCTCACGGTTGATAATTAAAATTGAAATATATTTTGAACCATTTTCTTTTTTTAAATAGTTTTTGCATATTCTGCCTGCGCTAGCTCTAAGCTGCAGATTCCCTTAGAAATAATCAAAAAATATTAAAGTGGGGGGCTGGGCTACCAACTAATTTTGTATTTTTAAGGGGTTGTTGGGGTTGTGCTAGCTCTATAATTGCTTGTGCTAGCTCTGAGGAATCCGAATCATATAAAAAAAAGTTGAAAAATCAAAAGTGGGGGGCAAACGTCAACTTAGCCCCCCATATTTGAAACCCCTATAACTTTTTTACCCTTTGTGTGCTTGCTCTAATTATTGCTGTGCTAGCTTGTGCTAGCTAAGGGCATTTCTGCGCAATGATGTGTTTTAAAAAAATTGAAAGTGGGGGGCCAAGTTGACGGAGCCGAATAAATTATGATTAGTTTGTCACATTGATATTCATTTACCAACATCTCAAAATTTAATCTTTAAAATACCCTTTTGTTGAAGCAGGACTGCAACTGTTTGCAGTAAATACACCTAAAGTTTGGTCATATTAAAAAAAACAGAGTTTACATAAGACTACAATTAAGGTTAGTTATGTAAAACGATGATTGTAGGCAAAGAAATGTTGAGTTACCTATTGTTATACGTGTGTATGCACTTGAAATCGATGAAAATCGATGTTTTGGACGCCTGACGCACAGTTATTAAAGTAAAGTAAACGATTTCTGGATGGAATTGTATTTCTTAGGTTAGGTTAGGCAACTTCGGGAATTCGAGGGGCACTGTAAGATGAAAAATACAAGCGATTGGTAATAGAAAATACATTTTTTTTGGACAAATATTTTTATTTGACGATTATTATTCTTGTTTTATTATCGCGAAAAACAAAAAATATGGTGAAAATAAACTTGGCCAGCAATATTTTGATAACTTTACTTTTGGTGGAGGTGCGGGGCAATAAAAAAATCAGTTTTGCCATACTTTAATTTTCTTTATGTTTTTTTTATTGGTTTGCACATATAGTTGTGTACGCAACAATTAAAAATAAAGTATGCTGTACTTTGCTGGATGTTCTTCACCACAGTGAATACATTTTGGTTTAATATTTTTTGGTTTATCACAGTTTACAGGGTGAATAAAAAGTTTCCAACAATTTAGTAGATCTTTTGACAGGCTATTACTACCACTAGTAAATCAATAAACTAAGTCACACAAACAATAAATAGCATTATTGGAAAAATAACAATAAATTTATACAACAAATGCACTAAGGTCCATTTGCACCCTGACCGATTAGCTTTAATCATCCACTAACCATTGATTTAACCTCTAATTAGGTCAAATTTCTAGAACATAAGAATGTTATAAATTTGTAAGATATCCTGAACATGTCTCTTTCATCAATATGCAATTGCGTAAACAATTTGTAAATACAATTGTGTTTTTAAAAAGTACTAATCACTGATCTAAGTAAGTTAATCGACTTGGGTGCAAACTAGCATAAATATTCAGTTGCTTCCTTAAGCTTAATTGCATTTACGCACTTGTTTTAAAAATTGACAACTATGGCCGCACACTCTTTTATTGTAATTGGTCCCAGGCACACTTAAAAACGGCTTTAAAGAGTGTTCAAGGTGGCGTATCGTCTTCCTGTGTCTTTTCGAGTATAATCCACTGATTTAAAGTAATGTTAAAAATATGTACTACTTAGATGCGATAAATTAATATTTACCGAGATATAGTGAAAAAAAAAACACAAATCTTTGTAGATGTCATTATTAATTTTGTATGTCAAATGGCATCAGTCATTTGTCAAAAATCAACGTCATTTGTCATCTGTCAATGTTACATGTAACCAGTAAAATAATATCGGCGAAATATCAATGTCGAATATTGCATATACATCCAATTTTGAAAAAATATCGAATTTGGGTTGGTTTGCAGTGCATTTTTGACTTTACTTTGAATCAGTTTTTTTATACGCGTGACGCATGAAGTAAAATTTCGAGTTTAGAAAAGCCCCGTGAAAATTTGTCGAGGGTCGCTGCGCGACCCTCGACAAATTTTCTATGCGGGGCTTTTCTAAACTCGAAATTTTACTTTATGCTTAGTCTGGGAGTGTAAGACAGTCGTTACTTTAAAATATGTCACAAGTGTTAAAATGTGTAGCGTAACTGTCAGAATGAAAAAAAAATGAAATGTCTGTCATAGTACTTTCCCCCATGTTAAATACTTGAACTTTTTCAACAAATGTTTCTGATTCCTGTTAAACTTTGTTCATGCTTAATCTGGGAGTGGAATCACTCGTTCAAAACAAATGATGCCTAAATACAGTTAACAATTATAAAAATCTGGAAAATTATTAAAGTCAATAAACTTGAATATTAGTTGTGTAATTTTTAATTTTGAAGATTTTTACTTCTAGCTTATTTTATCAATTAGTTTTGTTAGCGTTGATAACATTTATTGTTGTCATTATTTATTTTTAATGTTGACAATTATCATTGTTATTCCAATTATAAATTACACAAATTTAAACAATAACAAATTTTATAAATATAATTTATAATGGGAATAATAATAAAAAATGTCAACATTTTAATTAATAAAATAGTCTGGAAATTACAGAAGTCTTCTAAATTAAACATTATACAAATAATCATTATTTAACAAAAAAAAAAACGTTAAAATTGAAAAATCATTTAAATCAACTTAATCAGCAAAAAATTGTCAATATTAACAAATTCAAGAATAATATGTCAAAAATATTAATTAATAATAATCAAAAAACAAAATTAAAGAAAGACTTGTTAAAAAACAAATAGGACCAAAATTGACAAAATATTTATTTTTAGTAATTTTGTTCTCTTTATATGTATTATTTTATTATTCTATACCCAATTCCTGTTGCAAAATAAATCTTATTATTAAATTGAAAAGACGTAAACACTTGAAATAATTTAACATTAAAAATGAAAATATTTTTTTTAACATTTTTATTTGATAATTTTTCTAAATCGATAAAACTTATAGAAGTGATTCTAAACAAATCGTCAAGTTGATAAAAAATTGTCAAACAAATCAAAATCAATAATATATACATTAATATTCCAAAAAATCACAAAAAACATAAACTTTCAATAGAATTGTCAATATAAACAAACATTGTTAATTATGTTTTAATGTGTATTTTATATTTTTAGTTGTACTATATTATGTCTTTTTAAATGTACTCCGTTGACTACATAAATAAATAAATCAATAAATTGGCAAAATTTTCAGAACCAAAAAAGTATAATTATATATTCTTTTCCGATTTCTGCATATTTTTTTTAAATAGATAAAATTCAACCGCACCTAGAAAACATCAAAATTAAAAACCAGTTTCTCAAAAATTACAAGTAACAATTTAAAAACATATTTTTATCTCATATAACATCTATAAAAGCAACAGATGATTATAAAAATTGAAACAAAAATATTCAAAATTGTTAAAATTCACACTAAGCAAATATTTACCAAATGAAAATATGAAAAAAATTAATTCCTAATTTTATACAGAATAAAAAACACATAAATATTGGCACAAGTTAACAAACAAAAAAAAAATACTTCGTTGACAAATTCAATAATAAACAATACAAAAAGTAATAAAATAGATGTCATCAAAAAATTGATTAACCAAATGATATTATTAAATTAGTCAAAATCAGTAGGCATCATAACAATTACAAAACTCATAAACATTTATAAAACCAACTTAAATATTGACAAAAAGAATGAAAACAATTTAACAAAACGCAGGTTTCCCACAGAAGAAAGTTATATTAAAAGGTCAGAGAAAAAATCTTGAATCAGGGAAATTTCGGAAAAATTTTACATTTTAAATTGTGGCTATTATGTCAGTTTCACTTCAAATAATATATATATATATATCTTTATTTAGGGAGTATATACATTATTCAATAATATTATAATACGATGTTGTATTTAAAATTGTGCTATAATAGGCTATCGACCCCAGGTCTTTCTGCCATTGTTATATGGGATGTGCATAGTTTAAGTATGTTCTGAATAGATGGTAATGAATGAATAATATGAATAAATAATAGTTTAGTTAGTGGGTGTTTCTGAAATGAAGTCAGCGATGGTGGAATCAGAAAATTTAAATTTGGGGATTGTGTTAGGGTTCCTGTGTAGGTAAAGTAGGTTTATAGGATCATACTTAGTGGATTTTGATGCAAATTTATGGGCTAGATGGATAATTCGGGTTTCTATAGGGATAACTTGTGTTTTCTGATAGAAAAATAGCTATTTCATTAGGTTACAGCAAATTCACAATTAACAAACTAATTAATAGACACAAAAGAAACCAAACATTAAACTCCGTCACAAATCTCACACCACAAAAAGAAAGAAAAAATAACAAATTTGTTAGGTTTATATATAACAACAGAACTTCTAATTAATTCACAAAGATTTTGAATAAATTCAGTATGACTCCTGCATTTTATAATAACAACAAATTTAAAACATTATTAAGCAATTAATTTACAAAAAGGAGCCACTTAGAAGAGTCCGGATTTTATTCAATTAAATGCAATGATTGTGATAAATAATACATAGGCCAAACTCAAAGGAATCTATTAAAAAGATTCAAAGAACATGTATATCATGTCAAAAATAAAAACATTGATAAATCCACTTTAGCTGACCATAATTTAAAAACAGGACAATATCACATTACTAAAACAATCATCATATTTTCGATTAAATATGTTAGAAGCCATAGAAATGCACAAACATAAAGATAAATTATTAAATTTTGATTTAAGTCCTTTGGAAAACTCTTTGTTAAACCTTTTACAAGTTCCGAAAAAGTGTAATCCCAACAACAATCCCCTTAATGTTTTTCAGCCTTGCGACACCTTATGTAATTAAAATTAGGTTTTTCAAATCTTTGTCAGGTATATATAGTTGCGCACCTAGTTGTAAGACCATTAGTTATCGATAATGAGTGCTTTGCACTCGAAATGTACATCTAACGAATAAAAATAAAAGTGAAGTAAGGATTAAAAGTGTTTTTTATTGTGATTAAATACTCCACATAACTCAATAAAACAATTAGTATCTAGAGCAGTATCATCAGCATATTGTAAAATATAGGAGGAGGGATTGTGATGAGTTGGGTTAGGGTTATATATATCGTGGACGAATATGTTGTAGAGCAAGGGAGATAGCGGGGAAACTTGAGGGACATCTTGAAGTGGGGAGAAAGAGTATGAGAAGAATGTTCTTATTTTAACTTTAAGGGGACGGTTGTGTAGGAAATTGTATAGGATATTTATTAGATGTGGTGTCATTTTAAGGCAGACGCATTTATATAATAGACCCTGATGCCATATTGTGTCGAATGCTTTTTTGATGTCAAGGAAAGGGATCGCGGATTTATGACCCTGAAGGTGTGTTGTATGTAGGTTTGAGGCGAGAATAGCTAAGGGAAGAGTGATTGAATGGTTCAATAAATCCGAATTGATATGGAGGGATGTGGTTGGAGACATATGTAAGGAGTTAATTTTTAAGGATATTTTCATACATCTTGCCCAAGACTGGAAGCAAGGTAATAGGTCGATAGCTAGCTACGTTTGATTTGTTGCTGTCAGGTTTAGGTATGCAGGTTATTATACCCTGCTTCCATTCCTGGGGAAAGTGTTGTATAGAGTATAGGTTGTTAAAAATCTTGAGGATATGCTGGTGTATATTGTCTGGAAGGAATTTAAGGATCATTCTAGGGATATTATCATAACCCGGCGCTGTGTTTTTACCTTTATGTAAGTTTTCGAAATACTCGTTTTCATCGATGTTATCATCTGGCGTATAGGAGGTATAGGAGTTTAGGAAAGATTGGTACCAATTGTCAACTGTTCCGAAAAAGTCATTGTCATATGTGTTGCTGCCTGTATTTGTGTAATTGTCCTAAAAATAGTCCGCAAAAATGTCGGTCATTGTCTGGTCATCGGTAATTGTGTTGTTCATCACAGGATTGTTTATGCTTGTTAGGTAGTCCGTTTTTTGTATTTAGAGAGTTTTTTATCTCCTACCGATAGTTTTTTCCTCTCAGGTCGTTTATTTCTTTACAGGCTTTGATCCATTTATCTTTTATATATTCGTCAATTAGTCTATGTTACACTTTTCAAGGGTTCTTTTAATTTGGTTGCTAATGTTTCCGAAATATGTTATTGGATAAAATTTATTTTTATTTATTTTATTTGTTGCATAAATCAAGTTTTGAATTTGTTTTAATTCTTGTTTCGCTATAAGGTTGTTTATTAGAGCTGGATTGTAGCCATTGTTTGTAGCGATTTGTTTTATGATTGAAAATTCTTTGAGGCGGGACTCATCGGAAAGGGGTAATTTAATTGCTCTGTTAATAAATGAGTTAAATGCAGCAATTTTTTAATTGTAGCGGTGACGGGAGGTATTTGGAATTATGGAGTCGGTGTATGTGGGTTTCTGAAAAATATCAAAAGTTAGTATGCTGTTCAGTTCAGGCTGTTGTTATTTTCAAATTCAACTGTAAATTTAATTGAATTTGAAAATAACAGTCTGAACTTTCTAGATCTAACTATCACTAAAACCAACAGCATACTAACTTTTGATATTTTTCGGAAACCCACATACACCGACTCCATAATTCCAAATACCTCCCGTCACCCCTACAATCAAAAAATTGCTGCATTTAACTAATTTATTAACAGAGCAATTAAATTACCCCTTTCCGATGAGTCCCGCCTCAAAGAATTTTCAATCATAAAACAAATCGCTACAAACAATGGCTACAATCCAGCTCTAATAAACAACCTTATAGCGAAACAAGAATTAAAACAAATTCAAAACTTGATTTATGCAACAAATAAAATAAATAAAAATAAAAATTTTATCCAATAACATATTTCGGAAACATTAGCAACCAAATTAAAAGAACCCTTGAAAAGTGTAACGTCACCGTAGTTTTTAAACCATTTTCTAAAATAGCAAATATTATTCATAATCCAAAAACAATTATAAATAGAAACAAAAAATCAGGTATTTACAAATTAACTTGCGAAACATGTAAAGGAGCATACATTGGTCAGTCTGGTAGAAATTTTGAAATAAGATTAAAAGAGCATTTAAATTCAGTCCGTTTAAAGAATAACAAGTCCACTTTTGCAACTCATTTAATAGAAAACAACCACACCTGCACAGAACACAGCTTGCTTTCCGTGATTCATTTGTCGGACAAAGGCCGAAAAATGGATTTACTGGAAGCGCTGGAAATTCACAAGTTGAAAGCTAATCTGGAAATTCCCCTCATCAACGACCAAACCGACATAATGTATACTCCCCTCTTTGATGCTGTAATATAAAAACAATGTACAATGTATTTTAGGTACTCAGTTTGATAATGACTAGCTTGTAGTCGAAACTATAGTCACTGTAAAAAGTTAATTAAAGTGGTAAAACAAAGTTAAGTGTTTTAATATTATATTATAATTTTGTTTCAAGATTGCGTCCTCTGTCGGTCTTATGTCTCTGTACATCTTTTTTTTTTGTATTTTATGAGTCTTAATATAAAGTTGGGGAGGGGGTGTTCGTAGAGTTGTTTTGTATAGATGGGAGTGTGGCGCTGTATGGAGGAAGAAAGATTGATTATAAACAGGGATATCGTGTTCGGATTAATGTTTGGGTGGTTGTTTATAAAATGTGTCTTTCACAACGCCTGAAATTAATAATAGATTTCGGGGGGGTGGGTATCGGAGCTGAGGTCGAGAGGGTAAATTGGATACTTAAATGGTCTGAACCCAAGTCTGGGATTAACGAAATGTTTTGGAGAAGGTGCTGAATATTGCTCGTACACAGTATGGCATCTGGTGTTGTCGATTGATTTAGGGACATAATAAATGTAGGGGCAGTGTTTATGCGGACAAAGCTTGAATGGGATATAAAAGATGAGATTTGTTTTCTATTTGTGCTATTTATGTTAAAGTCGCCAATTATAATTACGTGGTCGTATAAGAAAGCTTTGGTTAGGATTGTATCTTTGATTGAGGAGTAGTGATGAATGTAGGTTAGAAAGATATGGAGAGTGAATAGTGGTAGCTCAACAGTACAATGCAGACATTCATTCATGACGTTATTTAGTTTTGGCGGATATGCTTTTCCAAGTTTAATACCAGGCCTTGCAGAGACTATCGAGCTACCACGCCTGTTTTGATTGGCAGTAGAGGAGGGAATTTGTATGTAGAGCCAGTGGTTAAAATTGAAGGGTTTCTACTAACAGGTTAATATTAATGGGATTATTAAAAGGTAGTTAAATAGAAGATGAGCTTTTTTAGGAAGGGAATTAATGTTGGTGTACAGGATCTTTATTTGGTTAGCCATTGGAGGTGATTTGCGAAAATGCTGTGCGAATGCCTGATGTGGGAACTACTGGTGGGAAGATATTAGGTGATTCGAGGTCAAACATAACAATAAACATGTTATTTCCCGAGAAATTGACGTGTGTATCGATGTTGAATGATTTGATAAAGCGTGATTTTAGCTGTTTTAATAGGGCTTGTCTGTCCGTGTTAGTGGGTGAATTTATTTCAGTCGTGTATGCGTCAATGATAAAGTCGTGCTTGGTGATGGATGTATGAATACGTGATTTTTTTGTTAGACTTGACTCGATATCCGCCGATTTTTTTATTGAAACATTTTATAGTAATATTAAACAACATCTTTAAAAACATTTTCAGTCATGTATTGTTCTTATCAAAGCATTCAGTTTGAAGTTTCGAACGAGCGTTTCACTCCCAGACTAAGCATGAAGTAAAACTTTGAGTTCAGAAAAGCTCAACGTAGAAAATTTGTCGAGGGTCGCGCCAGCGACCCGAGACAAATTTTTACGGGACTTTTCTAAACTCGAAATTTTATTTCATGCGCCACGCGTACAAAACACTGATTTAAAGTGAAGTTAAAAGCACTGAAAACAACTCAACCCAACCCAACTTCGATTTTTTTTTTAAATTGGATTTTTTCTTTTATACCCACGCTATGAACCTTCAAATATCCGTTGTTTTTGTAAAAAAACTTCAATTCCCTGTAGTCCTTCGAGCTGTAGCCTTTGTAAAACGATCCTTTGAATGATAAACTTAGTAATCTAGAGTAATTTGAAACTTCTAAGAACGAGTGTTGACCACTCCCAGACTAAGCATGAAGTAAAATTTCGAGTTTAGAAAAGCCCCGCGTAGAAAAATTTGTCGAGGGTCGCGCAGCGACCCGAGACAAATTTTCACGGGGCTTTGCTAAACTCGAAATTTTACTTCATGCGCCATGCGTATAAAACACTAATTTAACAAGAAATTTAAAAGCACACAAAACAAATTATTCATGTTAATCCCCACAATTAATTTGAATTATTTTTAACGATTCGAATACTTTTGTAAGTATTTGAATCCTTTTATAAATTTTTTATAAATATTCGAATCCGTTTATAAAGATTCGAATTACACGCATTTGGATTCAAATACGAATACCGAATCAGGATCACGAATCTAGCTTAACTAAAGTATTCGAATGCCACTATTGAATCCTCTGAAATGATTCGAATCCAGGATTCGAATCCTAAATGATTCGAATCATGCCCAGCTCTGTTGTCATCCATGTAAAATAAAATGTTGTTTTAACATCAAATCAATAAATAAATTAGAAGTTCCGAAAGGAACGCTTTTTAAAAATAACGAATACTTGAAAATGTACACAATCTTAAACATCTGGTATCGAAAAGTATCGATGAATATCGATACGTTTCATTACAATATTTTCCCATATCGATACTTTGCTATACGATGTAATCGATACTCAATATCAATAATTTTTTTGGGATTGGAACATCTCTATTTAAAACTGATATTTTAGAAAATCCATTAGAGTATTTAAACTTTAATTTGTAGGTATAATTAAAATTTAAATACTCTAATGGACTTTCTAAAATATTAGTTTTAAATAGGAAAAATAGTGTAAAATTAAATTATTTTCAACTTCTATCATTTGGGAAAGCTTACATGAAAAGAGGTTAAATAACATAAAACGTTTTTCTGTGCCTTATTAAAAGTAAAAGAATATAAATATAAAAATATATAATATTTATTAACTTCCATAAAACACCGTGTGAAGGTGCGATGATATTTTACAATAAGTTTATATAAAAAAGAAATCCTAATATTAAATACAAAGTAATTTTACAGAAATGCCTTTTATCCTCAAACCAACAAATGTCCTTACAAAAACAAAACATTTTAAACAATTCACAAGATATTTTATTAGCAAATTAATTTCGTCCTTTAGAACTACAAGTCATTACTGTAAAACTACCTTGTATTTACTTTAAACCTACTAAATTCATTACAAAAAAGAATCACTACAAACAAAATACAATACGTTTTTGAAGATAAATATCAACAACAGGAGCATTACAATTCTTGATTTCCTCAATGAGAGCGTAATATGTTTTAGACAAAATATCCTGTTTTGGAACACTGGACGGTAAAAGCGCAATAGCCAAAAATAATACTGATTGGTCTTTCGAAACCGCTAACAATTCCTCTACTAAATTTAATCGCTGCTTTGCGAAATCCCCATTTAACATTTTAAAAAAAATATTTATCGCATCCGCAAACACAAATTTAACAGCAGCACAATTTTTATTCAGCATTAGCAGAATTTCACGAAATTTTTCAAAACCACTCTCAAGATATTGAACTGTTAAGTTTAACAAAATCACGGTATAGTAATTTTCAAGATTGGGGTATTTTGCTTGCACATTTTTCAATAAGTTCGTGGCTTGTGATTTATATTCATTTTCTTGCAAAGCTTTTTCACAAAACAGTATAACAAGCTTTTTAATTAATTCCACCTCGCTTTCCTTCATTTGAATATTTCTTTCCAATTTTTTCTTTTTCTCTGCAACCTCTGAAACAAAATCCATCTCATCTTCTGTTGAATTATCAAAGAATTGAAGCGAAGAGAAAAGTGAAACAGGAATTTTCTCTGAAATACTTTTAATCACACCCAAATTGTCAACCAAACTAGGATTTTGTAGAAAAATATTGTAAGTAAATTTATTAATATCTGCATTATCGCTTTCGTTCCTTAAATAATTTTCAAGAATAATTTCAAGCAAATCGGCGCCAAATAATTTTGGATCAATCTGCTTTAATAAGTTGTATTTAATTTCTGTATTAAGCTCGAGCTTAAACAGTTCGTTTAAAATCAAGCTGATTTTATTTTTGTTTACGTATTTTAATTTCGGTATAAACGGTTGATTTAGTGAAGTTATATGTTTAATTACAAAATCCCATACATGTTGTTTGCGTAAGGAAATTCGCAATAAGCACTTGAAGAAAAAAAGTTGTTGATTTTCTTCAAGAAGAAAATTCGTTTGTATTAGATTGAATGAATCTTCTGTTCTTAATAATTGTGATATTAATCCAAAAGCTTTGTTATTTTCAATAATTAACACAAGGTTTTCACTGAATGTATCTTCAAGAATTGTTTTATCTTTAGAATCCATTTTGTTAAATTTATTTTGAATATTCCTATAATCAGTTATTTGTAATAAAGTTTCTTCAGTTAAATCATTCATTGTCTTGTAAAGCAAACCTTTAATTACCCCAGAATATTTACTTTGCAAATAAAATTTGATTATTGTTAGGTTTTTTGCAGGTTTTGTGTTATTGCGAATTAAAATCTTTAGCAATTTCTTTAATATTTGTGGGTTTTCTGTGTTGAACAAATATTTTTCCAACACACTAAATTTGCGTGGAATCAACGAAAGAAAACAAAAAGCTGCCGCTAAAGCCTTATCATTTTCTTTAGGATTAGAAACGATCTGCAATGAAGCTTTAAGAAAATCCTCGTGTAATTTCAAGTGCTGAAATTTAGCAACCCTCTTCAAAAAATTAAAAGTATCAACATTAAAAAATGCTTCGATGTTTTGTGAAATAAATTCAGGCTTGTTATCCAACAACCACAAAGACAAATTTTCTGAATAACAGTTTATTTTGCTTTTCAGAACATCATCAACAATTTCAGCCTCGACTCTATTTTTAGGCTTGGACCTAAGCGCAATGTTAAAAATATAAGGATTGTGAGAGTTTTTAATATATCTCAACATTTTCGGAAACTGCAAGTACGAAATTTTCCTTTTTCGGTTCCTCGTGTTGTAATCACGAATCGTCCAGAAAAATGAATCGTACGAATTATTTCGATCTTCTTCACTTGTGAACGCTTTAGGGATTAAATTCTCCATTTGTAAAACGCACTCTTTTTCCAGAAGCGGGTATTTTTGCAGCAAATTCCAGTTCATGTAAACCCCAATGTCACGCATATATCTAATTAAATCATTTTCAAAGTTAATTCCTTGCGTGTGTTTTTTCTGAATCTGCGTTTGCAAAAATTCCTCAATCCCGTCGAAGAATTCTTTATTCACAGTGAAGACATCAACAGCTTCGCACAGTAAATTCCAAGTTTCATCATCAAGAGAATCATGCTTAAAACTGTTAATAATTGTCTGATAAAAAGCATTTCTAAGCGCATAATCATCATTTTTATGCCTTTTATTGGTGTATTTTAAAACCTCCTTTAAAGCTTCTAAATCATCATTAATTTTACATGTCTCAGCAAGCTTGGTAACAAACATTGATCTACTGGATGAATTTGTTGTGGAATTAATTTTCTCCTTCAAAAAAGGAATCGAATCTTCAACCGCCAACATCTGCGCAAAACCATCTTTCAACTTCGAAAACTTTAACCGATCTTCTAAAGCTAGTAATCCTAAAATATTCGCGTTAACATAATCCAAACTTACATTAATTTCAAACCCGTATTTCTCTCTGAAAACTCGAAATAAAAAATTCCCTCGCGTTACTTTCGACAAACGCTCCAAAACCACATTAATATTACTCCAACTAAAAGTATTCACATCATCGGGAAGCGTTTGCTTACAAATGTTAAAATAATCCTCAAGTGGGAGTAAATAATATACTGTTTTTAATTTTAAATTAGGAAACTTTGAAAGTGAAAAATTCCCTAAATTATCTTTACGTAAAAGCTGTTTAAATCCCTTACGTCCAATTTTCGGGTATCCAAACCTCAACAGTTCAACAAAGCTTTTTGTGTGATTGAAAATCATGTAATTAACCAGCCTCTTGTGCTCCGAAAATTTCAACTTCGGTCTGTTTTCGAAATAAAATTTCAGCATGCCAACACCGTGATTTTCCAAAATTTCAATCAGCTCATTGCTTTTAAAATAAACCCCTGTATTCTCAATACAATCCCTGATTAAAGCAGCGCTTTTGGATTTTAGTAACAAAGGCTTGCACGCTTCAATTCCATATTCCGGACTTAGTTTTAAGAAAAAATCCTCGTAATTAAAATCGCACGTTGTTTTACAAATTTTATTGATCAACTTCTGGCGTGTTGAGTTCGAAATCTTCGGGCTTATCCCTTCCATAAATTTATTTGGGCTGATTTCGCTTAACAAAACGTGTACTTCGGCTTTTCTTAATAATGTTTTGATCGTGAGTGGGTTGGCTGATTTCAAGATGTCCAGCATTTTTTCGCGGTCTTCAAATTCGACTGCCATTCGCGTGAAGAATATTTCTTGCTGTGGAAATTCTGGGTGTATGTTGTTTAAGAGTTGTTTTTGATCGACGGATGAAGATTTTATTTCTTTTATGTAGTTGTTAAAGTTTTTGTTGTATTCGGAAATGGTCGAACCGCTTAGGTTTTGGAATTTGCCGATGTAAACCTCCATGTTTGTTATCTGAAACAAACGTTTTCAGTATTAATTCGTATGCATTAGGGTGTCCCATATTTCACCAAAAATGTGTTTTCTTTGTTCTTCCCCCTAAATTTGTTCTGTAGTCTATAATTATCTATATACAGTTTAAGTTTAATCGGATAATGTTAATCTGACTTGAGTATCAAGTTTAAAAATTTAATTTGGTCTACATTCAAGACACAACTCTTTCTCCTATTTAATTTCGCAGATCTTTCAGTATTAGGATAGGCATAATAGAGCTGCTAATGTAATCATTTTTAATCTCAACGAATCACCCTCAGAATCGAGCGATGATCGAATTAACCACGATAATGCTGTTATAAATAACATATTAGAATCTCGAAAATTAAACATAAAGCCTATAAAAACAATACGGTTAGGTAAATCATCTATTAATAATAAGCCCAGACCGTTAAATACATTCTAGCCAATAAAGATCAAGCTCAGAAGATATTAAAAAGTAATGCAAATGCTACAAATAAAACATTCATATTTCAAGCCGACAGAACTTTAAAACAAATCGAATACTACAAGTCTCTGATAGATGAACTAAATACAAGAAAGTGTAATGGTGATTCTAACATACGAATCACTTATAAATATGGGACACCTCGCATTGTAAATGATACTCGTGGACAATCGAACACTAAGCGTTTAAAAAACTAAATATCTACTACCAGAATTGTGGCGGCCTTAGAACTAAAATAGTCGACTTTTCTCTCGCGGTATGTTTAAATGATTACGATATTATTATTGTTGTCGAAACCTGGCTTTACGAAAATATATCTTATTCTCAATTACAACTACCCAATTATATTATTTATAGATGTGATAGAACAGTTGACGGTGCTATAAGGGGCGGAGGAATACTAATCGCTGTAAAAAAATCATTCAAATCTTCATTTATCTCGTGTAATAATTCAATAGAACAATTATTTGTATTATTAAAAGTGAACAATTTGTCAATTATTTTAGGTGGAGTATATATTACCCCAAATTCTTCCATAGATAAATATCAAGATCATTGTAATACCTTAGAAGACATTGTTGAACGTTACGCTTGCAATAATTTATTAGTTTTCGGCGATTTTAACCTACCCGGTGTAAATCGGAATACTATGTCAGACCAAATGTCATATATGAACGCTTAAGCACTAGAATTAGCTAACTGCTACAATTTTTTAAACGCTAAGCAAATTAACAATATCGTAAATACACGCGGCGTTCTTCTAGATCTATGCTATACTTCGTTGTCTGACATTTCAATTAATTCCCCATACGAGTCGCTACTCCCAATCAGTGTTCACCACTCGGCTTACATATCTTCCTTTTCATTTAATTCTATAAACCAAATACGTACTTATGAGAAAACTTATTTTTATAACCGGGCAGACTACATTTCAATTAATAACTTTTTTAATTCAATCGATTGGAGTTTTATATCATCAAATAACAACATGGACAGTATTATTGATTCATTTTATGATATTCTTCACTTTGCAATCGAAAATTTTGTTCCCTTCAAGTATGTTTGTCAAGAAGATAGGAACTACCCAAGGTGGATGTCAAAAGAATTAATAGCCCTAATAAAAAAAAGAAACAAGCTCATTTGAGATTCAAGCAACACGGTCTTTATAACGATTATATCACTTTTTCCAGTTTAAGAGAGAAGTGCAAAATGACTTCGAAAAAATGTCACAAAGACTACTTATCGAGAGTCGGCTCATCTTTGAAATCAAATCCAAAATTCTTTTGGAAATACGCTAAAGATCTAAACAATGGTAGTGGTTACCCCAGCGAAATGAGATACAAAGATGCTGCTGCGGATAATGGCTTAAGTATTGTCAATCTATTTTCCAAATATTTTTCTTCAGTTTACAATCTATCTAGTAATATAAATACTACACCTCTTGATTGTCCATCGCATCAGTTACAAAACTGCAATCTCTCAATTAGTGTTCAAGAGGTCTTTAACACAATTAGTAGCCTGAAACCGACATTTTCTAGTGGCCCCGACTTAGTACCTAATTACTTTTTACAAAATTGTATATTCTCGCTATGTCGGCCAATTCATGACCTGTTTATAAGATCTCTAGCTGATGGTATGGTACCGTCCAAATGGAAAACAAGTTACATTATTCCACTGTATAAGAAAGGCCCTAGAGATCTTGTTGAGAATTACAGAGGAGTATGTATTCAGTCGGCTATCCCAAAGTTGTTGGATAAATTGGTTGCCGATCAATTGGCTTGGTTCTCCACACAATTACTATCCACCAAGCAACATGGTTTCGTTAATGGCGGTTCCACTGTTACTAATTCACTAGAGTACAAGCAGTTTGTTTCAAGGGCCTTAGAAGAACGTTATCAAGTTGATACAATTTACACTGACTTCATTAAGGCCTTTGACAGAATTGATACCAGCATTCTTCTGAGCAAGTTGCATTCTATGGGTTTCTGTGACAATACTTAGGATTGGCTAGCTTCCTTTTTGAAAGATCGTGTCCAGTTTGTAAAAATTAAAAATATTATTTCAAATCCTATACACATAACATCAGGTGTGCCTCAAGGGTCGCATTTAGGGCCAATTTTATTTTTATTATTTATCAATAATCTACAAGATATCTTCAAAAACTGCCAATTTCTAATGTTTGCGGATGACTTAAAGTTATTCAAAATTATTCGCTCTGAAAATGACTGCCTTTTCATGCAATCCGATCTAGACCAGCTCTACAAATGGTGCGATGATAATCGTTTATATTTAAATGTATCCAAGTGCTTCGCTATGTCCACCTGTAATAACAAAAGGCAAATATTGCATACATACATCAATTCAATAAACCTTGAGAGAGTTGACAGAATTAAAGATCTTGGAGTAACATTCAATTCGAGTTTCTCTTTTAACATCCACATCTCCAATATTATTTCGAAAGCTTTAAAAATGTGGGGATTCGTGTGGCATATAACTAAAAATCTGGACACGGAATGTCTTAAAACTTTATACTGCTCCCTCGTTAGATCTCATCTTGATTATGCGTCGCCCGTCTGGACACCATTTACTAATTACATGTATTGAGTACAAATCCGGACATCGCCATGCTCGCGGTGATTACAAACAAGTAATGGAAGACCTCAATTTGTTAACTCTCCAAAATCGTAGAGTAAACGCCGACATTTGCCTTTTATATCGGATAATCAATGGGCACATTAATTCCCCCGGCCTGTTAGATGCCTTAACTTTGCATGTGCCTACAAGGAACACCCGGACCAATACATTATTTTATTTGGACTCTCATCGCACAGTTTCAGCATCGATGAACACGATTACCAGACTAATGAAGACCGGCAATGCCTACAACCAATACCAGTGGTTTGATCTCTTTGGATTGTCATTTCAACAATTTAAGGCTAGATTAAATCGTCTTTCGTAAGCGTATTAAAATTATATTTATATTTTATATTCAGTCGATTGAAATTATTTAAATTAATTTTTAGTTTTAGTTATCAATCATACATGTATATTTTAAATTATTTTCTGTTTCTTATATTTTTTTTCTAAGCTTTTTGGATTTCTATTATTGTATTATTTTGTAATAATGGCACTGCCGTAAATAAACGTTTTATTTATTTAGTATTCGGAAACCGCAAAAAAGGTTTTTTTCCAAAAAATCTTGGATAACTTCGAAATGATAGATCGAATGTAATTTAATTAAATTACAGTATTTTGGCGAATTTAAAAACAAAATATAGTTTGTGCAGCTACTTAAGTTAAGCAACTTTATACAGGGCAGAGCTGGGCAGGATTCGAATCCTTTTAGAGGATTCACAAGAGGCATTCGAATATTTTAGTTCAACTGGATTCGTGATCCGGATTCATTACATTTTTTTAAGAGGATTCGTATTTGAATCCAAATGTGGGTGATTCGAATCCATATGAAAGGATTCGAATCCTTATCGAAGGATTCGAATATTTATAAAAGGATTCGAATATTGATAAAAGGATTCGAATACTTACAAAAGGATTTGAATCGTCAAAAATAATTGGAATTAATTGTACGGATTAACATGAAAAATGTCTTGTGTGTATTTTTAAATTTCTTGTTAAATCACTGTTTTATACGCGTGGCGCATGAAGTAAAATTTCGAGTTTAGAAAAGCCCAGAAAATTTGTCTCGGGTCGCTGCGCGACCCTCGACAAATTTTCACGGGGCTTTTCTAAACTCGAAATTTTACTTCATGCTTAGTCTGGGAGTGGAAAACACTCGTTTAAATGAAGACAACCTTAAACAAGTCTGTCTCAGTTTAAACCGAGTCGACCTTATACAGTAATGACTTTGATTTTGACGTCATGTGAGGAGTTCCGCGCATAATAAGGTCGGCTCGGTTTAAATCGAGACAACCTTGCACAGTAATGATCGTGGTTATGACGTCACGTACGGATTTCCACGCGTGACGACATCAACCAAGGTGTGTAAGTAAGTTTGTCTTGATTTAAACCGAGCCGACCTTGTATTGTTTAATTACCTTGATTGTTGACGTCACGTGAGGACTTCTAATCAAGGTGGTTAGTGTATAAGGTTGTCTTAATTTAAAACCCAGTCGACCTTGTTAGTTTAATTACATTGACTTTTCACGTCTCGCGAGGAATTTCATGTGTGACGTCAGAAAAAATCCCTGTATTTTTTGAGACATAGATATTTCTAATAAAATTAAACTGAATTTGCTATGAAAATCAAACATAATAAGTAAAAACCAGTATATTTTCAATTTCACAATATTTCAGTGTTTTATCCGTTTTGCTAAACCAAATTTTCAGAATTTCCTAAACTCTATTTTTTACTTCGTGCGTAAACAAGGATAATAAATCTATGTAAAAAATCAATAATTAAAATTTTTTAAGATATAAACTATTTGTCTCGTGTAATATAAGGCAAAAGTAATGTCATATTATGAATTGGCTGCCATTTCATTAGAAATAAAAAAGGGCAATGTTTTGACTGAAAGTTAATTTAAAGGTTTAAATTGATAATATAAAGGAAAAAAAATGATATCGCTCAAATGCCCATATTCTGAGTTGATGTTAATTGTGCTCGTTTTACAGCATTATGAATTGTTGTTCGTAAACCATCTGGCCCCAAATTGGTGATTTCTTCTTTAATGTTGGCTTCAATGTTGGCTTTGCAAGGTTTGTGGTTTGTTGTGGTAAATGCGATATTTCAAAACGACCCACAGGGAGTGGAAACGCTCGTTCGAAACTTCAAACTGAATGCTTTGATAAGAACATAAAATGACTAAAAATGTTTTTAAAGATAATAATCTAATATGTTATTTATTTCAAAAATTATGTTTGGTAGCCATAATCTGAAATGTTAAATTTTCCGACATTTCCCTGATTCAAGATTTCTTCCCTGGCTTTTTAATATAACTTTCTTCTGTGGGAAACCTCCATTTTGTTAAATTGTATTCATTGTTTTTGCCAATATTTAAGTTAATTTGATAAATGTTTACGTGTTTTGTAATTTGCCTGCTGATTTTGACAAATTTAATAATGTTATATGGCTATTTTGTTAGTGTTTTAGTCAATTTGAATATAATTTCATGACTTTTCTCTGATTTCCCCGGTTTTATTGATATTCAGAGAATTTTTTATCTACGTAATTTTTAGGCATTCGTCGATTTTATAATAGAGTTCAATTTGAACCTTTTAGCGAGTGTTTTCCACTCCCAGACTAAGCATGAAGTAAAATTTAGAGTTTAGAAAAGCCCCGTGAAAATTTGTCGAGGGTCGCGCACCGACCCTAGACAAATTTTCTAGGCTTTTCTAAACTCGAAATTTTACTTCATGCACCACGCGTACAAAACACTGATTTGAATTGAAGTTCAAAAACGCACAAATACATCTTTAATCAGAGTAACAGTGAATCAGATGTTTAGTCTGTTATCAACGATGTTTAGTGTTAATAATAAATAATTAGGTTTTAAATATTTTTGTTAAAACAACTGGTAACGATATTTATATATAAATGGTTAAAGAAATATATATATATATATATATATATCAAATTTATTCTTAAAGGATTTGTATTCGTGATTCGAAAAAACAGGATTCAAATCTTACAAATCCTTTATTCGAGTATTCGTGATTAAAATCATATTAGGTGATTCGGATTCGTGATTCCAATCCCTTTTACGAGGATTCGTCCCGGCTCTGCTACAGGGTGGGGCGTAGGAAATTCTTTTCTTAAAAAGGGCACAGTAAAGTTAGTGAGATTAACAGAAAGGTGGTAAGGGGCTGAATGGAAAGGCTTAGATGATAATATTGTAATTTAATTTACTCGCAAAATTGCTTTTATCGAGGGAGCAGCGTGCTTTTAGCATATAAACCATTTTTTAACTGTTAACGTGAAATCAGAATTTTATTGGGAAATGATCCAGGAGCCTTATTTTGCCTGCTCTTAAAAAACTGGCCAATGTATCTGTGGTTTTAGCAAAAGGGGGCCACAACCCACACATCTAGGACATTAATACATGTGTTGATTGAAGTTTTTTCCGTGCGGCTGATCTTAATTTCAATCAAATACCTATATATTAAGAGGGGCACGCTCGCCTGATTTAATCCCCTGTGAATATTTCCTGTACAGTAATCTCAAATCCCAAGTTTATGACAAGTGTCCACAGACCCTGGAAGACCTACAGAAAAAATCCGAGCTCAAAATTGTCAATATACCACTGTATTGACAATTAAAGGCGACATTTACTAGATGTTTTTTTTTTGTAAACGGTATAAAATTAAATTTCCCGTGTTGTGTGACAGGAGAAATTTACGAGGGTGGTTTGAAAAGTCCGTGCAAAGTCCGAGAGACTGCACCACCGGCGCGTATCTAGGTCATGATTAGTTAGTAGCACACAAAGTTTCAGCCATTTTGGTCTATTTCTTTGTGTTTGGAGTTCGTGTGAATCAAGGAAGTCGAGTGATTTTCAAGAAATGGACGAAAAAGAATTTCGTGTGATGATTAAACATTACCTTATGAAAGGCAAAACGCCTCAGGAGACTAAAGAGAAGCTTGATAAACAATATGGTGACTCTGTACCTTCGATTAGAACAGTTTATAAGTGGTTTCAAAATTTTCGGACTGGCCATATGGGCACAAGTGACGCTGAACGTTCTGGACGGCCTGTGGAGGTTACGACTCCAGAAATCATTGATCAAATCCATGATATAGTGATGGATGACAGAAGAGCTAAGGTGCGTGAGATTGCTAGTGCTGTGGGCATCTCGACTGAACGGGTACATAATATTTTGCATAAACATTTAAACATAAGAAAGCCATCTGCAAGATGGGTGCCACGATTGCTCACGCTTGACCAACACAGAATCCGAAGAACTTTAAGCGTCGTTTCGTCACTGTGGATGAAACATGGATACATTACTATACTCCTGAGACCAAACAACGATCTAAACGATGGGTTACCAAGGGGGAATCTGCACCAAAAAAGGTGAAGACCGTTCCTTCGCCCGGAAAGGTTATGGCGACTGTCTTTTGGGATTCGCAAGGGATAATCCTCATCGACTATCTGGAAAAGGGTAAAACTATTACAGGTAAATATTATTTATCGTAATTGGACCGTTTGAAAACCGAGCTACAAGAAAAACGCCCGAGATTGGCCCACAAGAAAGTCCTTTTCCATCACGACAACGCACCAGCACACATCTCAGCAGCTGTGGTCGCAAAATTAATGGAAATAGGATTCCAACTCGTTTCAAATCCCCCTATTCTCCAGACTTGGCTCCCTCGGACTACTATTTGTTCCCCAATTGGAAGAAATGGCTGGCGGGATCAAGATTTTATTCAAACGAGGAGGTGATTGCAGACACTAATCGATATTTTGCAGACATGGACAAATCCTATTATTCGGAAAGGATCAACAAACTAGAACATCGTTGGACGAAGTGTATGAGCCTAAAAGAAGACTATGTCGAAAAATAAAAAAGGTTTACCCCAAACACGTTAGTAGTTTTTATTTTTGCACGGACTTTTCAAACGCCCCTCGTAACAATATGTAGTTTTGCAATGTGTAAAGAATTATTATTTCATTTTCATAAAAGGTTTCCACGCCCCACCCTGTTGGCTATTTTGTTGACAAAATGTCTCTATTTATTGAAGTTAATAAACATATTTTATATCAGGCGAGCACTCAGAAATTTGTCTTAGGGGGGGGGGGGGAGCACACAAAAGACCGGGATTGTGTGTGGGGGGGGGGGGAATATAAAAACATTGTGCTTTATTTTTACGCTCGCAAAATAATAAAGAAATAAAATAAGAACAAGTAAACAATTTGTAAGAAAATATTATTTTCTTTGCTTTTATGTAAAAAAGCAACAACAAAATTAAACCGATAAAGCTAGAGGAGCTAAATGTTGTGACTAAATTATAAAAAATATGAGATATTCTCCTGCTTTTTTTCGAAATTATAAAATAAATCGATCGAACAATACAAAACAAAAAAGTACTAGAAAACATCACTTTGGGCCCGCCGTGGCCGAGCGGTTGAGCCGCCGGTTTCGCCAAATCGGTCACGGAGGTGATCTGGGTTCGATTCCCAGCGGAGGCGAGTAATTTTTCTAACTAAAAATACTCGTCTCCGGTTCCATGGATGTGTGTGAATGTGTTGTGACGTCCAAATTAGTCGAAATATATGTTAATATAAATCAACGTTAGTGGCTGAATGGTAAAAACCTATGCCAAACAAACAAACAAACAAACAAAAAAAACATCACTTTGTTTTATAAACAAAGTGACAAATTATTTATAAGGAGTATATTTTAGAGTTCACTTCAAATCAGTGTTTTATACGCGTGGCGCATGAAGTAAAATTTCGAGTTTAGAAGAGCCTGAAAATTTGGATTTGCCGGGGCGCGACACGCTTCGCTCGCGCGCCCCTGCAAATCCAAATTTTCAGGCTTTTCTAAACTCGAAATTTTACTTCATGCTTAATCTGGGATTGGAAACACTAATTCGAAGTTTCAAATTGAACGCTTTTATAATTAACCTTGTATAAAAAATGTACTTCTCATATTTGAAAGTGATTCATTAAAAACTAATCCAGTTTGGTTTGATATTATTTAGAGTAAACTTATTCCTATAATTATTTATTTTTTAAATCAAATATTTTAATTTAAAATTTGAAAAGTATCTTAATTTAAATACAATTGAATAATTTGGTTAAAAATATGTTGCTCAAATCAAGTCGTTTTATTTGAATTCAATATTAAAAAAAATATGATAATGTTTTATTAAGTGATCAATTTTAAATAATACATTAATTGATAGCTATTATTTTGTAATATTTAAAAATTGTAATATTTTTCGACAGTCGTAAAAATTTTGTTTGTCACTCTATCACTTATGAAATGACTTACTTTTTTCCTAATGTGTATATTTGTTTACAATTTCTGGAAAATAAATTACTTATTATTACATGTCATAAAGTAACATAACATTAAGTATTGTAGTAATCTCTTTCTTCACAAATTAGTTTTATTCACTAAATGTACATTTCGAACACTATGTGTTCATTCTCAATGGTATTACAATTGTAATACTATTGAGAATGAACACATACTGTTCGAAATGTACATTTAGTGAATAAAACTAATTTGTGAAGAAAGAGATTTTTACAATAATTATTAGAAAACACTTCACGTAACTAAAAGAAGAATATTGATAACATTAAGTGTTGAACGTGGTATAAGTCGGCGATTGTGTCAAAAGTTAGGTTAGGTGCCACATACATTTAGGTAGACGATGTAACATCTAGCCTAACCTACCTTTTAACACATTCGACGTGGTCATCGTGTTAAGTTTGGTTGTATCTCATATCGTCAAGGTTTTTGAGGTTAGGTGTCACTCTGATAAGTTAGGTTTGGTATAATGTCTTTCTGTTGGCTAAACTGTCGACTTACATCAATTGCAATTATAGTTCAGATATCGACTTACGTGAACTGTCTTCATGAATTAACGTAAAACAAACATAGTAATTAAGATACAAACTCAAAATATATATAAAAAGTGCCATAAATATGTCATACGTGATAGAGTGACAAGTAAAAGATGTTCACGACTGTCTAGAAATATTACAACTTTCAAAATTTAAAAAGATTATAACTATTAATGAATGCATTGTTTATCATTGATCACTTGGTAAAAAATGATTATTATTTTTTAATAATAAATTGAAATATAAAATTACTTGATTTGTTTAACATTTCTTTTTTTAACCAAATAAATTGATTTCATTTAATTTAGACACTTTTTTTATTAAACATTAAAATAAAACTACCTAATTTAAAAAGTAAAAAAGTAAAGGCATACATTCGAAATTTTACTTCATGCGCCACGCGTATAAAACACTGATTTCAAATGAAGTTCAAAATATATTCCTTATAATAAATGTATCACTTCGTTTATGAAACAAAATTATGTTTTCCACTTGTTTTTTTTTTTTTTCTTTGTAAAATCTTGCAAAGTATTTTGTCTAATAGTCCTTAGACACAACGCATTTCGTCTAGACAATGTGCTATTGCTATTGCTATTGTCTAAAAACATTAGACAATTCGCATTTTGTTCATATTTCGTGTTTTGTTCCAACATATATATCGACACACTACGATTTAGTTAGTCTGGAGGGGGGGTGCTCAAGCCCGCGAGCTATCCCCCTGGGTGTACGCCTGTTTTATATCAACTTGTATATTTAAGTGAACTATTCATTAAAACACTTGGTTTTAATATGCCCATCTTGAAGAATAAACGAGCAACTAACAATAAATTGTTTGCTTTGACAGTTGTACTTGAGAATATGATTTAAAATCAAATTAATAATTTAGGGTGGACCAAAAGTTCGTTTACATTTCAAATGATGATTTAAAAGAAACTAATTATGTGAAATAAGAACTTTCTATTTATTAATAAAGTACACAAACAGGGATTTTTTTTTATTTCATCATCCATATGTAATCCTTGACTATTTTGACACTGCTGCAACCTGGAGCGGAAATTTTCAATGACGGTCTCACAAGTGTTTCGTGAAATGTTTTGCATTTCCTCTCGAATATTTTCCTTTAATTCCTCTAGGGACACTGGGTTGCTGTTGAAAACTTTACTTTTAAGGTATCCCCAAAGAAAGAAGTCCAGTGGGGATAAGTCCGGGCTACGAGGTGGCCAGTTAATGGCGCCTCTTTTTGGATATCACTGTTTGTCCAAAAATTTCGCGAACAGCACTTATTGAGTCGTTGGAAGTGTGGCATGTTGCCCCATCTTGCTAAAACCACGATCGTTGATTAAAACCATCGAAATCCTGTAGCGCTGGTGAAAAAAAGTTCTGTAGCATGGCAATATACCGCTCTGTATTCACTGTAACAGCATTTCTTCGGCGATCTTCAAAAAAGTATGGACCAATAATGCCTCTTGCTGACAAAGCTGCCCATACAGTAACCTTGGGTGAATGCAGAGGTTTTTGATGCTTCAGTTTAGGATTAGAGTCACTCCAATACCTGCAATTTTGCCTATTCACATGCCCATTTAGATGGAAGTGTGCCCCGCCTGAGAAAAAAATTGTTGGTAAAGCTGGTGAACCTCTCTAACATTTCGTTTGCAAATTGGAGCCTGTGAGAGTGATCTTAAGGCTTTAATTCCTATACTATTTGGATTTTGTACGAATGTAAATGTAAATCTTTGTAAAGAATACGAATCAAAGATGTTCTGGGCACACCGTTAGACCGCTTCCGAGTAGAGAGTCCATGATTTTCACGAATAGACGCTCTTACACGCTCGACGTTTTCTGGATCTCTTGATGTTCTAGGTCGGTCGGATCGTGGTTGATTCATTGTTAAACCTGTCTCTTCGAACTTCAGTACCCATTTTCGAATCAATTGAATCGATAGAGCTTCATTTTTACGCCGTATGTTGTAATGGCGCAAAATTTTCGTTGCGCTAGAGTAAAAGAAATGTTGTTGCGGTAGTACTTGCGTACACAGAACGCACGTTGTTTATCGCTGAACGACGCCATGGTACTGAATTCACATTGGCCGCTCTTGCGCTTCGTAACCCCTTTACCCCACCCCGCCGTCGCTGCTCGTCTAGCTACCGATTCAAATTTAAACGGACTTTTGGTCCACCCTGTAGTTGTGAATTTTTTTCTGCACTTTTCTAACTACTTAGGTAATATTATGTAAAACCAAATAATCTAGAGCATTATTTTGATAATTTAGGTTTTTAGTTTGTCTTGATATCTATAAATTTAATAGAGTTAGATACGAAGCAAACTTAAAATGCCCGCAAAAAAATAGTATGAGCCTTAACAGTTTTCTTAATATAGTTTTGAACTCATTTAGTATTGGGCAATAACTGGTAAAAAAATTAGGTAAATCAAATATGTTGAGCAAAAATTGATATTGTATTTGGGTGATTTCAAATGGATTGACCCTAGGTTGAAACAATATAGAAATACAACTTAAAAATAAATATTGATAAAAGATTGACACATTATTGTGTTAAGTTGATAAAATATTGTGTCATGTTGATACAATCTGCACTCGATGATAAATACTAAGATTGTCTCAATCTTGAATTTACCTTTTAGTTCAAGCTTGAATCAAGTTGATACAATAGTGTATCAATCTCGATTTTCAAGTTGTAATTTAATCTTCTAACAATTTAGATTTTTTACTAGGGATTTTTATGAAAATAATTTTATATTATATTTACAGTTTGCCTGAATTTATAATCTGTACAAGAAAACTGAAATGTGTGCTGTACTGCACAGACTCTAGCTTACCTGCACAGTTCATCGAGACAAACCTGAAAAACATATTTAAACATTATTTGAGTCGCCTGTTTCCAAAAAATAGGCGACTCACTTTTCTATTTGAGATAACCTCTTGAGCTATTTGTAATAATAATAATAATTTTATTATACAACAAATAAATTAACTCACAATTTAGATCAGTAGTTCCCAAGGTGTATACCGGGTGTTCCAACGAAACCGCACATTAAAAGTATAAGAACTTATAATTAATGTATTGCAATGAGATTTTCAGCTTGTATATAATCGAGTGTCTTCTTTTTTATGAAAATATTTACAAGATTATTTGACTTCCGGTTATAATAGAAGTCAACACTAACTTCCTTATTTTAAATAGAATGCTATATTTTTTATTTTGAATTTAGATTCTAAATACAATTCTGTGAAAAAATTCATATCATAGCCTGTAAATTTAACCGTTTTAAAGATATTTAACTTTTTAAAGAAATTTAGTGATTTTTCGTGATTTATTTTAAAATTTGTATCTCCAAACAAAAGAAAATCGAAGGGATGAAATGTTGACTATAGAAAGTCAATATCCAAAAGTATCCAATGGTGAATAATTTTTTCTTATAATAATATAGAGACCCTCCGGGGGATCCTACCCCTATAGGGCGCGTCCCCAGGTGGCGGATAGGAGAACGCCGTCACTCGTTGACTGTAGAAGGATTGGCCTCCCGCGGACCAACATGGAAGAAGGGAGTGAAGTGATGTCTAGCACATGAAGCAGCACATGAAGCAGCTAGGCGAAATCAAGGTGACTGTGAGTTCACACGTGACCTTGAACTATAGTACAGTTGAGAAAATACAAGAAAACCTATGCAGCCAAGGGGTTATCGAAGTGCGCCGTATGAGCACGAAACGGGATGGTTTGGTGCAGGAAACACCAACCATATCTTGAAATTCAACAGAGCAACACTTCCCGCCACTGTTAAAGGAGGGTTCCACAGTTTACCGGTTCGTGCATAGTTTCCCGCACCCATGAGGTGCTTTAAATGCCAAGTCTTCGGTCACACTGCAACACGCTGTTCTAAGGAACAAGTGTGCGTATGTGGCAGAAGGATCCACAAAGGTACAAACTGCATCGAGCCGGTAACGTGTGTAAACTGTGGACGCTCGCACTCAGCGAGATCAAGAAATTACCTCAATACAAAATTGAAATGTCAATACAGGAGCTCAAAGTTAAAGAAAGGTTTAGCTACTTTAAAGCTAAGAAGAGGGTGGTTCCACGGACTGCGGTTGTTGGCGTATTGTATTCGCAAGTGACTGCAGCTAAGCCAGCATACATGGAGCTGATAGAACAATTACTGCCACACCTGAAAGAAGCAATTTCAAAAACAGTGAAACAGGAAATAAATAGCTTGAAACCGCAGAAGGAAGCAAGAAAACTGCTTCCATGAAAGGAGGCAAGTAGACTGCCTCCACCAAAGGAGGCAAGTCAAATGAATCCACCATCGACGATCACATTGACGCGATCGTCAAAACAGGAGAGCACGCCATCCCCATCATCTGAACAGCAGGAGACTGCTACGCTGTCCTCTACTGTTCAGAAAATCTTTGCGGCTGCAGTGACCGGAGCATCGCCGGCAACAACACCGTTGCCGGGGGGCTCCAAGAACAAGCAGCCTCCTATTATTGACGTAGACGGCTACATGTCGTACTGACCTGCCTCTGAGGCCTCCCTCTCATCGACGGGCGATAGTACCATCGATAAAACGGGTAAAGCCACACGAGGGAAGGGTAAAAAAAACCCGGATGGCAGAAGGGTGTTTCTAGAAAGTAAGGTCTCTAGGAATAAACCCCTCCATGTGTTTGTTGCTTGTTTTATTTATTTATTTTACCACTAAAGTCTTTTACATGGACTGTGATATTAGATTTAAGGGTTTTGTTCTATCTTTGTCAACACCGGAGTCCTTTACAACTCCGGTGTCGTCTGTGATACTATGTGTTATTGTGTTCGTTCTGGCATCGGAGCCTTTTACAACTCCGGTGCCTTTCGTGATATTAGTTTTAAGGGTTTTTTTTTAGTATATACTCTGGTATCGGAGTCATATACAACTCCGATGTCATCTGTGATATTAGTATTAAGGTTTTTTGTTGTATTAGTCCTGGCACCGGAGTCCTTTACAACTCCGGTGCCATCTGTTGTATTAGTTTTAAGGTTTTGTTATATATGTTCTGGCATCGGAGCATTTTACAACTCCGATGACACTCGTCTTTGTAGTCTCAGTGTTATTTATTATTCATATTTATTATTTGTGCTCGTCTTAGTTTTAAATAAAAATGGTTGAACAATTAATTCAATGGATTGTAACGGATGCAGAAAACACTATTGCGAGTTGAAACTACTCTTGGCAAGACACATCCCTTTTTGTGTGTGTCTATAAGAGACACATTTAAAACCTGAAGATATGTTTCAACTCCGTGGTTTTTCGGTTATAAGAAGGGATGTTGTGCCTGACGTATGAGCTAGAGGCGGAGTCACCATCCTTCTGAGAAAAGACCTCCCTTATGCGGAGGTCCATCTCAGAACGGGTCTCCAGGCGCTGGCAGTCCGTATAGCCCATCCCGTAAAAGCCACGATCTGCACCCTATACCTCCCTGAATTTGATTGGACAATTGAAGACATCGCCGAGCTAGTCGATCAACTCTCCTCGCCATATATATATGTAGGCGATTTCAACGCCCACAACATACTATGGGGCTCCCGGAGGAGAGACCCCGCGGTCGCCTGATTGAGGATTTTCTCGATCAAAGTGACGCGGCCCTCCTTAACACGGGATCCCCAACACACTTAAGCGCAAGAGGGTCGGAGTTCTCGCCAATCGACTTATCTCTCTGTTTCTCCCCTTTAGCCACAAGTCGTTCGTGGCAAGTCATTAATGACATGCACAGTAGCTACCCGGAGAGAACCTAATAGCTTTCAAAAAAGCGGCGGGCTATCGCTTCTTGAAAGCAAAAGGTTATCGTGGAAGAGTTACGTGTCGGAGCCCACATCGACCACACCTGTTGGTGACTTGTGAAGAAAGGTGGGTGCAATAGCAGTTAAGAAATTCCCCGCGGTAGCACCCATTTTGAAGGTCGATGGGCGAGAAATAACCGACAGACTGGAAATAGCGGATGCGATCGCATCCAACTTCTACTCCGCTAGTAGCCCTCAGAACTACGAAGCATCGTTCCTGGGTAACAATCTCGAAGTCCCTCTCGATTTCTCCTGTAGGGGGTCCTTATGTTACAACGCTGAGTTCTCACTGAAAGAACTTGAAAAGGCACTGAAGTCAATGGGCGAGTCAAAAGCGCCAGGTCCAGACGGCATCCCATATCAGATGGTCCGACAACTCCCCTCGCATATGAGGGGATATCTGTTCGACATAAACAACATGATATGGGATAGGGGCATCTACCCCAGCCGCTGGAAGCTCGCAAAAACAGTGCCTCTTTTAAAACCTAATAAGGACCCCACAAATGTCAAGAGTTACCGGCCAATTTCGTTAACCAGCTGCTTAGGAAAGGTATTAGAGAGAAAGGTCAACAATCGTCTCGTATGGATGCTGGAGACAAACGGTCTCCTGGCGAAATATCAGGCGGGTTTTAGGAAATTTCACAGCACTGTTGACCAGTTAGTCTGTCTGGAGAACTCCATCCAGGATGCCTTCCTAGAAAGAAAACACTTCTTTGCGGTGTGTTTTGATCTAGAGAAGGCATACGATATAACCTGGAGATATAGAGTTCTCTAAAAATTAAATCAATGGGGATACAGGGGCCGTATGCCTCTTTTTATGGATATCTTCGGGTATTGCCTTTCTATAGTCAACATTCCATCTCTTTAATTCCCTTTTGATTCGAGATACGAATTTTAAAATGAATCACGAAAAAGTACTAAATGTCTTTAAAATGTCAAATATCACACAAACGGTTAAATTTATAGGTTATGTTACTTCCAAAATCCAAACTCGAAATGGTGTTGACTTTAGGTATAACCGGTACATGAGTGCCAAAAAATCTCATTACAATACATAAATTAGACGTCCATATACTTTTAATCTGCGGTTTTGGTGGGACACCCTGTATATTCAAATATTTGAATACGTTTTAAAATGAATATTGGAATATTTAAATATGTTTTAGAATAAATATACGAATACTCTAATTTTTAAAAATTTTAACTTTAATTTCTAAAATAGAATCGACAAATAAAATTGATTTATTTGACCAAGGTGAAACTTAGGCAAGATACAGGGAATATTTCTTTTAAGTATACATATCCCAAATACAGCGTATATACTTAAATCTTCGGATATTCGTAGTTTGTTAAAATAGTCCAATTTGAAGCTTTAAATAGTGTTTACCACTCCCAGATTATATATAACACTAAAATATTGTGAAATTTATGTATATTTGAACTTCACTTAAAATCAGTGTTTTGTACGCGTGGCGCATGAAGTAAAATTTCGAGTTTAGAAAAGCCCCGTGAAAATTTGTCTCGGGTCGCTGCGCGACCCGAGACAAATTTTCTACGCGGGTCTTTTCTAAACTCGAAATTTTTCTTCATGCTTAGTCTGGGAGTGGAAAACACTCGTTTAAACTTGCAACTTAGGCCCAGTTGCACCAGAAATGTTAAACTCAGGTTCAAGCTGAACTCAAGTTCAAGATGACTGTTCCTATTGTTCTAACATCACTTTGAACTCAAGTTCAGAGTTGAACCAGTTTAACGTGTTTTGTGCAACTGGCCCTAAACTCTTTTAAGAAACAACGAATATCGGAAAATTTACAGAGCATGCATATGTAAGTAGAGTATAATAGCGGGTACGGGGACAATTCATTCCCTTCCCGGAAGTTCCGGTTTCCACTTCCGGTTTCCGGTTTCCACTTCCGGTTTCCGGTTTCCGGTTTCCGCTTCCGGTTTCCGGTTTCCGGTTTCCGCTTTCCGCTTCCGGTTTCCACTTCCGGTTTCCGGTTTCCGTTTCCGGTTTCCGTTTCCGGCCGGATGTTGATTAGATAAGATAAGATAAGGTGTTTCCGGTTATACAGGATGCAGATAAGGGTTTCCTGTTATACAGGAAGTAGAAAGGGTTTCCGGTTATACAGGATGTAGATAAGGGGTCCTGGCTGGTAGGAGAAAGTGGTGGTGGGAGAAAGTGGTGGAAGGTGTGAGCGTTGAATATACATTGTCGCAATAATGCAGTTTACAAATACGGAACGAGAGCCTCTAATGGATCGCATTAACAGTGCCATAGAAGCATACCACGAAAGTAAATTAACCTCCGAACACTTAAAATATTTACCAGAATATTACTTGAAGAGGTTGGAAGGTCTGGAGCTTTTAAACATCTGGCCATTTTTGCCGCTGAGATTCAAGGACAAGGAAAGATTACCCTGTTTTGAACACTACAATACGGGAAGGACTCACATCGATGGACCACCCTCACCAAAATATAAGTGTCATCAGTGTTTGAACACATCTAAAATTTCATTCCCAGGCAGTGAGAACTCCACATAGCAGACATTTCATTCCCAGTCAGTGAGAACTCCACATAGAGGACATTTCATTCCCAGGCAGTGAGAACTCCACATAGCAGACATTTCATTCCCAGTCAGTGAGAACTCCACATAGAGGACATTTCATTCCCAGTCAGTGAGAACTCCACTTAGCAGGATGTGTAATATAATGTGTGTGGTTAATTGTATCTTAATCTTATTTTTCATCGCTATATTAATATTTGAAGTAATCCAAAAACATTTTGAAGAAAACAATATCATAAAGAATATTACACAATTAATTACATAGGAATAGGTTAAGTGGATACAGAAAAAATGTTTAAGTAAATAAAAGGAAGACAATTCTAATTGCATAAATGAGTTTTATTTCAACCCTCTACAAAATATGTGTTATTAACATAATAATTTAGTGATTATCCAATTTGCTTTACACAAATCATTAGTATTAGTATAAAAATAAATTAAATTTGAGGATATGGAGTTGCCATAATATCTTTGTGTCCCCAGGCTAAAGTTTCGATGTTGTTGTGACAGATAAATCTTTTATCATCAAATGGTGATAGAGCCAATTTATTTTGTGTGTTCGAATAAATGGTGTGTTTGATTGATCTAAAAAGGTTTTGATTTTTAATAATTGTAGTCGACTTATTCAAACAATTTAAGTAATCTGACCCACTCAATTCATTAGCAATAACATTTTTCTTAACCCCTTTAGCCTTTTTAGACCATTTCCCCTCAACATTATTCGCATACATTTTAGCCCTAAGCCCCACAAATTCCTCCATAATTTTGCCTCCATTCTCATCCTTCATCAAACCCAATACAGCCTTGTTTTGTAGCGGGATACCATACTGATTATTCGGGTTAAAGTTACTAGTATCAAATAAATTAATATCGTCTTTCATGTCTGCAAAAACGTCCTCTGTATCAATTTTTAACGTTAAACTGTCCGTGTCCATGTAACATAACACAACTTTATCACCGTATTTAGCCTTTAAATGGTCATAATAAAACTGGTACATTAATAATTTGCTAAGATCTAAAACTGAAAATCCTATGTATATGGGTTTATTATAAACAACTCTCAATCTATCTAATTGTATTGCCACTAAATTTTCAGTAAAAACGGAACAACATTTGAAATTTAATTTTGCAATTAAACTTTCCGCGCCTTTACGGTGACCGATATCTTCCCAATGATTCAACAACTTTACATTAACACGCTTATCTACATTTTCCATCGTCTTGCCGAACACTGAATTATTCATAAGTTTAAAAAAGTCTTTCTCAAAATCATTTTTAGCTTGCTGACGCATGCCGGTGTTTAAATCTATGTATTTTTTTAACCAATGTGACTGTTTGAAAGAAATAACGCGGTGAATTTTAGTTAATTTCAAACCGTTTTGCAAAGCATGCTTTAAATTTCTATAATGAATTATATACTTTGATTTATTTAATAAATTTGGAATTAATTTAGTTTGTGTGAAAATTGAATTTGGTGGCACCATATTTTCCGACAGAAAAGGTAGATCGTTGTGGTGATTATGGACATTTTCTGGATACTCGATATCCACTTCCAAAATGTACCCCGTTGATGAATCATCAGACATGTTTAAAACATTTAAATTTTCAATTTCAATCGCGCTTAACCATTTAAAGTCCGCATACGGCAACAATTGAGACATTGCCCATCCATATAAATTGTTCGCATCCCAATACGTCAGAAATGATGAAGGTCTTGAACTGTCAAAGGTGGACATGAATTTATTGTTGGCTTCAGCATGTCGCAAAGAGCATTGGCTTATACCACCTCTTATTCCCTTCCGAATGAAGTGGTGCATGTTAATGTCTGTCAATAATTCAATTTTAATGTCTGTCAATTTCAGCATGGCATCCCAAGACAAGCCAGGAGCTGTATAGTAATGAGCCGGATCCAAATTGTATGCCTTCATGCAAATATCGCGAAAGTTTTCAAAGATATCAGCCAAAAGTAGCACATCCGTCTTTAAGTATAAGTTAGAATATTCGCTTAAATTTTGACATTTGAATGTTGACCACACAGTTTGTGCATGTTCATAATCCGCCTCAGTAATATTCATATTTGTCAATGAATTATAGAATACAGATTTTGGAGGTAATTTCGATTCAGTTAATTTGGAAAAGGAATCCATATACTGATATGGAAAGATACCTTTTTTCGTAACCAATTTAAATTGGTCATCATCGGGGAAATTTTTGTGAACAATATTTAGTTGATCCAATTTTAAATTTTTCGATAACTTGTCTAAACTAGAGGCCATAAATTTAAATGAGTCCAAAAATCTTAATTTAAAATAAATATCTCGATCAACACCATTCTTGTCCGTATACTTGTCAACTTTAATGTGTTTTGAGAATGAAATATACTTTTCCTTGTTTTGTGGAATAATGTCAATCCTGTCTGAATCTAAACCGAACTCTTTAATAAATAAATGCGAATTATAACCACTTAAATTATGGAAAAAAATTGGTAAAAAATTGGGGGTTTTATAGTTTAAATTGCACTTGGAGTGAGCGGCACCGATAAATTTTCCTGTTAAATGGCAATGATTGCGTACTTTATCACAAACGTTTAACACTTTTGAACAAATATGACACTCTTTGGCGGAATCAAATAAATACTGCTCGTCCAGCGTTAATTTGGACATGGGGATAATTGGTTTTAAAAATTTTTCATAAATAAATTTAACATCTTCACTTAATTTTTGCAAAAACACCTTAGGACAATCCATACCAGTATATGTCACATATTTATCTAAATTTGAATTATAAGAACATTTGATGTAATATGCAAAACTGAATAGAGTATGGACATGTGTAGAAAATGTAAAAGATTTGTTTGGATCCGGCTGACAGGTTTGAATCGGGATTAGGAGCGATTCAAAATCCGCGTAAACAATAAAAGGTACACGCATTTGAGAATTGAAATTATTAAACAATAAGATGTTTCCTGGAATCAAATCACCGTTTTTATTTTTAATTAAATCTGTGGTGGGCATGACTGTATAGATTTTGTTACAATCATGCTGACAATGATTATGCAAGTCGACTTCTGTGGAGAAGAAAGTCAAACACCCATCACATAAGAATTTTTTAGACTTATGGCTAGACACTTGGGCGGCTATTAATCTGGACATATCTTTAATCCAAACATAGTGCCCCGTAATCCCATCCTCGATGTAGAGGAGGTTAACATGTCTGTCGCGCTTGGATTTTGTAAAATAAATCGGCCCTACCACCTCGTGTACATGTTTTTCATCGTGAAACTCTAGCCCATACACATTAATTGAAATATTATTTAAAACTTCAAATTTGGGGATTTCTTTAATTTTAAATGGCATCTCCATACCTGTTAACTTAAGCATGGTGTTATAATGAGGATACGATGAGATGCGGTGTGGTGCATTTCCATGATCCACTGGATGGAGTGCTGACATAACTGCCCATGCAAAGCAGGCATTATCCTGATTGTGGACGTTGATGCATGCTTGTTTTTTTTTAATTGATGGTGGAAGGTCCAAATATGAAGAACCGCGAATTGGAGTGTATTTATTAATATTCACTTCCAGGTGCGAAATTTGTAAAAGGGACCATCCACTATCTCGCTCCTGCAAGCGATAATAATACACTCATTAGTATGTGTGTTTTTAATTTCACTATAACAAAAATTACTTACTTGAAATTCCTCGCTCTTCGTTTGTACAACATTACACAACTGTTTATAAATTTCCTCCAGATCATCTGTAGGTGTCACAATCACAAAGCGGGTGTGAAAGATTTGAGATCTGGCTGGTCCTCAAACCCTGGTTTGATATATCTACCAAACAGCTCAATGTTTATTTTATGAGACGAATGCAAATGATGATTCACTAAACGAACAAATTTGTCTTTACACTCTTCCAGGAATTTTGGGATATCGATGCTACCCTCAGATTGAATCCCATACGAAGCAATTCGATCACGGAAAGCTCTTGAAATGATCTTTACACCAATGTCTAAAAATTCCTGGGAAATGTTGTTTAGGTGTTTTTGTGATCTCAAGTGCCCCGTAAGAAGTTGCGTTGTGGCAAATTCCTCTTGACATTGATTACACCTTAACAGTTCAGCATGTTTTGGTGTAGGAGCACTAGTAGAGGGATTCACCTTCTTCCTCTTTGTTGGAGGAGCACTGGTAGAGGGACGATTCTTTGGACCTCTTTTAAGTGGTTGAGGTAGTGGCACTTGCGGATGAAATTTTTTAACATGTTTCACTCTATTAAAGTTCTGAGCGAACGTTGCAGAACAAAACTCACACGGAAACATTTTAGTAATACTATTATTGACGAACGGAACCGTACCAGTGTTCTTAGCAAACTGAATAGCTTTTAAGTTGGAATCACATTATATATAATGTGAGAATAGGTGGTGGAGATTAATTTTTGTCATCAACGATTAGATGGAAGTTGTGGTGGAGATTAATTAATATCATCAAAGGAAATTCAAGATTATGTGGATGTTGTGGTGGTGATTAATTTTTATCATCAACGATTAGATGGAAGTTGTGGTGGAGATTAATTAATATCAGCAACGGAAATTCAAGATTATGTGGAAGTTGTGGTGGAGATTAATTTTTATCATCAAAGGAAATTCGAGATTATGTGGAAGTTGTGGTGGAGATTAATTTTTATCATCAAAGGAAATTCAAGATTATGTGGATGTTGTGGTGGTGATTAATTTTTATCATCAACGATTCGATGGAAGTTGTGGTGGAGATTAATTAATATCAGCAACGGAAATTCGAGATTATGTGGAAGTTGTGGTGGAGATTAATTTTTATCATCAAAGGAAATTCGAGATTATGTGGAAGTTGTGGTGGAGATTAATTTTTATCATCAAAGGAAATTCAAGATTATGTGGATGTTGTGGTGGAGATTAATTTTTATCATCAACGATTAGATGGAAGTTGTGGTAGAGATTAATTAATATCAGCAACGGAAATTCAAGATTAATCTTGAATTGTTGTTGATATTAAGAATGTAATCACCACCTCCACCTATTTTCGCAATATATAATGCGATTCACACTTGAAAGTTATTCAGTGTTACGATTAAGTTTTAACCTAAGAAAAAAATAATGTGTGACGAATTTACCGAGGGTACGAGGTGTGGGGAATGCCCAATTTGCTTAACAAATTGGGTAGGATTTGCATTGAAGTGTGGTCATTTATTTTGTGGGGGTTGCATCGCGAAAATCCGTAAGTGTGCGATCTGTCGGAGACGGATCTACCGTGAAAACGTGCTGAGGATTTATTTGAATAATTCCAGCCCGAGTGCGTCTTCAACAGATCGCACACTTACGGATCCTACTCCATCAACCTCCACAAGTACGGATCCTACTCCATCAACCTCCACAAGTACGGATCCTACTTCATCAACCTCCACAAGTACGGATCCTACTCCATCAACCTCCACATCAACTCCGCTCGCCTCAACATCTTTTGCTACCACGCCAAGAACTCCACAAAACCAGAATGTCCAGGACTGGGAATTTGGGTGGTTGGGGAGGAGGCTAAGGGAGCGAAGAGTGGCAGAGAGGGGGAGGAGGCTAAGGGAGCGAAGAGTGGCAGAGAGGAGGAGGCTAATACAAAGACAAAGATGGGAAGAGTGGAGGGAAGAGTGGATAAGTCAAAGACAAAGATGGTTAGATTGGAGGAGGGGATACTTAGGGATGGAACCGTACATATCCGAAGATCCCTACATATCCGATAATGACACGGAGATTGAAATTTCGGACGATGAAGGGATCTTTGATGCAGACACGGAGATTGAAAATTCGGATGAGGAACCAACGGTCCCCAACCTATACAATCCCCGACAATATGATGATGACATGTATGATGAAAGTTGGTAGACATCATCATCATTTTAAAAACGGTCCTTTTCAGGACCAACAATTTATTTATGAAATATATTTACATTGTAAGCCAACGGTCTACGTATTAGTTTTAATCACTAAAATTATTTTTTAACTATTAGGGGAGATGTGAGTAATACTAAATAAAAACAGTAGAGTATTTTAAAATATTTTATTGAGTAAGTTTCTTAATTTCAAAATCAATACAAATTTTATTAAAATGTATATGCAAACATTCCAACATCAAAAATGAATTTTGTTTATGCTTATAAATAGAAATCCATTTTAACACATTTTTATATAATTCATTACAATTTGAATCCTTTGTACAAGATAATAAAATTGAACAATAATATGAATAAAATTGTAACGCTTTTAAATTATTCAATTTGCATGTAATAAGTTGTTTCAAACACATCAAATTACAAAATGTTTCTTCCGATATAATAACACTCAACTCCCTCTGCTCAATCCATATAGCCATAATATTTTTATATTCATTCTTGGTAATCTTGTGATCTCCGATGGTGATGGGTCTTTGTAAATTATTCAGGTTGATGTTCATAAATTGTAGCCATTCCTCCTCAGTGAAGAAGATACATGAATGAGCGCCCCAGATTTTCACAACTGGAATGAATCCTAGGGCTGGGCTTATTCCGATGCTCACGCTCTTTGTAGCCGATTTGTTTAGAGGATATGTTGATTGACCCAAAAGTGTTAATTCAATCTTGAACGCATCATCGTAATTTGAAATTTGATTGTCAATGACATCATTGAAAGTTATTTCTTGATTTGTAGCAGACATCGTTGAATGATTCTGGACAACTAATATTTGATTGAAAATGTTTGCTTTCGTTGAATGATTCTGGTAAACTAATATTTTATTACAAAAATGTGTGCTTATATAGCGATAGTCTTATCTACATCCGGACCCTTATCAAACCACAAGCTCAAACATGCCTAAACTTGTTCAAACCAGTTCAAACTTGTTCAAACCAGTTCAAACTTGTCAAGGTTAAACTTGTCTGTCTTTTAAAACAAAATAGTTATTGAATAATGCTTTAATTTTAAACAAAATTTGTGAAGCTGTGCAATAGATATTAAATTGGTCAACACCGTTTTTACGAACACTTTCAACTCTCTTTGAAAATTCATTAAATGCATAAGTATTAACTTTATCAAAAAAATATAACAATCCATCTGTATATCTAAATACCCCAGTGATGTTTGTTGGAATTCCAGGAAAATCATTAGAAATCAAGCCGAATTTAGCTACCTCAAATGTACATTCTTTTATTTTAAAAAAACGCCCATTATCACAAAATATATATGTTTGCCCTCTATATGTATTTACAACGCCCCGTACTCCGGTACATGTTCTAATAATTCCGATATCTATCAAATTTTTCGTATATACTAATGATAAATTATCTGGATTAATTACAAAAATTTTATCGTTTGAAAATATTGCAATGTTACCATCGAGTCTTTGATAAATCGCATTAATTTTAGTAAAGTTCTCAGGTAGAAAAGGTAACCACTGATTGATTGATTGGGGTGCGGTAATTTCATCATCATTCAATTTTTTATACCATACCCACTTTTCATATATAATAAATAATGTGTCTTCCACAATTAAATATGTATTAATATCCCGTAACAAACAAAGTTCTGGCATAATCTGATCTGTGGTTTTAACAATTGGTGTTTGTGTTGTTGATATATCGGATGCTTTAGACGTAGATGTTGAATATATTTTTGTTGTATTTTTCTTTTGCCCATATAAAGCTTGAACAGCATCAATATCATCTTGAGACAAGTCAATAATTGTTTGATTTTCTTGTGGTGAATAGTATGCGTACATGATTGATGTAATATCAAATGAATGTTTAATTCCTAATGTATGCCCAATTTCGTGTAAAAGTACTTGCAACAAACTAATTTCTGACGATGAACAATTATAATGACACCATTTTTCATCTTTGTCTAAATGTATTTCAACGTTTTTTGAATTCATTGTAGGTAAAAACGCATGTCCTAATATAATTCCTTTTCCATCTAGTTGGTAAGGACAATTTGCTTTTTTATAGCATTCATAAAATGTATGATTATATTTTTGGTATGTTATAATTATATTTGCATTTCGTCTAGATCTCGTAAACTTTAAGTTTGTGTGTTTAGACCATATTTCAAACGCTTTACTGGCTATTTCAATGTCATTGAATGAAGCTCTGGGAAAATTCCATGTCAAATCCGTAAAATTCCACTTTTCTTCTGATTGCCCCACTGTAAACTCTTGCACATCTTTTAATCCACATCTCACCCGATTCATTAAATTTATTGTTTCGTTATTCAATTCTCCATCAATGGGTAAGTTATAATATTCTTGAAACGTTTCGATAGCATTAATCAGCGATTCATTGTCTTCATTTTGTTTTAAAAAATTATTTTCATCTAAATATCCAAACTGATGTAAATATTTATTCACATCAATTTCAGAACTTGCATTGATAAAGATTAAAAGCGTGATTAATTTGATAAACATCTTGTTGCGTTGAAGGTTAATAGAAAACTAATAATAATTACCATTATTAAACATATTTATATTTTTAATAATACAAACATTTACATTTATATAGTTATAATACATTTGACTTATCTATCCAGCTATTTTGCGATTTATCTAATCCTAACCACTTGACGTACACTTTATTTCCCTTTTTCCTCAGCACTTTTTCCACTAGGTAAACATCCTTATGTTTAGTTTTTAAAAGTTCTTCAGCATAAAACGCCCCCTGGATTGGATCCCCCGAACTATCTTCTAATAGGTAAACGGTTGGATTTGAAACTTTTACATGTGCTATTTTAAATAATTCAGTTGTCCAATTCGGTGTGTAGCCTTTATTAAATAATGCTTTTTGCTTACTAATACGGACGATATCACCCACTTTAAAAATCTTCTTTCCTACTATTTTGATATGTGAGTAAATTGTTTTTAACAACTGCTTCTCCTTATCTTGAGTGACGTCACAGGGTCGCATTCCAGTTGTACTGTGTTTCCGATTATTGTAATTGGACGTAATTTCACTTAAAACATCTATCCATTGATACTTTCCACGCAAACTAAATGCGCGATAAAGATGTTCTTTTAAAGTTCTTATCACACGCTCTGCCATTGCGGCTTTCATGATTGTGTAAGTAGAATAGTGGTTAATTCCGTTGCTGTGCATTACCTTCCTAAAATGTGAGTTGTAGAATTCATTTCCTTGATCAGTTTGCAAGTTTGTAGGCGTTCGTCCATCTTTTAAAATATTTTTAAATGCATTGGCCACATTTACACCAGATTTATCTTTTAACGGAGCGGTCCATAGATATTTTGAGAAACAATCAATCACTACTTATATGAATTTAAAACCCTTGTTTTCTCTTGCATAAAGACCAAATTCGGCTAAATCTGCTTGCCACAAATCGTCTAATCCTTTGATAATTGTCCGTCGTCGTGGGAATTTTTTTCTTGCAGGTTTGTGTAGTTCATTGACTATATCAGCTTTTATCTTACTCATTGGAATCAACTTTTACTTTATATCAGTATTTATTTTAGAAGGTACTCTAAGGTTTCCAGTAACACCCTCCGGGTTCTGGTTATGACGACGAACTCCTTCCAGGTTCTTGTTCATACTATTTAATACCATATCAAACATATCCAATTTCTCTTGAATGTTCGTACATGCAGCAATATTTGATTTTTTAACTTCTACAATGAACGATTTCAAATCTTTTAAATCAACGGCCGTGCCGAGTATTAATGCCCTTATAATATTCATTCTATTAGCCATGTTTTTCTCTAATGTATCCTTTATAATATTTCTGTTATTAGTAATGAGTGTCTCTAATTCATCCTTTATAGAATTTGTTTTATTATTAAACATTGTCTCTAATTCACCCTTTAAAATATTTGTTTTATTATTTATCGATTCATTAAATTCCAGTTTTAACCATGTTTTTAAATTTTTTTCAGTATCTTTAACTATTAACTTAAGTTTATTTTCAATTTCCATAGAGTCAGTTTTATCTTCGATTCGAGTTAATATTTTAGAAATCTTTTCATAATTATTATCAACGTATAATTTAGTTGCAACATCATCCAATTCATCTGGTTCTAGAGCATGTTTTAGCCTCTTTTTCTGTATATTGTAATGACCGTCCGAAGTAATGGTAAAGCCTGGACCGGGAGGGCCGCTAGGTCCGATCGGACCGGGAGGGCCTCTATCACCTTTATAACCGGGGGGACCTGTCAGACCGTGAGGCCCGCGATCACCGGGGGGACCTGTCAGACCGTGAGGACCGGGAGGGCCTGTTGGACCGGGAGGTCCGCGAGCACCGGTCAAAGACGTGTTGGAATGACGTCCAAACTTATCGACAGACATTATGTGAATGATGTGCAACAATTAAATTAATAAATTATATCAGCTTCTCTCAGTTCTTCCTCGATCGATGCAATTTCATTGTCGTGAGAATTATTTCCAGCTCGTCGTGACGCATGTAATAACCATAATCTTTCAATTAATTCATTAGGATCATCCCAATATGTATATCTGTGAGTTTTATTTTCTACTATTAAATTTGAATCGAAACCACGACCGCCTTTAGACCTGTGTGAGCTTGCTTCAGACTTTGATCTGTGTTGTGAATGTGGCAACAATGGTTTAATAATATTTCTATATTTGTGTGACCGAGTGCCCTGAAGTTGTTGCCCAGGATCAAAATGTCGATGTAATGAATTGGTTCTTTTAAGAATATCCACATAATTTATTCGATCTGCTTCCTTGTATGCTACAGGATCCTTTCTGAATAGTAATTCATATAGACCAGAAGTGCCGATATATCTAACTCCGTCAATGATTAAATCATTTTCATCTAAATCAATGTCAGTATTGCCAATTTTAAATTTAGCATTATCCTGATTGAAATTTATACCATGAATTGTGTCAAAGTCATCACCCCCCTCATTTATTAATTTTTCCACATATTGTCTTGGTAATGCGGCGAATTGATCCAAATATTCCCGAATTATCTTAGAATCAGGTTGAGAAATTGTTGAAATATTTTGTTCCGATGGTTCGTGTGTAAAAACGTCTCCATCATCTATAAAGTCCAACCTTTTTGGTTTTGGTTTGTATTGCGAAAAGGGAGATGAATGAGCAATCTTATCAACATGAATAATATTACTGAAATCATATTTTTCCTGGATTTTCTCATTTTCTTGTTTTATTTCTTTATTTTCTCGTTTTATATCTTCATTACTCTTAATTATTTCTTCGTTAGACTTAACTAAGCTTTGTAAAGGTTCCGTAATTGGTTGAAAAAAATTTTTCAATCTGTCATCATCTTCATTACGATTTAATTTTAAAGCCAGCACTTTTTTTCTAATATCCTTTTGAACTTGTATTAGTTTCTTTTGAATGTTGCTCATATTAATGAATGAGCCTCTTTTCTTAATGAGCCTCTTTTCCTAATGAGCCTCTTTTCCTAATGAGCCTCTTTTCTGAATGAGCCTCTTTTTCTAATGAGCCTCTTTTCCCAATGAGCCTCTTTTCCTAATGAGCCTCTTTTCTGAATGAGCCTCTTTTCTGAATGAGCCTCTTTTCTGAATGAGCCTCTTTACTGAATGAGCCTCTTTTCTGAATGATCCTCTTTTCTGAATGAGCCTCTTTTCTGAATGAGCCTCTTTTCTGAATGAGCCTCTTTTCTGAATGAGCCTCTTTTCTGAATGAGCCTCTTTTCTGAATGAGCCTCTTTTCCTAATGAACCTTTTGACGTAACACGCGCAACGTTTGTTGTTATAATGATGAGAGTGGTTGCTTAGTCTATGATTATATACTCATCGAATCCATTGCGGTACCTACCCGCATCAGAATCTTTATCTATTGTAATAAAACCATATTTTTCTTTCCAACACTCTGCACACAAAGACTTGAATTTTTCAAAAGTCATATCACTACTTACGTGATCAGTGTAAACGTGTTTTAGGTTAAGATCATCCTGTTTAAATAATATAATTAAATTTGCATTATCACGAATCAAGTGTTTAGGTATGCGAGTATATGTCTGGCAAAGGTAGAACGAATCAATGTTATTGTGTCTACCCATACTGAAATATTCACGGATTTTATCCTGCTTATCACATGCTACATCGTCAAAAATAAAAATTGAGTTTTCCTTAGCTTCTTCAGGGCTAATTATTTCAGCATTCTCTCTATACGGGAAATATTCAATCTCTGGTATCCCACTAATAATATCTTGCAAGTATTTATATTTTGGTTGATAAAGAGACTTTGAATAAATGTAAATGTTTTCAAATTTCAATCCGTTTACATTAAACAAGAGTGTTAACATTGCATTCGATTTGCCACAGTTAGATGGGCCGCAAATAACTGCTCTAATAGAATTTGGTAATAGATCACCATGTTTTTTCTTATTATTTTTTAACACATCCCCCACTACGTTGTCAAAATTTGTTACAGTAAGAGATTGTTTCTGTTTAACAACTTTCATCGTACTGTCACCAACGATATCTTTCAGGGGCTATATATAGCGAAGCAGTCCTGATGAACGCTCAAATGATTGCGTACAGCGGCAGAGGATTCATCAATTCCATAATCAACAAGTTGCCCATTGAATTACATATCCCCGGCTATCAGTACTGTGGACCTGGCACACACTTGGAAAAACGGTTAAAAAGAGGTGACCCCGGCATTAATCCATTGGATGCGGCCTGCAAACAACACGACATTGCTTACTCTGAGAATAAGGATATTAGCGAAAGACATAAAGCGGATAAAATCTTGGCGGAAGCTGCGTGGAGTAGAGTAAAGGCTAAGGACTCTAAATTCGGTGAAAAAGCAGCAGCGTGGGCAGTTACCAACGCGATGAAGATTAAGACAAAAACGGGAATGGGTATTAAGAAAACAGCTTTGAGAAGTGGAGTAGTTATGAAGGCTCGGAAAGCTATAAAAAATTTTCGTCGAAAAATTGATAAGCCTGGAGGTGTTAAAGAAAGTAGCAAGATTGCATTATCGGCCGCAAAGATTGCTGTAAGAGCTGCTGGTGGAAAAAAGAGGATTCGAACTCCTAGAATTATACCTATTCCAAAGCAGGGTGGTATTTTGCCACTTATCCCGATATTTGCCGGTTTAAGTGCTCTCGGAGCCCTCACTGGTGGAGTCTCCGGCATTGCAAAGGCAATAAGCAGTGCCAAGGACGCTCGATCGAAACTTGAGGAATCACAGCGGCATAATAAAACGATGGAGGCTATAGCTCTAGGCAAGCAGGGAAAAGGTCTATATTTAAAACCATATCGAAAAGGAATGGGACTCTTTCTAAAACAGCACAAGACAAAAAACTGTTAAACTCGCTACCCAACCGCGCACTAACCGATACAGACTTGCTAAAAGGGGCTCGAAACGTGAAACATTTTAGAGGAGTGTTTATGCGTGATTCACTACCATCTAAACCTCTTTATATAGAAGCGGGTATTATTAACTTGGATTCCCAGGATGGTCGCGGTACGCATTGGGTGGCTTATAAAAAAGTATGCAATAGTGTTCAGTACTTTGATAGTTTCGGAAATCTTCCACCACCTATGGAAGTAATTAGATATTTTAAAAATTGTAAAATTAGATATAATCATGATCAATATCAGACCTTTAATACGTACAACTGTGGACACTTGTGTATAGAATTTTTATATAAATAAATAAATTTTTTCTAAATGTGTCAGTCATGTCTCAGACCTTCACCTTACAAGGTACAAGCAGTGTACTCTCCACAAACTATTATCCTCCTATAGAACTTGAACCAAATCGACAGTACTGTTTGGGGTTAATTGGACTTCATACATATAATTCAATACCAAATATTGAATTCGGTGTTAATAATAAATTTATTTACGGCGATAAAACAGTTAATATACCTACGGGCTCATACGAGGTTACAGACATTGAAACTTATTTGCAAAAACAGCTGTTTGGTGATAAGAAAAAAGAGGAAGTTGATAAACTATTTTCGCTTAAACCCAATAATAACACCTTACAGTGTGAACTTAAAAGTAAATTCGATATAGATTTTACATCTGATAAAACTATTGGTAAATTATTAGGGTTTTCGAAAAAGCTACTAAAGGCCGGTCAACTACATACATCAGATTTACCCGTGCAAATAATTAAAGTAGATAGTGTACGAATTGAGTGTAATATTACTTCAGGTGCCTATTACGACGAAAAATTATCACATACGTTGTTTGAATTTAGCCCCTCAGTTGATCCTGGCTTTGCAATAAATATAGAACCAAAAAATATATTATATCTACCGTTAAATACTCGTGATAGGATTGATAATATTACTCTTAGAATTATCGATCAAGAAGGCAAATTAATTAATTTTAGAGGAGAAAATATTTTGATTAGACTAGAATTAAAAACATGGGGATAGTTTTTGATAAAAACGATAGGACATTTGTCAATCCCGTTATTCAGAGTTCATCCCTCAAACAGATAACACGTATTAATCTGTCAAGGTTAACCTCCCTTGGATATAGAATTAAAAACTATGGAAAACGTTTTCGAACAAGTGCGGTATGATGATCGCATCAGTAAATATCAATACCACACTTATCAGCCTAGAACTACAAACTTTGAAAATAACGATGAAATTCGAATAACAATTCAAAATCAAGACATTTACACCTTTCCTGGAAACAGTTATATTTACTTGAGTGGTGAGGTTGAACACAATCTCACTGCTGGTAAAAAATTTGAGTTGGTTACAAACGCGTTTGCTTTCCTATTTGAAGAGATAAGGTATGAATTAAATGGTGTGGAAATCGATCGAACCCGAGACTTAGGGATCGCGAGTACTTTGAAAGGATTATTATCCTATAATGATTTTGAGGATATGAAAGAATTAGGGATAGCTGGATGGGCTAAAACTGGACATATTAAAACATATTTTCCCAACAAAAATTTTTATGCACTGATACCTCTAAAATGTTTATTGGGTTTTGCTGAGGATTATCAAAAGCTGATTATTAATGTTAAACAGGAATTGGTTTTACTTCGCTCCTCTAGTGATGTAAACTGTTTTGTGTGTGATGATAGTGCTCAAGTTGTTTCACAAATTAAATTTAAACTGAATAAAATTGAATGGAGAGTACCACATATTCAACTGAATGATGATTTAAAACTGAAACTGATGGAACAAATTAAAAATGATCCAAATATTTTAATTCCATTTCGAAAATGGGAATTACATGAATTACCAACCTTGAAAAAATCTAGAGATGATATATGGGCCGTTAAAACCTCGAGTAGTTTGGAGAAACCAAGATATGTAATTGTAGCCTTTCAAACAAATAAAAAAGGTGTAGCTAATGCGGATGCAACAAAATTTGATCACAACAATATAAGGAACATAAGAGTTTATCTCAATTCGGAATCATTTCCATATGATCACTTGAATTTGGACTTTAAAAGTAATGATTACTTGACTGTCTACAACATGTACTGTCAATTCCAGCAGAGTTATTATAATCAAATAAACAAGCCCTATTTATCATTCACTGATTTCAATAATTGTGCTATGTTTGTATTTGACGTGTCCAAGCAAAACGAGAGTGTAAAATCTTCAGCGGTGGACCTGCGCATTGAGATGGAGGCCACTGAAAATTTTAAAGATAATACCCGAGCATACTGCCTCATTTTGAGTGATTCTCTTCTTGAGTACACACCTATTTCGGGAATTGTTAAAAAGATAATTTAACAAGTTTGAGCTTGCGGTTAGATAAGTCTATCGCTATAAAAGCAAACATTTTTCAATACAATATTAGTAATCCAGAATCATTCAACGATGTCTACCACAAATCGAGTATGCTTTGACTTGATCCCTGTAACATTTACATACACGTTAGATGGCAGTGACGATGATATAAACTGGATGCAAGTTGCTCTTGACAGACTTCGTTTCAAGAGACGGGTTCGTAATATGGAAAAAGTATTGGAACTAATTCTCTTAGGGAGAATTACATCACCACCAACACCTCCGCCGCCAAAAGTCTTGTTTATAGACATCCAGGGTTTCAACATACCCGACTTTACTCCGAAAGAACTTGCTGCCACCTATGATGGTAAACATCCCATCGTTTACGTCTTCAAGCCTCCTACACCATTTCGTAAACTCAGTTTGGATTCACAGAAACAAGTTAGATGGCTGGAAAACAATTATCACGGGATCCCATACAGCACAAATGGTAGTGATTTAAGTGAATTACCAAAACTATTTAAAAAGCTATCTGCGGATATTGTGTATGTAAAGGGTAGTCAAAAATTTACTTACCTAAAACAATTTTATGATAATGTTGTAAATTTAGAATTTGATGATCAATGTCCTAATTTTAGTAAAACTCTGCATGCTTGTCAATCACATAGGATTAGGTTTAGTATGTGTAGTATTGTAAATGTAGAAAAGTTGTTTAATTATGTAAAGAATAATAAAAAATAAAAAACAATTTTTATTTAAATATATTTTTATTTAAATTTTATGTTCATCCCAGGAACCTTAATACCCCCACAAATAACACATACAACTATTACAATAAATAGCACAAATCCTGATGATAATATAAAGGTGGTATAATTCATTTTAACTATCGGTAAGTTGTCACCACCTGGGAATGAAATGTCTGCTATGTGGAGTTCTCACTGCCTGGGAATGAAATTTTCGATGTGTTCAAACACTGATGACACTTATATTTTGGTGAGGGTGGTCCATCGATGTGGGTCCTTCCCGTATTGTAGTGTTCAAAACAGGGTAATCTTTCCTTGTCCTTGAATCTCAGCGGCAAAAATGGCCAGATGTTTAAAAGCTCCAGACCTTCCAACCTCTTCAAGTAATATTCTGGTAAATATTTTAAGTGTTCGGAGGTTAATTTACTTTCGTGGTATGCTGTTAATGCGATCCATTAGAGGCTCTCGTTCCGTATTTGTAAACTGCATTATTGCGACAATGTATATTCAACGCTCACACCTTCCACCACTTTCTCCCACCACCACTTTCTCCTACCAGCCAGGACCCCTTATCTACATCCTGTATAACCGGAAACCCTTTCTACTTCCTGTATAACAGGAAACCCTTATCTGCATCCTGTATAACCGGAAACACCTTATCTTATCTTATCTAATCAACATCCGGCCGGAAACGGAAACCGGAAACGGAAACCGGAAACGGAAACCGGAAACCGGAAGTGGAAACCGGAAGCGGAAACCGGAAACCGGAAGCGGAAACCGGAAACCGGAAGCGGAAACCGGAAACCGGAAACCGGAAGTGGAAACCGGAAGTGGAAACCGGAAACCGGAAGTGGAAACCGGAACTTCCGGGAAGGGAATGAATTGTCCCCGTACCCGCTATTATACTCTACTTATGTATACTTAGAAGAAAACTTGTATAGATTTTTTTCAAATAAAACAAAAAAACTATGAATAACTATTTATTATAAACATTAAACGTAACATAATTTTTGCAAATTACCATAAACCTTTCTATACCTACTTTATAATCATTTAAAGCACACAACAACAATTACTTAAAAACTAATTATACTGAAAACGGTATGAATCCACACATAAATTCCTAAATTCCTGATTTTTCACAATTTTCCAAAAACCAATCCAAATAAATCCCAACGACCTCAGAATCAATCCTTTTGAATTTCTTGATTATTTTCCTGCGGCGCGTTTTAAACCGTAAAACATTAGTCTTCTGCTTGGGAAGCAGAAAAATACAAAACACCAAAATGTTAGTAGAATCTGTTTCAGAATTTGCTTGTAAAAGCTCTTCGATTAAATCCAGAAACATTTCGAAAGCGTTACCAGAAATTACGTTAAAGAATTTCTCAAGGTAACGCTGAGAGAGTTCCCCAAAAATTGGTATGATATCAGCACCATACATTTTTAAATTTAATTCTTCTTGGATGAGGAGAAAGTTTTTTAAGAGTTCGAGGAAATAGGTGTTGATTTTTTGTGTTGGGACTGTTTTTGCTTCAACGTCTATTTCCATCATTTGTTCTTCAGTAAGGCTTTTTGTAGCCAAGTCTTCAGCAATGCGTTTTGTAACCAATTCTTCAGCATCACTTTTTGTAACCGAATTTTCAGCAATACGTTTTGTAACCAATTCTTCAGCATCACTTTTTGTTACAAGTTCTTCAACAGCACTTTTTGTAACAAATTCTTTAGCAACATCTTTTGTAACTCTTGCACCTTCAACGATTATAGAATTTTCTACTCCTGCAATTTTAGCTTTTTTATAAGAATTATCTTTATTCGTTCCTTCCTTATAGTCCATATTTTCTAAAGTTCCATCTTTTTGCTTTGTAGATTTTTGATCAGAAGCTTGTCCTTCGCATTCACTTCTATTAATGAATACCTTTTTGTGAGAGGTTTTGATATTTTTAAAACTACTACTTGCTTTAGATTCCCTCTCTTTGTATTCCTCTTTGAGACTTGCAATAAAATCCTCATTAACCACGCGCATTTCTTCATCAAAGTCATCACCACAAATTAACTTTGCGTTAATCAAAAATAATTTCGCGAAATTAATCAACAATTTAAATTCAAAATCCACAAAAATTCCACCTAGTTTATTCAAAACCTCAACCTTCCGTTCAGCATCTTTACCGATTTCTTTCAAAAAATACCCACAGAGAAACTCCAAAAATTTAAAGGTTGATTGCATCATCTCCATCCTTTGTGCTAGCGTATCGACTTGTTGTGGTTTAACACACTCAAAACTAGCATGGTTGTTATTCAAAAAGTAATTAGTGGTGAATTCATGAACTTCCTCGACATAATTATGTTTCTTGTTAATCAAGCTCTTCTTTATAATCATCTCTGCAACATCGCTGTCAACCTCCCCAAGCGAGTTCACAATCCTTAGCGGTTCGTTATTTTCACCCTCCAACTGACGCCAAACAACCTCCGCATATCTACTGTAAAACATCCTTGGAACATTTTTAAACAAGCAAACTACTTCAATAGTCATCCAATCATCAACATTCAACAACGCTATGTTCTGCTTGAACAGTTCAAACCAGCGTTCTTCGCGATCTTCAAAGAAACACCTCACCAGCTTCCTGAACGCGAAACACTTTAAGGATTTGTTGGTTTCTTCTTCTACGAACTTTTTTAACACGTTGAATTTGTTTTCTGTTGTGCCGACGACTGTGATTAAGTGCATCGTGTGTTTCCTGACTGAAACTGCTCTGCTGAGGAGTTCCTCTAAAGTTTCTTGTATGGAATTTTCTGGGGAGTAGCAGATTGAATAGTAGAGAGGATCGAGAGCGTATTTTAGGTAATCGCGTTTGCAGAAGTAGAGTATTCTGTTGAGGTTGTTTGATGGTGGGGATGCGTTTTTTAGTGTCGATATGATTGCTCTTTGGACGTTCAGTAGATCGGTGAAGTCTGGTTTTGTTGGGTCGATTTCGCATTCTGTATCTAAAAATAATTTTATATTAAAATTTATGAAATAATATTGAATTTAGAAACACTTCTAAACCATAAGAGTAAAATTTGATTAATTTTGAATTATTCTGAAATATAATGTTAACTACTGTATAATTGAGGCTGTTGAAACTCAATAATATCATTTTAATAAAACAATTTGTTTAGGTTTTAAAATTATATTTATTATACTACAACAATTGTTTCACCACACTGTGGCTTTATGAGGCATCTACCTGATGAAGCCACAGTGTAGTGAAACAATTGTTGTAGTTCAATAAATATAATTTTGAAACGAAAACAAATTAAGTGTTTTATTAAAGTGATATGATGTTAACTATTTTATAGTCATGTAATGTAGTTTTCTTTAATGTTTGGTGATATTTTAGATCACTGTGCCAGTGATTTAAAAAAGTGGTTGAAGGCAAGAATTTAAAAACAATGAGTTTATCAATTATTTCGCGTTACATTTGTTTACATTACTCTAATCTAAAACAATATTTTCTAAATTGTTAAATTTGCAGTGTCTAATCCAGTTAGTTTTAGTTACATTGAACAAAATTCAGTTAATATTTATTTTGACAGTACACTAAGTCAATTGCACTCAGGGCTTGAGTTGGGCTACTGAGCGCGTCGGCAGATGAGTGAGTCACCCTCTGGCCTCTAACCGGAGGTCGATGCAGGACAGTCTCGAATAAACCGAATAGGGGACCGCGAACCAACTCCCCCAGCTCAAGGTGTCGTGCCGAGGAGGTAATGGCACCCAGGATATAAGGGTGTCTCGCACGGAGCCTGAAAGATACAAGGCGCCCCCTTGGAGTAAGTAACCTTACCTCGTTAATCGGGTCACTGACGAGACGGACCTTTTAGATACCCGGTACTCATGGGAACAACATGAATACAACAAACAAAAACAAAAAACAAAAACCGGAAGGGGAACTTCGTAAAGAAGAAGACCCTACCGTCAAGAACAACCCCGAAACCAACGCCGTGACAGGGACAGTGGTTGTGGATGCCCAGCATCGAACCCCATCTCCCCAACCCAGCGCATCGAAAGCCCACGGCTCACCGGGAATTACTGAGGCAATAGCAGGAGTATCCAACCTCCGGCTGGAACCGAGGCTCTCCGGCTCTCAAAAAAGGAAAGGCGCGATCAGTTTGGTCAAATCTCGTTGGGAAGGCTATAAAACGCAGGAGGCGAAGGTCAGACAAGGGGTTTGCAAAGAAGGGCGCCGGGGAGCCCATCAAACCCGGCCACAACCCCCGCCAAAAACCCCCTTGCAAAACAAGAGGGTTTGCTCGGAAACGAGCACCCCCTCTACTGGAGGCCACTCTAAATCTCCAGTTAAAAGAACGCGCTCATCCACAGGCACGACCAAGGTGAGACCCAGCACTACAGCTGGGGAGACCTACAGACAGGCACTAGGGGCAGCGCGAATGGCTGTAGTACTTGAAGAGTACCCAGAACAATACCTCACCGGGTACCAGGGTTAATCCGTTCAGCGAGGTATACTAACTGAGGCATGGAAGTGCGAACCTTCCAAGGGTCCTCAATTCACCAACAGCTATTTTGAGAAGAGGGTTGTGTACATCACATGTGCCAACGAAACTTTCAAGGAGTGGCTACTGGAAAAGATCCCGACAATCAAGCCATGCGAGGGCGCTGCTCTACGCAGCGGAACTGCCAGGGAAATTGTCAGGATGACCAAGGTTGGAGTCTGAATGCAGAAGACGGACCTAATCGAGGCCAAAGATACGGCTGACCTTATCAGCTTGCTAAAAATTCAGAACTCTGGGCTAGAAACAGCAATATGGAAGGTAGTCAGCCGGCAGGAGGTGGATAAAGGGACAACTCATCCTCTACATCGACAAGGGTTCATTGAAGGCTCTGGAGAAGGTAGGGCTTAAAGCCTACCTAGGTTTCTCCCAACTAACCTTCAAAATCCTCGGAAGGAAGCCCGACACCTTGGACAGCTGTGGAGGTAATTCAGATTAACCTCCACCTCTGCCCTGTGCCGCCAACTCCAAACAGGGAAATACGGCCTGGCCCTCATACAAGGGAGTTGTAAAGGGTCTAGGTAACACCGGAGGTAAGTTAATATATGATACTCTGAAAAGGTCAAGTCATGCATTTTTGTGCGGAACGACTTAACCATCTTAAAACTGCACAACTTCTGCTTTCCAGATCTAGTCGCAGCGAAGCGGAGACTCTGGGGCGAGGGATCCACACTCGAGGCCGTTATAGCCTCAGTATACCTCCCCTACGACTCCCCGCTGCCCCTGCCTTCCAAGGAACTTGCGGAGCTCGCGACCTACTTCAGCTGTTGGTAGGTGCGAACGCCAACGCCCACCATCAACTCTGGGGCAGCTCAGACACCAACAAAAAAGGTGAGTACCTATTAGATTTCTTAATGGCTTCGGACCTTAAAATTCTAAATTAGGGAAATGAACCCACTTTTGTTTGTTTTGTAATCGATATAACGTTTGCGTCGCGAAGTGTAAGTACCCAACTAGTGAAGTGATATGTCCCGGACGAACGATCCTCTCCGACCACCGATACATAGTATTGGAGATCGGCCAAACCCGTGAGACCAAAGTCGAGTCCCGAAACCCACGAAGAACATATTGGAAAACATATTATGTAGACCTTGGTATTCACCGTAAAGATACCAAGAAAAAAATTAAAACCAAACTGGATGTAGAGCTTGCTGCAGAACAAGTCCAAGGGGCCATTCTAACCTCCTTTCAGGAAAACTGCCCTACAAAGAAGAGATCCACTCTTTACATTGCCGGTGGATCTCTTCTTTGTAGGGCAGTTTTCCTGAAAGGAGGTTAGAATGGCCCCTTGGAATACCAAGGTCTACATAATACCAAGGTCTACATAATATGTTTTCCAATATGTTCTTCGTGGGTTTCGGGACTCGACTTCGGTCTCACGGGTTTGGCCGATCTCCAATACTATGTATCGGTGGTCGGAGAGGATCGTTCGTCCGGTGGAATGAAAACCTAGAAAAACTTAGGAGGGACACACGCCGGCTTTACAACAGAGCGAAGAAATCTGGTGAGTGGGAGGAATACACTGACTGAATACAGCAAAGAGATTACAAGGGCGGGCCGGGAGGCTTGGAGGATATTCTGCTCGGAGATTGACCAAATCCCCGAGGGAGCAAAACTCCAGAAATCCCTAGCGAAAACCTCCGACCCCTCTTGCGGAACTCTAAAGAAACCAGATGGAAAATTTACAGAAACTGGTAAGGAAACAGCGGAGATCCTTATGAGAACCCATTTCCTGGATCTGAAATCCTGCAAAATAATGAAGACATCCACACAGCGCTTGTAACCTCTAGTAAGGCGGTAAAAAAACAAGACTGGGAAATTTCAAAGAAAGTTATAACCTATGAACGAATTAGGTGCGCGATTGGGACATTCCATCGATATAAATCACCAGGACAAGATGGGATTTACCCAGTGTTTTTGCAGCAAGGGCTTGACCATCTTCTACCGGTGCTATGCAATCTTTTCAGGAGGAGTTTGGCACTGAAACACGTGCCTACTACCTGGAAGAAATTCAAAGTGGTCTTTATTCCTAAGCCTAGGAAGGACTTAACCCAACCAAAGGGCTACAGACCAATTTGCCTCACATCGTTTTTCTTTAAAACGATGGAAAAACTAGTTGAAAGACACATAAGGGACACCTCACTATTAGAAAGGCCGCTTCATCCCTTCCAACACGCCTTTCCAGCTGGATAATCATGTGAGTCTGCCTTACACCAACTGGTAGTGAAGATAGAGGACACGCTGAAAAACAAAACAGTGGCACTGGCCACATTTCTAGATATTGAGGGAGCATTTGACAACACCTCTATCAGAACGATCGTAAGAGCAGTCTAAAGTCACGCTGTGGAAACCACAAAAAGTCTGTGGCTGCAATCCATGCTGACGGACAGACTAGTACTTACGGAACAATATGATGAAACCCCGTTCACTAAAAGAAGGAAATGCGTGGGCCTCAAACCCTCAACCTTCTTTAACCAAACTCTACAATTTACCAGTGAGGTCCAATATCTAGGTATCTACTTAGATACAACACTCACATGGAACCGTTAATTAAAATACGCAACCGACAAAGCAAAAACGATGCTAATGACAACAAAGCGAGCTCTGGGAAAAACATGGGGCCTCAATCCAAAAATGACTATGTGGATATATAAGACAGTAGTAAAACCCATGATTACTTACGGATGCACTTTATGGTAGCCGAAAGTAGAACAAAGTACTGCGCAGACAGCTCTCTCTAGAGTACAGCGACTAGCCTGCGTATGCCTAACTGGCGCTCTGCGTACAACACCAACTGCCTCAATGGAGACCCTACTAAACCTCCAACCATTAGATCTAGTGGTTAAAAGTGAGGCCAGACTAGGGGCATATAGGTTGAGGACAACTGGAAACTGGCACCTTACAGGAAACCACTCCAGAATAGAACAGGTAGTTACCAAACCTCTACTGCAAATGGGAAGTGACTACATGATACCACGCTACTCCCTTAATAGACCCATCACAATACAGTGTGAAGGGGACAAGGAGAAGCGCAACCCTCCACCTGGAATCTTGATCTGGTACACCGACGGATCAAGCAAAGAAGGTGGAGCTGGCGCTGGGATTCACGGCGTGACCCCTAAATGTGACATCTTTGTGTCTCTGGGGAGGATGGCAACTGCACATCAAGCCGAAATCTTCGCGATTAACCAATGTATTATGGAAAACCTGCGACGGGGATATAGGAGGCAAACGATCTTGATCTTCACAGACAGCCAAGCTGCTCTAAGAGCACTTGATAGCTACAAGATCCAATCTAAGCTAACATGGGAGTGCATGCTAAACCTGACAAAATTGGCGACCGTAAACACCGTAACTCTACGGTGGATGCCGGAACACATAGAGGAGAATGGCAACGAGAAAGCCGACGAATTGGCAAAGATTGGGTCACGTAGACCCTGCATTGGACCAGAACCGATGCCACCGATCCCCAAAAAGTCAATACGAGAATGGACTCTGAAAAGACACACCGAGCGCTGGAAAAACCTGACAGGGCACAGACACAGTAAACTACTGATGAAAAAACCCTGCCAAGAACTAGCAGCTGAGGCCCTCAGACTCAGTAGAAACAACCTTAGAATAGTTACAGGAATTATAACTGGACACTGCACCCTAAAGAAACATCTGCATAACATGAAACTGTTTACAGAAGATCCAATATGCAGACTATGCTATATGCAGACTATGCTATATGCAGACTATGCTATATGCAGACTATGCTATGAAGAGGATGAAGACGCCTCACATGTACTATTCGAGTGCGACGCACTTACTACCTGGAGGGAAGCAAACCTTGTCCAAGGAAATTCAACCCACTTCCCGAAGGGGAAGATGATCGAAAAGCTGCTGGAATTAGCTAATCAAACAGAGCTCTTTGATTAACTACGGAAACGGAAGAAGTACAATAAGCCACCGCTAACTTCCGTTCCTTGCCCCTAAAAAAAAAGGGGAGCCGATTGTTCCGCTACTTGTAAAGATGGCAGCATAATCAAGTAGGAGCGGCATATCATTTTGTATATATGTACAGCTGTTTTGGTACTTATTCCTTGCTGTTTGAAGATCCGACTTCTGAAATGTGCCGCCCGATTCTTGACTTTTGCTTTTAGGATTACGGAGTGGTTCTTGAATGTGAATTTTGGATCAAAATGGATACCTAGGTATTTACACGTGGGTGAGGGATGTATTATATGATTATTTATGTAAATTGTAAAAGGGAAGTTGTTTGATCGGTGAAAAGGAATCAAGAGCTGGGATTTGTTGGGATTTATTGATATTCGCTATTTCGCGAACCACTTTTGTATCGAATCGATAAGGCCCTGTAGGGTGCTAAGGGCTTTAGGGAGCGTGGCGGTATGCGCGATTAGTGCAGTATCATTGGCATAAAGGAGAGGATAGGCGGATTTGTTTATTAGCTAGGATCATAATTGTAGATGTCGTGAACGAGCAGGTTATAGAGGAAAGGTGAAAGAGGGGAGCCTTGAGGTAAACCCTGTTCCGTAGTGAAAGAGTTGGAGACAGACTAGCGTATTTTGACTTGAAGGGATTTGTTATGGAGAAAACTGTCTAGGAGGTTAATTAGGTGTGGAGGTACATTCAGGGAACTGCATTTAAACATCAAGCCCCGGTGCCAGACGAAGTCTAACGCCTTTTTGATATCTAAAAGTAGAATGGCAGATTTGCGACCTTCGAGGCTTGCTGTTTGGCAGTTGGATGTGAGGATAGTTAAAGGTAGAGTTGTGGAGCGGTTTTCAAGGAATCCGAATTGATAGGGTCGGATGAGGTCTGTACAGGCCAAAAGTTTATTTTTTAAAATGGTTTTAAATAGCTTTCCAAGGACAGGGAGAAGGGTAATAAGGCGATAGTTGCAAGGATCTAGAGGATCATTTCCGGGTTTGGGAATGCAGGTAATTATACCCCTCTTCCATTCCGATGGAATGACCTGAGTGGAATATATGTGGTTAAAAATCTGGATTATGTAGGTGTGGATGTTTGTGGGAAGGGATTTTAGGATGAGTCTAGGAATCTTGTCGTAACCAGGAGAAGTATTTTTTCCCTTTTCAAGCTTTTCGAAGTATTCTTCCTCCTTTATAGCATCATTTGGAGGATGGGGAATTTGGGTGGTTTTAAACGACGTATACCAAGAGTTAACATTGTCAAGGCAGTCGTTGTCATAGTCTGTGTGTTCTGTCACTGTGTATGTTTGGTTGAAGTAGGCCGCAATTATATTGGTAATGTCGCTGTCGTCCGTCACTATATTTTTAGTCGTAGTATCAGTGATCTTTTGGAGGAAATCGGTTTTCCGGTATTTACTTAGCTTTTTTTCTGCCAGTAGTGCTTTTCATGAAGATCATTGGGCCCGTTCAGCAAAATGTTCAACATTTAACATGTTTGGATTTGTTTGTGATGTATGTTGGTACTTAATAAACGGTACTTCGGTCGGTCTATTTCGGTCATCAGAGAATTCCCCAACAGTTGGCAGTAAACTCCCAACTATTGTCTGCTGAACGGGCCCATTTCTTTGTTGACACGATTTAACCCAAAGATCACTTTTGTACTGTGCAATCATTGTATGTATGGCCTTGTTTAGTCTATTGAATTTATGTTTAAGTGTCATTTCATCAGTCTGTCTAAAGTCTCTGTGTAAGTGTCATTTGTACTTTACTAAGCGAAGAATATATTTGTGTGTGTTTTGTTGGATTGATTTAGATAGGGTTTCCAGGAAAAGGAAAATCGTGTTAGGGTTAATTGATTGGTTTTAGGAGATAAATGTAGTCATTTCGTCAGTCACTTTCGTAATGTCGCAGTATTTGTAACATGTTATTATCTTAGGAGGGAAAGGAGGAGGAGAGCAGGCACTGAGGAAGAATTGGATCGACATGTGGTCTGAACATAAATCAGTTCTATGTTGCTTGTACATTTTAAACATATTTTCTCCCACTTGTCTGTTTATTTCATCTTTTCGTCATTTATAAATATGTCGAGATTTTTTAATTGTCTATAAAAAATGATCTTTAAAGTATACATATCCCAATTATATGCTATAAATTTTTAGATATTCGTTGTTTTTTTTTTTGAAAGAGTTCAATTTAAAGCTTCAAACGAGTGTTTTCCACTCCCAGATTAAGCATAAAGTGAAATTTCGAGTTAAGAAAATCCCGAAAATTTGGTTTGGTCGACCAAATTTTTCAGGATTAGGATTAAATAAACTGCTATTGAATTGATTTTTAACTTTCCCCTATAGGCAAAACAAAGGGAAAGTATTGTTTTCATGAACATTTTCAAATCAAGAGTTTAAGTGGATATATTCATTTTAAGGTCCCCGAGTTGATTAAGACCATTTTTATCTGTTCTTCTATAATTCTGTCGCTACGATAAAGTCTAAACTGATTGAGCTGTTAAGATGACACTATAAACTTAAGCTTTTTATAACAATAGTAGTATCCGATTAACTTTTAGTGATAATGCGGAAACCGGATGTGGTAGTCTTACCATTTTTTTTTGATTTTTCATTAATATTAATCATTTTTTTATATGATCTTGTTTAGAGAAATTATAGATAATATAAAAATTTGCATTTAATGCATATTTACTTTATATCGTAGCCTTTTAGTTATTTTACCTACAACCTATCTAGTAACCGCATCATACCACACTGTCATCTTGACAAGTATGATTGACATTACGTACACATGCACGTAATAGCTTTGACAAGTACATTACGTGCTGACAGCTGAACAGCTGATTGTTTACCGCACAACCAAATGACATTTCTTTAATGTACAGGGAGTTTTCTTTAAAGTGTACGTATGAAAAATTCAGCTTATTTTCTTTAAGTCTTTAGTTATTTGTTGTTAAAGAGTTCAATTTTAAACTTTAAACGACTGTTTTCCACTCCCAGACTAAGCATGAAGTAAAATTTCGAGTTTAGAAAAGCCCCGTGAAAATTTTCTGGGCTTTTCTAAACTCGAAATTTTACTTCATGCGCCACGCTTATAAAGCACTAAAATATTGTGAACTTTATGTATATTTCAACTCATCTAAAAATCAATATTTTATACGCGTGGCGCATGAAGTAAAATTTCGAGTTTAGAAAAGCCCAGAAAATTTGTCTCGGGTCGCTGCGCGACCCGAGACAAATTTTCACGGGGCTTTATTAAACTCGAAATTTTACATCATGCTTAGTCTGGGAGTGGAAAACACTCGTTTGAAGCTTCAAATTGAACTCCTATAAAAAACAACGAATGTCGAAAATGACAAATTTCCTGTACAATGATCAAGTAGTCATTTAGTTTTCATCATTGTTACTATTAAATATTACTGCAATAAATAAGTTATTTTTTCATGCTCATTTGTTAGGGCGCAGGTAAAGTAACGTACAATTACATACTCGCGAAATACTGCACTCGCCGCTGCGCGGCTCGTGCGCAACATTTCCGCTCATATGTAATATGCTGCATACCACTCTCGTTACGTAATATACTATTATTATTATTGTTTTAAAAGTGTGAATCTTACAAATTCATTACTTTGAATAAGTTAGTTTGACCTTGTCATGATTAACATTTTATGCAAAAGTGAAAACACAAATAAGGCTTACGAACAAAGTTTAAGAGTAATAAGAAACATTTGTTGAAAAATAAGGTAGGTGAAACCAATTGATTTTAAGTATCTAACATGGGGAAAAGTACAATGATAACACATGAACATTTTTTAATATTCAAATTTAGGTAATAACTCACCTGGTAAATATTTCAATACCAAATTCTGTAGATCAACATCCTTCTCAAACGATAACAATTTAATACTGCAAACAACATCCTTTCCATATTTTCCATCAACCAATCTCTTCAACGCTTCATCTTTCAAAACCTTATGAAGATTACTAAAATCCATGTTGGAAACCTCATAATAAAGATTCGCAGTAAAATTCTCAGCCTCGAAAAATAACCCACTGTACTTCTCCAGCAAATCCGGCCGATGTTTCAACAACCATAAATACAACTTATCCGAATAAGCTTTGTGCGCAACTTTAGCAAATCCATCTAAAATCTCCTTATATTCAATCGCGTGAGCATTTTTCGCAAGCAAAACAGAACTGTTGTCTGTTACATAGTACAAAAGGTGTACGAATTTTGTGTCTTCCTCAGCGGATTCGCAGATTTTTTTCAAGTGTCCTAAGTACGTGTCGTGGTGTATGATTAATTTTGGATTTTCTTTGTTGAAGGTGATTATGTTGGTGAATACATTGTTCATTGCGATCATCAACTCTTCACCTTCGAAAATTCTGGGAAGGGCTTCGCTGAGTTTGATCAGATATTGTTTGTATTGTTGGGGATACTTTTTGATGCAGTCTGAGTGGGAGAAATAATTGTTTGTTCTGTTGTAGTGTGTTTTAATGTCGTTATCGCTACATGTTTTGCCATTTAATATCTGAAAGATAAATAATTATAAATAAGTTGATTGTTTTGTGTTGTAGGCGTTCACTTTGTGGTACATCTTAAACTTGTAAATAAAACACTTTTAAATAAATTGAAATACAGTGGTTAAACAAAGTAAAAAGTGTTTTATTTACAAGTATGAATAATGTATAGTTGAGGCTGTTAGTTGTTGAAACTCCATAATATCACTTTAATAAAACACTTAAATTTGTTTAGGTTTCAAAATTATATTTACCTACGCCCTATCTAGTAACCGCATCATACCACACTGTCATCTTGACAAGTATGATTGACATTACGTACACATGCACGTAATAGCTTTGACAAGTACATTACGTGCTGACAGCTGAACAGCTGATTGCTTACCGTACAACCAAATGACATTTCTTTGGTGTACAGGGAGTTTTTCTTTAAAGTATACGTATTCCAAATTCAGCTTATTTTTTCTAAATCTTTAGTTATTCGCTGTTTTTTTTTAAGAGTTCAATTTGAAGCTTTAAACGAGTGTTTTCCACTCCCAGACTAAGCATGAAGTAAAATTTCGAGTTTAGAAAAGCCCCGTGAAAATTTGTTAGGGTCGCGCAGCGACCCGAGACAAATTTTCTGGGCTTTTCTAAACTAAAAATTTTACTTCATGCGCCACGCGTATAAATCACTAAAATATTGTGAACTCTATGTATATTTAAACCTTACTTAAAATCAGTGTTTTATACGCGTGGCGCATAAAGTAAAATTTCGAGTTTAGAAAAGCCCCGTGAAAATTTGTCTCGGGTCGCTGCGCGACCCTCGACAAATTTTCACGGGGCTTTTCTAAACTCGAAATTTTACTTCATGCTTAGTCTGGGAGTGAAAAACACTAGTTTAAAGCTTCATATTGAACTTTTTAAAAAAATTACGAATGTCTGAAAATGTACAGCTTTATTCCTTGTATATTGATCAAGTAGTAATTTAGTTTTTATCATGGTCATCGTACTATTAAAAATAATTACAATAAATAAGTTGTTCTTTCATGCTCATTGTTTATTTTGTTAGGGCTTAGGTAAAGTATCGTACGTTTCTCGAGTGGTATGGCAATTACATACTCGCGGAATACTGCACTCGCCGCTGCGCGGCTCGTGCGCAACATGTCCGCCCATATGTAATATGCTGCATACCACTCTCGTTACGTAATATACTATTATTGTACTACAACAATTGTTTCACACACTATGGCTTCATCAGGTAGATGAATGGTGAATGCTGACCATTTATTTACTTGGTGAAGCCACAGTGTGGTGAAACAATTATTGTAGTACAATAAATATAATTTTGTAACCTAAAAATATTAAGTGTTTTCTTAAAGTGAAAGTATAAATAAATTAATTTACTTATGTTGGGTTTCACGAACGTTGGTTAATTCGATAAATATTTATTCTTCGAATACAATTTATAAATAGGTACATACATGCCAAAAAATCATTTTATTTACATTTTTTGATGTTGATGTAAATGAAAATGTTTACTTCAATCGACAAATAAATTTAATCTGTGAATAAAATGAATCTAAAGTTTGTGAAACCAGATATTGAACAGAAAGGATATAATATTACATTTGTTTAGCAGCGGCGTAGCTACTGTGGAGCAGTTGTAGTAAATTGGGTTTGACAAATTAAATAGTTGTAACATTTATAATAATAATAATAATTAGCAAAATTTAGGTTCATGATTATTTACTTCTAGTGAAGTCAAATAGAAAACCAAGATGAATAAGCTATAAATCATAAACGTACATATCTTAGCAGTATATTTTAAACTTCACTTTAAAGGAGTGTTTTATACGCGTGGCGCGACCAAACCAAACTTTCAGGCTTTTCTAAACTCGAAATTTTACTTCAAGCTTAATCAAGGAGTGGAAACATTTGTTAGAAATTTGCTTAAAATTTTACAAAGCATACATCGGGATATATATACTTAAAACAAAAATTTCCTGTATGTATGAAAGCTCAAAGTTTACAAATATGCAACAGCTGATAAATAAACTTAACACAGGCGCGTGAAATTTTAATAAAATTGTCAAAGGTTTTTTTTAATATGAAATACTAAGGACTAACAATAATAATTTTAATTGTGTTTTCATTTTAAATTATTATATAAAATAAAACAATTTAACTTCGGATTTTGATTTGAGTCGTAGAACATGTTAAGAAATAAATTACTTTATTTAAATTTTTGTTTAACAAATTTGAAATAAAATTACAGTATCTGAAAATATGGCTTTATTGTTGTTTTATTGATTTATAAAAAACGTTTTATTAAAATCGAGAATGCCTAGAAATCAATAACCATTATTTCAGCGTTGAAAAGATAAAATTCAACATTTAATGTATAGACTCGTAAAATCCAATTATAAATTATATAAATTGATTGGACATGAAGTTACAAAAGCTCTGTGGACTCCGTGGTGGATGGGAACCGAAAAGGTAAGGTTGAGATTTCACTTAATGGAGGCCAACAAGACCTTGTTGAAAGTGGACGAGCCTTCTGGCACGCCACAACTGATGCCAGCAATGGCACATAGCACCCCGACTAGAGGTGTGGCTGGGCCCTCGGGCACGCCGCAACCTCAAGCTGGTAAATCCTCAGATGAACCTACAAGTGGTCAACCTGCGGCTGGTCTCAGGGGGTGCGGCTACAGCTAAGGGTAAGGGTACCAAGAGGGTGCACTTCGCCACTTCCTCTGAACCAACTCAGAAACGCCATCTAGGCCAACGGGTGGGGGTTGCAGCGGGGAGAGGGCGAAAGCATCTTTGGGCATCCTACAAGGATGTGGCAGAGAGTCACCTCAGACTGATCACGGATGGGTCTAACCCGTTTGGAAGGCTTTTCCTGGAGAGAGCCACCTTAATAAGGCAGGCACTTTTCAGGGAGCTTAACTCAGTGGTGTTGGGTTTACCAACCGCTACTACAAGTCCTCTGCCGAGGTTCAGGGCCTGGTCCTATGCAGGGGAGTTTGTCAAAATTCACTGTGGGGACCAGAGCACTGTGAATTGGCTTGTGAAGACGGTGGTGATGATCAAACCCTGGCCTGAGGCTCGACTATTAGCCATAGCTGAAGACCGCCTCCCCAAAATCGCGAAGTCCACCCTTCTAGGGAGGATTTTGAGATTCCTGAATGGGAGAAAAAAGTCATAAGAAGGTTGGCGTGACAAAATTCTGAACTTAAAATCGGAGAATGGCCGATCCTTCACCGGGCTGTATCTGAGGACCCGACCGGGCAACTACTCGTCTTTGGAGTAGGAGAGGAGGATCGTAAAATTCTAAATGGCAGGGGTAATCGCTTAAGTTATAGGTTTTCCTCCCTGATCTTGAGGGTTCTCAAGGATCCCAAAAAGGAATAGGAGGAGGAAGGTGTTGTAACTAAGAGGGCGACTGAAAGCGCACCTGAGGCACCCAACTCACCGCTTCTAAGAAAGATTGCCCCTCAGCGGGCTGAGCTCATGGCTGCTGTATCCATACTGAAGCAGCTACAAATCACGCCAGTTAGGGAACAGCCGAGTCTGGAGGATGTGCTGATCGAGTCACCTCTAACGTCAAAAACGGCCGACGCCTCCCTTTCTAACTCGGATGAGTCCACACTTGAGTCGAAAGGTGACTGAATTAGGACCGATCAGTCACCACCAGCGTAATAGCTAATAACAAGGTAATTCATTTTATCCAATGTAACCTGAGCCATTCAAGAGCGGCTACGGCAAACTGAGCCGCCGCCCCGATACGACTAACACCGTGGCCCTCATACAGGAACCCTGAATCGTAAGATCTAGGATCTGTGGTATGGGCAAGTTACCCGGTAATTTATTTTACAGGCAAAATACGAAACCTAGGACTGCCATCTACGCACCTAGGCAATTAGGAGCCCATTTGCTGCCACAACTTTCCGATGGTGACACCACCGTGATCAGAGTTAGTGAAGCAATGGGTAAAGGGAGAAAGGCGGTCTACTTACCTGGAGACTCCACCCTTCCGCCCCCAACAAGGGGAATGGAAGAGCTTGTTGAGTACTGCAGGAGCCCTCCTTCTGCAGTACTCCTTGTATGGCTATGCTGGGCTATGTCCGAAAGGCCTGGAAACATGTTAGGGTAGTATTTATACCGAAACCAAGGCATAGAGAAATATCACCTTCTTCGATTCTTATGAAAACGCAGGAAAGAATTTGTGAATGGCACATAAGAGCGACAGCTCTAACAACAACTCCTGACAATGTCACAACACGCATACACACGGGGCAGATCTACCGACTCTGCCCTACATAACGTAGTGAGCAGGATTGAGAGATCACTGAATATCAAGGAATCCGCTCTGGGTGTATTTGTTGACATTGAAGGCGCGTTTGATAAAACGACCATACCGAAGATAATAAACGCGCTTACCAAGCGTGGAGTACTATCTAAAATGTGTGACTGGATTGACAATGTACTGGCCAACTGTATAGTCACAGTAGAACAAAGTAAGGAACGAATCACCTGTAAAATTGACAGAGGCTGTTCACAAGTAGGTGTCTTATTACCCCTACTATGGAACATGGTTCTAGACAGCCTTCTCGAACAACTTCAGCAGCTAGGCTTCTGTGTGACAGCCTATGCTGATGATCTAGCCATGATTGTGAGTGGCAAATTCGAAGACGTTCTATGCAACCAAATGCAGGGAGCTCTAAATACAGTTTCGTGGTGGTGCAATGATTACTCCCTATCAGTAAACCCTACCAAGACGGAGATGGTCTTGTTCACCAAGAAAAGGAATGTGAAGAAAAGAGCACCAAAATTATTGAATACGATGCTGCAGTACAGCGACGAGGTGAAATACCTGGGCATCACTCTAAGGGCTAAACAGCTAACTACGAGGAAGCGACTCTCGCAAGTGCAGAGGGCAGTCTGTCTAATCATAACAGGCGCCATGCACACTACTCCAACGAAGGCGATGGAGGTCATGCTATGCCTTCCACCACTTGATATTAACGTAGAAAGGGAGGCCGTGGCGACCATACTTCGCCTTCAAGGCAGTGGAATCTAGAACAGTAACCGCTGTGGGGAAGTCAGAGGACACCTCTGGAGGAGTGTCTGCAAAGACATACCTCTTTTAGAGGCTGGCATTGACTTCTGCAGACCGACACTCATTCGTAATGCGCCCTACACGGTTACCATTCAACCCACTAAACATATGAGAGAGTCGGCCATAAGGATCTACACAGATAGATCCAAAAGGATGGATAGATCAGGGATTAAAGTCTTCTCCAGGACCCTGAAAATCCAAACAAAGGTCCCGATGGGAAAGCATGCCACCGTCACAATTAGAGACAATGGTCAAATGAAGCATTACTGATCCTAACGGACAGCAGGCAAACGCTACTGTCTCTGAAGAAATCACATACAACTTCAGTGACAACATTAGAGTGCCACAGAAAACTCAGGCAAGCAGCAATGTATAACAACATTGAAGTCTGCTGGGTGAAGGGGCACGACTTGAACACAGGTAACAACGGAGCCGCTAGTGCGCCTTGCGCCTCTGTCTCTGTGTAATATAGTACAAACCAACGCACTGGAGAAATTCAGGAAGCTCTCTAAGAAAACACTATTGTATCCCAACGAGACATCAGCGAAACAGTACCTGCAGCTGACCAGGGAGAACCTTAGGAGCATAACTGCCTCCCTGACTGGTCACTGCGGACTAAACGCACACCTATACAGGATGGGAGTACTTGACTCTCCATCCTGCAGAGGGTGTAACATGGAAGACGCGACTGCCGGACGCATTCTCAGCGATTGCCCGGCACTCTCGTCAACTAAAGACTCCCTATTAAGTAAAAGGTGGCCTACAATGGCCTACATAAGGGATCTACCCACCTCGGGTTTGCTAGACTACCTAAACCAGGTAGGCTGGCTGAGCTTAGGTTGGGTAATCGCCGGGAGGAAGTACAAGGGGCCTAATGAGGCCTAAGTGCAATGCAGAAATGCGCACTGCTCAAAGAACCAGAATTAGTTACAAAAGCTCAAAGTTGTTCATAATCTAAAATAATACAAAAATAACTGACTGAAATGATTAAGAATTGAAATTAAGGAATCAATAAATTCGATGAATTAGAAAAAAATTCATTTAAATTATAAAAATATTCAATAAAGAAATTTGGATTTCTTTACTGCAGTAAAAAAACAACAATCTTTTAGATTTTTATACGATTGATAAAAATTGTAATAAATCGATATTATTTTAATTTAATAAAAATATCGATCGATTATAAAACATTCATGAATTACATAAGAAAGTAGTCAATTTCAAAATTTGGTATACCTAACAGAAATATTGAAAACATGAATGTGTGTTTTAATTAAAAAAAAACAATCAATAGATTCCAAATGAAATAACAAAAACTCAAAGATGGCTAGAATTATGGAAAATACCAGGGATGTCATGTTTAAAACACTTTGTTTTAAAACAGTGTTTTAAACATGTTTAAAAACAGCCGTCGTGTTCTAAACGGTGTTGTTATAAACATGTTTTAAATCTTAACTTTTTTTAAAACATGTTTTAAACTTTAACTTTGTTTAAAACATTTTTTTTTATCTTAAATTTGCTAAATTATATTTTATACTACTTCATGAAGATTTTTTATTTACATTTTAAAATTTTAACTAAATTGTTGAAGATATTTCAAATTACATTATAAAACTTAACATTTTATTACAATAAAATATCACAACTGTGTATGCATTAATGTGATTTTTAAATACAGGGAATTTTTCTCTCAGGCATACACTGTAAATTTTACGACATTCGTTGCTTTTTTAAAAGATTTCAATTTGAATCTTTAAACGAGGGTTTTCCACTCCCAGACTAAGCATGAAGTAAAATTTCGAGTTTAGAAAAGCCTGAAAATTTGGATCGGCCGCGTAGCGAAGCGGAGCGGCCAATCCAAATTAGGCTTTTCTAAACTCGAAATTTTACTTCATGCGCCACACGTATAAAACAGTGAAATATTGTAAAGTTTAAAATATACGGTTTTAGCAATTTAATATGTAGGTGTGAATAAAACGTAAGTCAAATTCTGCTCTGAACAAATTGTTTAAAACAATGATTATAGGCAACCCAATAACTCTAACGTATATTAGGTTGCCTATAATCGTTGTTGTATGTGTGTATTTTTTTAACTTCAGTGTAAACCAGTGTTTTTAAGCGTGGCGCATGAAGTAAAATTTCGAGTTTAGAAAAGCCTAATTTGGATTGGCCGCTCCGCTTCGCTACGCGGCCAATCCAAATTCTTAGGCTTTTCTAAACTCGAAATTTTACTTCATGCTTAGTCTAGGAGTGGAAAACACTCGTTAAAAGCCTCAAATTAACCGCTTTGAAACAACGAATTCCTGCAAATTTAGAAAACGCTGTAATTATCAGGCTATGTATACTCAAAAGAAAAATGCCCTGTATATTCTGTTTTAAACACGCTCGAAACGTGTTTTAAACATGTTTTAAACACGTTTTAAACATGTTTTAATTGTTAATGTTTTAAACGCTGTTTCAATGAAAAAAACACGTTCTGTAGAAAAAACTGTTTGTTTCAATTAAAATGAAAAAAAAACGTTGTTTTTAACAACCCTGGTTTATACGAATATTTTTGTAATTTTATATTTAAAGTTCTGCAAACTAAATAAAAGGGTAAGCTAATTTTGTCAGAATTTAAAATAGTTTTAACTTCGAAATATACTTTTTCATTTCTGTTTGAAGTAACAATTTCAGCCCGATTTTCGTGGATATTCAAAATCCCTCGATGGATTTTTTTCATTAAATTTTCTGCGGGTTTTAAGAAGACATTGCTTTTTCAGAAAATGTTAAAATATCGAAGCATTAATAGTATTTTCGTTATTCCTTAAAAATTGTATTACTGTTGCGTCCGTTGTGCCTCAATGCTTACACTATGGACTATTGTTCTATTTTTAAAATTGCCCTGTGTTTAAATACTTTCAATCTTATTTTGGATGTTGACAACATGAACATGTTTAGAATTATTTCAAGTATTAATGACAGTAAGGTAAGTAAGTTTAAAGAGTATAAATTGAAAGTGGTAATACCACAATTTTTGAAGTATATTTGTATAAAATACAGATTAATTATTACATTCACGGTTCAGACGTCGTAGAGAAGACACGTATACTTATAGTCAGTGAAATATTAGATAGCGCGATTTAGGTCGCACAAATGGACCCTCCTGAGTCCGAAAGGGAGGATAAACGGTTTATTAAACCAAAGTCGAGAGGCCGTCCAAAGAAAACCCGGCAGTCCCAGGCAGGGGGGGGGCACCGATACACCGGAGGAATACACTAGCGATGTAAGTGACGCCAGCTCTCACTCCTCACGCACACGTAAAACCACGGCAACACACAATCTGACCACTCTTTCACATGCATCCACACCAAGTACAACAAACAACATTATTCGCAGGGTCGAGTTAGAAATCGACGATACAACTATCAGCAATCACCTTAATGCAACTGGAATTGCACACAGATACTGCAAGAGGATAATTGCTAAAAAGGACAACACGAAAACTCGAATTGTTCGTATTAATACTGAATCACACGAGGTTTATACTAAACTATTGCACAATAAATTTAAATTTATGTGCAAAACATACCCAGTAATGGAAAGCCAACCACCCGCTCCACTACCCCTACCATGCAACAAATGCAATAAATTCGACCACATAACCAATAACTGTAAAGAGGAAATATGTGTGCGAAATGCATGGGACCCCACCACACTCACACCTGCAGTCCCAACAACTACCCAAATGCAAGGCATGCGGCGACACATCACACGGGGCTTGGTCAACAAAGTGCCCAAAGAGACCACTTGAGCCGATCCAGGGCATACCTAATGTTGAAATACAACATTCCAACAAAAAATCATCTGACATGGACTCAACTCTCACAAAATCATCACGCATCCACTCACCCATCACACATCATGACTATATCCCACTCACCCATCACACATCATGACTATATCATCGACGTATACACCGCTGAAATTAACAAACCTGCAGATATTGACAGACAGAAGTTATTAAAAAAAAACTGAGATCACGCTTCATAGACGTATTCAGCATCGACACTCATGTTAGCTTTTCTGGCAACAGAATGTTTATTATAATGTTTGGCATGGAAAATCCCAACGTTACCAGGAGTACGTATGAACCACACAGAAGTTGTTAGAAATGGCTAGCAAGAATTTCATGTATACAAACATTAATTCACTACATCAAAAATCGGTTCTGCACTCACATTTTCTCTGCAACAATCCCATTCACGTTTCAATAATGGTAGAAACTAAAACAAACATACCCTATACTTTCAACAGCTGGTTTTCAATCCAAATACCATCATCTACTCCATTCCATAACCTCGATTGTGACAGCTAGACCAGAAATAAAGTTAGGCAAAGCAAACCCCCCCAAAAGCAATAACATTCTGAATGAATGCCTACACTGTACAATCCAGCTACCACAATTTATCCTACACCTATTCCTAGTCTATATACACCCTACCTCTTCCATCGAAGAAACCATATTAACCAAAGCTTCCCTATACGACCATGTTATCATAATCGGAGACCTCAACATGAACAAAATAAAACAAAAACAGCTCTCCTATTTTATATCGAATTCCAATTTCGTTCGTATTAATACTCCACCTACCTTTATTATGTCTCAAAACCAATCCACCACTCTCGATGTCCTAATGTGCACAAGCTACATACAACACCTTATCACAGATATTAACCTAATTCCCGATATATGTTCTGATCATCTTTTAATCCTCTTTGCCCTACAAACTCATCCACCACACCCATTCCCTAAAAAACATTATATAAACACAAAGTCTGCGACATAAAAAAAGTGACAGAAGACATGAAGACATTTATATCCCTTAACCAAAATATATTAAACCCCACCATTCCCAGTTCCTTAGAGTAAAATCAGACTCAATTAAAAATAATACACCAACCTACACATAGCCTACATACAAATACCCACTCCCAAAATATATCCTCAGGCTCATTAAATATAACAGACAGTTGTACAGAGACCTACAGCAAACAGACGAACAAACTCTCAGACAAAAATTTAATACCTTAAATAAAAACATTCATAAACTAATTAAGACTATAAGCAACAGTTGGATCAAAGCATGTGAAGACATTAATAAACTGTTATCATCGCTTTTCCCAAGCGAGGATAACAAGAATTCGGTTACACCCCAAATTCATTTGTGGGCTTAACCTAATCCTATTTTATTATTTGCAAATTGGTAAAATCCGTGTCTCTTAGAATTTGTGTTTATGAATGTCATGAATACTGAAACGCCCATCATGCCAGCTAGAAGATTTTTCCGAGATTTCAGTAATCCTCAACTGGTCCTTTCTCTCAGCTACCTAAGTGCAAGAGACAATAGGCTAAACGGTTTACGACCGCTGTTTCACGAGCAAACACGCAGCCGATTACCTGGCCCAAAAGGCCGTGCTAACATTTGGTGCGGATATTCCAAAAACGCTTGTGACGTCAGACTAATTAGACAAAGACACGTACGGAATATTCGACCAACAATAGATTGGAAAATCCCCAGCATTTTTCGCTTTTCACGGTTTCTAAGAAAATCCCGAATCATATCGACTCTGCAAATGCACAATTAAATAGCTGAGAGAAAGACCTTTAATGTGATATACATCACGAAAAAAGATGTTACTTACTGGCTAACACTTTTTTTTGTTGTTTTAATTTCTTATTTAATTTAACACTTCCAGCTGCTAGATGGGAAAGTAGGTTTTTGTGATATGATTTTTCCCTGGAAAAAATCAACATAACCATATTTTCGATTTGTAAATACTTTATATCATTTATATTTTTATTAGGGCATGCAAAACACATACTACTTTTCATTGTTCATTTTATTCAGCTTTCTTTTTTTGTTAACCATTTTTCGCCTGATCCCAAGTTAAATCCATTTGTGTACAAAATAATTTTCTTCGCATGCTAATGTATTTATCATAGAAGAAAATTATTCACAACTAGTTAATGTATAATTAATAATTCGAGTTCCGGGAAGTTCCAAAGGCGGACGGGCGAAAAATGGTTAGCGTGTCCCAAAATTCGTAGTGGGGTATGCGATTTTCGGGCTACCATATATAAGGGCAAGGGCTGATAACTCAAGTCAGTTGAAAAACAGTGTTAAAACAAGTGTAATTGAATTATTAAAAAGTTATAGCGTAAACATTGTAAGTTGTGTTTTGTGTGCCGTTATTTTGTTAATATTTTTTTATTTCACTTATTTATTTCTTTTTCGTTCATTTCTCCATTATCGTACATTCATTTTATTAATTTGTTAATCCTTATTTTGTTTGTTGTTAATAATATACCTTTGCGTATATTTTTTTTTTATTATTTTGAAACAAACAAAAATCTATTTTTCATTTTGAATAACAATTACGAAATTATTTCCTGACTAACGAATTTATAAGTGAAATAAAACAAATCTCGTGAGTGGTTCCTAACCGGTTAGGGTAAGTACAGTATTTTAATTATTAAGTGATTGTGTTAGATTAAGAGTTAGTCGGGTAATCAGGGGGTACCGAATCAGACATCAGGCCAGTTTTTTTTCGTATTAACTTGTTTTGATCGGGAGCCATTGACTCGAAAAGTCAAAGTCCATAATATTCCTCCGTGATAAAAGGACATGGTAAAAGCTATTGGAATAAAATAAAATAACTATCAAAGTACAGAAAGACTGACGTACTACAAAAACTTCGACATCCGACAACTAATGAAGTGATGAATGACGCTAAACAAATTGCTGACATATTGGCAGACTATTTCAAGGACAACTTTACAGAAAAACAGACGACTACATATAATGACGACTTCTACAAGACGGTTAATTCCTGGTACCTATCCTTCATCAATAACCGTAATCCCGATCCTCCTGATGACGACATAAAAGAGGAAGAGTACTTTACTGTTCGAGACAAGGGCAAAAACACGGCTCCCGGTTATGATAATATTCCCCGTTCAATACTCAAATCTCTTCCAGAATGTATCCATGAATACATTATCCAGATTTTAAATTCCGTATACAAATCCCAAATAATCCCCCAAGAATGGGAGCAGGAAATAATTATATGTATAATTAAACGCGATAGCGACGCTCTAGAAGTTTTGAGCTACAGACCAATTACCCTGCTTCCAGTCTTGACAAAAACATTCGAAGAAATTCTCAAAAACAAAATCCTGACCCATATATCCCATCGCATACCTCCATACCAATTTTCATTTATTGAACACAGATCCACTACCCTTCCACTCACTATCCTAACATCCAATTGCCAAAAAAAAAATATAAAATCAACAATTCTTTTTCTAAAGATTAAAAAAGCCATTGATTCTGTCTGGCATCGAGATTTGCTGTACAAGTGCAATTCCCTTAAAATCCTATCACATCTTATCTTCCTTATTGACAGCTTCCTCGCCAATAGATTCCTAAATGTTCGTGTCCACAACAGTACATCTTCCTCCTTTATCCCTGAACAGGTCGTACCACAAGGTTCCCCTTTATCGCCTCTCTTATATAATATATTCGTCCATGATATCTACAACCCTAATCCTCAATACCTTAATCCAAAGGCTTATTTTCTTCTCTTCGCCGATGACACTGCCCTCGTAACCCACGAAAAAACCCTACCCAGAGCCCTTTCAACTCTCCAAGGACTGATCGAGACCCTTTCCCTCTGGTTTGCCAAATGGAGAATTTTCATTAACCCTAATAAATCCCAGCTTTTTATACCCTACCGCAGATCACACAACTCCCCATTTAGTATTACCCTAAATAACGAATTAATCGGTTTATCCCCTTCATGCAAATACCTTGATGTCACATTCGATCCAAAACTATCCTTTAATCTCCACTCACAAATCCTCAAAACCAAAATTCAAAATAGGGCACGGCACTTCAGATCACTAACCTTTGCTACACGCCTCTTTTATACAATCACTTACCAAATACCATTTTCTATTCACACCCACTAATCAACCACTACTACCTGGCTCAACTAAAGTCGGTAGAGTAGGGGGGGTTATTTTACCAAAAACAAAACAAAACAAAACAAAACAAAAGGGCGCCACATGGTTAGATAATCAGACAGTGGTGATTTAGCGAGGAGTAACCATGAACCTCTAACTGTGAAAAGAAAAGAAAATTGAAAGGTCGCAAGAAAACCACCTGATATTTTTTTGAACAAGAAAAATAAGGTTTATTAAAAAAATAAATATTTAGAATGTGAAAAAAAATATATATAGAATTTTAGTAATCAACGTAAGGGCGTATAAGTACTAAAGGTAAAAGAATTCCTTACAATATGGGACGTAGAAGGAAAAAAAATTGCCTAATTTTCACGTTCTGATGGGATACGTGGTTATGACGTCATACCATTACAAAAATTCCCTATTAATAACCCGACGATATACACAAAATTCGTATGTTTAACCGGTGAATTATTTTAGGTTTTATTTATTTAAATGTATTCCCTTTTTTTTAATAAATAGCGCACTAACAAAGTACATATATACGCACAGTAAACTAATTACCCAAAGGTTGGTTAAATCTTTAGATAATAATGTGTTTTTGAATTAAAAATAATATATTAAAAATCAAATTTGTATGAATTTGCAAATAAGAAAAAAAATCGTAACCTTATCTTTCCACTAACATTTTCAATATTACGTCACGGTGGACAACTGCAACCTCAGTGAACAGCGTTGATCTCCGACTCACAGGACTAAAAGGGCATCCGATAAAAATGAACGAATCCCGTCGATAGGGAATATCTCGAGATGACATTCAGCCTTCAGTCCTAGATTCCAGAAGTGGCTTACGCAAGCCTACTATCAGCACCCATCAAAATGGTTAATTTCCAAAAGGCGGCACAGAAATCAGCACATGAAATCATCCCGGAAATTCAGCACGAAAAAGAGCGTAAAACAGCGCAGAAAGCGGCACAAAGAGGCACAAAAAATGTGCTACCAAAAAGGACCTAAACATTTCCTCAAGCATTACAAAAAGGCTCTTGCAGCAAGCAACCATCAGAACAATCACTCACCTAGGTTCTAGTGCGGTCCTAATATGTAAACTTCAGGGCCTGAGATATCCGTAAAATTACGACACCATGTGGTTACAAAAAACGAACTCGAAAACTTCGATCGCAACCAAACACATCCACATGGAAAATCTCCTAATTAATTATCCCTCGTTGGAGGAAACACACTACTGTGTTTATTATTTTATTAAGTAAGAATTTCTTCAGAACCAGTAATTGTAGTTCAATTGTTGATTTCACACGTCCACGTTTTCACGTGAAAAAGACACAGCCAGATAAAAGTGCCTCTGTTCGACCGGAAGAATATGCATACGCATTAAAAATACCAAGAAAAAAGCAACCATGCACATACAAATAACAAGTACAAAAAGAACAAAATAAATTCAAAACAAAGATTTATTGCTCACATCTTATCTCCGCCACTAGATTACATAACTCGCATACGTAACAATGGTGCTACTACTGTAAGTTGATTATTATCGAATATAGTTAATATAAATGATCATAGATGTCGCCACCATATAATTCATTATGAATAAATCGAATTACTGAATATATGTAATTAGAATTAATAATATATCAATTATTACTAATAGACACCCTATCCTATAAAAGCAGATGACATATCAAGATAACGAAGCTAATAATATTCGATCATGCTACTTTTGAAACCGTTGTCTATCTCTTCTATACACTCTGTGATGAACAATGTCAGTGACGTCAGTGAGTTGGACAGGCGCAGTAAAATACAGTGATTTACGTAAATTGTTTATAAACTCCACTGTGACGGATATTAATATAATCATTATTCAATTAATCATAGGTAAGTAGTCATAATACTTGTTAGTCAGAAAATTTGAGTGTAAATAAAACTATTAGAACTTATCCTCAAACTCTTACTGTAAAATATATTCCTAAATAAGTATGCATTATTTATTTTAGAAAATCTCTACGCAGCTGTCTAGAACAATGGTAAGTAGGATCGAGACGACTGAATGACCATCCGCAGCCGCGACAGTACAAGTTTAAAATAATGTTGTATTTTATTGTGAAATAAAGAAAATAATAAACCTGGCTTTTAATTTTATTTCCTAATAGCGAAAATGATATGTAACACTTTTCAAATTAAAGGAATCACAACAAAACAGCCGTCTATATTTATAATATGATCTGCCTGTCCTTATTGGATTAAGCTTCCATTCTATTCCACAATCCTGGTCCGCTAACCCTAAATGATCTGCCCTTAGGATCTTAACCAAAATCAGACACCCCAACAACCCACTCCACAACCCTTTCAACACCCTTTTATATAAAAAAACAGAAATTATCCCTATCCAAGAACGAATTCTCCAACTCTCCCAAAAAAATTCATCAAACCCTCATATCCACGACATCCTCAATCATCTATGCCTACCACGAAACCCAAACATCCCCCCTAAATTCTCACATCCACAAATCACCATTCATCAATTCATAACATCTCACGTGAATTATGACTAACAGACAGACAAAGATCAAAATCATTGACAAGAACTCAGGCTGAAAGACTAACGGTCGATAGCCTCTCAGGTACAATGTATGTTTATAATATTAATAAATGTAGATATATGTAATAGTACACAATCAAAATGTTTGTAAACAGAGAGTTTTATGTAACACCGAACAGTTTTCTTAGCGAGAATTTTTCTTTTAAGTATATATATGCATACGTTATACATTTTCCAACGCTCGGCTCATTAAAAGATTTTAATTTGAAGCTTTAAACGAGTGTTTTCCACTCCCAGACTAAGCATGAAGTAAAATTTCGAGTTTAGAAAAGCCTGAAAATTTGGTTTGGTCGCGTAGCGCGAAGCGCGGAGCGGCCAAACCAAATTTTCAGGCTTTTCTAAACTCGAAATTTTACTTCATGCGCCACCGGTACAAGACACTGACATATTACGAAGTTTAAAACACACCGCTGAACTTTGCATGGAATCAGTGTTTTGTACCCGTGGCGCATGAAGTAAAATTTCGAGTTTAGAAAAGCCTGAAAATTTGGTTTGGCCGCTCCGCGCTTCGCGCTACGCGACCAAACCAAATTTTCAGGCTTTTCTAAACTCGAAATTTTACTTCATGCTTAGCCTGGAAGTGGAAGACACTCATTTAAAGCTTCAAATCTTGTAATAAACAGAACGTCGGAGCATGCACAACGTATGCTTATGTATACTTAAAAAAATATTTTTATGAACTTTGTGTGAGACTTTATTATGTTCGGTGTTACATAAATCTCTCTGTATGTAATAGTACACAATAAATATGTTTGTATATATAAAATAGTTTTAAATTAGAAATATACTTTTTTTATTTCTGTTTGAAGCAGGGACGCAAAACGAAACGAAACGAAACTAAATTATGCCCATTTTAAGCATTTAGTTTCGTTCCGAAACGAAACTAAATTAACACGGGGAATTTAGTTTCGTTTCGAAACGAAACTAAATTGACACGGGGAATTTAGTTTCGTTTCGGGCCTGAATTTGAATTCAATGTAGAAAATGAGTCATTTCAGTAGAAATCAGTCAAATCTTTTCTACTGATAATGAGTCATTATCGGTAGAAAAGGTCATTTTTCAACAATTTGATGAAAACTCAGTATGTTGGTGATGAAACTACGAGCGATCGATTGCTAAAATAAAAAATGAATCCTAAAATCCTGGATCCTGAAAAAATGATTAATGAATTAAGTGTGACATTATTGGTGAGGTTAGTGAAATCTTATACGATAAATTATTGTTTATAGCAAGAATGTGATTGGTTAATCAGATTTTATAGAAAATGTTGATTATGTAGTCCAAGTTCTGTGGTTGTATTCGGTTTTTCGTTCTATTGCTTCAGTTTATTTTGATGCTTAATTATAAATGTAAATACAAGGTGACGTCGTAAAAACGAATCTGCTACGAGCATTTAGTCACCACTCGACCTCGGTTGCCTGATTATGTGCAGAAAAGCTTTAGTTCTGAAGGTTCGTATTTAAAACTGTTTGCATGTTGGTTTAAAATGTACAGTTTGACAACTTTTTGTAAGTTGTGGCGATTTTACAACGTTCCTTAAACGTTCAAAACTTGTCAAAAACGTCATAATGGTCATAATCAAAGTTGTCTAAACATTTTTTTTTACTTTTCAAACGTTTGATGAACGTTTTGACAACGTTTTAAAAACAATCATTTTGAATGGAGATGTTTTATCTAGTTTCTATTCAGTTATACTTCAGTTTACATTGTCATAATTTATTACTAATATCGGTTCACCTGATTGACTTCCCATATAATATTTCCACGTGCAAAAATTAATGTACTACGTAATTGTTTAGCACAATTGCGACCTCTTCTGTTGGACGACCAAAAAAAGACAATGTCAGGCGGTACTTTACATACGACGCAGATACCGGCAAATCTGTGTGCACAATTGGTGGATGCAAGATTGTTCTGAAGGTGAGAAACATTTTAGTATAATATATCTTCTTTTGTACAACATTTCGATGTGTTGTACTTTGCGCTTGTAATATAACTGGAACGCAAATTGTAAATTCTTTACATATATTTGATGGAATAAATTCTCATTATTTTAAGATCGTGCCAGAATATCTCTAAAAGACTTGAAATATTTTCAGTTTAGTTATTTTCATGCAATATTCAAATTGTTATTATTCAATATTCAAATAGTTCCGAACTTCTTAGTTAAGATAGTTGTTTCGATGATTTATGTTGCAATTGTTCGTAAACTACAGTTTACGCAATGTCGTTAAAGAAACGTTTTGTACAATTAGTAACAGGCGACGAAAGGGTAAAAAATAAACTACTTGCATGTAGATTAAGGTGTTCTTCTGACAAAAAATTGTTTCAATCATTAATGGAATAATTCTACATTCAATAAAACTAACGAAAATAAACCTGATTTGACGTTTAGTTTTAAGTAGATTTGACGGTTGATTTTTATGAAATTCATCGAATTCGTCATCGTTTTATGATTGATGAAGAACGAAAATGTTTTTTGTAAGTACACCGTAATGTACCTGCAGATAGTGCGCAGGTGATGATATACACTTTTAGAAATCTGTTTCTGTGAATTTCCTATTGACAATACAATAGTCATTCTACGTGACAGAGTGAGGTTATGTTTCATCAACACAGTAAGATTCCGGTACACAGATCTCTATTTGTCACAACATGAAATCATGCTGCGTCTGCTTGGCGAATTCATACTCAGGGTTGCCAGTACCGTATGCATTGGTATCACCACTAACTTCGATAAAAATCGCCACGTTCAAAAGTAGTGTCGCCAAGAAAGTCGCTAATTTTAATTTGTATCTGTATACATTTGTAACTGTATACAAGTTACTTCGTATATTATTCTTATACACAATGACGGATTTTGTATTTTTTGCAGGGCAACCACCAAGGAAATTTATTGAAGCACATTGAACGGAACCATCCTGCTGAGTATCTTAAAATCGGTATGGAGAAGCATGCACTTGAAAGCAGTTCGAACGCGCAAAAACCATCTCGAAAACGGAAAGCTGTGTCTATCGCCGTTGTGATGGATGCAAAGCAACTGAAATTAGCATGCGCTGAGATGGTAACCATAAATGCCCGACCATTTGCATCTCTGGAGGATTCAGGGTTTCGCAAGATCATAGACCCGATTCTTCATGGACTCAATAAAGACACCGACGCACCACGAATTTTGATTAACCGACAAAATGTTCAAGATCACATCTCGGAAATGGCCAACGATGAGGACTAAAATTTCCAACGAGCTGAAAGGAAAGTTAATTTGTCTGAAGACTGATACTGCTACGCGGCTTGACATATCTTTGATGGGCATAAACGTTCAGTACGTTCACAACGGTAACCTCGTCTTAAGAACTTTGGCCGTCAAAGAGCTGTTTAAGTCGCACACGGCAGAGAATCTGAAAGATGAAATAACTGAAGTCCTTCGAAGTTTCAATACCAACATCAGCTCGGTCTATAGTTGTACAACCGATAACGCAGCCAATATAGTTAAAACGACAGTTCTTTTGGAGCAAGAGTTGAATGCTATGTCCTGCAGTTGCCCATTTGTCCAGGATGCTGCACCAGGAAATGCCACATCAGAAACCGAACGTCCTGACGCCCCCTCGGAGGAGTTCGACGATTCTGAAGACACCGAGGGCAACAGTCCATCCTCTGATGACGACAACCCGGACACCGATTTAGCTGATGATGAGCAGGACAACAGCGATGCTGAGAAGCGTACTTCAGGTGTGTCTTCAGACCAGATCGACGAACGCGCAACGAGTAATACGAGTAAGAACGCTGCACAACCCTGCCCAGAATGTCTTTTGATCAACGATTGTCTTGGAAATGCCAATGTTTATAAAATTCTGTGCGCGGCCCATACCTTGCAGCTTTGTGTCGCAGATGCTCTGAAAGAGAGCACGCACGAAACACGTATAATTAAAAAGGCAAGATCAGCCTGCAAGGTACTCCGCAATCCGACTTTTTGCGTCAATTAAAGGAAGCCGGACTTCCTCGACCGTCCCTTGATGTTGTGACAAGGTGGCATTCCGCCACGACATGTTGCATTCGTTGTTGCGACTGAAAGATTTCTGTGAAGAGTTGGGAGAACGAAGCGTATCGGCGAAAAAGAACCGACGAACTCCGAAACGTACTAGCATAAACTTAAGCGACGATGACTGGCAATTGATCGATGATGTATGCCGTGCCTTAAACCCTGCAAAGGTAGCCACTAAAGTTTTTCAGGAGCAGCAGTTGACCGTTGGTGACTTTTATGACGCGTGGTTACGTTGCAAATTGGACACTGCAAACGTCGATGTGGGGTTAGCGACTAATCTTGTAAAGCATATGAATGTTAGAGAAAAGCGTCTGTTATCTACCGAAGCGGTTGCGATGGGACTGTATATGGACCCCCGCTATAACTTTATGCTAACTCCGGAGGATAAATGTACTGCCGAAAAACACTTGCGCGATCTGTGGACTCGTTTGAACCACAGGGAACCGGGAGACGAGAACTTATCCAGCCGCGATAACTTCGGCCTTGCCAGCGACGAAGAAAGTGATGATGTGGTAGAAAGATATCTTAGCGAGAAGGCGAAGGAAGTTGCTGGCTCCTCAAGCTCTCAACCAACCGGTGGTATCGATGAGGCACTGAACGATTACAAAGCTTGGCCGAGGTTAAAAAAAGTAGAAATATCTTTGACTTTTGGGAAAGTAAGCGGGAAGATTATAAACTGTTACATCTGTTAGCGACGACAACGCTCGCGCTGCCCATGACGCAGGTGAGCGTTGAACGGACATTCTCCCATCTTCGTCAAGTCCTCTCAGTTCTGAGGTACAATTTATCGCCGTCTATGATAGATGATATTATGTTGCTGCTTGCAACAACAACATACTCAGTTCTTATCAAATCGTTGAAAAATGACCTTTACTCATTTTCTACCTTGAATTTAAATTCAGGCTCGAAACGAAACTAAATTCCCCGTGTCAATTTAGTTTCGAAACGAAACTAAATGGTTATTTTCGTTTCGTTTCGTTTTCCGTCCCTGGTTTGAAGTAACAATTATGTTAATTTCAGCCCGATTTTCGTCGATATTCAAAATCCACAAATTCAAAATCCCTCGATGGATTTCTTTCATTAAATTTTCTGTGGGTTTTAAGGAGACATTGCTCTTTCAGAATATGTGAAAATTTCGAAATATTGTTCGTATTTTAGTTATTCCGTAAAAATTGTATTACTGTTTCGTCTGGTGTGCCTCAAGGCTTACATTATAAACCATTGTTCTTTTTTTTTAAATTGCCCTGTGTTTAAATACTTTCAATCTTTTTTTTGGATGTTGACAACATGAACATGTTTAGAACTATTTCAAGTATTAATGACAGTAAGGTAAGTAAGTTTAAAAAGTATAAATTAGAAGTGTTAATACCACATTTTTTAAGTATATTTGTATAGAATACAGATTATTATTATTTTCATTTATTTTTATTGTAAACAGTGGAAGCTTATACATCATAATTCACAAATGAAACACGATTTTAACTTTGTTTGTATAACTGAGACTTTATTAAGTGACTGCAGCACTTTGAGTTTGAAAATAACAGCTTAAAATGTCAAAAATGTTAAAATCGTGTTTTATTTGTATATTTTTATTATTAAATCATTAATTCTCTTCATTCATTTTGATACCGCGACTAGTCAATAAGATTTTAATATTTGTTTGACAGGTGTTTTCCACTCCCAGGTTAAGCATGAAGTAAAATTTCGAGTTTAGAAAAGCCTGGACATTTGGTTTGGTCGCGTAGCGCGAAGCGCGGAGCGACCAAACCAAATGTTCAGGCTTTTCTAAACTCGAAATTTTACTTCATGCGCCGCGCGTATAAAACATTGATTAATTGTGAAGTTAATTAACGCACACTTTAAATGTAATTAAAATAACAAAAGGTTAATAAGTATCAATAATTAATAGCTTCTATTTTACGTGATTATAGTAATGACTAATTAAATTTGGATAATAATTCTTTATACACTACTTAACTTATTTCATATTCGATTTATTCATCTTAATTTCAAAGTCCTGTCGACTTTTCGTTGTAATTGTAGACATAATAAAAGAAAAACAGTTTGTTCTAACTGCTTGAAAATATCTACATAGTTGCCAACCCTACATACATCACCATTAATGTTTACGTTTTATGACTACTTAGGTATACTACGAAGTGTTTCTTCGTTTATAAAAAAAGTGCCACAAGAATAAAAAGATCGGGAAACACTGTTATAAATAAGGCTCGGATTATATGCAAACCGCATATTTTGTTATTAAGAGGCATATTAACAAAATTGTTAGTTTCCTATGCATATCTAATGTTTGACTTATAATAATTAAAAAAACATTACCTTTTATATAAATAAAACAATTTAAACACTTTCAAATATATATTGTATTGACGCTACAATTGTTTCGCCACACTGTGGCTTCTTCAGGCGAAGAAATCATTTCTTCGCCTGAAGAAGCCACAGTGTGGCGAAACAATTGTAGCGTCAATACAATATATATTTGAAAGTGTTTAAATTGTTTTATTTATATAAAAGTGAATATGAACTTTCAACATTTATCAGCCTTATCAATCAAAAAAACATTAGATATGCATTGCAAACTTACAATTTTGTTGATATACCTCTTAATAACAAAAATGCATTTTGCATATAATCCAAACCTTAGTTAAAAATAATACTAATACATTAACACATTTTCCGCACTTTTGACAGTTGTGACGTATAATTTTTGTCGTTTATCGACACCTGGACATAAGTAGGCGTTGACCGACATTAACATACGTCATATGTCAATAGTGACAGTTGATTCTTGCTACAAATCCACCCCTGTATATGAATATTGAATATACTTACGTTTACTTATTAATACTTACTTGATATAAAATAAATTTGTTCAAAGGATCGTCCCCCAGCCACGAATTTTTATTATTAACCTCAAAATTCAGCCTCAATTCATTGATGTACTCCCAATGTTCCTCACTCAACACCTCCAGTTTCATTCCACCCAAACTTTGCAAACATTCATTAGCCGGCGGATTAAAATGCTGCTGAAAAAACTTCAAAACCCGAAGCAAAGCCGCGTTATCGCCGTTAATATCACACGTTTTCAAAAGCTTGTTTCCAAGCTCAATTTTTTTCAGCGGGTTTTTATTCGATAAAAACAGTCCTTCTAATTTAGGCAAAGAATCGCAAATGGGAAGCATTTCAGGGTAGTTTTTTAAATCAAAACGCAAGCGATCTTCATGTGATAACAATTGCAGGAGATCGGAATTGATTAAATTAAGCTCTTCGAATAAATCAAAGCCGTATTTTGTTTTAAAGCAGGTGAACAAAGTTGACCCTCTTTGCGTTTTCGGTAGAGCTTTTAGAAACCTTAAAAAAACTTCATCTGGATTGAAACAATCAACAGATTTGGGTAGTTTATGTTGGAAGTAAACTAAGAAATCGTCTTTTGATAAATTTTGCAAAACCACTTTATTCTTTTTCGCGAGTAAATTGGGGTATTTGACAACCTCACTTTTGTATCTCAACAAAAACATTTTTAAATTCCGTTTCCCTAATGTTGGAACTCCATACGGTAACAAAGAATGGTAAACTTGTAAATCGTAATTCGCAACGTATCTTCCGACTTTCGTGTGGTTTTCAAATTTTGAATCTTTTTTAAAGGCGTAGTAAAAGTGTAAAAATTTTGGATATTTTTTGTGGAGCCTAATAATTAAAGTTTGATTCAATTTTAAATCGTATTTAATCACAATTTCGTGAATGTATTCTTCTTCGCACGCGTGAAGAAAAGGTGTTGCCATTTTAAGCCCGTATTTCCTCTTAACATTCTCAAAATAATCTTTCCCCTTTAAACAATCACCAATCCTCAATGCTAATCTATTAATAACTTTAACCCTATTTACATACGATAGTTCTTTACAATGTTTTTCCACAAAATCAACCCCGTTAACCTCATTAAAAACTATCAAAAAATCCAAGTTTTTCAAGACAACATTGCTATTAACTTTATCTCCTGTTTTTAGGATCTCATATAATTCATCGTGCATGTTTTGTTGTTGTAACAATTTGATTTTGAATATTTCCTCTTGGCGGGTTTTTGGGTTTAATTTGGAAACGAGTGTGTTTGTGCATATTTTCGAGCTAAGCAGTTTAAGTTTGTAAGCGTTGAAGTTTCTTTTGTGTTCGCTTATTTTCGAGCCTCCTAAGTTGTGGAAATTTCGGATTAGGTCCTCCATTTCTACAACAAAGAAAGACATTTATAAGTTATAAAAGAAATAAAACATAAATGATGCAACATAAAAATGGTGATGTGTCTATCATAGTACTTGCGTCATTTAAACAATTGGTATTTGACGTACCAGGGTGGTGCATTTTGAAGGTGCAACATATAGAGAACATTTTTATTTCAAGAGATATTGAAGAACCGTTTTTGCAAACCAGAGTCACTTTTTCATGTTTCAATCAATGGCGAAAAGGAAACTGATCTATCTTTAACCGTTTCCGCTCTATAATCGGAAGTTGATAAAATGTAGTTTTTCCAAAGTTTTTGTAACTCATTTGTTATTAAGGTTATATCCAAACTGTAAAAACTTTCTTATGGCAGCTTTTTACGCTCATTCAAATGGGATACCTGTTTAATTTCAAGGACATTTCATTTTTGTTTTCTTATATCAAAATTACTTTTTTCTTATGGGCGCATATCAGAGCTGGGACGAATCTTCGTAAAAAGGATTCGAATGACGAATCAGAATCACCTAATATGATTCAAATCACTAATACTCGAATAAAGGATTCGTAAGAGATAAAATGATTCGAATCCTGTTTTTTTCGAATCATGAATACAAATAATTTAAGAATAAATTTGATTTTATTACTTTTTTTCAACCATTTATATATAAATATCGTTACTAGTTGTTTTAACAAAAATATTTAAAACCTAATTATTTATTATTAACACTGAACATCGTTTATAACAGACTAAATATCTGATTCTCTGTTACTCTGATTAAATATATATTTGTGTGTTTCTGAACTTCACTTCAAAATAGTGTTTTGCACGCGTGGCGCATGAAGTAAAATTTCGAGTTTAGAAAAGCCCGAAAATTTGTCTCGGGTCGCTGCGCGACCCTCGACAAATTTTCACGGGGCTTTTCTAAACTCGAAATTTTACTTCATGCTTAGCCTGGGAGTGGAAACACCCGTTCATAACTTCAAATTGAACTCTATTATAAAATCGACGAATGCCTGAAAATTACGTAAACAAAATTACTGAATATCATTAAAACCGGGAAAGTCAGAGATAATTCTTTGTATTGGATAAAGGTGCATTTGAATTAATTAACAAGCTTTCTACCATAAGTAGAACTTACAAAATAGATCTTTGCAGTTTAAAATCATAAATAACCCGTAACAAGTTAATTAAATATAACCAATTAGTATAGGTCCTGATAATTGTCATTAATTGCCAAATAGATGTAAATATAATATATGGTGCATTTTGGAGGTGCCACATATAGAAAACTTTTTTTATTTAAAGAGGTATTGAAAACCCGTTTTCGTGACTCAGGGTCACTTTTTGGGTTTTAATCAATGGCGAAAAGAAAATTGATCTATCTCTACCCTTGTTCGCTCTGTAACGGAAGTTGACAACATATTATTTCAATGAAGCTACTGTAACTCGTTTGTTTTAAAAGTTATAACTAGAGAGAGGATTTTATGCATTATAAAATGGTGCATATATATGCACTTAAAAACCCGAAAATATGCATTGTCAATTTAAAATATGCAGGTAATAAATTGAAATATGTCAATAAAAAAAAATACATAAGTTTGTTTATATACATTTTTAATAAAAAAAAAGTCACATACATTTATTACTGTTAATACTAAGAAATGAAAAATACTATACTTGTACATAATTAGTCTTATTAATAATACTACAATTACTAAATTACTTTTTGAAGCAACTACTTTCTTGGCTAATATCACGACGAATATTGAATTACACAAAAATCGCAAATCGTCCTTTTGTATAATTTAATATTCGTAGTGGTACTAGCCAGGAAAGTAGTTTTAAAAAGTCTCAAGTTCACAAGACTCTTAAATGTAGATTTACAAAAAAGTTTCCTATTTTAATTCATTTATTAATATTACATTTATTCATTTATTAATATTACAGGCGACCGTTTTAAAGCCAGAAAAGAAAAGGTTATGGATTTTTAAAGCAAATTAAAATGTGACAAACGACATTATTGCTCAAATAAAGCAGGTAGGAAATATCTACCAGCAGAATTGAATATTAAAATATTGTGGAGATTTTATATGACTACATTTTGAACAATATCAAGTTAAAAAATCATCCTTTCAGACCATTTTCAACCCGAACTACAATCTAGTATTTGGTCTACCCCGGGTGATATTTGTTCACATTGTTTGCAGCTGACTGAATGAATTAAAGTATGTCAGAACCAACAAAAGAAAATTATATTTATGGCGGAAAAAAGAGTTCAGAAGCTCAGGGCAACTGCATTCTTTTAACTTCTTTAAGAAATGCTAATTATTTTATTCGACTGTCAGAAGAACCTGCCTCTGCCAAAAATTCCTGATCAAGACACTTATTATAGCAGACTGATTTATTTAAATTATTTTACAATCGCATCTCGTCATTCCACTTCAAAAATGAGCCCAGACAACATGATGTCTTTTATTTGGACGAAAAATGAATATAGCAAAGGTTCCAACGTGATATCGTCATGTGTATTCCATTATTTAAACAATAAGTCTTTAGCTCCCGACTCCATCAGGCTTGTCTGTGATGGTTGTGGTGGGCAAAACAAAAATACTATTTTGTTAACTATGTTAAGCTACTGGTTGTTGAATACTCCAACTAATATAAAAGAAGTGCAAGTTGTTTTTCCTGTGACAGGTCATAGCTACATTCCGCCTGACCGTGTAGTTGGCAACATTGAAACCGAAATTAGAAAACTAGAAAACATCATTTCCCTCTAGAAGTATATTGATTTCATTGCGAAATACTCAACTGTAAAAAGACTTGGCGATGAATTGGAAATTAAAAACTAGAAGGGAGCAGTGTCATGAAATTATATTCAAATTGACCAAAACACTAACAAAAAAGCCATATGACATTATTAAATTTGTCAAAATCAGCAGGCAAATTACAAAACGTAAAAATGTATAAAATTAACTTAAATATTGACAAAAACAATGTAAACAATTTTACAAAATGGAGGTTTCCCACAGAAAGTTATAATAAAAGACCAGGGAAAAAATCTTGAATCAGGGAAATGTCGGAAAAATTTAACATTTCAGATTGTGGCTACCATGTCAGTTTTACTTTAAATAATATTAAATATAATTTTGAAAACTAGAATTTTATCTTTAAAAACATTTTTAGTCATTTAATGTTCTTATCAAAGCATTCAGTTTGAAGTTTCGAACGAGCGTTTCCACTCCCTGTGGGTCTTTTTGAAATTTCGCATTTATCCACAACAAACCACAAACCTTGCAATTCTTGAACGCCAACATTGAAGAAGAAATCATCAATTTGGGGCCAGATGTTTTACGAACAAAAATTCAAAATGTTGTAAAACGAGCACAATCAACATCAACTCAGGAGATGGTCATTTGACCGATATCATTTTTTTAACTTTATATTATCAAATTTACACCTTTAAATTAACTTTCATTCAAAACATTGCCCATTTTTTCATTTCTAATAAAATGGCAGCCAATTCATAATATGACATTATTTTTGCCTTATATTACACGAGACAAAAAGTTTATATCTTAAGAAATGTTAATTTTTGTTTTTAAACATAGATTTACTATCCTTGTTTAAGCATGAAGTAAAATATAGAGTTTAGAAAATTCTGAAAATTTGGTTTAGTTGCGTAGCGAAACGGATAAAACACTGAAATATTGTGAAATTGAAAATATACTGGTTTTTACTTATTATGTTTGAATTTCATAGCGAATTCAGTTTGTTTTTATTAGAAATATCTATGTCCTGAGAAATACAGGGAGTTTTTCTGATGTCAGACTTGAAATTCCTCGCATGACGTGGAAAGTCAATGTAATTACACTAACAAGGTCGACTCGGTTTTAAATTAAGACAGCCTTATATACTACCACCTTAATTGCTGACGTCACGCGTAGAAGTCCTTACGTGACGTCAACAATCAAGGTAATTAAACAATACAAGGTCGGCTCGGTTTAAATCAAGACAAACTTACTTACACACCTTGGTTGATGTCGTCACGCGTGGAAATCCGTACGTGACGTCAAAACCAAGATCATAACTGTGCAAGGTTGTCTCGATTTAAACCGAGCCGACCTTATCACACGCCGAAATCCTCACATGACGTCAAAATCAAAGTCATTACTGTATAAAGTCAACTCGGTTTAAACTATGACAGTCTTGTATAAGGTTGTCTTTATTTAAACGAGTGTTTTCCACTCCCAGACTAAGCATGAAGTAAAATTTCGAGTTTAGAAAAGCCCCGTGAAAATTTTTCGAGGGTCGCGCAGCGACCCGAGACAAATTTTCTGGGCTTTTCTAAGCTCGAAATTTTACTACATGCGCCACGCGTATAAAACACTGATTTAACGAGAAATTTAAAAACACCCAAAAGACATTTTTCATGTTAATCCTCGCATTTACTATGAATTATTTTTGACAATTCAAATCCGTTTGCAAGTATTCGAATCCTTTTATAAATATTCGAATCGTTTTATAAATATTCGAATCCTTTTATAAATATTCGAATCGTTTCATAAGGATTCGAATCCTTTTATATGGATTCGAATCACCCACATTTGGATTTGAATACAAATCCTATTAAAAAAATTTAACGAATCCGGATCATGAATCTAGTTGAACTAAAGTATTCTAATGCTTCTTTTGAATCCTCTAAAAGGATTCGAATCCTGAATGATTAGAATCCTGCCCAGCTATGGCGCATGTAGAGATATGCATGTCATTAAACAGCATTTTTCACCCGGTTTTTAACCATGTGCCACATACATACTTTTGTAAAAAAAAGTCATTGGCAAAGTTGCCATGACAACCGGTCAACAATTTCGTTACTAGGTGATGCTTGCAATTTGTTTAAAACATGACTACTATTGATGCGGTGAATTTTGTTTTATAAATAAGCATTCTTGATTGACATAAACTGCTACTTTTCTTGTTGTATACAGGGTGTTCTAAATTATGGGGCCACTATTGGTAACTTTGATATCTTTGGAGCTATGAAGTCATTTAAATTAGCAAACTAGTAGTATTTTGTACTTACATTACAGTGGTGTAAACAGAAAAACAAGTGAACCTCAGGTTTTTTATTTATTCGCAAAAACAACATTTTTTAAATGGGATGCCCTGTATATTTTTACATATTTAGAAAGAGAAAAAATAGACAAACAAAAAAGGCTTAATAAATGATTATCTTAAAATGTGACTGAGCAATTGTTTTTTCTACAATTTACTCAAATTTATGATAATGCGTGTATTTAAAGTAATTATTTATTTCTCGTTATGACAAAAAGGCATGGCAAAAATTACAATAATACAAGTAAGTTTGTTTATCGCCACTTTGATTTCGAGTAGGTAATCCCACTATAAAAAATGAACAATTTTAATGGCCCAGATCTCCTTTATCGTCAACTTTAGGATAATCAATTATTTAGACTTTTTTGTTTATGTGTTTTTTCTCTTTCTTAATATGTCGAAATATACAGGGCATCTCCTAAAAAATGCTGCTTTTGCAACTAAATCAAAAATTCTGAGGTTCACTTGTTTTTCTGTTTACACCATCGTAATGTACGTAAAAAATACTACTAGTTTGTTAATTTAATCGACCGTAGCTCCAAAGATAACAAAGTTACTAATGGTCGCCCGATCATTTAAAACACCCTGTATAACAAAAAATAGTTTTTTCACAAAGGTACACAAGTGGCACATTGTTGAAATCGGCTGTTTAATGATATGCATATTTCCATATGCGCCCATAAGAAAAAAGTGAGTTTGGTGTAGGAAAACAAAGACGAAACGTCCTTGAAATAAAACACGTACGTCATTTTAATAGACCTAAAAAGTTGCTATAAGAAAGTTTTTACAGTTTGGTTATAACTTTTAAAACAAATGAATTATAGTAACTTCATTAAAATGACATTTTATCAACTTCCGTTTATAGAGCGGAAACGCTTAGAAATAGATCAATTTTTTGTCATTGATTAAAACACGAAAAAGTGACCCTAGCTCACAAAAACGGTTATTTAATATCTCTTCAAATAAAAAAGTTTTCCATATGTGGCACCTCCAAAATGCATCACCCTGTACACAAATGATGCAACATAAAAATAATCATGTGTCTATCATAGCACTTTCTCCATCCTTAAAACAATTGATATTTGACTTACTACATTTATTTCACTTTAACCAATTGCTTAATTTTACTGGAGTACATGTCAATATAAAAATAGTGATGATATGATATATGAACGTACTAAATTTATTTCAATCTAACCGATTGCTTAAAGATTTCACTTAAAGTCAGTGTGTTGTACTTGTGGCGCATAAAGTAAAATTTCGAGTTTAGAAAATTCCGATTTAGATTGGTCGTTCCGTTTCGCTCCGCTTCGCTGCGCGACCAAGTCAAATTTTCAGGCTTTACTAAACTCTAAATTTTGCTTCATGGTTAGGTTAGATTAGATACTTGTAGGGGTGGCCTCTTGGCCTGTACCACCGCGACCTTTGCAGATCTTTTGTGGATCCCTGTTATCCTAGACGACGTGCTCGAGCTTCGCCTCTTTGATTAGCCCTATTAACCCTGACAGTGAGCTTTGGGTGTAGCTCTCTGCAATTGGTTCAGTGTTGCCCAGCTTTAGGTATCTAACATTTGCTAGGGCCCCACATTGGCACAGGGTGTGAAGAGGGTCCTCCTCAGAATCTACACATCGTATCCTCTACCAGACCTATTTTGCTTATGTGTTTGTTGAGTCTACAGTGTCCTGTCAATAGACGTACTATAGCCTTAACCGTTTTCCTCTCTTGGTTAAGAAGATCGGAAGATCTGCCCTGATGTGTTCGTCCACCAAGTTTGAGTCCGTGTCTCCGTCCATTTTTTTTATGGACTTTCTGACTGTGGTTTTTGCGATACCGTAGGAGGGTTCCGGGCCAGTGAATGCGCTTGACGGGCCTTGTTTGACCAGTTCGTTTGCTTTATCGTTCCCTTGTGTTCTGGGACCCATATCATTGTCACTTTTTTTGCGACCGCCCATTTCGTTGAAAGCACTTACACAGTCCCACACTAGTTTGGAATAGACCTGTGTCGACTTTTGTTATCTTGCTTTGCTATTTCTCCAATGCAGAGGTAAACCGCGATCGTCTCTGCCTGGAACACTGTGGTGTCCCTCGCCAGACTGACTGAAATCTTCGTCTCGGGTTTTGACTCCTTCGTCTATCTTTGAGCCGGCAGTATACCAGTTTGATTCCGCGTTGGTAGGTGGGCCATCCGCCCAATCTTCCCTCTGCGGAATCATCACGTTATATTTCCTGTTGAAATTATATTTCTAGACCATGGCATCGCTTGTCATTCCTGTTATAAGGTTTGTCTTCAGCCCTTCTTCTAGCTTTTGGTACTTTTTCCCGTGTGATCGGTTTATGGGAGCCTGTCCTTGCATTAGTCTGTATGCTACGGCCCTGACCTCCCCTTGTATGAAGATGTGCAGTGGTGGTAAGTTCAGAATGAATTCTAGGGCTGCTGTCGGGGTAGTGCTTAGGGCTCCTGTGACACTGAGACATGCTAGTCTTGTGTGCTGTTCAGGAGCCTTATCGCCCCCTGCTGCTCCGTCCTTATCCGTCACACTACTACCAAAAGGGTCATTTTGGGGTTGAGCCCCCTGTTTTTCCTGCACGTGCTTCGACACCTTCCCAATGCTATTGAGGCTTTTTTGGCGGATTTCATGATGTGCCTCCTCCACGTCATTTTGTCGTCGAAGATTACCCCCAGGTATTTCGCTTGATGAAGGGAATTTTATGCCTCCGAGCATCGGTGGCCTTAGGCCTTCTAACACTCTTCTTTTTGTGAACACGACAATTTGTGTATTTTCGAGATTAACCGTTAGTCGTTCCAGTCGACACCAATTGTCTACTATGTTTAAGCCCCTTTGTGTTCGTTGTGAGATAACTCCTGCGAACCGGTCTCTGATGACTATGGCCAAGTCATCCGCATACCTTAGGCAGTGGATGCCTTCTTCGGACAGTTCCCTTAGTAAGTCGCCCACTAGAGTTGCCCATTGCAGTAGAGATAGTACCCCTCCCTGCGGGCAGCCTTCGCCGGCTCTAGCTTCAATGGTGTGCCCTCCTTGAGTGAATATGATTGTCCTTTCCTCTAGGCTAGTCCTTATCAATTGATAGAGGCTTGTGCCTCTATAAGCGAATTGGTTGTGACATTGTTGAACGTCTAGGAATGTGACCATAGCTATCTCTTTGTCCTTCACTGACTTTGTGATGAGCCGGTTTAGGTCATCCAGCGCCGAGTCCGTAGACTTTCCTGGCTGGTAAGCGTACTGACGATTACTGAGGGAATATTTCCCCAGTATCTCGTCTCGTAGGTATCTGTCGACCAGTCTCTCCATTGTTTTCAGTAGGAATGAAGATGGGCGATGGGTCTGTAAGACTTCGGTGTTAGATCTGCTATTCTATCTACTTTAGGCAAGTAGATAATCCTTACACTTTGCCACGCCCTTCGTACATGCCAGACAAGCTTTGAAGATCTTTGACAGATGCGGCACCAGCTCCTCTATGCCCTTCTATAGCAGGATGGGATAGATCCCATCCATCCCAGCGGACTTATAAGGTTGAAACCTGCTTCATACTTAGTCTTTAAGTTGCTTCACGTTTGTGACTTTATAATTACTTCCGATATAAGCAGTCAACGTTCAACTTTTATTTTAAAACACAATTTTAAAGAAATTTGAATATAATCTGGGTAGTTTAAGAATTTTTTCCTGGGAAAATATATAACTGACTAATAGAACATAAATCATCTGTAGCATCTGTACATATTAAGAATATTTATTTATTTTAGATTAGAACCATTCTGAATGACTCTATTCATATAACAAGTTTTTTTAATTAAAATCTCTTTATAAAAAAATGTTTGAGTATTGAATCTTCCATTTTAATTTTACAAAAAAAAATACATTCAAAACCAGAGACTTTAAAAGTTCTCCAATAAAAATGTTTATTAAAATCGAATTATTTTTTCATTTCAAGCACACTATTTTGGATTTTCTATTTTGTTTTTTACAAATATAAAAATTAATTTCGAAACGAAACAACCTCAAAATCCCACATTTACAGATTTTTTTAATGATTCAACTACATTTTCGGTTTTTGGCTACGTTTTCAGAGTTGTACAATATTTTTTGAAGCAAACAATACCATTACAATCTTAGACAAAGGTCCGTTTTAAGAAAAATGCATGAAATATATGATATATTTCATTTTACAATATAAGTAAAACTATAAGAAATCCCTTTAGTCAATTAAATTAAATTTGCTCTCTCCATCTCCTCAATAATATTTCCAATAAGATAAAATTATACATTTCTAGATACTAATGATTTTGTTTTATTTTTCCTCCAAGTAAAATAAATGACAAAGTAATTTTATTACAAATTGGGCATTTTCCTTTTTAAAACACTCTTAAATATTAAATGGAGAATATTTGAAATTTCAATAACTCTTGCAATTGATTCGCTTTCATTCAAACGATTAAAGAAAACTGTGAAGACAATTTGTGTTGTAAAATACACTGTGATAAATTTTGATAGTCAATTTTGACATACAATACGACTAATTATTGTATGTCGAAATTGACTATCAAAATTTATCACAGTGTATTTTACAACACAAATTGTATTCACAGTTTTCTTTAATCGTTTGAAAGATTTAAGATTTCGTCTTTATGACAGTGTTATTTTTTTCAAGTTTTATTATACAAAATAATTATAACTTCGCCTTAGCTTTATCAAATTTCACAAATACCAGCGGTTTTTGATGTTTCAATAAATTATACACGACATTTTAGAGTCGCTTTTTCACAAACTCTACAAAAATATTGATGCTTTAATAAAAGAGTAGTATCTTCAACTTTTATTTGAAATTATACAATATTTATATTTTTTTTTTTTCTGAATGTGAAAAAATATCACATTTATATATGTTTATAGATATGGGAAATAATTATATAAAATTATTAAAGTATTGGCGTAATATATTTGATGTTTGTACTGCTATGTTCTTGATGGAACCAAATGTTCAAATTGGACAAAGTAAAACACTTGTTTTGTTCCATATTTTTATTTTTAGTTACCTGACACGTGTTTTGATACGTTACGATCATTTTGAAAGTTCAAACTTTTATTTTATTTAACTTTGAAAATGATCGTAACGGATCTAATCACGTGTCAAGCAACTGAAAATATAAATATGGAACACAACAAGTGTTTTACTTCTCCCAAATTGACATAATATTTTTTCAGTGCAGATATACCGGATGTTGACTTGGCGGACGCAGCATAGGAAATCCCATGTAAATTTTGAAATGTTCAAATTTAGGCTCCCCTATTTATTTTAGAAACAAAATGTATTTACCTCTTTTGTAGAGGGAAACATTCTGCATTTATTCTTGTTAACGTTTATCACTTTACGCTTCTCTAAGTTGAAATAATTAAAAAAAAATAATGTGATTTTATAAAAATAATGACATGCCATGGAATTGAAACAACAACTGCGGATGTCAAAATGGCAAAAGATATCGTAGTCACTTGATTAAAGTAAATGTTTTCGAAATGATTTACACTATACAAGAAAAATGCAGTATTTTTATAAAATCACATTACTTTTTCTTAATTATTTTAGCTGTAAATTTTCTGACATTCGCTGATTTTTTAAAGAGTTCAATTTGAAGCTTTAAACGAGTGTTTTCCAGTCCCAGACTAAGCATGAAGTAATTTCGAAATTTTACTTCATGCGCCACGCGTATAAAACACAGATTTTAAGTGAAGTTCGAATACACATAAATTTGACAATATTATAGTGTTTTATACGCGTGGCGCATGAAGTAAAATTTCGAGTTTTTAAAGCCCAGAAAATTTGTCTCGGGTCGCTGCGCGACCCTGGACAAATTTTCACGGGGCTTTTCTAAACTCGAAATTTTACTCCATGCTTAGTCTGGGAGTGGAAAACACTTGTTTAAAGCTTTAAATTAAACTTTAAAATCGATTCCATGGTATGTCGTTATTTTTATAAAATCACATTACTTATTCTTGAATACTTTAACTTAGAAAAACGTAAAGTGTTAAGTGTGAACATTAATAAATTTTGAATTTTTCCCTCTACCAAAAAGTAAAATACATTTTATCTCTAAAATAAATAGGGAAGCCAATATTTGAACACTTTAAAATTAACACGCAATTTCCTACTTTGCGTCCGCCAAGTTAACACCCGGTATATCTAAAAATGAAAATGTTAGTATTTGTGAACTGTAAATAGTTTAATTTCGAACGTTTAAAAGTTACAAATCGTTTATTCTAGCGTTTTATTTGATTTTAAAAAATAAGTTTCCACTCCCAGATTAAGCATCAAGTAAATTTTCAGGCTTTTCTAAACTCGAAATTTTACTTCATGCGCCACGCGTATAAAACACTGATTGAAATCGAAAATCTGAAGTGCTTACTTTATTTAATAGTAATACTAATTGAGAATTGGTGTAAACTGGAAAAGATTCTCACGAGAAACAAACGGTTGTTATTTCAAAATATATGATATACAAAATTAATTACAAAAATGTTACTCCAATTAAAAATACAATAAAACTATTGCGTATAATACCTACCTATTATCTGTAATACACAGTTTTATTTTATTTTTATGTTATTAATGTCAAACTAGTAGGCAACTTTGTTTGAAACAAAAATGCATCCTAGAATCAAATGGTTAAATTATTTTATTTTTATTAATGATTTCGATAGCTAACGCCATCTAATGCTTCATAGTGGCATCGTCAGTGACACGAATGCACAAAGTGCATATACAGGTCACTGTTTCGTCCACGAGCGAGCAGAACTCTGTTTGTGAAACCAGAACCCTGCTCGCTCGTGGACGAAACAGTGACCTGTATATGCACTTTGTGCATTCGTGTCACTGACGATGCCACTATGAAGCATTAGATGGCGTTAGCTATCGAAATCATTAAGTTTTCACATATTGGCTTGAAATAGTCAGAAATGTTCAGTATTCCTCAGCACTGGCTCGGGACCACACTGAAGAGGACCTTGAAGTCCGAAACGCGTCTGTGGGTATCTGGTGCCGGAATACTGAACACAGATTCAATTTTGATATTTGTTTTCTGGTTTCACAAACAGAGTTCTGCTCGCTCGTGGACGAAACAGTGACCTGTATATGCACTTTGTGCATTCGTGTCACTGACGATGCCACTATGAAGCATTAGATGGCGTTAGCTATCGAAATCATTAATAGTTTTCACATATTGGCTTGAAATAGTCAGAAATGTTCAGTATTCTTCAGCACTTGGTCGGGACCACACTGAAGAGGACCTTGAAGTCCGAAACGCGTCTGTGGATATCTGGTGCCGGAGTACTGAACACAAATTCAATTTATTTTATTTTTCTTCAGATGCAATGACGCAATTCTTCTGTGAGGCCAAGAGCATTGAAAAACGAAATGCAACCTCAGTTTTTAAATCATAGATTTGAGCCTCTCATAAAGTTAATAAAAAATCATTCAATTTTACGAAAATAAAAATGTTCATAGGAAATGGTGTTTGAATTATGCCTCTCTAACCTCAATTCGTTCACTGACAGTGACGTTTTATAAATGTTCAATGGCAACAAAAGACATATTTACAAAATGTAAATTCTAGGGTTTCCATTTTTTAACTCTAAATTGTACTGTATGTTCAATAAGAAAAAACCTCTAGAGTGCCATGTAGAATATTCTAGGTTGGCAACTCTGAAATTGTATATTATAATTATAATGTCTGACGTTTTATATGTCAATTCCTAAAGCGTGTAGCTAACCTAAATTTAAAAAGAGATTAAATCATTGCACACTAGCAGTTTTTTTTTATTGAACATACGACCCACTGAGCAAAAAACAAACAAATAACGTTTTATCAACATTGTAATAACATTAAATGTTGTTTTAATGTTGATAAAACGTTACTTAAATGTGTGTGCTCAGTGGGGATATTATCTAATATATTTTCTAGCACTTCGCAGTAAGAAACACCAAACGCAAGTCAATATTTATTTTTAAAAAACCTACATACGTGACCACACAAGGTTATTCAATACAGAGTTTTATTTTGAAATGGTTGCAGATAGATTTTATATTAATTAACGTTTTCACTAAATAATAAAGAATTTGTATTTATATCATACTGAAATTTGTTCATTAATCGCATTTTTTTATTTGTTTTAGTTACCATGGCAACATTAAAACAATTTAGTTGGTTACAGTTGTCTAATTGAAATTACCTTTGACTATGCGCAAAATCGAAAATTTACTTACTTTATTAAATCGCTACTCATTTTATAATACACAAACTAATAGAATTATTATTATATAAATTTTAATTGAAATAAAGCAATCTTCTTCCATATGCAACACAACACTCGTTCAATTCCTTATTAAACCAGACAACTTGGCAACACCTTACTATTTAATTCAAAGAGTTCAAAGACACAGATTACTGCTCAATGTCAACGTGCATCCCGTAGGTTTTATTATAAATCCTATATTAAATATTATACAAGTATGTATTATTATCATCCTCGTAACCTTGAAACGTTTCGGTCAGTGCTAAAAATCAATTAAATGATTCATAAAGCGTAAATATAACCTCTCATTCAAGATACGATTTGTACGATTGCAATCAATAAAAGGGATATATATATTAGCATTGTTTACAAATTGCGAATACAATGTAATTCATTAATTTACAGTTATTTATTTTAAATAATAAAGAACTTACCTGTTTACAGCACGAGCTTCACTAGCAACACTACTCAATTCAAACATATGACGTCATGGGTTTTTTGTTTACACGATTTTTGTTTGAATACAATAGATTGATTTTTTTAACTCATATTAATTGAAATTTTCAAGTTATTTTTAGAGTTGCATTATCAAATATATAAAATAGATAGATAACTTGTGGTTTCGTGAGAATTATCCTGTTAGAATAATTTGTAATTATTATAATCTCGACGCAATTTACATAAAGAAAAAAAATGCTTATCCGAACTTTACTTTACTTTTTATCAAAACAACGCTTAATGCAAATGCGATCGTTTAAGACGAAATTGATAAAAACTCCGCATATTTGGAGTATTTTGAATTTCTACTGAATTCCACCATTTATGCCGCCATCTATGATAGTAACCTCAAACTACTACATACTTACATACAGTTTGTGTCTCTGCCAACAGATGGCGACAAATAGGAATGTAAGTTAGTGTCCCTATATGAGTGAAAGTACTGCAAATTCACGGTTAATAGAGTATACGGTTGTCGCATTCAGCTGTAGGAGTGGGGGTCCGCCGATCGTGTGACGTATCGCCGGGCTCCATCCGTTCGCGAATTCCGTGTATGCGTGTGTATACGGTTCGTGTATTTTCATCAAGTTTTTGCTTTTATAAGAGTATTATTGTGTAAGTATGGTTTATTATTTTATATTAATACAAAATAAACATCAAAGCAAGAAATTATAATAGTTAATTAGCGTCGTGATTTCCAGAAAGTCTGTTCGGTGAATTGATTCATTGCAATGCCTGGGAATAGATGTGCAGTCGCTATATGCCCAAATAGTTACAGTTTAACTAAAAACACTATTTCTTATCACCAATTTCCAAAAGATAAAAAAATGAGGAGTGCGTGGATAAAGGCATGCAGGCTTAAAGACGACATTAACCCCGATACTAGTCACATTTGCAGCGTGCATTTCAAGAAAGACGATTTTGAAAGAGACTTTCGTGGCGAGCTTATGAATATTCCATCAAAACGTAAATTGAAGCCAACAGGTACACTTAATTTTACATTTATATATTTATAGTATATACCGTGTGTCCCAGGATGTCCGGATGGGAAAAAAATTCTTATTAAAAGATCTTTATAAAGAGTTTTGGATGTCTTTAAAATACCGTTTTCGTTATTAAATCTTAAATGTACTGTAGAGAACACTCAAAATTTAAGAATAACAAAAAGCTTGATAAAAGAGGAGTAGAGGTTCTATTATAATTATAGCGGAAATATTATTCTAAAAAAAATATTTGTAATTTACATTTAAAATTTGAGCTTAATAAGAATAATGTTTTTTTATTTATTTGCTTTTGAACGATATATTCGTATCTAGTGTCCCAAATTACTGACCGTATAGGATACACTTTTAAATTTTACATTTTTCAACAAATGTAATTCTTTATAAAACACTATTACCATAAAGACAAATCAAATAATATAATAAATCAACGAAACGACATTCAAACTGATTGAGTAAACTACACCATCGTCTTTCTAGACATTCAGAAACTAAAATGACATTTCTAGATAATCTAGATAATATTAAATAAAACGTTTACATTGAAGTAGCCCACATTTTACATTTATTGACTTAATGAATAAGTTATTGTTTTCTACCTCATTATAATTAACGACAATAATACCACTGGTTCGAAATATTTGACATTTGTCATTAATATAAAATGTCTTCTTTTTACATTGACAAATTGTTTACTTTATACTGATTAGCTCAAAATTAAACGCTGTATTAATATATATTGATGTAATTTTATTGCAGTAATACCATCCGAGTTACTAACAATGGATAGTAACACTGAGAATAAATCTGTAGCTCGAACAAACCGTGCTGAATCAAGAACAAATAAAAAAATGGTTAATGACTTATTATGTGATAGCACAAGGAAAATATCGTCAATTCCCCCTTCTGTACCATATCAAGAAATGTATAACGATTTATTACACGAACACAATAAATTGATAACAAAATACGATGATATTGTGAAATCAAACTTATCATTAAAAACCCAGATTGATATTCTCGAGAGAAAAATAGCTTTACTTGTAGGTCAGTTAGAAACAAAAGAAAGTAAAAATAAATCATTGCAAAAAGTATTGGATACTACTTTCAGCAAAAGTCAGCTAGAAATACTATTAGGTGAAAAAAAAGAAAGTTAAATGGTCTTCTGAGGATATTGCTAAGGCATTTAGTATTAAATACCTTAGCAAACGCTGTTACACTTATATTAGAAGTAAACTGAATTTTCCTATGCCTCATATTTCCACTTTACAAAAGTGGGCAGCAAAATTGAACTTTCGACAAGGACTTCTAATAGATGTTTTAAGAATCATGAATATAGCTGGAATGTCCATGAGTCTTTTAGAAAAGGTCTGCGTATTACAATTTGATGAAGTTCTGCGTATTACAATTTGATGAAGTAAAAGTCCATACTTGTTATGAATACGATAGACTAAATGATCAAGTTGTAGGCCCTCATAGTCAATTACAAGTAGTTATGGCAAGGGGATTATTTGCTAAGTGGAAACAACCTGTATATATTGATTTTTATCAAAAAATAACGCCAGAGATTCTAAATAACACGATTTCCGCCCTTTATAATAATTCTTATATTGTTGTTGCCTGTGTTTCTGATTGTGGTGGTGGAAATATTGGCCTTTGGCAAGAATTAGGCATTAATATAAGTAAAACTTATTTTTTACATCCAAATACGAACGAAAAAATATTTTTTTTTTTTGCTGATGTACCGCACCTGTTGAAATTTTTAAGAAATTGGCTAATTGATACAGGCTTTACTCTTTCAGATGGATCTAGAATAAGTAAAGAACCTGTGGCAGAACTTTTAAATGTATGTGATACCGAAATTAACGTTTGTCACAAATTAACAACTAAACATTTAGACTGTCAAAGAAGTGAAAGACAAAGTGTACCATTGGCGGCACAATTATTATCGCACACAACGGCATCTGCCCTAAAATATTATCAACCTGGTAATGACAAAAAATTAGCAAGTGATACTGGAGATTTTATTGAGAATATCAGTAGGTGGTTTGACATTATGAATTCTTATAATCCCAACGAACAATTGACTACAAAAAAGCCATATGGATCCAATATAGAGGAACAAAATGAAATTTTAAAACATATTGTAGATATTGCAACATCAATGAGATGCAATGGAAAACAGTCTATCATGACTTTTCAAAAGGGAATAATTATATCTTCAATCTCATTGCAGTTATTATATAATTACCTTAAGGAAAAATATAATATACAATATATTTTGACGCATAGACTTAATCAGGATATCCTTAAAAGTTTTTTTTCTCAAATTCGAAGACTAGGAGGACTTCATGATCACCCGACACCTGTAAATGCTGTTCATCGTATTCGAATGATTGTTTTGGGCAAAAATCCAGGGGTTCAAGAGCATTTGAATATTCTTCGGACCAAAGAAGTTAGTGAAGAGGAGTATATTGTAGCCAACTCCACCATTAGAAGATATTTCTATGATTTCTTCTGAAAATAGCTTCTCTTCAACATCAACAGCATCAAATGAAACTGAAAATATTAATGCAGCGGATGGATTTCAATATTTATGCGGCTGGGTTGCAAAAAAATTTCAACAAAAATATTCTCATCTGGGAAGTTGTACCAAAGATGTTGAATCGTTTAAATCAACACCAGGTTGGCTGCAATATCTCTCTTTTGGAGGTTTAACTCAGCCTTCAAATGAGTGGGTACAAATGGCAAAAGGTTTCGAAAAAATATTTATAAAATATAATAAAAATTTAATATGTAAAAATAAAGGCGTAGTAACCAAACTTACTAGCATAATTAAAAAAAAAGTGTTGTGATGCACCAGAAGATTTATTTAAAGCTTTTATATTGCAACGCACGTACATGAGAATTAAACGCCTTAACTCTAAAATCCACGAATCATCACTGAAAAGAAAAAAATACTCCGATAACAGGAAATCGGCGAAAAAAATATGTACATAATCGACAAATGTATAGTAAATATATTTAATTTTGAATTGACAATAAAAATATTGTTTTATTATTACCTGCACTCAAATCCTTAAGTATTTTCTACTATTTAAAACTATGCTAACAAACTAAATTGTTTGCACAAATAACTACTTTATATTTCAAACATTGTTAATTCAATAAAACATTTTAAAAATAAATTACACACACAATATTGTGTGGTTATTCAGTAAGCATCACGAGGCCATTGATATTCAAAACATGTGACTAGAATATTTTTTAAATATCTTGTGACGATATATTACTATTAACAACCCTTTGTTAATAAAAATGATTTTAATCAACATTATAAAAAATTTTACTGATTTCTAGTGACATTTGGAATTGAACCATACAATTTTTTTTTTATTTGGATTTCTACTCAAAATTAATTAATGAATCGATTTATCATGTCAACTGACAGAACAAACTTTTTGAAAATCACGACGCAAATTAACTAGAGTTCTTGTTTTAATACTTATTCTGTATTTATATGAAATAACAAATCATATTAACGCGACAATACTACGAAACTGCGAAATTGGTACTATTATAAAAGCAAAAACAATAAAAACTTGATGAAAATACACGGACCGCATACACAGAATTCGCCAACGGATGGAGCCCGGCGATACGTCACACGCTCGGCGGACCCCCACTCCTACAGCTGAATGCGACAACCGTATACTCTATTAACCGTGCTGCAAATTGGCATCCATTTTGACGCCCTAAGAGCGCCAAATACAAACTAAATCATTGTATACTTAATTTAAACATAATTTACACTACCCGTAATGGGATAGATAAATTATGTGTGAAAAGAGCCTCTAAATCTCCGAACACAACTATATAAACAAATAAAACGCACGCGTTATTTTCGGCGAAATGCCGTTTGTACCTGACGTTTGTTGAAGCATAGTGTTTCACCTAATGTTAGACAATTACAAATTATGAACGTCTACCCCTTGCAGCTGTTTTTCACTATTTAATGCAATCATAAATAACTAGCCTAGACCACAGAGTATGGAGTAACCAGAGTATTCACGCTGGCTGTGCAGGGTCGGGGGGGCGGCTCTGTCAGGTGGCTCACCCAGCAGGCGTGTGATTTAGAGTAACTACTAGGTTTCCCCACTCTTCCTAATTCATTTGTATATCGGATCCGCAGAGGAATGTTTATATTTTTTCCTCTCTAACGCTACCGACGGAACGAAAAATGATGACCCTCGGTTTGTTTATTTTATCAAAATAAACAAATCGAGCGTGAATCTACACCATTCAATTTTTAATTCCACATATAATATTGAAATCTAGATTTACTCTCATGTAATGCAATTTAAATTAAAATAAATACAGTTATATGATACAGGTAGGGATTGGAATACCGGCATACCGGTTAATCGCAAATATTGCTCTTTAAAATGTACCGGTATTTTGGTAAATCATATCAACATTATGTACATTTATTTCACATCTTCAACTATACTTCTGACAAAAATAGTAGATCGATTATGTGTTTTGAACTTCATAATAAATGTTTGTACGCGTGGCGCACGAAGTAAAATTTCGAGTTTAGAAAAGCCTGAACTCGCTTCGCTCGTGCCGCCAAATGCAAATGCTCGAAATTTTACTTCATGCTTAATCGGGAAGTGGAAAACACTCACACAAATCCATGTTTTATATTTATAGATTTTTTAAATAGGTTTTTCACTAATTTCCACGATTTCTTATTAATCCATTTCTTTTGAAATGTTGTAACAGGTTTCAAGTTTTTGCCAAGATTTTATAAATAAAATTCACTTTGTATGCACTGAATGCAGGCCTTGTGCAAGTTATTTTTTAAACTTTTACGAATTTCTTTAAGCTTATCAATTTATTGATGTTAAAAATATTTAAAATACATAGGCTGATATTTCTGTAATTTTGACCCAATTTTAATCATAAATTAATTTGTATTTTTAAAAGTGCGGTTTCGATTTATTTTGAAAATCAAGAACACGAAAAAAGAAATTTCATTATGATTTTGAATCCACCGTTTTTAAGACAATCATACATATTTGGTTAAAAAAATGTACTTTTGTGGAAATATTTTAGGCAAATCTACTATACTATACAGCAGAGCTGGGATGAATCCTCAAAAACAGGATTCGAATCACGAATCCGAATCATCTAATATGATTCGAATCACGAATACTCGAATAAAGGATTCGTAAGTGAAAAATATGATTCGAATCAAAGATTCGAATCCTCATTTTTGAATCACGGATACAAATCCTTTAAAAATAAATTTGAATCTATCATTTGCAACCAGTAACATTTTATTCCATCAGTTTCTAGTAACAAAAATGTTCATTTACCGACTAAATAATGATTTTAATTAATGATGATATATGTGTTATTGAACTTCATTCTAAATCAGAGTTTTATACGCGTGGCGCATGAAGTAAAATTTCGAGTTTAGAACAGCCCCGTGAAAATTTGTCGAGGGTCGCTGCGCGACAAATTTTCTACGCGGGGCTTTTCTAAACTCGAAATTTTACTTCATGCTTAGTCTGGGAGTGGACAACACTCGTTCTTAAAAGTTTCAAATTGAGTGATCACTCTAGATTACTAAGTTTATTGCCATTTTACAAAGGCTACAGCTAGAAGGACCAATCATGGTCTTCGGAGACCGAAGGACTACAGGTAATCGAAGTTTCTTTACAAGAAAACAACGAATATCTGAAGGTTTACAGCATGGATAGGAAAAAAACATCAAATTTTGAAAAAATATCGAAGTTGGGTTGGTTTTCAGTGCGTTTTTAACTTCACTTTGTCAGTGTTTTATACGCGTGGCGCATGAAGTAAAATTTCGAGTTTAGAAAAGCCCCGTGAAAATTTGTCGAGGGTCGCGCAGCGACCCTCGACAAATTTTCTACGCGGGGCTTTTCTAAACTCGAAATTTTACTCCATGCTTAGTCTGGGAGTGGACCGTTAAGATTTTCTACATGTCGAGATTTTCGATATTTCTAGATTTTTGTCGATTTATTCACAGTTTGTTGTTATATTAAATGCAACTTTAATATTAAATAAATACGGTTTTTCTTAGGAATAGAATATTCATCCATTAAGAATCATAAAGTTAATTCTAAAAGTTCTTTTTAGGTAAAATTTAGCATCTTTTTCTATAATTTCAATGAATGATTTATTATATTACATACGTCGATTTTATAAAAGAGTTAAATTTAAAGTTCAAACAAGTGTTGTCCACTCCCAGACTAAGCATGAAGTAAAATTTCGAGTTTAGAAAAGCCCCGCGTAGAAAATTTGTCGAGGGTCGCGCAGCGACCCGAGACAAATTTTCGCGGGGCTTTTCTAAACTCGGAATTTTACTTCATGCGCCACTTGTATAAAACACTGATTTAAAGTGAAGTTAAAAATGCACTGGAGACAGAAAATAATTTTACTTTTGATTTTGATTTTGATTTTAAGCATGCTGACTACACAGCCTTAAACAATGCATTTATTAACGTTAGGTGGGATGATTTATTAAGCTGATGTGATATTAATGAAGCATGTGATAAATTCTATTCAACCCTTTTTGAAATTGTTGAGCTTTACGTTCCTAAAAAAACGCCTCAAAGCAAAAACATCTTGTTTCCCAGTTTGGTTTACTAAAGAGCTAAAAGATCTTATATTTTTAAAGAAAACGCTCCATAAAAGGTACATAACATCTCAATCAGCTGAAGACTATCTTTCATTTAGCAAAACTCGTGATCAATGCAAGAGGCTGGCAAACGAGTGTTACTTAAACCATATCAATAATGTTGAGTATTCCCTAAAACACAATCCTAAAGCTTTTTGGGGTTACGTTAAGTCTAAAAGAGCTTCTAACCAGATTCCAACAACATTTGAGAACGGAAATTCCCTTCTTAACGACACCGATAGCATAGTTAACCTCTTTGCGCATTTTTTTGGATCTGTTTATCATACGCCGAACCTAAACTCGTCATCAAATATTAATGTAACTTCGACTACTTTTAGTAACAATCACATAAACGAATGCATTCCTCCTACATTAAGTATATCAGATATATTGAATGAGTTGTCATCTTTAAAAAACAACAGTAGCCCAGGGCCTGATGGACTTAGCGCCACCTTCCTTAGTAATTGTGCCCTTTCCCTTAGTCGCCCATTATGGCTTTTATTCAATGCATCTCTACGTGAGGGTAGTTTTCCCACCTGCTGGAAAAGTGCTTATATCACGCCAATTTTTAAATCTGGTAATCGAAATCGTGTTGACAATTATAGACCGATCTCTATTTTAGCTATAGCACCTAAAATTTTTGAAAAACTACTTTGTGATTACCTAACAGGGGTACTGCAATCCTCGATCTCTATGCGTCAACACGGATTTCGTACTGGTAAATCAACTTCTACTAATCTTCTAGTGTATGATGCATATATTGTTCGTGCTTTTGAGGAGCGGTGTCAGGTGGACTCCATCTACACTGACTTCTCCAAGGCATTCGACACGGTCGACCATAACTTACTAATGAACAAATTAAGGGATTTTAGTATTGACAATACTTTGCTAAGTTGGATAGGGTCGTATCTCTCGGGAAGATTCTAATTTGTTAAAATTGGGCGCTGTTATTCACGTCCCATCTGTGTCACGTCAGGTGTTCCTCAGGGGTCCCACTTGGGCCCCCTTCTATTTAATATATTTATTAATGATGTAGTTAAATGTTTTTCCAATGCAGAATGCGGATGATATGAAAATATTCATGAAAATCCGTTCCGTCGATGATGCCAAAGTTCTTAATAATGACTTACAATCGTTTGATAGTTGGTGCAAGACTAACAAGCTATCTTTAAACCTAAAAAAATGTAATGTCATCACGTTCTCCAGACGGCAAACAACGGTAGATTTCCAGTATTCCATGCTTGGCGAACCTTTAATACGCGTAAATTGTGTAAAAGATCTAGGTGTTACGTTTAATACTACTTTATCTTTTTCAATGCACATCTCAAAGATTGTAGCAAAGTCATACCAATTACTTGGATTTATCAAACGTAACGTCCAACATTTTCGGAACCTTGGTACAATTATTGTATTATATAACGCGCTAGTTCGCCCACATTTGGAATACTGCTCTTGCGTGTGGTCTCCTTATAGCGGCGCTGATATTGAAAAAATCGAGAAAGTACAAAAAAAAATTGTTAAATTTGTAGCTTACAAATTTCATCTAGTTGGTGACTACTGCGACCTGCTCGATAAGGTTAATATTACGAGTTTATGTTCTTGGCGTGTCAACCAAGATATCGTGCTGGTAAAAAAAGTGTTTGATGGAGCTATTGACTGTCCCGACTTTCTACAGCTTCTTGGACTCCATGTTCCCGCTCGTCCACTGCCAAATGTAGTTATATTTCACATACCCTTCCACAGAACTGATTATGCGAAACAGTCGGCTACTACACGCATTTTAAGGCATGCTAATCAACTTATCACTCGCACAGGTTTTGATATATTTGTAGGAACTCTAAGTTTTTTGCGTCGTGCACTCAGTGCAAAATAGTTAAGATTTTTTTAAAATGTCTGTAATATGTTTATATATTTGTAATATTATTGTAACTGTTCTGTATGAAATGGCCTGCGTTAAATAATAAATAAATAAATAAATATTCGTTGTTTTCTTGTAAAAAACTTCGATTCCCTGTAGTCCTTCGGTCTGCGAAGACCATGATTGGTCCTTCGAGCTGTAGCCTTTGTAAAATGGTAATAAACTTAGTAACCTAGAGTGATCACTCAATTTGAAACTTCTAAGAACGAGTGTTGTCCACTCCCAGGCTGAGCATGGAGTAAAATTTCGAGTTTAGAAAAGCCCCGCGTAGAAAATTTGTCTCGGGTCGCTGCGCGACCCTCGACAAATTTTCACGGGGCTTTTCTAAACTCGAAATTTTACTTCATGCGCCACGCGTATAAAACACTGATTTCAAGTTAAAAATATACTATTAAGGTTGGAAATTTTATATAGTTAAGTAACCAAATATGCATTCACAAATATTTGAATTACTCGATAAGTAAATATTTATATTCAAATATAATAATTTAGTGATTTAAATATTCATATTAGAATAATTAACTATTTGAATTAATCGAATTTGAATTCCAGCCTTAATAGCAACGATTCGAATTATTTGGGAGGATTTAAATCCGTGTATGAGGATTCGAATCCTTTTATAATGATTCGAATCCTTTTATAAGGATTCGAATCATTTTATAGGGATTCGAATCATATACGTCTGGATTCGAATACGAATCCTTTTAAAAAAATGTAACGAATCCGGATCACGAATCCGTTTTCACTAAAGTATTCGAATACCTCTTTTGAATCCTCTAAAAGGATTCGAATCCGGGAATCGAATCCTGAATGATTCGAATCCTGCCCAGCTCTGCTATACAGGATGAGTTTTTTTTTTAATATTCTCTATGGGGATCTCGGAAACTCTAAGAGATAGAGATACGGTGCGGGTCACGTTGACACAAACCTGTAGGAAATTTTAACTCATACTTGTATTTAAATTTTACACAAGTATTGCATTTGTCATTATTAACAAAAAGGGCAAGACATCTGATCACCCCAAAGGCTGAATCAATTCTCAAAAATCAATTAAAATTTTTAAAGTAAACTCAAAAACATTATAAGTGGGGAGAAGACGTGTGCAAAAAAAATCATTAATGTCCTTTTGTGCATCACAATATTTGCACATACATTAAATGCCGATGAATGCTAATTACTAATATGTGATGATTGAAATTTACAACAACGGTTAAATGGGCAAAGTAGTGCAGTTTTACGAGCTGATTAAAAATAAACTTTGAAATACTTCGAAAAAGTCAAGGATAACTAACTATATTTTGGTTTAAAATTAAATAGAAAATTGTTACAGATACAGATCTGTTAAATGGTAGAAAATATGCAAGACGATGAGTACCAACTATACCCGGTGTTAAATTAAAAAAAAAGTTGAACCATCAGAGCACATTGCGAAAAAATTGATTTTTGCGATTTTTTTATTTTCCTTTATAACTTGGTTATTATTGATGATAGAACGATATAGAGCGAAAACCGCTGGAGATATCGAGATGAAACTTAAAACTTAAGCTTTTTGAAAGGAAAACCGGAAGTGGTACTTTACTCTTAGCGTTTTTTAGTTTTTTCCAGATATTCACAAAACTAAAAAATGTTTCAAATAAACATTGTATACAATAAAAAAATGAAGATATATTATATTTATCATAGCACTCTTAGTTTAGGAGTTATTTAAAAATAGTGTTTTTTTAGATAATTATTGTTGGTTATAACACCGATAGGCCATGAATTGTAGGCGTTAAATCCAAAGACAATATATGTATTAAATAATCATCAATTTTATTTATTAAATTTGATTATACAATAAACAAAATATAGAAATTTTCAGGCGTTTCTAAACTCGATTTTACTTCATACGCCACGCGTATAAAACACTGATTTAATGAGATGTTTAAAAAACGTATTCTTTTTAATCACTCTTGTTCCTTCATGAACACCGATAATAATAAAATAAACCGTTCAAAATACACGTTATTATTTTTCAAATATTATATTATAAGCTCCCCCAGTTAGCTTTAACATATGTTTTTGTGCCTTAAATCGCCATCAAAATTACAGGAAACTGTTTTGGTTGAAGGTTTTAATAGGTGGATGTTTTGAAAATTGCCTCAGAGATGGCTACACTATGCAAACTGTGGATTCCGAGTTACAGGCGTGATTACTCTGTTATTCTTTCCTCTGTGCCTAGACGCATTTTTGAGTAGTTCAAATATTACATAAACATATGACCTAAACATTCCATACATCGAAAATAGAACCGCGTGAAGTTGGCCTTTTGTGTCACCTTTGCTTATCCTTTTTCGGCTTTGTAGGTTAGAGAAAAGGTACAACTTCCAAAAATGCCTTTTATGAAGGGAAAAGCGCCCATCAGGCGTACGTTACAGTATTTAGAGGCCGGTAAATTAATTTTAAAAGACCAGATAAAAATCTTCACAGTGAATTATAACACTTATGGAGATTCGCACAGCGGTGCCAAGTAAGTAACCTCAAATAAAAATCATCGGTTAAAAGCTAATAAATCATGGCCCATTTCCACCGCAACTGATTATCTTTAACACGTTAACCGACAGCGGATATGATGTAAAAATCACCACTTTGCCAAACGACTTTTTTGTATTTTCAGCAAATGTATGATGATAAATTAAATTGTATGCTTATAAAACTCATAATAACCTCTATTTAAAGTATTAATATTAGCAACTTTTAACTACCTAGCGGTCGCAGTCCCGAAGGATCGCCTTGGCGGTTAAAGTGGTAATCATCCAGTAATCATTGTTTAAGTGAAATCTATAGAATATAAGAATGTTGTAAATTTTGAAGATATCCTAAACACGTCTTCCGATTCTGTAAACAATTTGTAAATAAAATCGTTCTGTTTTTAAAAAGTACTAATAACTGATTAGGTTAATCAACGTTGGTACAAACGGTTTTTTGCGTTCAACCCGATGAATTATCGTACTCAATAGTGTGTGTGTTGATTAATTAATAAAACACTTTTGGGGACCCTTGTGGGTCAGTGAGTAGAGCTCCTGCTTTTGGGCCAGAGGGTCGTGGGTTGTCACTTTCTTATGGCGAAATTGGCACCCTCTGGAGCCATGGATGTGCGTTTATGTGTTGCGATGTCCCCAATCAGTTTCATAGGCGTGTAGTTTAAATAAGAATTAAAATGAGTTAACATTAAAATAGATAGCTGATGACTGTACGGCCACAAATTGAGGTCAAAGTAAAAAAAAAACACTTTTTTCCTTCTAAGCGGAATTTCACCTTATAAATTTATAATTAATTAAATTAACATTCTTGTTTTATGCTGGGTTTATATGACGTTTAACATTTAAGTGTATTTAAGGTTTAGCATTTAAGAGGAGTAGAATGTAAACGTTTTTACAAACCTATGGTAAGCCAAATCTCACCTTATAAATTTGTAATTAATTAGATGAACATTTTGTTCTATGCTGGGTTTATAAGACGTTTAGGTGTGTTTAGGGTTTAGCATTTAATGAGAGTAGAACGTAAACATTTATACGCCGTTTAAGGATTTTAAGAATTATCGTTTAGTGTTTACGAGTTCGCTACTTTCCTTAAACATAATTAGTTCTGCTCACATTTTTTGTATACACAGTCGAATTTCAGTGATGCCATATTTTCTAAATCATCTGTTACAACTTGCTAGTAAAGTAATTTTAATAATTTATTTAAAATGTTAACAGTAAAAAAAAAAGTATCGGAAATCATAAACAATAATTTTAAATTTCTTCTCTGTTAATTATGAGAATTACTTGTAAAACAGTATTTTCAGAAATTCGTGATGAAATAGTTGGCAAGCAGGGATGGGCGGCGTCAACAACGACAATGTTGTTGTCGATGCGTCGATTATCAAGTTAACATCACCTCTTTGTAAAAGATTACTGGCATTGACAATTTTTTCTATAAGTATAACATTTCAAGTATTCAACATAATGCAATACGGAATTGGCAGAATGTTTTGAAGTTTACAGAGTATCTAAAACACCCAAAAATATCCATAACTACAATATATACATTATAATAACATAACCTATAAATAGTATTGTTGACGTTCTCGACGTGCTGTCACATTGAGAATTAAAGTCGATACGTTGAGGCCCATCCCTGTTGGCAAGTCGACACGCATACACATAACCTAAAATTCTTAAACCTTAGTTCTTGTATGAACAGCATGATTTCCTTATACGATAATTACTAAACACTACATCTTAAAAACCTGACATTAATCGACTTGTCTTAAGTTAAGTTAAAGGTTACAAAGCCTGCAATGAAACATGTACATTTTCTAACCTTACTTTTTGACCGCCCCTTGTATTTGTAATGTCCTTTGAATTTACATTCAGAATTTCAAATAAAGTTTATGATTATTATTAAAAGCATGTAACTTATTTTTATTTAATTTACAGAGATTTCGTCTTTTGGCACTTACCGCAAATACAGTACAAAAATCCGCACGTGCAGGTGTGCACGTTTAAAAACATGACGCCTTCGCCATTTGTTAAATGTTTTTACGGTAATACATTTTTTATGTGGTGTTATTTGGAGGTTATTTAATAATTATTAATTTTTAGGTACCGGAGATCAAATGCTGATTGACGTTGAGGGAAAATCCAAAGAGCAAATACACGAGCATTTGATTAATGTGATCGGAAAGACAAAGTATGTAATAATCGTAAAATATACTGGGTGTTCAAATATGTTTAAATGTGAATTTGAAGTTCCTAAAGAGTGTTACCAATCCCAGATTAAGCATGAAGTAAAATTTCGAGTTTAGAACAGCCTGAAAATTTGGATTGGTCCAAATTTTCAGGCTTTCCTAAACTCGAAATTTTACTTCATGCGCCACCGGTATAATACACTGATATATTGTGAAGTTCAATATATACTGCTTGTTTTGGATCTCATGTATATTAACTTTACAAATGTTTATTTTGATTAACTCCAATGTCAGGAGAATTATTTTTTTTGGAATATGTAAAAATATATTTATAAGAAAAAATCCCTGTTTATATCTTAAATGTAATTTTAAACCCTGTCAAAGGGTTAATGGAAAAATATACCGTGCGATCATTTAAAGTAGGCTTTGAATTTTAAATTAGGTTGGCACTACTGACTGTTAACACATAGTTTACCATAACCTCAAATTTATTCCATCATTCAATTAGCATTCTTAGCAACTGCACAAAAAAATAGCAGCTACTTTAAATCATAATTTAAACGATTGCACGGTATAAAAAAATTGATTGTGATAAAAATATTTATTACAAATTTGGATTTGTTGTAAAAATTAGTCAATTTATATATCCATTTTTTTTATAAATGGTATAATTTCAAAATTTAAAGATTAATTCGTTTTAAGATTTTTGTTTTTTAGCTAAAACGAGATGCATATAACACTTACGATTAATCTAAAAAACTTTTTATGTATATCGATCAACTACTTCCGAAATCTCGTAAATCTCGATTTTACAAAAATATTTCCTTTTAATTCAGATATTATTAATTTACCAATATAAGTATAAACATCTACTCAAAATACTTATTAAAAATTGCTCATGATAAAGTTTTACGTTCCACAAAAAATATGAGAAGGCTTATGTAGTTCATATAATAATGATGAGTATTTTGTGCTCCTGTAAAATTTCACATTTTGCACTTACAAGGTTTCAGAAATAATATCATTTAAATTATGATTTAGAGTAGGCGGAATTTTTTTTTGTTCAGTTGCCCAGTATGCTAATTGAATGAAAGAATCAATTTAAGGTAATAGTAAACTATGTGTTAACAGTCAGTAGTACCAATTTAATTTTAAATTCAAAGCCTACTCTAAATCATGTGTTAAATGATCGCACGGTAGATGATCGATATGTTAAATCTTTCCATTATATTTATATTTTTATCTACTTTTAGAGAAGTGCTCGAAGCCGAAACGATTGCAAAAGAGAAAAAAGACAACCCGGCGAATTTCGGGGTTATGTGCGACAGGGGCTGCATCTGCGAAATACCCGGCCAAGTCCCCTGCCCCAGCATCTGCCCATTGCCAGAAGTCATGAGGGGGAAATTTAAACACGCTAGAGATTAAAATAAAACCATTTTTTTGTATTTTGTATTATATTAGTTTATCGTAATAAATAATAGAGATCAGATCATCTTTTACTCGTGTTGAACATTATTAGAGGCAACATTTTTGTTCTATATTTGATTAATAATTACAGTAATTCATTTCTTTTGAGAAGCATTTTTTTAAGTATACAGTGTGTTTAAAAAAATGTAAGTCAAGCGAATTATTTCATCAATATTAAATATACTCATACTAATTTGAATTAAATACATTTTGCCCTACTTTACAGAAAATTAAAATATCTCGGCTCACAAAGCTTATTAGTATTATTGTAATTTTTGTATCTATTCAAACCTCAAATAAAATTATCTCATCCTTTATTTAAACACACTGTACACACCTACATAGCTAAAACTTTATCTTTCTCTTTCGAAAGGGGTGAACACATTTTCAAAGGCTTTTCTTAAGTTCAACAACTAACCTTAACACGTTAACTGCCGCGCCAGAAATTAGCAAAGGCGCCCTGAGGCCGCACTACTCTTTTTACGCCTTGGAACCAAATCTACCACAGAATTATATATACATTGCGCGGCGCCGTAGCCTGGAGTAGTATTTAACTCGCGCGGCAGTCAACGTGTTAACCTAGAAAAAAATAAAATCCTCCCATTCGTTCGACCGATCTACAGAGATTATCTCCAACTCTTGTACTTTTCGTAAGGTTTTCTATCATTCTGTCTCTTGCCGTTTTTGTGTTTCACCACGTTCGAGTTGGTAACTTGTCTGTTGAACTGGTATTGAGATATGACGGGACGTTCCGTTGCGACCGTTTTGTTTATCTCAAGCTCTTTGGTGTCCTGTTTTTCCATCAATTTTAATTTCGCCTCGATGGCCTGGATTTGAAACTCTCTGTCAGTTTTCTTCTCGGATTTCGAAATTGCTAGGGCGGGTATGTGCAGGTCGGATTTTTTCGGTTTTTCTTGGTCATCCTGAAAACATTTCTATATTAGGCAAAGCCGTAGCAAGACAAAAATTTCGGGGGGGTTTTACTGGTAAAAATATTGTTTTTGCTCTTTCAGGGTTACATACAAAAAATTAACTTTTTGAAAATTTCGGAGTGGGTTGAACGCCTATATCCCCTCCCCCCTGGCTACGACCTTGATATTATGAAAACCAACTTAGGCCCAGTTGCATCAAAAACGTTGAACTTGAGTTCAAGATAATAGTTTTTATTGTTCTGTCAATTTGAACTCAAGTTCAGAGTTGAATCAGTTCAGCGTGTTCGTGCAACTGGCCGTTAATTGGATAAGTTAGCGAGTAAAAGAAATTAATGCCAATTGAATCTATGTTCATTTTTTTTTAACAATTTGAAGTAAGGTGCGCACTCTGCCCCAATTTATTGATACTTGTCGTACTGCTGATGAAAAATCAAGCTCTGATCGCATCGAATAATAAAGCATTTTTGATAGTTTCACTTAAGCGCATTCTTAATATATTAGATTTACTTGGATTTTTACCCAAAAATCCAAAGAATGATTTTCTTCAAATATAATTCAATAAATTTCATCAATCAATCAATTAAAAATTAATACAATTTAGTAATATTTTGAGGTTAGATGGTGTATTTCCTATTATTATAGAGCAGCACTTTGTATTTTAACATGGGTAATGCAAAGACGACTAGATGAAAATCATTTAATTCCACATATAAATTGTAAGAGTGGGTTACATATGTTTGATAAACTAGGTCAGTATTGATTTTTACTTGTAACAAACAAACACGTTAAATTCTTCATATTTAAACTTAAATTTCCATCTCCACAGCTTATTTCATTCATCGAAACATACAAAAGCAATCATTAACAATCAAATTTGGACTTAAACAATTCTTACACAACAATTAATTATTTCATTCACAAACAAAAATCTACTTACCGTTGGAATACTGTGAGCCCACGTAACGATAACGTTTTTCGTCCCGACCAATTTATTGTGCAACTCCTTTGCCCGAACGGCGTCCTCTTTCATCGTGTATGTGACGAAGGCGTAGCCCCTCGGCTGACCGGCCAGCGGCCCGCTGCGGTGGAATAGCAGGTCAAACTTCTCGATAGGGCCGTATTTTTGGACGAGTTTCAATAAGTGATACCAATAAATGAACAAACGAAACAAATAAGTAAACTGTATATAACCTCCTAATTTAATACTCACTCATTAATCCTGGGATCTAAATTCCCTATCCAGAGCCTTCTGTCCTCAGATTCTTTCTCCATTGTTCGGTGCTGGCTGTGAATTGTAAATAAATAGTGGAAATGGTTTTGGTGCAATAAATAAATAAATGGAATTTGTTTGTGATCGTTAACTGGCGCAGAACTGACAGATTGGATTTGTTCCAAGAAAGCAGTGAATCGGTCTGAAAAACTGTGTGCACATGCGCAGTAATTTTCTAAGAAGTTAACCTAAATTTTATTAACTATTTAATAAGTATAGCTTTTATATATTGGTTGAATATTATTTAAAAATGAGTATGTATTAATGCACGCACATGTAAAAGCAATAGTACATTTAATATTTGTTTCGTGTTTACCTTGTGCGTAGTTATGGAACAAATATGACGGTTAAGTAAAATTGACAATCAGTGGTGCCACTACAAAAAAAAACGGTATTCATCACTGTTGCTAAAGTTGTATAAATTAAACTGTTATGTTAATAAAGTTGCCTATATTACGACAAGTTAGTTTGATATAATCAAAGAAAAATTATAGAATACCATGCACAACTTTAATTAAGTATCAATTTATTGATAATGGTCACCTTGTGACCGAAATGTACATCTGGTATATAATACAAATTGTGAAGATTCAATTACCATTCATAGTTATCTATGGAAACTTTTATAGGCGCCCTCCTGTGGTGAAATCAACAAAGTGGTTGCCGACATGACTAGATGGTTGTAGCCATGCTAAGTGCCAAAATAACGAGTGATCAATCTCAAGTGTCCGGGGTTGGCAACAAGAAAATACTTACGATTGTACATTATTATGTTTGAAAGTTTAAAAAAATGGGCCCCTTCATCAGAGACAATAGTTGAAAGTTTACTGCCAACTGTTGGGGAATTCTCTGATGACCGGATTGTTAATCGTGAACTTGTTTGGGATTTTTGAAATCGTACGAAATAGGCCGACCAGAGTACCGTTCATTAGATACCAACATACATCACAAACAAATCCAAACATATTCGATGTTTAATTTTTGATGAACGGGCCCAATGATTCAGTGATTTATTGTTTCCGCTGAACTGTCAGACGTTGTGCTGTCACTAGTGTTTATTGTTTTCTCCGAATTTATTAAGATAATGCCATTTACAATACCACACGATATATTTATTGTTATGGCGCACTTGTGAAGTGGAACCCAAAACGAAGTTGGCACCTGGACCCAAACCCGAATACAAGGTATGAGACCGGCCCGGGAAAAATATTTTCCTACCGGCCCTATAGTAGCCCGGCCCGTACAGTGCACTAGTCTCCAGAGAACACTGGCCGGGAATTGTAGCGGTGTCTCGCCGGTTGTATCCGGGCCTGCCTGGACCTTTGTTTACAGTGTGAAGGTGGTTATTTTGAACATTTACTCTAGTCAGTATTGATATTTATAATTTTATTTTTGTTTGTTTCTTCACAAATGAAGTTTTCGTTAAGAAGATTGTTTCTCCCACATCTCTGATTAAGCGATTTTTACTGCGATTTGGATAATCACAAGTTCAATATGATCACCTTGATTTGAATACAAACATTTAACCAAAAAACATTACCTGTTTATTGTTTTGATTACCTAATCTTTGACTCATGATTTATTTAAATGAAATCAGCTACGATTGCAAGGATTAATGTCTTTTTAAATAACATTGTTTTTTCTTACTATTGTTTAACATATAATCCCCCGATTCTGTACGCGAAATAATAAATTTAAATTTAATAATTTAATAATTTTATTAAATATCCTCACAATCTAAGTATACATATTAAGTACTAAACGCGGTTAGATTGTGAAGTTAAGAATAACATGAACGTTAAATTTAATATTTCGTGTACGGAATTGGGTTGTGTATCTCGTGGAACCTTGTGAAACATGAAAATGACGAATACAAATACCATCTAGTTTACAACATAACCAAAACATAACTTTCGTTTGGTAGATTAAAACCGGATATGGAATAAATCATGCTAGCCACCCACTGAGCATATCCATTTAAGTAATGTTTCATCAACATTAAAACAACGTTTAATGTTGCCACAATGTTCATATAACGTTATTTGTTTGTTTTTTTACTCAGTGGACAATTATTCAATCATACCACCTCAAATTTAGTATTGCCAACTTAGGACCGTTGACATTGTTCACCCGGTATACAAATTCTTATTTAAATAAATATTACCATAATTAGGTACATATTTTAAATATCTTAGGGGTGTAATTAATTTACTTATAACTAAATCAAAGAAGTTTTGTACATATACACGATTCCATTTGTTTCTGGATCTCGCCTAGCTATGGAAAAGTGACAGTTTAAGTATTGTAAATGGGGCTGGTTGTGTTTTAAATCAGGGTTTTTAAATGTCACTGTCAGATGTTCGATTTTAAGGTTATAATTTCTGACAATTGTGATCTTACACTGTTGCCTGTTTTACAAATTTTCAGATATAAAAGGATAATAATATGCAGTTTTAAGATTAACAAAATTTACTACTTAATTTAAACCTCAGGGAAGGCCTAGAAATAAATAGGGCAATAAAAGACGGAAAACACCTCGTCAACGACAATGAGGATATTTGGAATTCCCCAATCTTAAAATCCCTTATTACCTGACCATATATAATCAATATTTACTACTTGGTTTTTGTACATACAAACACAGCAATAATATTGTATATAACAAATATAATGAATTCGGCTCTGCAAACTTATTTCGTCATCCATTTGTATTTCTCGCTTGGGTCTTCCCGTTAACACATTTTGATCAACTCCATCCATCCACCTTAATTTTGGTCATTCTCTCTTCTGTTGGCTTTCAGTATTTTTTTGTAGAATTGCAAATTTATTTCCACCCTCTTGTGATACTGATAATTTTCACGTCAAACAATTTTTAAGCCCTCATTCCACTTTTATTATTTAGTCAAGAGAACCTGCATCTGAATCTTCTGATGTTTGTTCTGAGCCAGATTCCCCAAGCGAAATAATAAAAGGAAGAATTGTTTCAAAAGAAAGGTTCCACATGTGTTTTGTCCAGTCATCCGAAATAAGTTTTTCACAATGATCACAGAAATTTTGCCACATATCGGATGTACATTTTGAGAGAGACTCAAGCCATAAATTCTGAACACGATCCTTAGATGGTTGCTTAGAATTTATGTGCTTATTGTAGTAAGTTTTACAAAACCCCCATGCCATTTCAATTGGATTGTATTGACAATGGTATGGCGGTAATCTAAGAACTTCGTGCCCGTTCTTTCTCAAAATGTCATCAACTACGTAAATTTTGTCATTTGATCGAAAAGGTATAAATAAAGCCCATAGTTCCTTTTTGGTTAATTTTGGATTGAATTTTACACTGTGTTTAACCAACCACTCCTGCATTTCGCATTTCTTACAAGAAAATGAAGGAGTTTTGTCTAATTGCACATAATGGTATGCAGCATTATCCATAATAACTACACATTTCCCTGAAAGCTTAGCCAAAGCAGGAATAAGTTGATTAACCACCCAATTTTGAAAAGTATTACCATCCATTGTGGCATGGTAATCTCGGTCATTGTTTTTCGAATGTAATAAAAAATCGCACCGATCCAAAAACCCACCCCTATACCCAGCATGTAGAATGGTGAAGCGTTTGCCTTCATTTTTGAATTTAGTTGGATTACTTTTTATATCCGTTTCATGTACCCAGCGTCGAACCACGGATCCATTCTGATATATCCATGTTTCATCCAGGTATACGAATTGGATATCTTCACTGGAATTTTGATACTGTAAAAATTTTCTAAGGAAAATAATTTTAGCTGCACCAACATGTTTTTGTTCACAGAGGTTTTTGCGCCCATTAATTAATTTGAATTTATACCCCATACTTTTAACAACCCTATAAAGTGTTGTTCTACTCCCATGGAACACATAATTTTCTTTCATATCATTCAAAAGATCTCTCAAAATAAAATACTGATTTCTAGAGTTATATTGCCAAATTAGTTGTTGCGGATCTTTTCTAGCTAGGTGATTCCAAAAAATGGCTGTTTTTAGATCGTTTGCCAGAAGTAGTAGATTTCAATTCGTCAGGTCTTTGTCGTAAAATGAATTGTAATGAAGATCTCCCTACTTGAAACGTAATTATCTTTAATTAAATATATATGATAATTAAAATACTAGACATACCCCAAAAATATCTATTAAAATCGTAATAATATTGCGATGCTGTAGATTTGGATTACTTTGCCTAAAATGTTTGTAGGATTTCAGAATTTGTAACCTTTTTGATTCAGAGATAATCTTTGGCATGTTAATATTTAATATGTGTTTGACATTGACACAGCATTGCAACACTAGATTAATTTGATTTAATAATAAAATGCTCGAAGAAGCGACCGCGTGGCGAAATAATTGTTGCGAGATTAACAATAAACCTCTTGAAAATTAAAAAGAGGATTACTTATGATATCATAAATTATTGCAACACTGTTAAAATAAGGAATCAGGAGTGGCAACTAATAAAAAATGTAAATGTTGATACTGCAGCATAACAACACGAAAGCATGGCTAGGCGAGATCCAGAAACAAATGGAATGGTGTATACATGTTATTTTACACATGTACAAAAATATGGATTCAAATCACTCAATGTTGACTCCTTTGAAATAATCGACAACAAATTTAAGCAAATTTTGAATTAATATTTATTAACCGTTTGTTTAAGATGTTGATTTCATTGAAATAGTAAAAAATATAACAAATTTTAAAATTATTTATCAAAATGCCAAATTAACGATAAATATTCATTAACTAAATGAGATTATGTATTGTAATAATATTGTCTTATCGATAAAGACTAATTGTTGCTAATTAAATTAATAAGCAATGTAAGCAGATTGATACAAACAAGCCATACTTTTTTGTATATAACTGCATTTTTTGTTCGCAATTTCTAAACACAAATTGTCTATTTATTAAGACAAAAGTCGTTAAGTGAATTCATATTTCTGTACGTACTGCTTTTGTCATTTTTTCTTTCTAGAACTAAATTTTAAAAGATACATTATAACACTTTTTATGTTATAGGTGTAACCGTTTATTTACAGAATGTACAGAATCACAATTATGGAATATAGGTGACAATATGTGAGTGCGGCGTAGCTGCTGGTGCGGTGAGCGTGGGGCGGCTAGGGCTTCTTCACGGCAGCTAGGGGTTGTTCTCGGCGTCGGCATCCTGGGCAAAGCTTAGGCCAGTGGTCCTGGGAGATGTCTCGACGGGGTACCAGGCGTAGCGTAGTTGTGGTTTGTAGCGTAGAATAATTAGTAAGCCGAGTAGACGTGCGTTACCAAAGAGAGCTGTTAGGCCGAGTAGACGAGCGCTAACAGACTGATTGTAAGGATTGTAAGGGCGGCTTCCCCTTAAGTAGGACGCGAAGCTGGTGTGTGATTGAGTGGGAGTATAGAGGGATGCTGTCCTTCCGAGGTAGGGGTACGATGCGGTACGGCGGCTGCCTCGTCTACCTGCGAAGGGTCGCGCTTGGTGCGGGCTTGGGGTGGATGTTACACTCTCCCCCTCTGGTGCTGATATCGTCCCAATGAAGTAACCAGTTTAGATTGGTTCTTGCGTGGACGTCCTCTTTATCGGATAGGATGGATTGGCTGTAGCTCTGATGAGTTTCCTGTAAATGGGGTGAGAGCGGCAGCGTGAAATATCCCTACGGGCGTGTCTGGGTCGTCCAGGGAAGCAACTTCATAGGTGGTGGCTCCTTTTCCTTGGATGATGACGTAGGGCCCGTCCCTTTTAGGGGCAAATTTTACGGTGTAATGAACGTAGGAAGACCTCATTTAGTAACGCTGTGGCGCATTCCGTGGCCGTGGCTTTTCGCAGCGGCAGGATTTCGACCCATTTGCTGGCAACGTCTTCCACTATGAGAATAGTGGTGTATCCCTCTGGTGACGTGGGCAGCGGTCCGAATAAGTCAAACGAAATCGTCTCGAAGCGCTGATTCGGGGCGGTAGTCTGGATTAATCCTTCCAGGTTACTCGGTTTGTAACGCTAGCATTCGATGACATTTTTGAGGTACTTAGCAATATCGTCGTGGTATAGTTTTGTTCTGCTGGTGTGAGCAAGCGGCTTGTGTATTCGACTGGATGTTCTTCTAGTCCCCCCCCCTGGACTAGAACTGCTCCGAGGGCGAAATCTCTAGCGTCAGTTCTTATCAAGAATGGTTTCTCGAAGGCGACAGGCTTCAGGATTGGGGCAGTAGTTAGCAGCGTTTTGAGTTGATCCATTGCGGCTTGCTGTGTCCCCCTCATTTCCAGGTGGCGTTCTTCTTAAAAAGACTGGTTATCGGCCTGCTTACGTCGGCGAAGCCGGGGATGAATCTGCGGTATTACGAACAGGTTTGAATGAATAATACAACTTCCTTGCGGTGCCGGAGGCTTTTCCACGTGGCGATGGCTTGAATGCACTCCGGATCCGTCGTAATTTCTCCATTTGAAATGACTGTGCCCAGATATTTTATTCTTTCTGAACATAGATTGGTCTTCTCTCTGTTTGCCGACATTGACATCTTAGTCACGAGCTTAAGGACGTCGTCTAGGTCCTGAAGATACTGTTCGAAAGGAGAATAATATCGTCTAAGTATGTTAGCATTCGGACGTTGGGCACCTTGACTGGAAGGCGGTCCATTGTCCGCTGGAAAGTAGCCGGCGCGTTTCTGAGTCCGAACAGCATCTGTTTGAATTTAAATAGTCTAAAGGGGCAGGTAAATGCGGTTTTCTCTGTGTCCTCGGTTGCGACTGGAATCTGCCAGTATTCACTTCTCAAGTCTATAGTGGATGTGTATTTTCCTGTTGACTCGTTGTGAAGTAGGTCGTCCATCCGTGGAAGCGGGTACCTGACGGGTATTGTCACGGCATTCAATGCCCTGTAATCGATGCAGAGGCGAGAGGTGTCGTTTTTCTTTGGTACCATAACGACGGGTGATGCCCACGGTAGGTGGTAGGCGGTTTTGCGCTTCTAAATGCTTCCTCGTTGCTCTCGAGCATATGCTTGATTTTCCTCTTTTTCTGCGAATTTAAGGAAGATCCCTCGTCAATCCTCAGTTGAAGAGAGGTTGTTGCGATGTCCATCGCTTCCGTGTAGAATTGGAAAGATGTTTCTTCGTTGAGCTGGATTTTTCTCGGTGGCTCCGGGAATAAGCATTCTTCGAGCTTGTTTATACTTGGGCTGACGGCTGGTTTTTCCACTCTAGATTTCGCAGCGTCATGATGTTGATGGGTGTCTCCTGTAAATGTCCAAGTTTTCTGGCCCATTTCGATCGAAATGCCTGCTCGCTCCATGAAATCCGTTCCTAAAATGGTTTCACGGGTTTGACTGTTCGGCAGTACACAAAATGTTGTCCAAACGATTTTATCCTTAAGTACGACGTCGACATCGGTTTTCAGAATTGCATCCCTCGTTCTATGCCCATTTGCGAATGAAATGTCCCCGGTTTCTTGCCTGAATCGATGGCCGTTTCTCCTTAGCGCAGCATATAGTTTTAGAGATGCGACACAGACATGGGAGCCAGTGTCGAAGAGCGCATACTCTGGGTTCCCATTCACATTAATGAAAACATGCGGTCTGCGTGGGTCTGCGGCAACTGCGATGGAGGAGATGTGGTTCCTCTGTTGCTCATTGCAAGTCGTGCATCTGCTGCGTATCGTGTTCGGTTTTCACCCGTAACATTGAAGGTGGTTTCTTCCGGCGGGGGCGGCGGTTTCGCGAAGTTTCTTGCGGCATTCCTCTACTCTGTGGCCGTGATTTTTGCAGTAAGCGCATTTACTCTTATCCTGAACATTCTTTTTCCCTGCCCGTGCTTCCTTCTTTAGGAGTGTTTCAGCATTTCTCACTGCGTTTAAAAATTCGTCGTTAAGTCCAAACGAATCCCGTGGAACTTTTTTCCTTATGTCCAGGTGTAGCAGGCCGTAGATTTCGTTTAATTGCAATGCTGCCTCGATGTTTCCGTTCAGTTTGCTGAACAGCGCTCTTTTGTGTATAATGAACTGGTCCGTATTCATCGGTCTATATTGTTTTTTGTTGAAGATTTGTTGGAAAATCTTAAAATTACGGATTTGCGGGGCAAATGTGTTTCGGACAGTGGTGATGAGCTGGTCCCAGGTTGTGATTTCTGCTTTGATTCCTTCCCACCAGTTGTTTGCGGGTCCCTCTACCAGAAGCTGGAATCCTGTGATCGCGATTGCTTCCGTCACGTGTTCGGCATTCTTATACACGGTGATCGTGCTGATGAAGGTTTCAACGATTTGACTCTCGGTTTCTCCCTTAAATCGTGCTGTACATTTTGAGAAACTACCTCTCGCGACAGGTTGTTGTGGAATTTGTAACATCCTGTTCTTAATTGCTTGGAACTGCGCCTCCGTCATCACTATGTTTGCCATACTGCTCGTAATTCTTCTTGTACTTCTTTCGGCCACGCGTTGGGCTGCCAGTTTATAACACTCTTTATGTTATGGTTGTAACTGTTTATTTACAGAATGTACGGAATGGGGCGGCTAGGGCTTCTTTACAGCAGCCAAGGGTTGTTCCAGGCGTCGGCGTCCTGGGCAGAGCTTAGGCGACCACAGGACCATGGTTTGTAGCGTAGAATAATTAGTAAGCCGAGCGAGCGCTAACAAACTGACGATTGTAAGGGCGGCTTCCCCTTAAGTAGGGCGCGAAGCTGGTGTGTGATTGAGTGGGAGTGGAGAGGGATGCTGTCCTTCCGAGGTTGGGGTACGATGCGGAACGGCGGCTGCCTCATCTACCTGCGAAGGGCTGCGCGCGGGCTCGGGGTGGATGTTACAACATGAAATTTAAAGCTCGTGAAATAATGTAAAGTAAATTTAGCTTTGAATATTTATTCTAAACATCATTTTTATCTCAGATGAATGGTAATAGTATCAAATTAGCTATACAGGGTGTGGATACATAGGGATTTAACATGTGAAACTACATTTATACATTTTCCTGCTTTCTGGGTATTTTTAGAGGTAAAGTACAAGAGCAAACAAAAATTAAGAAAAAGACCATACGTATTTATGTCGCTATCCGGTTAAAATCTGATGCCGTTTACTATTTTTATTAATATTTTAAAAATAGAATTTAAAAAAAAATAGGCTCAAGTCGGGTAGCAGAACACAATATAGGCGTTTTCAGCACGTAATTACAGCCATTCAGAGTTCTAATACTTGACTTTTATACCTAAAATCATCAACGCCTTACCCGTAGCCTTTATTTAAGGCCCCTTCAGCGATTCTAGCGCATTCGAATCAAAAATGATGAATGAAGGTGTTCCTGAGGCTAATTATTTGAAATTTTAATAATTTTCAAAACTGTATAAACAATAGTAAAGGATGTCCAATTGTAACTAAATAACGACCTAAATGCGTAGGATTTTTTTCTTAATTTTTGTATACTCTTGTACTTTTGTTCTAAAATGACATTGGGAGCAGGGAAATAAATAAATGTGGTTTTGTATGTATAGCTGATTGCATCAACACCCGGTATATATATTTCCTTTAGTTTTTTTTTCTAGAACTAAAATATTAAAAGATACATGAAATTAAAGTTCGTGGAAAAATGTAAAGTAAATAAAAATTTGAATATTTATTCTGAACATTATTTAAATCTTAGGTAAATGGAAATTCCATCAAATTAGATTAATTTTTCGACATTTGTCTATTTATTTACACAAAAGTCATTAAGTGCTAAATATTTCCACATACTTTTTTTCGTTATTTATTTTTAGAACTAAAATATTAAACGATTCGTGGAATTTAAAGTTCCTGATGAAATGTAAAGTAAAATTAAATTCATCTTAGATAAATGGTTTGACGAATAAAGCACTAATAACCTTTCTTCACACTTTTATTTGAATTACCAAATGTACATTTCGGACACAAAGTAACCATTATCAATGGATGTACACTCAATTAACACTTTTTAGATAAATGGTAATTGCCATCAAATTGAAGTTATTTTTCGACTTTGGGCCAGCGTTTTGAACATTTTATACTGTGCAACGTCTAAATAGCCAAAAACCTCGACGCTAAAATAAGCCCAACAATGACTTTTAATTTTATTTAAACTGATCAGGTTTTGGTAACCTTTTTTTAAAAACGTAATTAATAAAGAGGTTTCCATTGTGCTAATATTTTATTATTTAAATATTTGAATTATTGCTCATTTTAAATAAATATTTTTCAGTGTATTTATTGTGCAAATATTTTTTTATTTAAATATTTTAATTATCGTTCATTTGAAATAAGTATTTTTCAGTGAATTTATTATTTTAATATTTTCTTATTTAAATGTTTTAATTAACACATATTTTTAATAAGTATTTTTCAGTGTATTTATAACTTCACAATATATCAGTGTTTAATACGCGTGGCGCATGAAGTAAAATTTCGAGTTTAGAAAAGCCTGAAAATTTGGTTTCCTCGCTCCGCGCTTCGCGCTACGCGACCAAACCAAATTTTCAGGCTTTTCTAAACTCAAAATTTTACTTCATGCTTAGTCTGGGAGTGGAAACACTCGTTCGAAACTTCAAATTCAACCCTTTTATAAAAACGATACATGCCTGAAATTTTATAGAGCCTAGATTTGATATATTTAAAAAAAATTGAATAATAATCGCACTTTTCGACATTCAGAACGAAATAACTCCCAAAGTATTAACGGGGTATTTTTCAATTTCTACATATTCAGAAAGAGCAATGTTTTCTTAAGATACTCACAAAATTTGATAAAAATCTGGCACTCCATTTTGAAGCTATCAGTATATTAAATTTTATAATCCATAAAATTTTATTTATTTTTTCAGTGTATTTATTGTGTTTATATTTTTTTATTTAATGTTACAACTAACACTCATTTTAAATAAGTATTTTTCAGTGTATTTATAACTTCACAAATATATCAGTGTTTAATACGCGTGGCGCATGAAGTAAAATTTCGAGTTTAGAAAAGCCTTAAAATTTGGTTTGGTCGCTCCGCGCTTCGCGCTACGCGACCAAACCAAATTTTCAGGCTTTTCTAAACTCGAAATTTTACTTCATGCTTAGTCTGGGAGTGGAAACACTCGTTCGATACTTCAAATTTAACCCTTTTATAAAAACGATACATGCCTGAAATTTTACAGAGCATAGATTTGGTATATTTAAAAGAAAATTTGAATTAAAATTGTACTTTTCGACATTCAGAACGAAATAACTCGAAAAGTATCAAAGAGGTATTTTTCAATTTTTACATATTCAGAAAGAGCAATGTTTTCTTAAGATACTCACAAAATTTGATAAAAATCTGGCGCACCATTTTAAAGCTATCATTTTATTAAATTTTATAATTCATAAAATTTTATTTATTATTTTTTCAGTGTATTTATTGTGTTAATATTTTCTTATTTAAATGTTACAACTAACACTCATTTTAAATTAGTATTTTTCAGTGTATTTATAACTTCACAATATATCAGTGTTTAATACGCGTGGCGCATGAAGTAAAATTTCGAGTTTAGAAAAGCCTGAAAATTCGGTTTGGACCCAACGAAAATTTCAGGCTTTTCTAAACTCGAAATTTTACTTCATGCTTAGTCTGGGAGTGGAACCACTCGTTTGAAACTTCAAATTAAACCCTTTTATAAAAACTATAAATGCCTGAAATTTTACAGAGTATAAATTTGGTATATTTTAAAAAAAATTGAATTATAATCGCACTTTTCGACATGCAGAACGAAATAACTCGAAAAGTATCAACAGGGTATTTTTTAATTTTTACATATTTAGAAAGAGCAATGTTTTCTTAAGATACTCACAAAATTTTATAAAAATCTAGCACACCATTTTGAAGCTATCATTTTATTAAATTTTATAATCCATAAAATTTTATGAATAACCGCACTTTTTGACTTTTAGATCGTAATAATTCGAAAACTATCCTCAGTTTTTACACATTTAGAAAGAGTAATATTTTCTTAATATAATTCATAACAAAATACAAATGAAAGATCTGACCCAAAATTTCATTTATTTAAATTTTAGAATCCATATTCAATTCAATTTTATTTTTAACCACTCTTTTTGACATTCACATGGAAATAACTCGAAAACTATCAATAGGGTATATTTCAATTTTCACATATACTAAAATAGCAATATTTTCCTAACATACTCACAAAAATTCATGAAGATCTAATACAAAATTACAAAGTTATGATTTTTTTATAATACCGGGTTTTTGATTAAGCATGGCCATCGGCTGTATTTCAGAAACTATACATCGTAGCATATTGCGGTAAGAAATTTCATGGTAAAAGTTGCCAAGAGAAATCGCTGCAAATAGTTTTTAAGTTCATAGCTTCGCCGCAAGAGGGCGCTATCTCTATACTAAAAGAATAAAACAATGTTTATCAAATAAATGCCAAATTAAGCGATGTAAAAAATATAAAAATCTTAATCTATGGTAACTTTTACCTAATTTTACCTGTCTTCTCTTTTTTTTCTGTCTCACATAAGATGCATGGGTGAACGAAAATGTCTAATTATTTAAATGCCTGTAACTTTTGTTAGATTCTACTGAATTTAATAAACTTTGGCTCATTTGATAAATAACTGAGTGCAATTTAAAACAAAATTTACTATGATTTATTTTTGTTTCGATATTAAGCGCCAGAGGGTGCGATTGAGACAATCAACGTATTTTATTCATTTTCTTCAAATTTTCAAGTTGGAACGTTAACGTTAGTTACGATAGATAATTAACATAAGAAATTGTGTGAAAACTGGCGAAAACCGCATCCCGATATCTTTATCCTAGCCGGAGATATATTAAAAATTGTGCAGAATGGGGTATTTGTACTAATAGCGCCCTCTGATCCTTACTATAGGCACTAAATTAAATCAGAATACATAGTGTTTAAAAGTACATTCAATTATGTATCAATTTAGTAAAATGTTAATAAATTCGGTTAAACCTAACTAAAGTTACAACCATTTTAATGATTATACTTTTCCATTTTCATCTGCATCTTCTGTAAAAGCAAAAGAAACGAGAAGGTAATTGAGATCAAGAAAAATTTAAAGTAGATTAAGATTTACAAAAAACAAACAAAAATAAGTGTTTTATCTTACTCAATTTAATATAAGTTCTACTATTATAAAAGCAAAGTTCTACTATTATAAAGGCTAAGTTCTACTATTTACCATTATAAGCTATAAATTTGTAATTTTATGGCTTTTTACATACACAAACTTTACTACGATATGAAATGTACTTTAAAGTTAAAAGGTTCTATGTTGCTTTTAACTGTAATGGAACATCGAGCTTTATAAATTTAAGCCAATGAAATATCAGTAATGTCAATGAAGTCATTAATACATAGAGAATTAAAACCAGAAACTTCAGCAGTTGCAATGTTTTTAAAACGAGGGGTAATCAAAAAGTAAGGTTACAAGATAAACACGTCTCATTACAGGCTTTGTAACCTTACTTTTTGATCAAGTCTCGCAATAACTGGTATTCAAAGTTGGTATCAACAAATTTGGGATATGTTCAATCCTTGGAATTATTGTCAATTCAATCAATCTACACGGAGTTTTTCTTTTAAGTATACATACCCTAATTATGTGCTCTAAATCTCCAGATATTCGTTGTTTTGTTTTTCAAAGAGTTCAATTTGAAGCTGTAACGAGTTTCCACTCCCAGACTAAGCATGAAGTAAAATTTCGAGTTTAGAAAAGCCCCGCGTAGAAAATTTGTCGAGGGTCGCGTAGCGACCCGAGACAAATTTTCACGGGGCTTTTCTAAACTCGAAATTTTACTTCATGCGCCACGCGTATAAAACACTGATATAAAGTTAACTTCGCTTGTTTAGAATATTTCAGTCGTATCAGTGTTCAATACGCGTGGCGCATGAAGTCAAATTTACAGTTTAGAAAAGCCTACAAATTTATGCGCCATATCTTACGAAAAGAATAAAAATAAGATGATGCCAAATTAAACTGCATATGTTAATAATATGTAAATCTTAATCTACTCTAAATTTTGCTCGATTTGAATTACCTTCTCGTTTATTTTGCTTTTACATAAGATGCAGATGAAAATGAAAAAGTTTAATTATTAAAATGGTTGTAACTTTAGTTAGGTTTAACCGAATTTAATAAACTTTGACTAAATTGATAAAAAGTCTATAGTAAGGATCAGAGGGCGCTATTAGTACAAAATAACCCCATTCTGCACAATTTTCAATATATCTCCGATTAGGATAAAGATATCGGGATGCGGCTTTCGCCAATGTTCACACTATTTCTTATTTTAATTATCTATCGTAACTTACGTATACCTTCCGATTTAAAAAAACTGAAGAAAATGGAGAAAATACGTTGATTGTCTCAATCGCACCCTCAGGCGCATAATATCGAAACTAAACTAAATCAGAGTGAATGATGTTTTAAAATGCATCCAATTTTAAATGAAAAGAGCCCAAGTTTATTAAATTCAGTGGAACCTAACAAAAGTTACAGGCATTTAAATAATTAGACATTTTCGTTCTCCCGTACATCCTATGTGAGACATTAAAAAACGAGAAGATAGTTATAATTGGGTTAAATTTACCGTAGATTAAGATTATCATATTTTTCACATCGCTTAATTTGGCATTTATTTGATAAACATTGTTTTAATCTTTTACAATAGAGATAGCGCCCTTTTGCGGCGAAGCTATGAACTTAAAAATAATTTCCAGCGATTTCTCTAAGCCACTTTTACAGTGAAATTTTTTACCGCAACATGCTACGATGTATAGTTTCTGAGATACAGCCGATGGCCATGCTTAATCAAACACCCGGTACATAAAATTTGATTTACAACAGCACTTTTTAACGTTCAGATAAAAAAAAACTCCAAAACTATCGATAGGGTATTTTTCAATTCTTATATATTCTGAAAGGGCTATGTTTTCGTAATACCCTTACAAAGTTTTATAAAAATCTCACGCTAAATTGTAATTTTACGATAATTTTAAACTTTTAAATCGATAAAATTTGAATTTTATATAAATAAAACAATTTAACACTTTCAAATATGTTGTATGTATGTATGCATATTTGAATGTGTTTAAATTGTTTTATTTATATAAGAGTGAAGATGAACTTTCAATATTTATCAGCCTTATCAATCATTTTTTTTAAATAATATTTGATTTAAAATAAGTGAAAATATACGAGAGTGACATTTACTATTTAATTAGTAAATTGCGTCATTTTAAAATAAAATCCGTAAGTTTTAAAGAAATTCAAACGCGCATTAAATGTTTTACATCTTTTTTAAAACAATTATTGTCTAAAATTTGAAGCTCAGTCTTATTTTCTCAAGCCCAATACCTTTTTTAAAATTCTACAGTATTGTATCAAATTATTTATTATAACATTATACAGGGATTACAAAATTTGAAGCCTGTTACGAGTGTTTTCAATCCCAGATTAAGCATGAAGTAAAATTTCGAGTTTAGAAAAGCCTGAAAATTTGGTTTGGTCGCGTAGCGCGAAGCGCGGAGCGACCAAACCAAATTTTCAGGCTTTTCTAAACTCGAAATTTTACTTCATGCGCCACGCGTATTAAACAATGATATATTTTGAAGTTATAAATACACTGAAAAATACTTATTTAATTGTAACATTTAAATAAGAAAATATTAACACAATAAATACACTGAAAAAATAATAAATAAAATTTTATAGATTATAAAATTTAATAAAATGATAGCTTTAAAATGGTGCGCCAGATTTTTATCAAATTTTGTGAGTATCTTAAGAAAACATTGCTCTTTATGAATATGTAAAAATTGGAAAATTCACCGTTGATACTTTTCGAGTTATTTCGTTCTGAATGTCGAAAAGTGCGATTATAATACAAATTTTCTTTTAAATATACCAAATCTATACTCTCTAAAATTTTAGGCATTTATCGTTTTTATAAAAGGGTTAAACTTGAAGTTTCGAACGAATGTTTCCACTCCCAGACTAAGCATAAAGTAAAATTTCGAGTTTAGAAAAGCCTGAAAATTTGGTTTGGTCGCGTAGCGCGAAGCGCGGAGCGACCAAACCAAATTTTCAGGCTTTTCTAAACTCGAAATTTTACTTCATGCGCCACGCGTATTAAACACTGATATATTGTGAAGTTATAAATACACTGAAAAATACTTATTTAAAATTAGTGTTGATTAAAACATTTAAATAAAATTTGGATTTGCCGGCGCAGTATATTTTGAACTTTACTGGAAATCCGTGTTTTATACGCTTGACGCATGAAGAAAAATTTCGAGTTTAAAAAAGCCTGAAAAGCCAAACCAAGTTTTCAGGATTTTCTAAACTCAAAATTTTACTTCATGCATAATCAAGAACTGGAAAACACTCGTTAAAAGCTTAAAATTTAACCCTACTTAAAATTAAAATTCTCTGTATAATGTTATATTAAATCATGTGCTTCAAAAACAACGAATGTCTGAAAACTTACAGCGTATCCATCAGGGTATCTACACTTGAAGGTAAGAATCCCTGTATAATAAAATTACAAAATATATGTATAAAATTATTTTTAATCACGCCACGTAGAAAATATAAAAGTAATATGTATCTTAGTATTAGGACAAAAGTTTTTTTTATAATTTACCGTGTATAATGTGTAAATCGTGAGTTATTAATGTTATAAACAAAAGGAAGGCAACGTAGAGGAAAGTAAAAGCTTGAGGAGAGTTTCTCTGGATACACATACACACACATAAGCCGTTTCTGCGTTCATTTGAGATGACGCGGACGTGAATTTATTTAATCGTCCAAATATTTCTTCTTAGTCATCGTCAATAACTAATTAGACATCCGTATTGATAATCACTGGAATTCTTCACGTTTTTGTATTGATTTTTAGTGTATCATTAATGCCCACTTTAGAGCACTACAATTTTAATCTGTAAATGTTCACCAAAGTTGAAACCCTTTTTATTTATAATGTGTAAACCAAATAATTTACATAGTTATTGATATTTACTATGGTATTTCCGCTAAAATATAGTACGAGGTTTGTTCGTTTGTACTGCACTAAGGGCCATTTGCACCAAACATGTTTAATTGATTCATCTCTGAACTCGAGTTCAAAGTGACGTTAGAACAATAGGAACTGTTATCTTGAACTCGAGTTCACAGATGAACCAGTTTCACGTTGTCTGGTGTAACTGAGCCTAAATTTAGCTGAATTCAAGTTTGTGACGTCACAGTTCAAATTATTGTAACTTCATATTTACAATATCATGCGTCCAGTTCATGTAACGAACAAATTCAGTGCAAAAAGTATAAAAAGTGCTGCACTAGTTTATGTAACGGATCACTGATTGAAAATGATAGGTTTATTTATAAGGTGGGTGAAAAGTTCAGACAATTTTCTTTGGATAGTGATTTGATGATGTTATTGTGATTTTCTGTTAATTCTAATAATTTAGTCGAATTGTCCATGCAATTTTGTATAGTTTTTGTTGTAAGTTGTTAATTTTTATTTATTTATTGATAAAGGAAAGAGAAAATGGCCGTGTTACTATTGTTGAATTGCACAAGACGGGAATGAAGACGGCCTACGTCGTTCGAACAACCGCTTTCAAGAGCAAAGCCGTCTACGATGTTGTAAACCGCTACAAGGAGGATGGATGGACTGGGAGCCATCCTCGGAGTGGTCATCCAACTACCGCGACGACTCCAGAGAGCGTCAACATTGAGCGATGCCTATTTCTCAGAAATCAGCAACTCTCATTGAGCAAGATTGCCACGGAGCTAAGAACCAGCACGAAACATATCTGAAACATCGTCAAAACCAAGCTAAAACTTCAAAGGCACAAAATCGCCCCCGTTTACTTCCTCAAAATGGCAATAAAAATGGCGGTTGGAGAAATGTCGTAGATTGATTCGCCTGGTCGACCTTGGTCGCTTGGAAAAAGTCCTCTTAGCAAATAAGAAGATTTTTACTATTGAGCCGTTCTACAACCGTCATAATTTATGTCAGCTGCTTAAGAAAGGCCAGCAGAAGCCTATCATTGCAAAAACCATCGGCAGCATCCATTTCCCTGCTTCAGTGATGGTTTGTGCCGCCATTTGTGCCACGAGAATGGGCCACTGGTCTTCATTGAAACAAAAACGTCATGTTCAATGCCGCCAGCTACAAACAGCAAGTTCTTTGATTTCCACTTCCTCCAAGAGAGATTGATACACTTCTGCCAAGAGAAGTCTGCAAGACTGTGCGCCGTCATATTTGGCCAATTCGACAATCGGCGCCTGTAAAGAGCTGTTTCCAGGATTCTGAAGCAAAGATAATTGGCCACCTAACTCGCATGACTTAAACCCGATGAACTTTTCAGTTTGGTGAATTTTGTAAGAAAAAGCCCCATGACGACGATATGAGACCCCGAACGTGCTTTGAAGCAACTCCCACCGCCTGGGACTAATTACAGTCTGCAAGACTGTGCGCCGTCATATTTTAGTAAGCAATTTTCGAAAACGAGTGCGTAAATGTATTGAAACTTAAGGAGACAATTTTGAACACTTAGTTTATTTTTTTGCTTTAATTTATTGTTATTGTTCCAATAATACTATTTATTCTTTAAGTGATTCAGTTTATTGAATTACTAGTGGTAGTAATAGTAATGATCTAATAAATTGTGGGAACTTTTCACCTAGTCTGTATAGAAGTGTAGTAAGTCCTGCGACGATGAGAGTCCTACTAATTACCATCCGTTGGTTGGGCTGCACAAGACCTCATCTAGCTACATCTGCCAACTTAATCGTAGACTTGGTGCTGATTTTCGAAATAAATAATAAACTGCTTGACCACACGACACCACGGGAGAGGATATAGCAATATTGCCAAAGTGCGATCTAAAGCACATGATACAATCTTAGAAGTCGCCTTAAAAGAGGATTGCCTGAGTAAAAATCCAGAATGTTTATATCTATAGATGTTACATCACCCCAACTCTGGAACCGGCAAGTTGAAGAGTTGGCTAAGAATCCTCAAAGAAAGCATAGAGGCATAGGACAAGTTTATTATTACAGGCGACCTAAATTTATAAGCTACCGCATCTGGCCCCCTTGCTACAGACCTACGAGAACAAGAAGGTTTAAAGTTGACAGCGTATTACGACCGTAGGGTATGCCATACAAGAGAGCCTACCTTTACCAGGGGAAGTTCATCCTTGCACTTCGGCATAACCCTGGCAAGCTCCAACATCGAACGACGTATAACCGATTGGCAAGTCCTTTACCAGGAAACCTTGAGCACATCACACCGAAGATCTCCGCAATGGATACTAAAATACTGAAGAAAGAAGCTTATCGGCGTCTTAATAGCTTTCAATCCCAACGACGCACTGCCCGTTGAAAAACCTGCAAAAACATTGAAGTTAATGTTACAACGATCCTGCGAAACATCTATGCCATTGACAAAGCAGACAAGACCGGTCTATTGGCGGACAAACGAGATTGAGGACCTCAGGCTAAAAACCAAAAGGCGTAGGATAACACAGGCAAGATCAAGGAGCTCCGACTACTTAACCTGCGAGTACAATCATACCCATGTAGACCCCATGGGTATGATTCGACCTCCTCGCAAAGTTCGGATCGTGGCCAAAAAGCTACTACCACAATGCCCATATGCCTCAGTACCCGGCTGACTCGACGCAATAGTAGAAGCTCTGTTCTGCTTATAACCAACTGCAGACTGCAGCTAGGGACGAATAAGACCCATCATCAAAGCGACGATGTCACTCACAAATCGATAAGCCCCTGATTCCGACGGTACCTCGCAAGTGCAGCGGACAGTCTGTCTAAGCATAACAGGCACCATGCACACTACTCGAACGATGGCGATGGAGGTCATACTATGCCTTCCGCCACTTGATATTCACGTGGAGAGGGAGGCCGTGGCGACCATATTTACCTTTGAAGGCAGTAGGATCTAAAACAGTAACCACTGTAGGGAAGTCAGAGGACACCTCTGGAGGAATGTCTGCAATGTCTCTTTTAGAGGCTGGCACTGACTGCTGCAAACCGACACTTATTCGGAATACACCCTACACGGTTACCTTTTAACCCACAAAATAGATGAGAGAGTCGGCCATAAGGATCTACACGGATGGATGGATCAAGGATTGGTGTCTTCTTCTGGACCCTGAAAATCCAAACAAAAGTCCTGATAGGAAAGCATGCCACCGTCACACAATTAAAGACGATAGGAATAACACTTGCGGCTGAGAACATCACAAATGGGCTTTTTCCATCGCACTTGTAAGAACTTTCATAACATTAACGTTTTAAAAAAATTGTATTTTTCATACGTTCGTTCTAACCTCGAATATCCCTCTGTTATTTGGTCACCGTACTACGATAATATTGTAATAGATAGATAATAGAGTAGATATTTTCGTAGATACCAGAAAAACCCTCATCGAAATAATGTCAGACTTATCGGTACCATTGATATTGTTATAAATCTTTTCTCTTCTTTCTCTGCACATTGTATGTATGATCTAAAATTATGCAACATAGCATTATATTAGATTAAGTTCCCTGTAATTGGATACCTGTATATCTGTTGGGAAAATAAAGAATAATAATAATAATAAAAAACCGCATAGTTTCAAATGAAGCCACACTGATCCTAACGGACAGCAGGTAAAGGCTTCTGTCTCTGAATAAACCACATACAACTTCAGAGACAACATTAGAGTGCCACATAAAACTCAGACACGCTGCAATCTAAAACAACATTGAAGTTTGCTGGGTGAAGACGACTTGAACACAAGTAACAGGAGAGCTAACGCACTAGCAAAAGCAGTGGCTGGGATGGACATTCTCTCACCGGAGCCGTTAGTGCGCCTAGCCCCCCTGTCCCTGTGTAATATGGTACAACCCAACGCACTAGAGAAATTCTCTCTAAGATAACACTACGAAAGAACAGCGAAATAGTACCTGCAGTTGACCAGGGGAAAAACTGACTGGTCACTGCGGGCTAAACGCATACCTATACAAGATGGGGATAGTTGACTCTCCATCCTGCAGAGATCTTCATGGAAGACGAGATTGCCGGACACATGCTCAGCGATTGCCCGGCACTTTTGTCAACTAGGGGCTCCTTACTGGGCGAAAGATGGCCTACATAAGGGATCTACCTACCTCGGCTTTGCTAGACTACCTAGACCTGGTACGCTGGCTAAGCTGAAGCTAGGTGGTCGACGGGAAGAAGCACAATGGGCCTAATGAGGCCCAAGTGCAGTACTGTAATGCACACTCCTCAAATAACCAGAAGCAGAACCCGACGGAGTCCCTATCGATATAAATAAGAAAACAATTACCTAGATCCTCGCATAGGTTTAGGTTAAGTTAAGGTGGCAGCATCTCAGAAGAGATGCAGACTTAGGCCTAGATAGTCCTATTGTGATACCACAATTACCCCTTTCCTGAGTATTATAAAAACCATTTGGAGCCGTTTATAAACTTTGATAGTCCCATTGTGATAACACAACTATCCCTTTCCTGAGTATCACGAAAACCATTTGGAGCCGTTTATAAACTTTGCTATATTCCTCGCATCAGCTGTTTCGAGGTCAGATAGCTCATTTATGAAAGGACGGCGTAGGGAGGAATCTCTCATTCCAGCCAGTGCGGGGAATTGACAGAGGTAGTGGAGTAGTTTTAAACCGGTGCCAACTTAAGGGAACCTTTCCACGGGGCTGGAAGCAGGCCAAACTTGTTTTGATACTGAAAAAATGGGAAACCAGCTTAAGAGTCCTCTGCATTTTGACCTATCTGCTTACTAGATGACACCACAAAGGTCCTACGTTATTGCGACATCAGGAGGTTTGTCTCCCTAGCAATTTGGGTTTACAAAAGGCAAGTCTACCATCGACATAATCCTTGCGGTAAAAAACCTGACAAGCGGTGCCCAAAGGAAACGATGACATTGCCTCATAGTAGCGCTGGACGTGATAAATGCGTTCAATTCACTTCCTTGGAGTAGTATCCTAAAGGTACTACGCAATATTAGCACACCACAATACCTAATAAACAACATGGACTATTGCAGTGAAAGAACGGTGACTACCAGCGACCCAGGAACAGCACCGTGTGATATGACCGGGGGTGTTGTACAGGAATCCGTTCTGGAGCCACTACTGTGGAACATAACGTACAACTCAGTGCTGAGGATAGACCTATCAACGTGAGGTATAGTAAGTCACGGATACAACCGGCAGGACACCGGGACAATGTCCGGCAGGCCGGTACTCTCTTGTAACTGGGGCACGATACGAGCCGGATCTTGGGCTAGTGGGAAGGTATTTTTCCCGGGCCGGTCTTATACTTTGTATCCGGACCTAGGTATGGTACCTCACACTGATTTCCAACTAGCTCAGGTTGGTTTTGGTTTGTGAGAGCAGAGCAACTAACATTTGAAACACAATTGAGGCGTCCAATGCAATAATCAGCCAAGTCCATTTTTATTTAATATTAAATTTTTTCAATTTATTTCAATTTCCTGTTGTTTCATTTAGTTTGGTGGGAGAATAATTTGACTTGATGTTGCATTTTGCATATAAATTATGCATAGAACAGTAGAGCTGTCGTGTAACTCAAATATTCATTAGATAATTTAATATCTGTCGGGGTATTAGCTCGAGATGTAGTTGTTTCAATGAATATTTGGAGACGTCTCAATGAGACAAAAATTTTGCAGAAAGTCGATATTAATTTTAATTCGTTTTTATGTTTTATTTAATATTCTTATAAAGTATAAAATTCTGTGTTATAGCATGTAACAACCTGGTTTAAATTTGCAGTTCATTGGTGTATTGTTAGTTGCATGTATAATAATCCTTTGCATAAACAGGGTAAGTCCAGGACTTATTCTGTTATTGCAAAGTAAATTAGTACTCTAGTACATGTGTTAAACAGTTGTGCATGTGGTATTATTTTCTCTATAAAACATACGATTTGTTATGAACAATGTCCTCGGATAGTGAAAAGAGTGTAATAGAGCCTTCTTGAACCGATAGCGATGAAGAATATTTACCCGACAATGAGCTTACGCTAAAATCACGACGACATAAACTCAATTTTCTTTCTCGAAATTCTAATGATTTTTTCGAATTCGATGTTGATGAGGCATATAATAATATTTCACCTGAACCTGAAACTTCTCCAGATACAAGAGCAAATAAACGGCGAGCTTGTGTTAATATATTGTTCGAAGGTTCTAATAATGAACTCTAATTATTAGAGTTTAAAAGTATTTATTGACTAAAAACAGCGCCTTTGCGGGCGTCGGGGTGTGGCTTTGGTATGAACAGACGGCGGGTGGCGTCGATGTGTGGCGTCGGTGAGCGGTGAGTTGTGGTGGTAAATAGTGTCCCTTTATGTAAGAGAGTACCGCAATTGATAAGGCCAATGTAAGAGCGTCAACATGGCGTCATGACTGTTCCATCACAACGCTTGAAACAGTCGTGTGCATGTTCAGTAAAACATTAGGTGCACTATATATATTAATAAAAGAATGTACTTGAACGCAGATTTATAATTCATAACGGAAATAAATACATAAATAATAATTACAGTTAATTAATTGATGAAATGTTCATAATTTGTAATTGTCTAACATTAGTTACAATATTATGCTTCAATAAACGCCAGGCACTAACATTTTGCTAAATATAACGCGTGCGTTTTATTTGTTTATATACGTGGTATATCCACAAAGTTAGTTATGTTTGACTCGTTAAAGAAAACAAGTACCGGGTGATCAGAGTCAACTGTCCTAAGTTGGCAATACTAAATTTAAGGTGGTATGATTGAATAGTTGGCTATCTTGATTTATTCCATATCCGGTTTTAATCTGCCAACCGAAAGTTGTGTTTTGGCTATGTTATAAACTAGATGGTATTTGTATTCGTTATTTTCAAGGTTCTACGAGATATAAAATGTTAAACAATAGCAAGAAAAAACAATTTTCTTTAAAATGACTTATTAATCCTTGCCATCGTAGCTGCTTTCATTTAAATAAATCATTAGTCAAAGATTAGGTAATCAACAAATAGAACAGGTAATGTTTTCTTGTTAAATGTTTGTATTCAAATCAACGTAATCTTATTGAACTTGTGATTATCCAAATCGCTTAATCAGAAATGTGAGAGAAACCATCTTCTTAATGAAAACTTCGTTTGAGATGTGACAAACAAAAATAAATTCATAAATATCTATACTGACTAGAGCCAATGTTCAAAATGACCACCTTCACACTCTAAACAAAGGTCCCTTATACAACCGAAGGAACACCGGAACAATTCCCGGCCGGGGTCCTCTCGAGAGCCGCGCCTTGGATACTAATAAGCCGGTAGAAACATATTTTTTCCGGGCCGGTCTCATACCCTGTATCCAGGCCTAGGTCCAGGTACTATCTTCTTTCTGGGTTCCACTTTCAAAGTACGCCATAACAATAAATATATTGTGAGGTGTTGTAAACGGCATTGTCTTAATATATTCGGAGAAAACAATAAACACACAGTTCAGCGGAAATAATAAATTACTGAATCATGATTGTAAACTTTCGAACATAAAAATGTACTAATGTAGGAATATTTTTGTTGCCAACCCCGGATACTTAAGTTTGATCACCCGGTATACGGGGTGTTGACTTGGCGGACGGCAACATAGGAAATCACATGTTAATTTTAAAGGGTTCAAATATTGGCTTCTCTATTTATTTTAGAGACAAAATGTATTTTACTTTTTTGTAGAGGGAAAAATTCTAAATTTATGAATGTTTACACTTAATACTCTACGTTTCTCTAAGTTAAAATAATTAAGAAAAAGTTATGTGATTTTATAAAAATAATGACATGGAATTGATACAACAACTCCGGATATTTCCTGTTTTTTTTTAAGTTCAATTTAAAGCTTTAAACAAGTGTTTTCCACTCCCAGACTAAGCATGAAGTAAAATTTCAAGTTTAGAAAAGCCCCGTGAAAATTTGTCAAATTTTCTGGGCTTTTCTAAACTCGAAATTTTACTTCATGCGCCACGCGTATAAATCACTATAATATTGTCAAATTTACTTATATTCGAACTTCACTTAAAATCTGTGTTTTATAAGCGTGGCGCATGAAGTAAAATTTCGAGTTTAGAAAAGCCCAGAAAATTTGTTTCGGGTCGCTGCGCGACCCTCGACAAATTTTCACGGGGCTTTTCTAAACTCGAAATTTTACTTCATGCTTAGTCTGGGAGTGGAAAACACTCGTTTAAAGCTTCAAATTGAACTCTTTTGAAAATCAACAAATATCTAAAAATTAACACCTAAAATAATTAAGAAAAAGTAATGGGATTTTATAAAAATAATTACATGTTTTTTGTATAGTGTAAATCATTTCGAAAACATTTACTTGAATCAAGTGACTACGATATCTTTTGCCATTTTGACATCCGCAGTTGTTGTTTCAATTCCATGGCATGTCATTATTTTTCTATAATCACATTATTTTTTTAAAATTATTTTAACTCAGAGAAACGTAAAGTGATTAACGTTAACACGAATGAATTTAGAATTTTTCCCTCTACAAAAAAGGTAAATAGATTTTGTTTCTAAAATCAATAGGGGAGCCAAAATTTGAACACTTCAAAATGTACATGGGATTTCCTATGTTGCGTCCGCCAAGTCAACACCCGGTATATTTAAAGAAAAAAAAAAATTGTTACAGAAACTTGAACCTTACGCTATTTTTTCTATGCAACTCCCACCATTTTGTCGGCACTTGTCATAGCGTGGCACAAGCTTTTGTATTCCCTCTTTATAAGAAGTTGCCGCCAGTGATGTAAACCAAGTAACAACGTGTTCTTTGATCTCGTCGTCATTATTGAACCTCTTGCCCCCAAGACTCATTGAGAAAGTAAAAATTGTACATTTTCGGTTTTCGTGAATCTTTTCTTCAACTGCAGAAACCAGTCTATCACTAATCGAAGATGAACGCTTACTTTGTTCGTCATCATGCACATTATCACGTCCTTCATTGAAAATATGATGTGATTCAATGGTAAGCAGATGGAGATGGGTGAGGAGTTCTTCACCATTAAATCACATCACACTGTCTCCGTACACCTCACAAATTTGTTGATAAATGTGGACTGGTTAAGTGTTCTTCTTCGCATTGACGAAAGAAATAGCAGACCTTATCTCACAAGCGCACAGTGGTCCCAAATGCCAAAAATGTGGCCAAAATATGAAGGCGTTATCCGAATTGAATGAAAATTAGTTTATCGGGCTTTTTGAGGTCGCTGATTAAGAATCTGAAATAATTTTAGAAACGAAATGGAGGATTCAATATAGCGTACAAATATTATAAAAGTTGTCATATTTTCATGAAAACTCGGATTCAAAGCTTTGCAAGATCGCATATTAAGAATATGTAACTACAAATTTGAATAGCAAAATGGTGGATCCAAAATAGCAGAGAAAAATGATATAAATTGTATTATTTTCGTGATATTTTGGATATAAGGTTTTTTATGGTTGATTAAGAATCTGAAATTTAAATTTTTAAAAATAAAATGGCCGACATAAATTATAATAATTGTAATTATTTAATGAAATTTCGGATATAGGGTTTTTTCAGGTTACTGAGTGAAAATCTAGACTTGAAAATGCACAAAATAATATGACTGATCCAATATAATAAAGTAATTATTTGTAGAGAAACTTATGTTCTTAATATATAATTTAACATAAAATATATAAACATATTTATAAGAAAATACATTAAAATTCCTTATCTAAAGAATGCGTCGTTTCGCGTCCTAAGTAAGGCGGCCTTAATTGGCAAATATTGTGATGTAACTGCAAACTCATTATTTTTGAGGTAAATATATGTGTATCATGTAAGGTACATTTTGAAAAAATAAACAGCAAAAAATAATTCATAATTTATTAGAATAGCATAAATGGTAAAATAATAATATCAAAAATATGATGTTTATTTAATGTACTACTTAATAAATTAAACATTTAATAGATAAATCACATCTTTAGACAACACAGTTCTTCTTACAAGACAGTTGTTTAAAACCAGTAATATATAAGTTAAGAAGACGTCTGTGTAGAAGGTCGATCTTAGTCACGAAGTGTGACATTTTTAACAATTCAATATTTTTATTAGTCACTCCCCAGCCTCTTCAGATAACTCGCCTATAAGTAGCAATGCATGAACAATTACCTCAAACCCATGAATCTGTATTTTGTGTACTTAAGCAGGAAGATTGTACTAAGGATATTTGCGGACGAATTTGGCGTGACATGTAACGCCAAAGTCCTAAATTAATCCTTATTTATGCTATAGCCTAATGACAAGTAATTTAGCAAGGTGCTACATAAATCAATGATATTTTATAATTTATACAGAAATGATAGGGTTGGGAAAACATTTCCTAGCAGCATTTCCATCACTTGATCTCTCACTTCCACCACTTTGTGGTTTGTAGACAATCAAGACAAATTTATTTCTATACTGACCTTAGATACATTTGTTTTCTCTGTGCAAAAATTGCTTTATCTCTATCTGATCTAATCTGCCATTTTCACTATTGTGAACCTATATGATTCTTCTAGGACGTTTATTTGATTACTTTCTGTAAACCTCGGCTTCCAACGGTAGCTCTTTTTTTTAATATTCCGCCAGTTTTTTTGCAAATATAGCTGATATAATTTTGCAAATTTTGAAGATTTACAGTTTCGATGTTTGAAAAGGACTCCATTGTCATATGTAACACGTGGCGAGCATTATTTGCCTTACTCCCAGATTTAGACAGCCAAATCATACACAAATACTTCCTCCTAATAGAATATTTGTAAAAAGTAGATAAGGAAAAAATTAATAAAGATATAACACAAATATTTTATCAATTTTGGTTTATATGTAAAGGGTGATCAACAATGATTGTAGACAAGTTAAATTTCCCGCCGAAAAATCTGGGGAATTTGATCGCTCCAAGTTCATGCCAAGGAAAAATTAATAAACAGTAACTCGATTTGACATTAGCAGCGTCGTGCGTCGTATTTTGCCATTGTGTTAATTCATTCTTCGAATTAAGTTATTTTTCATTCTGTTCATAGACATCAGGACTACTTTGTATAAGTCTTTGTTTTGTGGTAAGTGATTTGCTGTTTTTAAGGTTAGAAAATTAGAAAATTTAAGTTTAATCCTAAATTTACAGATTTTAAGAGAATTCGCTTGTGTTTACCGTGATGTTTGCACCACAGCATGATGCTTTCATCCTGAAGGCTCATTATCGAAGTGGAACTATGAATGAAGATGGCACATGGACTTACTTATTACAATCGTGTCTGAATCAATTTATTCAAGCCTTCCCTGATGTCCACATTCCTCACAAAACATTTTCCTTGCATAAAACCCGCATTGTTGACCGTTTTGAGGGAATGAATTGTATCTGTAAGGGCAAGTCAGCTGGAAGACTGCCAATCTTAACAGAAGAGGTTGTTGGCGACATTCAACAACGACTTGGCGACATTCAACAAAATCTTTAAGAAAACTTTCAGCTCAAACGGGTATGTTCTTAATTTTAAGGTGCGCACAAATTTTAATGTTTAATCCTTTTACAGAAGTATTGTATAGGAGTTGCATAAAAGCCGCAAAAAAAATTCTGCATTTGCACCCGTGTAAGGTATCGGTAGTTCAACAACTTCAGCCACTTGATTTCCAAAAAAGAATTGATTATTGCAATTGGTTTAATCAGAATTTAAATGATAATGGTATGTTGGACAAGACCTTTCTTACTGACGAGGCGTGGTTTCACTTGTCAGGATATGTGAACAGCCAAAACTATCGTACATGGGCTACAGAAAATCTTCATACTTTTATTGAAACGGATTTACATCCACAAAAAATTGGTGTTTGGGTAGCAATTTCGAGACGTCGGATAATTAGCCCAATATTTTTCAACGAAATAATCAATGCGGAGCGCTACCGAACACTCATTCTAGATGAATTTTTGAATCAATTGCATGATGACGAACAGATAATGGGTTATTTTCAGAAAGATGGAGCCACTCCTCATACTGCGTTGGCGACATTAAATTACTTGAGGGAATTTTACGATGATCGCTTGGTAAGCGACGGATTATGGCCATCACGTTCGCCAGACCTCACTCCGTGCGATTTTTATTTATTCGGGCATTTAAAAAATAAAGTTTTTAAAAATCCAATGCATACCCCAAACGAGCTTAAAGCAGCAATTGAAGAAGAGATAAGGAACATAAATCCGGAGGAGCTGTAACGGTTCAATTTATCATTACGATTATTTTTTTTATATAATCGGTATTACTTACATTTATAACAAATTGGTATCCACTTTTCAATTAATTAATATTATTTGCTATTATTAGTTGGCTGAGTAGAGATTTAATTACGTAGGAGATGAATTTGTATTTAACTTAATTGTTAAATTTTATACGCTCTTCTTTTGTTTTAATTTAAATAGCGCTGCGCGCGCGCGCCAAATGATTTTCCTATTGTCTGAGTTCACTCGGCGCTCGCGCCGGCGAGAAATAATCGTCTTTGGGTTGTTTTAATCCCCTTCGGGGTTATTGGATTATCTTTCGCACGGACACGGAGAGGTGTGCTGTGGCTGACGCGTTAGTGAATTTTATTCATCAAATTTCTGGATTTACGTGCACCACTTTGTTCTGCAATTATTTTGGAGATATTTGTATTATTCTGAAGAATTTTGGAGTTAATTGCGGAGACACTCTGAAGAGGATTTGTTTCACTTCTAACCGTTGCCGTGGAAATAATTCGTTATCTATTTTGTGGAGATAAAAACCCTCTGAAAAAGAGGTAAGGTTTATTTTAATTAATTCATCTTTGATTATCATTGTGCTTCTGTTGTGTTAGTCCTGTTTATTTGTTCTCATAAACAAAAATGCTTATACGAAATTTCAATATTTTAGGTTTTTTTTATTACGTTGGTTTTTTTGTTTGAATTCAAAAACTCTAAAACCTGGGGGGTTAGCAGATTTTCATCCTACGCATTTCGAGGTTTCCGGTTTCTGTGGTTATTTTCCTGATTGGTTGGAGGCTGAAGTTTTCTAATCGGATTGAGGAAAAATACTTCACTCGGGGGGTTCCGTTCAGAATTAGCGCGGAGGACTGATTACGGGACAGGATTCAAGATAAGTTTTATGCGTTTATTATTTTCTTAACGTGATTTATTTTAATGAAAATAAAGGTAAATAAGTTCGGCAGTTATTCTTTTGTAAATTCAATAAGTTAGACAATTTAATAGTGAATCATTTTAATTTAATAAATACATGTCTGTGCTACGGTGCTGATATAAGCGCATCCATTTAATTCGGCAGTGACTTAATTCAATAATTAATTAAATGAATTTGAATTCATAATTTATGATTAAAAAAAAAACGAAGTTATAAATAATATTTTGATTTTCTTATTCTAAGTGTGAATTAATGATTACATTTTTTGTGAACCATGAATGATCATTTTTGGGGGAAAATATAGTTATTTACTGTTGGAACAAATTTAAGCGATTTAATTATTAATCAAATTACATTTCAAATTTTTATATATATATATATGTACATATTTACTGTTTTTTTATTATTATTATTTTGATATACATATATACATAAATATTTCATTAAATAAATATTTATTTGGGGTTTATTTCTGGTTTTGGTTTATTTGACACACCTTTGATTATTGTTATGTTTGTTTAAATTACTTGATGATAATTGGTCCAACATCAGTAAAATAATTTGTAACCGGTTATTTTATGTATTTAGGAGCCAGGGTGTAAATGGTTACTGGCGCCCTTAATAAGTACTTTATCTTAGAATATACCTACGACCAAACTCTTCGACAGTGAGTTAGCTTGGTTCCTATTTATGCCAACTTATTGTGGACCATTTATTTGTGAAGTTTTTAATTTATAATAAGCTGTGGCAGAGCTTCAACGAGTATTTCAAAATAATAAAACGTAGAGTTAACATTTGCCTAGAAAATGAAGGCCATCATTTTCAACATTTATTATAAAATTAGGGATGCTAACTCTACGTTTATTAAAAATACACAAAACCTTAACTTACTTCAATTTACTTTGTATATTTAATTAAAATTGTAAACATTTTATATATAGTTATGATTAAATATTTAATTTATTTTGGGAAAAAATGTTTGCTACGCCAATGGAAAAGCAATCTAGGGGATTTTCTTTTCATATAATCAGTTGTACCAACATTTTTTGGCGGGTAATTTAACCTGTCTACAATCATTGTTGATCACACTGTATGTTCAATAAAATAAAATCTCTAGAGTGCCATGGAAAATATTGTAGGTTAGCGACTATGAAATTATACATTATAATTATTATGTTTGACGTTTTATATGTCAATTCCTAAAACGTGTAGCCAACTTAAATTTTAAAAAAGATAAAATCATGGCACTCTAGAGGTTTTTTTTTATTGAACATACGATACTTAACGTTATTATTTTATAAGTAACATCATTTGTGTAATAATTTACTGATTTACGTATTTTACATTCTTCAAGTAGGTCAGAGAAATGAAAACTAACCATACCCAACAAGCCAATTCATCTTAATAAACAACATTTAAAAATCTGCGTCTTTTCAATTTTTTCTCGTTCTCCTTTGTTTATTACATTTTAATTATAAAACAGTTGTTTTCTTGATTGGGCAATGTACATAACAAAGTAACACAACCGACCGAGAAGAAAGTGAGGAGGCTCTGGATGTATTATCTCGAGATCTGGAGTTATTACCTGCACTATTAAACCTTATATAACTGCGATGTACACAGACACATCAGGCACATCCTCGTATTGTCTGTAATTTCTCGGTTGAAAAGCGCTGCATTTTTAATATCGGCTCGATTTGGATTTGAGGGAGAAAGAAACAATGGGATTAATTCACGTGTGGCTCTTAAAAATTTTTTATGGAATATAAATTGCCGACTGTTGGAAAGTAATTGTAATGTGAGAGTTTTAATTATAGTCGGGATAATTGAGTTTTTGGCAAAAGTGCTTTTCTTAAAAGCCTATTATCTTATTACAAAATAATTGTAGAATAATTTAATAGTTGAGGCTGTTACTTAGTGAAATTCCATATCAACACTTTTAGTAAATAACACACTTGGTTAAAATTTCTCTGTTTATTGATTGACATTGCAACAATTGTTTCGCCACACAGTGGCTTTCTCAGGCAGATAAATAATGATTATTATTCATCTGCCTGATGAAGCCACTGTGTGGCGAAACAATTGTTGCAGTGTCAATCAATAAACAGTAAAATCTTAATCAAGTGTGTTATTTACAAAAAGTGTTGATAATTGTAGAATGTCAATTAGAATACTGTTTTTTTTTTGATAAATTAAACAAATATATTATTCGTTCAGAATACTCAGTAATTCTCATTTCATATTTGGATAGGATTTCGGAGAATTGCACAGAGCAATATTTGCAACCATAAAGATATTGCACTAGTGCATACCTTTACAGACTAAGATGTGCGCATATTGTGATTACATACAGAACATTTTTCTATTAGAAAATATTTGGCTATTAAATTTAGAAATACCTATATTTGGAGAGAGAACTACAACACTTCATTGCAAATATATGCATTCCTCGAACGGCGCAATCTTCAGGTGTTTTTATTTGAGCAATGAATTTCATCATGAACGCACTTTTTTAATCAGTCGACCACAAATGGATATAGTTTTCACTAATTTCTCCAATAAATCTAAAAATAAAGATATTGATGTAACAAAAAACACATTTATGCCCGGTATTATAAACGATTAATAAATCATTAGATAACTATTTGTGGAATAAATTTATTTACCCAGTAAACTAATAGGCAAATAAAATTGCGTATTATAAAGCAAACCTACCAAATAAATAGCAATTTTAGAAATAAATAATTTAATTAGTAGATTACAGACCGAAATTTTACATTTTCATTGCGGCCATAGCTGGAATTACAAATTTGTTAAATTGAATTGTCAATATTTCAAATTAAATTTTCAATCAAATTGGAAATTTAGTATACTTCCTTATAATTATGGAGAATAACCGTGGAATAGGACAGAATTACACAGAACAAGATAAAGAAAGCTTATTTGAAATTATAAAATAATTAAACGAGTGTTTTCCACTCCCAGACTAAGCATGAAGTAAAATTTCGAGTTTAGAAAAGCCTGAAAATTTGGTTTGGTTGCGTAGCGCGAAGCGCGGACCTGCCAAACAAAATTTTCAGGCTCTTCTAAACTCGAAATTTTACTTCATGCGCCACGCGTATAAGACACTGATTTCAATCAGTGGCGCATGAACTAAAATTTCGAGTTTAGAAAAGCCTGAAAAATTGGTTTAGTCGCTCCGCGCTTCGCGCTACGCGACCAAACCAAATTTTCAGGCTTTTCTAAACTCGAAATTTTACTTCATGCTTAGTCTGGGAGTGAAAAACATTCGTTTAAAACTTTAAATGGAACTAATTTTAAAAAGCGTGTGTATAAGTATAAAAATCCCTGGTTATGTCTGATTTGAAAAACTCTAGGTCTTCGACTCCTTAGAATGTCTTGTGGTTCGAATTAATCACCGTCAGGGAAGATACTAAAAAGAAAGACCTTTATTGGCATATAAAATATAAAATTACAAAAACAAACAAAAAAAATAATAACAAAATAATAATAGAACAAAAAATTATAGCATTTCCTTCCTTTTTTCCGCCCTCCGCCAACCCAGTACCTATCTTTACGCCAGCTCTGTCCTCTCTCATCCATTCCGTTACACTACTTTTTCCCCCCAGCCATTCCACACTCACCCCTTCACACTTCTCTCCTAAATGACTCCATGTATCTCGTCCACTTGCGCACAACACACATTTACCATACCTTTCCCCCATCCAGACCTTCCTTTCTCTCTCCTCCGAACCACATCTAGCTCTTGCCGGGATTATCTTAGCCTCCTTCGAGAAGCCACTATTAGATAGGTACTCTGCCACGCTCCCATGCACTTGCCACCTTTCGTACATTGGATTGTATCCGCTCCTCCCGATACACCCTTGCCTCTCCTGCATCTCCACCTCTTTCCACTGCTCTTTCATCCAAGCTGCCACATTCATCCCCTTCTCTAACCATTCATTTACACTATTCTCAGACTCTCCTGCCCTTTCATACATCTCTCTGCGCTTCATACTCCACTCACTCTTCCCTAATCCCTTGCACGTTCTCCATACCTCTTTCACTAGTCTCTCACTTTCCAATTCACACAACTTCATCTCATACTTAACCACTCTCTCCATTACCTTACCATGTATAGTCATTCTATTTGTTTCCTGAAGCAGAATGTATCCAGGGGTTGACCTTTCCAACTCCAGAATCTGCTTCAATGCATTCATACTCATTTATACCCCATGCTTCCACTTCATACCACAAAATGGGCTTCACACACGCATCCCACAGTTTGCACGCCAATTGGAAGTTGCCATTTACCATTTTCCCCACTTCTTCCTTACAATACCCTATGCTTTCCTGGCTTTCCCTTGTACCCTTTTGGCGTGCTCCTCGTAACCACCTGTAGCTTTAAATATGAAGCCCAAATATTTAAATTCTTTCACCCTCTCAATCACCTCCTCCTTCCACTTCAATTTATCTTCTCTTTCTTCTCTTCCTCTATTCCTAAATCTCATCCACTTTGTTTTCCTTGCGGGAACTTGCAGCCCTCGCTTGTCCATATACCTCTCCACCCTCTGCATCACCTCATTCATCTCTCCCCAGTTCCTCGCCACAAGCACCATATCCTCCGCATACGCTAGCACCCATACCTTCCTTTTTCCGATCACTACCCCGCCCGCTTGCCCGTTTCTCAAAACCTCTTCCAATTCGATAACATATATGTTAAATAATAACGGGCTCAGCGGACAGCCCTGCCTCACCCCGTCCACATCCTAAACCTTTCAGCCACATTCCCTCCAACTTTCGCACTCACCCACGTTTCCTCGTACACTCTTCTAATCCATTCAACCGTTACTCCGCTCACTCCTCTCCTTCTCAGACACTCCACTAACCTTTCTCTCGGAACAGTATCGTACGCTGCTTTCAAATCCAGAAAAACAGCGTACATACTCCCTCTCTCTTCCAGCACTCTCTCCACCATCCTTGCTAGCGTAAATATTTGGTCCCTTGTTCCTTTCCTTTTTCTAAAACCCCCTTGAGTCTCCGGCAGTATTCCATTAATTTCCACCTCCTTCTCCAATCTATTTTTCACTACCGTCATTGCAATTTTGTACCCTGCGCACATAATTGAAATTCCTCTATAATTTTCTGCATTAGATTTATCACCTCCTTCATGCACCGGGCACATAACTCCCACACGCCACGACACGCCTCCAAACCTCCGCTTTCCCTCCTTTCCTATCTCCTTCCACATTTCTGCCCTCAATCCGTCCAGCCCCGCAGCTTTTCCAAACTTCACCTCTGCAAATGCCGCTACCCCTCGTTTTTCAATATTCTTCCACAACCCACCATTATCTCATCCATCTCTTCCATTGTTTTGACTTCATTCCAGTTTATCTTCTCCAAGCGCTTTCCCATGTTCTTAATCGCCCTCACACTATTTTCTATCTTCCACGCATCCTGCTCTTGTTCATTTCCCTTACATTCCCCCATCCTTATCTCTAGCATTATTGGCAAATGCTCCGACCCCAAGACTTCCTCCACCTCCATTCTTCTAAGTTCTTCCCTATTTAACCCCTTTATTACGAGATAATCAATTACTGAAGATCCTTGTTGTTCCACATACGTTTTCTTCCCGTTCCAATCACCTTCTGTGCATCCGTTTAATACCTCTCATCCCTCTTCTATTCACCACTTTCCCATCCTCCTTCCCTCTCTGTTGATCAGTTTATCCTGAGACGTCCTTACTATTAGTTTACCTTGACCACTCACTCCTCACCACATCTCCCCTATTCTCGCATTAAAATCTCCCCCCACCACACATCTCTCTCCTTCGTTGCCTTTCTCATCTACCACCTTCTGCACTTCGGCCCAGTTCTTATGAATGTAAACTTCCAGTTGATACTCCCCCTTTTGGCATTTAACCCACGCTACACCGTCTACCTCTTCTACAAATTCCACCTCTGCTGTTTTTAGGGACCACTTCGTTCCCACTATCACACCACCCTTTGCTCTCCCTCTCTTTGCCTCCTTCGTTGCCCCTTGTACCGACCACCTAAGTCCCCCTGGAAGTGAACCTCTCACATTTTCCCACTCCTCCTCCATCATCCATGTTTCCAATAATCAAACCACATCCTTTCCTAACACCCACACCTCAAAGTCTTTTTGCCACCTCCCGCCCTTACACTTCGACTTTATCCCGGCCACATTCTAAAACCCCACCCTTATGCTCTCCTCCCTCATTTTTCCTTTATTTCTGCCTGTTTTCGTGTCTGTCTTTATGAGACACACATTTTCTTTGTTACTTAGTTCCCCATCCTTGCCGCTTATTTCCCTATTGTCCCTTATTCCAATTTTAGACTTGCCTACATTGTTTGTGTTTCTTTCTTATTCATTGCAATCGTTCTGTTTCTTAGCCTTAGTTGTCTTCGTATGATTCGTTGTATTCTTTATTCGTGTTTTGTACTCATATGGGGCTCGCATTTCTCTAGCCCTTCTTTGCGTTGATTCCACTTATATGTCTTATTGTTTATTCTGAGTTTTTGATAGCCAACTCGTACTCTGTTTCCTTTTGTTTTCTCTTCTCTCGCAATAATTCTAATCTCCCAGGCAAGATACTATGACCGAACTTAAATCTGACACGGATGATATGGTAGATATGATAACCGTAATGAAATTAATAAACACAAGTAGTAGAATCTAAAGCAATTATAATAATATAATACACTTTTGACTTTTAACTATCAAATTATTTAGAGAGTAAAATTTACTTGGCAGAAAAATAAACTAATAATTTACTGGGGAGATTTATTAGCCAAATAAAGTTATTTTGTGTTTATAATACCGAAATCTTTGGAATAAATTAATTTACTCCCAAAGTAAATTTTATTCAGCGAATAAAGTGTTTTATAATACCGGGCATTAATTTATTAGAGTTTGATAAAATTCACCATACTTATTATGGAGTTTTTGTAATTAAATTGCATATCCATATATGCAAAGAAGATAATTATAAGAGGAAGTTAAATAATAAGTCTGCTGATATCACAGAGATGAAGGTAATTATTTTCCTTGAGTAACTTAATTAATTTTCTAAAAACAATAAAATTGAATTTATTACTTATTCAAGTTACATGAACATATTAATTAGTTGAATATGGTTGGAAGAAATTAAGCTAATCATCATTACTTCGTCATTTATATAAATATAAAAATCGCATTAAAATTGCATAACTTATTTGTATTAACACTTAAACCTAAAAAATTGTTATAAATATATAAATAATAATTTATTGGTGCAATATACATCAGTTTACACAGGTCAAAACAATACAAAAAGTATAAAATATAAAAATAAGTATAAAATACAAATACATGACACAAGAAAATGAGATACATTAAGATGAAGTATCAATATGAAATACATATAATTAGATGAGGATTTTACAATTCAAATTTGTCTGCCAATAGTTCCTCCATGCTATAAAATACTTTCTTAATGAGGTACGTTTTTATAATTTTTTTTAACTCTTTACACCCCAATGATCTTATCTTTTCGAGCAGCATGTTATAAATTTTGGGACCATAAAAATGTATTCCGTCTTGTGTCTTCGTAAGGCGAGACCGATACATGTATGTATTTTGTTTGTTTCTAGTGTCGTACATGTGCGGAGGCGATAGGACTCTATATTTTGAGAGATATATGTTAGGCAGTTTAGTGCATAAAGTGAAGGTAGCGTGAGCACGCCGAGCTTGGCAAATGCCTCCCTACAGTCATCTCCGTATCCCAAGCCATCTAAGATCCTAACTGCTCGTCTTTGGAGACCAAATAGTCTGTGCATAATTGTTGAGTGGTCCCAGGCTGTAATGCCATAGGATATGTGGGAGCCACACAGAGAAAAATATGCAACAAGTAATACCTTTTTTGGTAAGCAGGTACTTAGTTGGCGAAGTAAATATATATTTCTGCAAATTTTTGTAGCGTGTTCCTGGCCATGCGTGTGCCAAGTAAATTTGCTGTTGATGTGTACTCCTAGAAATTTGACAGACATTTGATTATTTTCATGTATCGATTTTAGTGAGAAGTTGATGTTTACTGTTTTATTTTCGTTTAATGATAATTTATTACGATTGAACCAAATACTCGCTTCATATTTAGCAGCAGTATTCTGGTGTGTGCAGTCGTTGATATTAGGTCCCTTTGTATAAATAGAGGTGTCGTCGGCATATAGAAGAAATGTGGAGTTAGATGTTATTGACGGTAAGTCAATAATAAACAATATGAATAGTACCGGCCCGAGAATGGAGCCTTGTGGAACACCATGTCTTATATCACTTTCGTGGGATGATTTATGGTTGATTACTACTGTTTGCTTCCTGTCTATCAGGTATGAATTTATCAGCCGACATACTGAGGGGTAGAAATTATAGAAATATAACTTGCGTATGAGAATTTCGTGACTGGCGCAGGCAAACGCCTTGCTGAGGTCCAGAAAAGAAGCCGAAGTGTGCATATCAGCATCAAAACCTTCAAGGATATCTTGAAGCAGGAAGTTGACTGCATCAATTGTCGATCTGTTTTTCCGAAAGCCATACTGTTGGTTCGTCAGAATATTTTGGTTTTCAAGAAATGTCAAAATTTGTCTTAGGATTACTTTCTCAAAAATTTTCGATAGAACTGGAAGTACAGAAATGGGTCTATAATTCCCCATGTCAGTTCTATCACCCTTTTTAAATATAGGCGTTACCCTCGCGCTTTTTAGAGATTTTGCAAATCTACTGTCGACAATACACAAATTAATCAATTAAGTGATAATAGTGATTATAACGTCGATCACTTTTTTTACAAGAGTAGATGTGAAGCCATATATATCTCGAGATTTTGAGTTTTTGAGATTTCTGACAACATCTCGAAGTTCAAGCTGTAAGACCTCTGTTAGTTTAAAGTAATTAGTTGTAATACGGGTGTTATGTTTGGCCATTTGACTTATAGGATCGTCGGTTTGGACCGGTACTTGTTGTAAGAGATTACTTGATACATTACAAAAGTAATCTTTTTTTTGTATTGTGGAGGCTTCTACTTCGTTATACATGTTAATTTATTAATAAAAAAACGGTTTCACTTTGTTTGTATAACACAATTTATTTTTATGTGACTGCAGTTTCGGCAAATTTAGCTTGCCATTATCAAACTATATGTTTGATAATGGCAAGCTAAATTTGCCGAAACTGCAGTCACATAAAAATAAATTGTGTTATACAAACAAAGTTTTACCGTATTTTATTAACAAAAGTAATCGTTAAGTGAATTTGGTTCTATATTGCAGGAAGGGTCTGGTTTTTCTTTTCCCCTCTTTTGATTGATAATTGTCCACATAGCTTTAATATTGTTATGTGAATTATTTATGTAGGATTGTTTGGCATTTTGCGCTTTTTAAGGCAGACTGGTATGTCTTGCGGTAAGAAAGATAGGAATTTTTTATGGGGGGGTTTCTTTTGTAGGCGTCCCTCATAAGACAAAGTGTTTCGCGCATTTGCCTTAAGTTGTTATTGAACCATTTTATTTGTTTCTTTTTTACCGTTGGCAATTTTTCGGGAAAACTTATTTGATAGTGTCGTAGTAGCAAATCTGTAAATATGCAAAACTTCTCTTCGGTGTTGTAATTATTGTTGTCAATAAAGCTCCAATCGGTGGATTCGAGCAATGCGTAAAATTTATTAAAGCCTAGTCTAGTAAACGGTCTTATCTTTGTATCGGTCTCTTTTGTTAGGGGCTTATTGGTATTTATCTTAACGTTAATTCCTATGTGGTTAGACAAACCGGAGTCACATGCTTGAACTGATATATCATTAGGGTTAATGTTAGCGAAAATATTGTCGAGGCAGTTTAAATTGCGAGTTTTTAATTTTACGTGACTATACAGGCCATAGGATGCTAATGTATCACATAAATCTACAGCATTTCTATCTTGTGTGTTGAATAGTACATTAAAATCACCTCCGAGTATTACAAGGTGTTTATTGACATTTATATTTTCTAGTATGTTAGACAATGTGTTTAAAAATGTGTTAAAATCCCCATCAGGAGATCTGTATATGCAGATAATAAGTATATTATGGACGGGGAGAAAAGTCGCCAGTATTTTACAATGTTTTTCTATCGACAAATTATTGATATGGGTATAATTAGTAATTTTTATTTTGCTGTTCGCTAGCTGCATCGATCCACCGTGCTATAATTTATGTCGCGCAAAACAGGATACTATAGAGACTTTATCAATAATAAAGTTAGATACCTCATCAGGCTTTAGCCAGTGCTCACAAAAGCAGATTATATCATAGTTTATGTTATTACTAATTAAAAAAACTTCGAATTCGTTGACTTTATTGTTGATGCTTTGAATGTTTAAAAAATAAATGTTTATCTCCGAACTGATATTTGGTGTTATTCTCTCCCTTCTAACTTCTTTTGCCTATGAAAAAACGTGTTATATACGCTCCGTAAGGCCAGTTGGATGGATCCATTGCTTTTTGTAAGTTGCTTCTGTCTACGGTCACCTTAAAGGACGAATAATGTTGTGGATATTTTGAATCCAATTTATCACACATAGCTTCTGGAAAATCCGCTTTTAAGCCGGCGTATAGTTCCGCTGCTGTAGTTGTTGGTTTAAGTCTAGAGACGTATAAGAATCCTTTTCGTGGGATAGCCCTTATATTATGCTTATTTATAGAGGTTCCGAGGTTCGTTACTTTGGTCCAAGTGTTCATTTTTGTGCAATCGGTTGTTTTTTCAGTTTCTACGCTGTTTATTGATGCCGTTGCTTGAATGGGTTGATATGGGAGCGTTTGAGTGAGTGTTTAATTCACCGGGAGTGGACTCTTCGAGCGCTTGCTGTTGTTTCGTTCTCTGACGTTATGTTATCATTGACTCCCTCACCTCTGTGGTCCTCGCATGATAGAGATCTTTTATTGAAATTATTACTCGACAAGAATTTATTTTGTTTTTGGTTTATTGTACTAGAGATGTCGCTATTGGCTTTGTTGATTTTATTAATGCCGACTAAACTTGTAACTTTTTCATTAAGTAGTTCAAAATTATGCTTTAGGACTTGGTTTTTAACTTCCATTTCCAGCACAAGTTTATTAAGAAGTTTTACTTGCCTTTTTAGGGGTACATTTTCTTGCGAGATTTTAACTTCAATTTCTTCTGGTCCACAGCACGATACCCATATTCCCTCGAGAGGCGTTACTCCCTTAGCTTTCTTAGCACAGTTCCTATGATATGCATTATCACATTTTCTGCACACTTGTATTTTAAATAACTGGTTTGTACAGCACTTCAAATATGGGTCATTAGGCTCACAAATATTACTTTTTTCGCCCGCCATATTCCCTTATGCCCGGTATTATAAAACGTTTTATTCTCTAACTAAAATTTACTTTAGGAATAAGTTGATTTATTCCAAAGATTTTGGTATTATATACACAAAATAACTTTATTTAACTAATAAATCTCCTCAGTAAATTATTTGTTTGTTTTTCTACCAAGTAAATTTTATTCTCTAAATAATTTGAAAGTTAAAAGTCAAACGTGTATTATATTATTATAATTACTTTAGATTTTACTACTTGTATTTATTAATTTCATTACGGTTATCATGTCTATCATATCATCCATGTCAGATTTAAGTTCGCTTATAGTATCTTCCCTGACAGTGATTAACTCGAACCACAAGACATTCTAAGGAGTCGAAGACCTAGAGTTTTTTAAGTAAGACATAACCAGGGATTTTTATACTTATGCATACGCTTTTTTTAAATTAGTTCCATTTAAAGTTTTAAACAAGTGTTTTCCACTCCCAGACTAAGCATGAAGTAAAATTTCGAGTTTAGAAAAGCCTGAAAATTTGGTTTGGTCGCGAGGCGCGAAGCGCGGAGCGACCAAACCAAATTTTCAGGCTTTTCTAAACTCGAAATTTTACTTCATGCGTCACGCGTATTAAACACTGAAAACACTGTAATATTGTGAACAAGGGAACTTCACTTGAAACCAGTGTTTTGTACGCGTGGCGCATGAAGTAAAATTTCGAGTTTAGAAAAGCCTGAAAATTTGGTTTGGCCGCTCCGCGCTTCGCGCTACGCGACCAAACCAAATTTTAAGGCTTTTCTAAACTCGAAATTTTACTTCATGCTCAGCCTGGGAGTGGAAAACACTCGCGAAGCGCGGAGCGACCAAACCAAATGTTCAGGCTTTTCTAAACTCAAAATTTTACATCATGCGTCACGCGTATTAAACAATGAAAACACTGAAATATTGTGAACATGTGAACTTCACTTAAAATCAGTGTCTTGTACGCGTGGCGCATGAAGTAAAATTTCAAGTTTAGAAAAGCCTGAAAATTTGGTTTGGCCGCTCCGCGCTTCGCGCTACGCGACCAACCCAAATTTTCAGGCTTTTCTAAACTCGAAATTTTACTTCATGCTTAGCCTGGGAGTGGAAAACACTCGTTAAGGTATTTTATAATTTCTAATAAGCTTTCTTTTTCTTATTCTATGTAATTCTGTCCTATTCCACGGTTATTCTCCATAATTATAAGGAATTATACTAAATTTCCAATTTGATTGACAATTTAATTTGAAATATTGACAATTCAATTTAAAAATTGGGTAGTTCCAGCTATGGGCACAATGAAAATGTATAATTTCGGTCTGTAATCTACTAATCAAATTATTTATTTCTAGAATTGCTATTTATTTGGTAGGTTTGCTTTATAATACGCAATTTTATTTGCCCATTAGTTTACTAGGTAAATAAATTTACTTCACAAATAGTTATCTAATGATTTATTAATCGTTTATAATACCGGGCATTAGAATACAAATAATTCAAAGCCGAAGCTAGTGGGAGGGAAAATGGTAAATGTTTGTTTGTATGAAGAGCAAATACCATACTCTTACCATTAATACATTATTCAAGAAAATATGTCGTAGAAAAATTGTATGAAGAGCAAATACCATACTTTTACTATTAATACATTATTCAAAAAAACATGTCGTAGAATAATTAGGGGATTATTTTACATTTCTTTATTAGCATCTTAACGACTTTTACTTTTTAACTAAATTATAAAACTTCCTGTTAAATAATTTATTCACACAAACTAGTCGAGTCGATCACAATCTCCTAAAGTAAACTCCGTGTTTTCTCTTTGGCGATATATGCGCGCGTATGGAGTAATTGATGATGGGCGGTTATAGAGAGTTGGTTGGCATCCTCTATCCCGGGGCGAAAAGTCTTCTGAATCCTCCCGTGGAAGAAGATTCTCTTTCCACCTCTCCAAAACGAGAGGGAGAGTCTCTTCTCAAAGGCGACGCGCCGCGTTCGAGTAAAAGAAGAAGTCCGGGAGTCGGAAGATTCAGTCCAAGAATAGAACGCGCGCTTTTCACTCACTTAACTCGGATGGCCGGATGTACGAGTTCTCTTAAAATGAAGATCTCTTTCGCAAGTTATGTTCTCCTGGTTATTTGTGTACAAGCGGCGGTTGCGCAGTTTATTGGATCGCAAACAGTAAGTGTTTGAATTACTCTCATTTCAACATTTTTTCTAAAATTATAATACTTCAGTGTAAAAAAATAAATTTAAAGAAATCCTTTTCCCCATGTTGCAATTTAACATACAACTACAATATTTCGATTTATAAAATTACAATTAAAAAACCTTTGCCTAGACAATTTTAAGATAATCATCTCAAAACTCATCATGGTAGGTATTACAGTATTTAACTGTAGAAAAAATAATTTAAAAATCCGTTTTCTCATTTAAAAACAAATGACAGAATTACAATAATTCCCTGCAAAAATAAATTTAAAAAAATATATTATTTTTCACAGTAAGTGTTTAAATTACTCTCATGTCAACATTTTTTATTAAATTATAATACTTCAGTGTAAAAAAATAAATTTAAACAAATCCTTTTCCCCATATTGCAATTTACCACACAATTACAATATTTCGATTTATAAAATTACAATTAAAAATACCTTTGCTTAGACAATTGAGAGATAATCATCTCAAAACTTATCATGGTAGGTATTACAGTATTTACCAATAGAAAAAATAATTTAAAAATCCGTTTTCTCAATTAAAAACAAATGTCAGAATTACAATAATTCCCTGCAACAATAAATTTAAAAAATGTATTATTTTTAAACAATCTGCTTCATAAACGTCAAACAGATTAGGGTTTGTAAAAAAATATTAAATAATAAACAATTTTAAAAGATGTGGATAAAAATGTTTTCTAAATAAGTTAAGTTTCAAGTTTAATTTATTTTGAAAAAATGTGTAGAAGAAGTACTCTTTCTTAGTTTCGCCGTTTAAAACATTTTAAAAATGTAAATAATAATTATAAGTTATTTAAACTGAAAAACAATATAAAATTTACATATTACACTATTTTATCAAAATATTAAATAATAAACAATTTTAGATGTGGATAAAAATGTTTTCTTAATAAGTTAAGTTTAAAGCTTAATTTATTTTTAAAAAATGCGTAGAAGAAGTATTCTTTCTTAGTTTCGCCGTTTAAAACATTTTAAAAATATAAATAATAATTATAAGTATTTTAATCTGATAAACAATTAAAAATTTACATATTAGAATATTTTATCAAAATATTAAATAATAAACAATTTTAGATGTGCATAAAAATGTTTTTTAAATAAGTTAAGTTTAAAGTTTAATTTATTTTTAAAAAATATGTAGAAGAAGTATTCTTTCTTAGTTTCGCTCTTTCAAACATTTAAAAAATATAAATAATAATTATAAGTATTTTAATTTGAAAAACAATTAAAAACTTACATATTAGACTATTTTATCAAAATATTGGATTATAAACAATTTTAGATGTGGATAAAAATGTTTTCAAAATAAGTTAGGTTTCATTTATTTTTAAAAATGCGTAGAAGTATTCTTTCTTAGTTTCGCCGTTTCAAACATTTTAAAAATATAAGTAATAATTATAAGTATTTTAATTTGAAAAACAATTAAAAACTTACATATTACACTATTTTATCAAAATATTAAATAATAAACAATTTTAGATGTGGATAAAAATGTTTTCTAAATAAGTTAAGTTTAAAGTTTAATTTATTTTAAAAAATTGCGTAGAAGAAGTATTCTTTCTTAGTTTCGTCGTTTCAAACAATTTAAAAATATAAATAATAATTACAAGTATTTTAATCTGAAAAACAATTAAAAATGTACATATTAGACTAATTTATCAAAATATTAAATAATAAAGAATTTTAGATGTGGATAAAAATGTTTTCTAAATAAGTAAAATTTAAAGTTTAATTTATTTTTAAAAAATGCGTAGAAGAAGTATTCTTTCTTAGTTTCGCCGTTTCAAACATTTTAAAAATATAAATAATAATTATAAGTATTTTAATTTTAAAAACAATTAAAAACTTACATATTAGACTATGTTATCAAAATATTAAATAATAAACAATTTTAGATGTGGATAAAAATGTTTTCTAAATAAGTTAAGTTTAAAGTTTAATTTATTTAAAAAAAATGTATAGAAGTATTCTTTCTTAGTTTTGCCGTTTAAAACATTTTAAAAATATAAATAATAATTATAAGTATTTTAATCTGAAAAACAATTCAAAATTTACATATTAGACTATTTTATCAAAATATTAAATAATAAACAATTTTAGATGTGGATAAAAATGTTTTCCAAATGAGTTAAGTTTAAAGTTTAATTTATTTTTAAAAAATGCGTAGAAGAAGTATTCTTTCTTAGTTTCGCCGTTTAAAACATTTTAAAAATATATATAATAATTATAAGTATTTTAATCTGAAAAACAATTAAAAATTTACATATGAGACTATTTTATCAAAATATTAAATAACAAACAATGTTAGATGTGGATAAAAATGATTTCTAAATAAGTTAAGTTTAAAGTTTAATTTATTTAAAAAAAAAGTGTAGAAGAAGTATTATTTTTTAGTTTCGCCGTTTAAAACATTTTAAAAATATAAATAATAATTATAAGTATTTCAATCGGAAAAACAATTCAAAATGTACATATTAGACTATTCTATCAAAATATTAAATAATAAACAATTTTAGATGTGGATAAAAATGTTTTGTAAATAAGTTAAGTTTAAAGTTTAATTTATTTTTTAAAAATGCTTAGAAGAAGTATTCTTTCTTAGTTTCGCCGTTCCAAACATTTTAAACATATAAATAATAATTACAAGTATTTAATTCTGAAAAACAATATAAAATTTACATATTAGACTATTTTATCCTATTTCTTACTCTTCCTTAATTAGGAACTTTCAATCTATTTCACTCCACTTTTGCAAAAGAAAATTATTCATTTAACGGTCGATTAAATCTTTTAGAATTTCATGAAACAATCCAAGTGTAATTATTTATTATACATCATGTTTATTGAATTACCTAGTTATTGCATTCTTTCACATGAAAAATTGTTTATTTTTCTAAATAATAATATTAATTTATTAACGGTGTCATCTTTTTATAATACAGTATATTTAAATATAGTATAATACAGTAATTATATCATATGTTTAATTTAAAAGAATCTCTAGAGTGCCATCAAAAATATTCTAAGTTGGCAACTCTGAAAATATACATTCTAATTATTATGTCTGACGTTTTATATGTCAATTCCTGAAGTGTGTAGCAACTTAAGTTTGAAAAAAGATTTTTTTATTGAACATATGATATTTCACAATAAAGACTCGAAATTAATGTATCAATAATTTTCAGACGCGTATATTTTAATTTATATTTTATTTATATTTTACGCCAATTATTATGTAAGTAATTACAATTAGGACTAGCTTATAGTTGAACTTATATTTCTCTTTCTAACTAGACTTTGGTCTGTTGAGAAATAAACAATTAAACAAATAAAATTAGAATATAAAACAGACTATAAATAATCAACTAAAACTATAAAGTGCATGCAGGGTGTCCGTATTTCAACAGAATGTATTCGGATCTCGGTTATTTGGAGAGATAGAGAGTCGGTTAAATTGGGGCAAAGTTGCGTATTTTAATGCATAACAATAATCTGAAGACAATTTTAAAATATTTTTTGTTTGTTTTCGAGAAATCAATAAAAAACCTGATTTTTTTATAAATCATTTTTATTTTTTTATTCAAAAACTCCTGAATCTGGACATTTAGAAGTTTGACAATGTACAATTTTTAATAATGAATCTAGTAGCATATATTTTTTTTTAAAATAACTATAATATTTACTCGGGGACCATAGCCATCTTTTGTTTTCCTTATTGGATTTTCATATTTTTTGAAAGAATATTTTTTTCTGAACTAAGTGATGCACCACACTTATAATTTATTGTAGATTTGATATTTATAATTATAATATTGTCTTTTTTGCAAAAAGTGCCTTGGAAACAATGATGTTATACCTATTAATCAAGAAAATATTAACAGCAATTATTGTTAGAAGTCAAAATTAATGAGTAACTGTCAATCCTTTGTAATAATAATAATATGTATCGATTATTACACAAAACATAAAGTAAAAAAATGGTGATGTGTCCATCATAGCACTTTCCCCGTTGAAGATATAATGACTCAAATATCAACAGTATGGAAAAGTTGCACAAACTAAATTTATTCTACTTTTATTATTATTATTATTCCAAAACTATTTACAAAAAAGGTAATTCTTGCATTTTTCGCTTCACCTCAATAAGTATTGATTACCGTCACATCTAAGCGTTATATATTTTTAATATTACTATAAATCCGTCGTTTATACGAGTGGTGCATGAAGTAAAATTTCGAGCTTAGAAAAGCCCCGTGACAATTTCTCTTGGGTCGCTACGCGACTCTCGACAAATTTTCTACGCGGGGCTTTTCTAAACTCGAAATTTTATTTCATGTTTACTCTGAAAGTGCAAGACACTCATTAGTTTAAAATACATCACAACTGTTAAAATATGTATCGTATTAGTATTTTGTCATTAAATCACTATATTGACTGTATTTGATATAGTGATTTAAGTAACTTACATTCATAACATCACAATAGCTGAAATACAGTCCACAGAGAGTCATAATCAGACAAAATCCTAGCATAGTCAATCAAGCCACTTGCAGTCAAAATACGGCCAATAAAGATATAATATGACAAAATCCTATGATAGCCCAAAAACAGTTAAGCAATTCATTAATATTCAAAATGTCACACCAGTATTTTGTTTATAAACAAATACATGTTTATATCAGTACAGTAATTAATCTGCTGGATGCCCGTCTTCAGGGGTGATATGTAAGCAAATGATGGGTCCTAGGAGTTGTCAAATGAGTGAGTTACTCAACTGTTTCCAAGACACTCTTTACAAAAAACAAAAGGTTAAAAGTTTACATATAAAATGTACAAATAACCTATAAGTGTGGTACAATATTCTTCCAAAAAATATAAAAGTCCAAAATGGCGCCCATAAAAAACACAAAAGTTGGCTATGGTCTCTGGGTAAATGTTATAGTTATCTTAAAATAAAATATGTTACTAGATTTCTCGTTAAAACGTGCCACTATAATGTCAAAGTTGTAAATGTGTGGATTAAATAGTTTTTCAATAAAAAAATGAAAACTAAATTTAAAAAAATCCGTTTTTTGACAATATCTCAAAAACGAAAGAAGATATTTGAAATTTGTTTTTAGATTATTATTAGGCCCTAATATACGCAAGTTTGCCCCAAATTTAAGCGAATCTTTATCTGTTCAAATAACCGAGATCTTCATACATTCTGTTGAGATATGGGCATCCTGTATAATTTTATTGTATTCTATTAAAAATTACAGTGCAAAATGATAAAGTTATAAAACGAAAATTAAAGAATGTATAGACAAAATTATAAAATTCAAAAAGTATGTTTACAACATCAATGAATATAAATATAATTAAAAAAACATTACCAATACGGTGGGTATTTAGTAATATTTACTTTTGTTTTATTATTGAGTGAACAATTGTAATTTAAAAAATGGACGATGAGATTTTAAACGCAAGAACTGGGTAATACAATAAACATGCTGAATAATAAATAATTACACTTAAATTGCTTCATGGAATGTTAATTAATAGATTTAATCGACCGTCGATAAGTAAATAAATTGTTTCATTTCTTTTGCAGAAATAAAGATAAATTCATTGAATGGTGTTAAGAATTTATTAAAAAAACAGAAAGGATAGAAAGAGTTTAAGGCAATTTTAAGGCTTTTTTTTATTTAAAAAATGTTGATGTATCCATCATAGTACTTTCACCAATGTAAGATACTTGAAATCAATAGCTTTCGCCTACCTTATTTTTCAACAAATATTTTTTATTCCTGTTAAACTTTGTTCATAAGCCTCATTTATGTGTTCATTTTTTCACAAAATATTAATCATGACAAAGCCAAACTTACGTCCTTTAGAGCAATAGCTCACTTATTCAGAGTAATTAATTTGTAAAATTCACATTTTTCAAACAATATTAATAAAATAACTAAAAGAGATACGACATAAAGTGAATATGCATAAAATGCTATTTTTTATCATCTACAACTTTTCTTAGTATTTTTTTTTTATATTAGCAATAATAAAGAAAAATCAAAAAAATGCTTAGAGTGAATCACCACTTCAGGTTTCTGCACTTTCCTCAAAAGTTGGTCATCTTAACAGCTCAATCAAGATTTTTTCCCTGACCTTTTAATATAATTTTCTTCTGTGGGAAACTCCCATTTTGTCAAATTGTTTTCATTGTTTTTGTTAATATTGAAGTTGATTTTATAAATTTGAACCTGTTTTGTAATTTTTATGATGCATGTTGATTTTGACAAATTTAATAATATCATATATCATATTAATCTTTTTTTTATGCCTTCTAATATATTACTTTTTGTATTTTTTATTATTGAATTTGTCAATTAAGTACTTTTTTTTGTTTGTTAACTTTTTCTATGATTTATGCGTTTTAACCAAATTTTCAGGCTTTTCTAAACTCGAAATTTTACTTCATACGCCATGCGTACAAAACACTGATTGGAAGTGAAGTTTAAAAACACACAATTACATCTTTAATCAGAGTAACACGGAATCAGATATTTCGTCTCTTATCAACGATGTTCAGTGTTAATAATAAATAATTAGATTTTAAATATTTTTGTTAATACAACTGGTAGCAATATTAAAATGTTAATGGTTGCAAAAAAATTATAAAATCAAATTTACTTTTAATAATAATAATATTAATAATTCGAGTATTCGTGATTCAAATCATATTAGATGATTCGGATTCGTGATTCGAAGGATTTGCCCCAGCTCTGCTAAACAGTATACACAAGTCAATAAAAGAGAAACGAAATAAAATCAAGTTACATTCAATTCCAGAGATGCATGAAATTACATACCGAGTGTCTGGGATAAGGGGCGAACATAGGAATTTAACATGTAAAATTAAATATGTATAATTATTAGCTCCCCTATTCAATTCAGAGAAAAAATCGCAAAGGAATATTTTTTAGAGTATTAAAAACTGTATTAAATGTATCGATTTAATTTACGTTTGTACCAGAATCCATATTATCGAAATGCTACCAAAGAAATGTAAATGATGAAAAATAATTAATGCATGCTTGTCGTTTGGGATAAATCATAATAATAACACGTAATTAATGGAAGAAAGATAATTAATTTATTATCAAGATAAACTATAGTGGTGTCAGATTACAAACAGTTCGTGATTTATTTTTGTTTAAATTTTTATTTTACTGTATCTACGCCCAATGGGAAATGTTAGAGCAAGTACTCAAAAAATTCTCCATTCTGGTGTAAACAATAACCCAATCTGTTATAAAATGCCTGCCTTACATTAGCCAACTGCCTATCTGTAAATAATCTGCAATTCACAAAAATTGCTTCCCGCAAAGATTCAATATTTGGATGGCGTTTTTTATAAGTTTTGTTTTTCAGGTGACCCCATAAAAAGAAATCGCATGGTGTTAAATCAGGAAATCTTGGTGGCCAGTTGATAGTGCCACCGCGACCAATCCAACAATTGGGAAAATTATCATTTAAATATTCCCTCACATTTAAACCATAATGGGCCGGACATCCATCATGCTGATACCATATCTCCTGATTTTCACGTGCAATTTCTTCTAACGCAAGGCCAACCTGGTCGATTAAAAGGTCAATATGAGAATTCGTGTTTAAATTTCCATAAATTTCAAATGGCCCAATAATATTATTGTTAAAAATACCAGCCCAAATATTTATTTTTTGCGGGAACTGGGTTCTAGTTTGCAAGCGTATCCGTGGATTTTCCTGGGTCCAGTATCGCGTGTTCTGTGTGTTGGGCTCATTATTAAGAGTGAAGGTGCATTCATTAGTAAAACAGATAGACTGCAAAAAGTTTCGGTCTATGTTTGATCGATCCTGCATTATTTCACAGAATACACGCCTGCTTTCTTCATCTACTAGTAGTATCTCCTGATGACGTTGATGTTTGTAGGGATGGTATCCATGCTTCTTCAGAATCTTATGTACACAGAATTTAGACACGTTGCACTCACGAGCAATACATCGTATGCTAGTTGTTGGTTCAGCATTTATCAAACCCAAAACTCTTTCTTCCAATTCATTGTTGCATCTTCTGTTCCGTTTGCCTGTAAGGTTAATGTTTTTGAATTAATATTTGTTGAAATTGGACTATTAAAATACCTTTTGAATCATCTGCCGCTACACTTGCTGTATTTTCAAACTTTTTCACAAACTTGGTAATTGTTGATACAGACGGAATTGGTCGATTGTTAAATTTAACCGAAAATAAGTCACGAACTCTGCGTAAACTGACGCCACTGTAAAATGTTTTTATAATGAATACCCTCTCTTCAGTCCAATAACTCAGATTATTATTCATAACAATTATAATGCGTGAATTGATATCTGACTAGCAAAATTATTTTCACTATAACATGACATTTCAAACTCATGGCAAGGGTTTTTATTAAATGGTACATTGTTCAACTTATTTTTATTATTTTTAAAGTGGATTCTGGTACAAATTTAAATTAACTGGATACATTTAATACAGTTTTTAATTCTCTAAAAAAATATTCCTTTACGATTTTTCTCTAAAAGTAATAGGGGGGCTAATAATTACACATATTTAATTTTACATGTTAAATTCCTATGTTCGCCCCTTATCCCAGACACTCGGTATAAAATCAAGTTTTAAAATGAACAAAATAAATTATTACCGGGTTTCAACAACGTCAGTTAAATTAAACAATAGTTATTAATCGAATAAAATTCACTAATACGTGAAGTTTACATACATGTTAAAAAAATCAATCAAACCGCATTTTTTACATTGATAACATGAAAAATGTGTATTTCAATAGACATGCATTTATTTGTCTTTAAATAAGAATTAAGTGAAGTTATTAAAACCGGACATAAATAAAAAGTTATAAATTAGTTGTATAAATAAAATATCGAGACTACAACAATTATAAAAATATTGTATATATTAAAGTGAAACAAACACAATACAATAAAATAATATAATACTCTAAAGTATAACCAACAGAAAGACTTGAAAAGATGTGCACTAAACTGTTTTTTTTTTCCTAAATAAATCAAATTCAAAATTCGATTTATTTAAACAAAACGTTGTTAGTATTTTATTATGACACTCAAAATAGTAGATTTACCTTTTCATTCATTTTATTTTTGGTATAGAGAAAATAAATACAAAATGTTCAAGAAAAATGAACGCTTTAAATTTGACTTTACTTTTTCTGTTCTTTTGTTTTTTTTTTTATATATACAGAGAATTTTCCTTTAAAGTATACATTTCCCAATGTATACGCTGTAAATGTTCAGGCATTCGTTGTTTTCTAAAAGTTCAATTTTAAGATTCTAATGAGTATTTTCCACTCCCAGGTTAAGCATGAAGTAAAATTTCGAGTTTAGAAAAGCCTGAAAATTTGGTTTGGTCGCGTAGCGCGAAGCGCGGAGCGGCCAAACCAAATTTTCAGGCTTTTCTAAACTCGAAATTTTACTTCATGCGCCACGCATGTAAAACACTGATTTCAAGTGAGTTCGAAAATATGCTACTTTAAAATACTGCTTAAGCCGTATATTCTAAACTTCATAATATTTCAGCATTTTATACGCGTTGCAATTAAAGTAAAATTTCGAGCTTAGAAAAGCCCGAAAATTTCTTTTGGTCTCTCCGCTTCGCTACGCAACCAAACCAAATTTTCAGGCTTTTCTAAACTCGAAATGCTACTTCAAGCTTAATCTGGGAGTGGAACACTCGTTAGAAACTTCAAATTAAACGATTTTCAAGAACAACGAATGCCTGAACAAATACAGCGTATATATCGGTATATGTCTACTTAAAAAAAATCACTGTATATATTATATATTCCATTTGTTTCTGGATCTCGCCTAGCTATGGAAAAGTGACAGTTTAAGTATTGTAAATGGGGCTGGTTGTGTTTTAAATCAGGGTTTTTAAATGTCACTGTCAGATGTTCGATTTTAAGGTTATAATTTCTGACTATTGTGATCTTACACTGTTGCCTGTTTTACAAATTTTCAGATATAAAAGGATAATAATATGCAGTTTTAAGATTAACAAAATTTACTACTTGGTTTTTGTACATACAAACACAGCAATAATATTGTATATAACAAATATAATGAATTCGGCTCTGCAAACTTATTTCGTCATCCATTTGTATTTCTCGCTTGGGTCTTCCCGTTAACACATTTTGATCAACTCCATCCATCCACCTTAAATTTGGTCATTCTCTCTTCTGTTGGCCCTCAGTATTTTTTTGTAGAATTGCAAATTTATTCCCACCCTCTTGTGATACTGATAATTTTCATGTCAAACAATTTTTAAGCCCTCATTCCACTTTTATTATTTAGTCAAGAGAACCTGCATCTGAATCTTCTGATGTTTGTTCTGAGCCAGATTCCCCAAGCGAAATAATAAAAGGAGGAATGGTTTCAAAAGAAAGGTTCCCCATGTGTTTTGTCCAGTCATCCGAAATAAGTTTTTCACAATGATCACAGAAATTTTGCTACTTTGCCACATATCGGATGTACATTTTGAGAGAGACTCAAGCCATAAATTCTGAACACAATCCTTAGATGGTTGCTTAGAATTTATGTGCTTATTGTAGTAAGTCTTACAAAACCCCCATGCCATTTCAATTGGATTGTATTGACAATGGTATGGCGGTAATCTAAGAACTTCGTGCCCGTTCTTTCTCAAAATGTCATCAACTACGTAAATTTTGTCATTTGATCGAAAAGGTATAAATAAAGCCCATAGTTCCTTTTTGGTTAATTTTGGATTGAATTTTACACTGTGTTTAACCAACCACTCCTGCATTTCGCATTTCTTACAAGAAAATGAAGGAGTTTTGTCTAATTGCACATAATGGTATGCAGCATTATCCATAATAACTACACATTTCCCTGAAAGCTTAGCCAAAGCAGGAAAATTAAAAAGAGGATTACTTATGATATCATAAATTATTGCAACACTGTTAAAATAAGGAATCAGGAGTGGCAACTAATAAAAAATGTAAATGTTGATACTGCAACATAACAACACGAAAGCATGGCTAGGCGAGGTCCAGAAACAAATGAAATGGTGTATATAAGCATGAATTTTAGATCAATTATTAGATAAACTTAGCAAAAGCATCTTTAAGCTAAAAGAAACTATTCCGTCTAATTCTTTCTTTTTGCTAAAAAGAATTTATACATATATCTCTTCAACATTTTTGGGAAGTTACTTTTTTATTAAAAAAAAGAAATCTCATTCTTCTCTTTGCATACATGTAAATATTTCGCTGTTTATTTAAACAATTTTCAATTTCATCTCAAGGAGACCGAACCTGACCCGATCACTAAAAACTTCACTTTCACCAAAGGTCACGGCATTGACACGAGGAAAAGAAAAGAGAAAGATTTCACGCTGATGCCCTTTAAGCAACATTTTGCAAAATAATAGTAGTAAATTTTCCGTGAAATTTCTACAAAAAAAAAAACATAACACCAATTTTAAATACCATTGTGTTCCGGCACTCGTTTGCATGATGGCATATGTGTGTCAATATCGTAATTTTTCCACCAACGCCTTTTGTTATTAACTGAAAGTTTGTTTTGTTTACATTTAATTTGTTAATAAAACACCTAATATAATTAATGTTTGATTTTAATTAATTAATTAATACTAATCATCATGTTAATTAATTATAATTCCCTGTGTTTTATCAATACGTCTTGTGAGTAAAACAAACAAACAAATTCCTTTCTAAACAACCTTTGTAATTTAATTAAACATAGTTATATTCCTTTCTTCACTTTTATTTTTTTTTTTTTTTTGCTAGATGTTCATTTCGGGTACTAAGTACCCATTATCAATAGCTAACAGTTAGCTATTGATATGGGTACTTAGTACCCGAAATGTACATCTAGCAAAAAAAAAAAATAATAAAAGTGAAGAAAGGAATTTAACTGTGTTTAATTAAGTGACTTAACACCTTCACGTAACTCATACAACTACATTAACCTTTGTAATATTTATTAAAATTTTATTTAATTATTATGATTTTTTTCAAGAAAATACTAATTTCTCTAGAATTTCGTTACATTTAATTGTCATTTTATAAAGTTAATTAAAACTGATTTGACGAATAAAGCACTAATAACCTTTCTTCACACTTGTATTTGAATTACTAAATGTACATTTCGGACACAAAGTGACCACTATCACTAAATACAAAACAGAAATTTTAAACTACAGGGTGGCGCAAAACTACCGATATGGTTTACATGTTTAATAACTATTTTATTTAATGGTTAATTATAATTATTATTTTTTTGTTATACAGTATATGAATGGGGAATATTTTTGGCTTAAGTATGAAAAATTATATGCCGCAAGTGGTGGCCATTTTCGGCTTCGCACATTCGTGGTCTTTCCAGTACATTTTCCATAACTTTTCGTAAAATTTCCGGTGTTATGGTTTGATTTTCATTGCAAATGTTTTGATTTAGCTCTAGTATGGTCGCTGGCTTATTTACGTATACACTTTCTTTCAAATAACCCCAAAGAAAACAGTCTGGAGCTGATAAATCCGGTGAACATGGGGGCCAATTGAAATCGCTTCTGCGCGAAATAATGCGTTCGCCAAAGAGATCCTGTAACAGAGCCATTGTGTCCCTTGCAGTGTGGGCTATGGCTCCATCTTATTGGAACCACAACTGTGGATCGATTTCTACAGCTGGCCTCAAAAAATTGTCCAGCATTGTTCGATATTAAGCATCATTAAGGCGCCAGGAGAATTTCAAAAAAAATATGGACCAATGATCCTTTGAGACGATACACCGCACGAAACAGTACACTTAAGTGGGTGTAATTGTCGCTGATGAACTGTTCTTGGATTCTCCGTAGTCCATATCCTGCAATTTTGCTTGTTTACGAAACCATTCAATTGGAAATGGGCTTCATCGCTCATTATCAAATTGTTAATGATATCGCGATTTTCTTCTGCTTTTTGTCGGAATGAAATGGCATAATCAAGCCGTTGTTGGTAGTCTATCGGCTTCAATTCTTGCACAAGCTGAACCTTACACGGGAACATGTGCAATGTGGCCAAAATCCTCTGAACAGACCTCCGCGATAGCCCCAGTTGTGCCGAACGTCTTCTTGTTGATGTTTCTGGACTGTCCTGCACACTATCTACAACATGTTGGATATTTTCTTCCGTGTGGGCCGTACGTGGTCTTCCGGTACATGAAAGGGGTCTTACTGTACCATGTTGTCGAAAATTTGCAACCGGGCGGTTTATTGTTGATGCTGAAGGTCCAGTAAATACATTAAAAAAACGACGATAAGCACGCTGCGTCAAAACAATTGACCGTTGATTTTCAAAATAAAATTCAACAATTGTTGATCGCTGTTCGGTTGTGTACTGTTCCATTTCAAATTCCCCAAGTTTTCTTCACAAAATTCTGAAATAAAAATAAAAAATATAAATAAATTTAAAAAGTTATTAAACATTCAAACCATGTCGGTAGTTTTGCGCCACCCTATATATATATAGACAGGCGGATTATAATACAAAAGCGGTGCGAGTGCAAATAGGGAATAAACGTAAATTAAGAGGTGAGCCGAAGGAATGAGGGTGGCGGTACAACCAGGTAAAGTGAATTAGGGGAAGAACACAGATTAAGGTGGTGCAATTAAATCTAATAATGTATTGTGAAATGGACTTAAATCAAAATTCAATAATTTATTTTCATGTTTTTTTTCACTTCAATGGCTTTTAACATGTTTAAACGATAATTTGATGATTGTTTTAATAATTTTATGTTTTTTATTGTGCTTTTGTGGCCGGTTTCTAGTAAGTGGTTACCCACTGCAGATTTTTCGTAATTAAGATATTTGGCGTGTGCTATGTATTCTTTGAATCTGGTATTTAGATTACGCTGTGTTTGACCAATATAAACTTTATCGAAATTACAACAATCGATTGCATTTATTTAATTAAAACTGGATTTGTATAAGTAAGTTTTATAAGTAAAACAAACAGACAAATTTCATTTCTTTCTAAACAATATCTGTGATTTTTATTAAAATATTATCCAATTTTTACGATTTTTTCAAGACCTCATTTCTTTAGAATATGATCATGATTATATGTTATGTTATTTAGTTATTGAAGGATGCCCAATGAAAATCACAAATTAAATATGTAATATACAGGCTGGACAAACATGAGTGACAAGATTTAGGTAACGTGATTCGGTAATTAATTTTAGGTAATAATCTAATCAAAAAACAAGGTGTTTTATGTTCTTCGGTTAACATCATGAGACCATTAAGAATTAACTAACATTACAAATGTTTTAACAATTCGAAGATATTTATCATTTCATCTTGAATTTATCGGATTCACCGAATTTTCCTTAAATTTGTCAATGTTGACAATCTTAAATTTTACACTAAATCAGTGTATTATACGCCTGGCGCATGAAGTAACGATTTCGAGTTTATACCAAGCCAAGGCTGTTCTAAACTCGAAATAAAGCACCACAATAAAAGCACGCATACAATGCTCTAAGTGTGAAAAATTAAACCTACCTACTTATCAAACTACCTACATTTTAATTTGCAACATTTTTGAGGTTTCATGCAAAAACAATTGACATTCCTTAAGCTGTTCCTAAAAATTCTAAGAGTTGATTGATTAATTATTTAACTTGGAAACACAATTCTTCAATTGACCAATCCAAATGAAGATAAAAATCTTTTTTTGATTGGCTAATTCAAGAATTGTGTTTCTAATGCCCGATATTATAAACGATTAATAAATCATTAGATAACTATTTGTGGAGTAAATTAATTTACCTAGTAAACTAATGGGTAAATAAAATTGCGAATTATAAAGCAAATTGGTAGGTTTGCTTTAAATAGCAATTCTAGAAATAAAAAATTTAATTAGTAGATTACAGACCGAAATTAAACATTTTCATTTTTTAAATTGAATTGGCAATATTTCAAATTAAATTGTCAATCAAATTGAAAATATAGTATAATTTCTTATAATTGTGGAGAATAACCGTGAAATGGGTAAGAATTACAAAGAACAAGAAAAAGAAAGCTTACTAGAAATTATAAAAAACTTAAACGAGTGTTTTCCACTCCCAGGCTAAGCATGAAGTAAAATTTCGAGTTTAGAAAAGCCTGAAAATTTGGTTTGGTCGCGTAGCGCGAAGCGCGGAGCGGCTAAACCAAATTTTCAGGCTTTTCTAAACTCGAAATTTTACTTCATGCGCCACGCGTACAAGACACTAATTTCAAGTGAAGTTCACTTGTTCACAATATTTCAGTGTTTTCAGTGTTTAATACGCGTGGCGCATGAAGTAAAATTTCGAGTTTAGAAAAGCCTGAAAATTTGGTTTGGTCGCTCCGCGCTTCGCGCTACGCGACCAAACCAAATTTTCAGGCTTTTTTAAACTCGAAATTTTACTTCATGCTTAGTCTGGGAGTGGAAAACACTCGTTTAAAACTTTAAATGGAACTAATTTTAAACAAGCGTATGCATAAGTATAAAAATCCCTAGTTATGTCTGACTTGAAAAACTCTAGGTCTTCGACTCCTTAGAATGTCTTGTGGTTCGAATTAATCACTGTCAGGGAAGATACTATGAGCGAACTTAAATCTGACATGGATGATATGGTAGACATGATAACCGTAATGAAATTAATAAATACAAGTAGTGGAATCTAAAGTAATTATAATAATATAATAGACTTTTGACTTTTAACTGTCAAATTATTTAGAGAATAAAACTTACTTGGTAGAAAAACAAACAAATATTTTACTAAGGAGATTTATTAGCCAAATAAAGTTATTTTGTGTTTATAATACCGAAATCTTTGGATTAAATTAATTTATTCCTAGAGTAAATTTTATTTAGGGAATAAAACGTTTTATAATACCGGGCATAAGTTAAATAATTAATCAATCAATTCATGGAATTTCTATGAAAACCTTAAAAAATGTCAATGGGGTTCTTGCACAAATTTTAAAATCGAATAAAACTATTATTACATAATGTTGTAAGTTCTAAAAATATCTACCAAAAAGAAACATTGAATAAAAATTATTTTAGGTGTAATCTAAATTTGAAAAGTGCTAATTTTAAACAATAAAAAATATGCAAGAACCCCATTGTTGTTGAAAAGCTTAGAAGGATTTTTCCAACACAATTGTTGGCAATATTTATGTTTTTTGATTTTGAAATTTAAAAAAAAAATATTTTCTTGTCAATTTTGAGATGTTTCTTATTGTCGCATGAAAATTGCTATATAACACAAATATATTCAATGGACTCACAGTCGAATAATTATTTATTGATATTTGTATTATAATTTATCTTTTTAATTATTGTTACTATTCTTATTGAAATGATTAATGTTTTCATGTTTTTATTTGTTCGTTGATTTGGTAAATTTGTGCTAGTTTTGATGATTTATGTTAATTGTTATAATGTTTGTTGGTTTTGGCGATTTTAATTGAAAAAATAATAATACCTGTTATTATTAATTAGGACAATTATTTAAAAGTTTAAATTATTGTAAATATCTGAACAATTTTCTTTTTCGATAAGATACAGAAATAAACAAATTATGGATTTCACTAATAAAGACTCTTATTCCTTACTTCACTTTTTAATTTATCGTTAGATGTACATTTCGAGACACAAAGTAATGAGCACTTTGCTCAATAACAAACTAGTTTGTTATAGATAATGAGCACTTTGTGTCTCGAAATGTGCATCTAACGATAAAAAATAAAAAGTAAAGTAAGGAATAACAGTCTTTATTAGTGTAATAATCACTTCACGTAAACTCAAAAACAAAAACATACAGTTATATTATGGATTTAATTTATTGTTTAAATGTTTACAAATTTTATTGATTTTATATCGTATGTTCATTAAAAAAAAATCCAGAGTGCCATGGAAAATATTCTAGGTTGTCAACTCTGAAAATATACATTATAATTATTATGTCTGACCAAGGACATTTGAGTATACGGTAAGAAGGATCGACAGAATCGAAGATTTTAGAGTGGGGGTAGAGATCGCTTACGTTACAAATGCGCGCTGAATTTAAATGTGGTTACTTTATGGTAAACTTAAGGTAAACATGCATAAGCTGTAAATTTTCTGACATTTGTTGATTTTTAAGATTTCAATTTGAAGCTTTAAACGAGTGTTGTCCACTCCCAGACTAAGCATGAAGTAAAATTTCGAGTTTAGAAAAGCCCCGTGAAAATTTGTCGAGGGTCGCGCAGCGACCCTCGACAAATTTTCTGGGCTTTTCTAAACTCGAAATTTTACTTCATGCGCCACGCTTATAAAACACTCTTCGCCAAAAACGGTTTTTCAATATCTCTCGAAATAAAAATGTTTTCCCTATGTGGCACCCTAAAAATGCACCACCCTGTACAGTGCACACAGAATAGGTATATTTAAAAGAATAATTTGCTGTATATTTATTTTAACGCATAAATTTTATCACAAGGAAACATTCAAAGTATTGCTTTGAATGTTTCCTTGTGATAAAATTTATGCGTTAAACATATTAGGCTTTTGATATTTATCCTAGATTACTACAGCCCCTTGTACTTCTTGATGTAAATATTTCGAGTTTAAAAAAATCTGAGGTATTCTCTTCAGCGTCAGGCGTGTATTAACTTCAATTAGCGTGAAGCTCACAAACACACCTACATATACTTAATAACCATTTTAACAAGTTAAATTCAAATTCAAAACTATTTGAATTTGAAAAAATAAGCGTACGCTTCTTATAGTGTGCACACTTTAAATATAATATATAAATATCCGGAGGTGTATTTGCACGGGAGGTAGTTGTTTCATTCATTATTATTTATCGTCTTAGGTTGTCTTATTAATTAAGACATTGTTTGCATTTTCACGAATAGTTTTTAATTAATTAATTATACAATTTATGTTCAAAATTAATTTTACATCTAAGTTCAAATTTTTGCGGATGACCTTATCTTAGCTCAGGGAGTACTACTAAATATTAATATTACATTTTTAATATTATTTAAACTCTTAAAATTTATTTAATTCTTTCTTGAACAGTTGATTCAAGAAAGAAAGGATTTGACACAAATGTTTTGCATGAATTTACACTGCTGTCATATTGAGCTCTCTAACATTGAAAGGCTAATACAAATACATTTACTGTTTACATCAAAGCAGATCTTTCAAAAAAAAGTACAGCATATTTATAATAATGACGTAATCATTGTATAGTGGAATTCGGGAGAGATGTCCTATGGCTCATTGATGTGAAATGTGTACTTACATTTTTTTAGAGACTATATCGACAATTGTATAGTGTATCCAAGAATCCAGGCAATATGTCAACGGGTTTAAAGTCCCCGCATTGTTGCCAAGAGTTTTCGGACGAGTTTTTAGGTTATGTTGAATGTTTATTCGTAATAAACATTCAACATAACCTAAAAACTCGTCCGAAAACGTTAGGTGCTAGATGCCTAACGTTGAGTTATGAATTGTTAAAAAGTGGTGAATTAAGGTTTAGCTGTAGTGGCGCAGCAAGAAGAGGGCCCAGATCCGAACCAAATAACATATATCTGCCATTTATCAATTTATCAATATGAATTTGAACGTTCATTGAAATGCTAGTACTAATTGGCATTATTATGATGCGACTATGATTCGGACCCCTCCCCCTGCAATAATAAAAATACCACGAGGGTCTCTTTGAAAGTTATGTTTCTGTTGTTAGAATATTCAAATCAAATCAAATCATTTATTTGGTGCTAATACACGAAGTTTACACAAGTCTAATACATATCAATTAATTAGCTAACTATACAAAGGTTGTAAGTAAATAAAATTTAAATAAATTAAGGGACAATACAGACACGATAAAATTAATTACAAAAATAATTCAAGGCTCAATAGAAAGTGGCAACTTACAATCAAATCAGTAAATCTATTGGATAAGCAATCCTCTATAGCATAAAATGCTTTAGATATAAAGTATTTTTTGAGGCAATTATAGAATTTGGCATCAGTCAGGTCTTTTATGCCCTGTGGTATGGCGTTGTACAGTTTAGGTCCATAAAAGTTGATCGCATTTTTGGTTTTAGTTAACCGTAGTTGGGCTGGGTATATCAGATGCCTACGCCTAGTTAGATGGTTATGGATTACATCATGCGTTGTGTACTGGTTAATGTTTTTTCTAACATACGCAATGCATCTTAACGTGTATACACAAGGTAGTGTAAGGACATTCATTTCAGTAAAGACTGGTTGGCAATCAGCACTGTAAGGAAAGGAGGAGATTACTCTCACGACCCGACGCTGAATGCCAAACAGTCCACCAAGAATAGGTGACTGGCCCCATGCAAGAATTCCATAGGTAAGATTCGAATGAAAATAGCCAAAATACGCAGTTTTTAATGCTGATTGGGGTAAGGAATGGGTCAGGTGTCTTAGCAAAAATATAATTTTACACAACTTCCCAGAAACAACGTCTCCATGTGCACGCCAATTTAGTTTGTTGTCAACATGTATACCCAGAAATTTAACACACTCATTAAGCTCGTTTCCGTTTCGCAGTGAGAATGGTAATGTCTCGGTTTTACTTACGTTAAGTGCTAATTTATTGGATGAGAACCATTCCGATGCCTTCAATGCTGTCACTGCACTATTCTGTAGAGCCGAATGTACATCCCTAGATCGGTTAATCAGAGTGGTATCATCAGCATACTGGACTGGAGTCGTTGGTATAAAGTATAAACAGAAACGGTCCAAGGATTGACCCTTGTGGTACACCTAAGTCAATATTTGTTTCAGCCGATAATGTACCACTGACCAATACCTGCTGCCGCCTATCACTCAAGTAAGAGGCTAACATTCTACAACTATGTGGATGCAGATTATAAAAATACAGCTTCCGAAGGAGAATCTCATGAGAAACGCAGTCAAAAGCTTTGCTCAGATCTAGGAATGATGCTACTGTAGACATACCTGAGTTGAAAACTCGGGCAACTTCTTCCGTAAGTGCAAGAACTGCGTCCTCGGTTGACATACCCCTTCGGAAACCGTACTGACAGTCACTGAGTGTATTCTGTGAATCAAGGAATAGAGAAAGTTGTTTGCACAGAATTTTTTCTATCATTTTTGAGATGATAGGCAGCAAGGATATTGGTCTATAGTTATTAATATCCGACTTACTCCCCTTTTTGAAGACTGGAATGATGCAGAATCATTTAAGTACACTTGGGAAAATGGACTCGTTTATACAACAGTTGATTAATTTTGTCAGTGGTGAAATAATTACATTAATCATGCCTTTAAACAAATTTGTAGACATTCCGTATATGTCTCGTGCATGAGAATTTTTAAGACATCTGACTACACTCCCTACCTCATTCATTCTTACTTCCTTAAATTGGAAATATGCATTGTGCGTTAGGTTAGATCTGTATAGGAATTCTGTGGGATCTGTATTTGAGAGTGGCAGACTATTAGAGAGTTCAGCTCCTGCGGTGCTAAAGAAAATATTAAATGAATCCGGATGAATATCGGTTACCCTTTCCTTTACATGATGATTATTTTTCATGAGTGACCACATTGCCATTGGAATGTTATTAGATTGTTTTATAAATGTATCATTAGCAGACATTCTGGCATTTTTTAGTGCTAATTAATATATTTTTTTAATAATTTATATAAGTGATTTTTAGTTCAGGATATATATTTGCCCCTTCCTTCATTATAAGGACTGTTTCGCGCATTTGTTTTAGATGAGCGTTGAACCATTTAACTCTATTACTGTGTTTGTTACTCACACGTATTGAATTCTCTGGGAAACAGTCTAACATATAATTTGATATTAATTGGAGAAATATTGAAAATTTTGCCTCTAAGTCCATATCATGTTCATGGACAAAACTGAAATCGGTATCTTCTAATAGTTTATACAGATTGAACTTACCCAACACTGTAATCGGTCTTACAATGCGATATTTATTTCTTACATGGGAAACCCGATGGAGTTTTAGCTGAATATGAATTCCCATATGATCGGACAGGCCTGTGTCGATTGGGAGAACTGATAATATAGCATTATCAATGTTAGAAAAAACATTATCCAGGCAGTTAGTGTTCCTAGTGTTAAATGTAACCATACCAGCCAATCCATAGGATGTAAAGAGATCGCAAAGTTGAGTTGCCCGTGCGTCATAGCTATTGAATATTACGTTAAAATCACCTCCAATTATAATTTTTCTGTTAATATGCAGATTATCCAATAGATTACTTAGAATACACAGAAACGTATTAAAATCTATCGGCGAGCGGTAAATAGTGATAACTACGATATTATGCGTTGTGAGGAGGGATGCAGCTATTTCACAGTGTTTTTCCTGTGATAGACTATTTGTATTAGCAATGTTAACATATGGGATATGATGTTTTACGAGCTGCATCACTCCTCCATGTTGAAAATCGGTGCGTGAAAATTGTGAAGCTAGAACAAATTGATAAAAAAAAATTGATATAAAGGAAGGTTAATCAAAGTTTTTTTTAATTAAAGTTTTATTAATATTACAATGTTATGTTATGACGACTCATTCTTCCTCAGACTCGGAGTCTTCGCCTGGATTTATTACGAGTGGTGGGATGTCTTCTGCGTCAAGCAATTCGTCTCTTTCCCACCAGCTTCGTATGACATCCTCCCTGCTTTGAATTGCATTTGTCCATGTTTCTCCAGTCACCGTCCCGAATACCTCGTTCCACATGGCAAGGCAATTTTCAATGCCTAAGCCATCCCGACCTAAATGTCTATTGTAATAAGTCTTACACGTCCCCCATATCATTTCAATTGGATTAAATATGCAATGATATGGGGGCAGCCTTAAGACATTATGGCCCTATTTTTTCCGCCAATGTATCGGCAATATATTCATTTCGCGGTTTGTTCAAAGAAACAATTTCTAAGAGTTCATTCTTCAAAAAGTGTTCTTCGAACACCAAATTATTATTGTGCAGCCATTCTTTAATGTCGTCCTATTTTCAGGCAGTTGTCGGTGATTTATTCACTATTGTGCTGTGGTACCTTGCATTGTCCATGATTATAATTATTGGATTTTGCAAGCTTTTGAGTAAGCGTTCCTCAAACCACAGCATAAATGTTTTGGAATTTATTTCCCCGTGGTAGTCCGGGTCCGCAGTTTTGGAGGCAAACATTAATTCCGCGTGTTCTATGAATTCATGTTTATTCCCCGCATGAACAATGATATAACGTTTACCATCTGATGTGATGCGTCTAACGCTCTTTACGTTTTTATCCTGCCAGGTCGTCCTATTGTCCCATTTTGGAATATCCATGTCTCGTCTAAATAGACGAACTCCCGTTCATTGCTCTTCTGATTTTCTACATATTTCCTTAAAAATTTCACTCGTGTAGACGCTATGTGAGGCATTTCCATTAATCCCCTTTTAGGATTTTCAGTTACATGTTTAAAACCAATCTCTTTTAAAATAATTGCTAGTGAAGAACGTCCACCTTCAAACATACATCTCTCCTTTAAACTTAGTAGTAGCGTGTTGAGCGAAATATGTTTGTCTGAAACAGTTTGTATTCAAAATATGTTTAAATTGAAATTGAATTCAAAATTGTTTAAAAGTTTCATTGAAAAAATCATTTATGTAAACTTACGTTGTTGATGCACGTCATAAATTACATTACGTATCGCAGCTTGTTGGCTATTAGAAATAGACACAACGGGTCTAGTTCGTGGTCCATCATTTTTTGGCTCTTGTAAGCCTTCATCACTTTTGGAAGCACTCAGACAAAACGGCTCCATTCATTGTTATCTCGCTCCCTTTCAAAGTAATTGAAGAGTTTCACCACTTGCTTCTTCGCGTCCAACGACAAAGGTTTCGGCATTTCGAAGGTTAGTTCTGATAAGAACTGATTTTTAATGGAATAAAACAACAATAACAGTAACTAAACTTCATAATGTGATGACGCGGTAACGCTGCGAGGTCATACCAACAAAACGTCATATATTTAACGCTTGCTTTAACGTTTTGTTTAGGAAATTTAGAGATGTCGGAATGGCAATGAAAACAACTAGATATTGCTTGCATTCTCGGACGAACTATATCTGCAACGATTTTTCCTAGTTGTGTCAAATTTTGACGTTACATGACAATGTCATACTGTTTAGGTCGCGAGTATATTAGTGTTCTTTCTTTTAGAAAAGCTTTAAATCATAATTTCTTGTGCATTTTTGCGTGTAAGTATACATATCCCAATTACGTGTTGTAGATTTTTAAATATTCGTTGTTTTTTTAAAAAAATGTCAAATTAAAGTTTAACGAGTGTTTTCCAATCCAAGGTTGATAAGCATGAAGTAAAATTTTGAGTTTAGAAAAGCCTGAAAATTTGGTTTGGTCACGTAACGCGAAGAGCTGAGCGACCAAACCAAATTTTCAGGCTTTTCTAAACTCGAAATTTTACTTCATGCTTAGTCTAGAAGTGGAAAACACTCGTTTTAAGCTTCACATTTGAACTCTTTAAAAAAAAGCGTATGCATATGTATACCTAATAGCAAATTCCCTGTGTGTGTACTTAAAAAAAATCCCTGTATTAACAGATTAATCCAATGACTATTTGCCAAACCTACTGAATGCTCATTCGATTCAACTAACATTTTCGTTTGAGCTTACATAAAATTAACATAAATGCATTATTTATTTCTGTAAATACCGGAACTATTTAGTAGATGTGGAAATTGGAATTATACCACTTGCACTCACATTTAAAACGATTGCGTACATTAATTAAAATGATTTGTAGCTGGGTTTTTGCAGGTTTAGTTTTACGAAGACATTGTCAAAATGTGACGTATAACCTTAAAATTTTAAAGCTGCATACCAGAACATACGTTTTCGCATGTTTCATCTACAACTCATAACAGACATGTTATGAAGTTTTCTGTTTCGTTTCAAACACGTAATCTAATGACATCAAAATATTATCGTATTACATGTATTGGTGCAGAAAGCACTACAAATCAAAGAAACCATGGGACACCTCTCATCAATCGTACCTTATATTGTATCATATGTTCAATTAAAAAAAAAACCTTGAAACGTCCGGCTAGTTGTAATATGTGGGGCGGGTCTGAGTAAATTACAAGAGAAACACAAGGAATAAATTTATAATTAATAACTATATTTTCAAATTAATTTCTAATAACATAAACATCAGAACGAAATTACATGGGCGCCACCTAGAAATAATCCGTTCTAGGACGGTTAAATAATGTTCAAATCGACGATAGCTCTTCAAATTTGGAATTAGCACTTATCTTAAATTGACTGCTCCCGGCTACAAGTTCTTTCTTGATTCTTTATCGTTCAGTCGGACGGCAACAGCAGTCAAGGGGTACAAACTCGGCCACTTCAAGTGCAGCACCAAACCGTAAAGCAATACCCAAACTAAAGAGAACGCAATCACGTATAAGCTCTAAGCATTTGTGAAATTTAAAACGCTCACCTTTTTTACAGAAAAGCCTCGCAACTCAATAAATCGTATCGACAAAGATATGTTTTCACTCTCGCCAAAACTCGATCCCATTGTTTTCCTTTTTCAACAACCTCAGTTTTGTTTTTTTCCTTGCAACCACCCATATTTGATAAAAAAACTAGACTGACATTTTTAAAATAATTAAAAATAACACGCTACAACCTCTAGAATGCCATGGAAAATATTGTAGGTTGGCAAGTTTGAAATTATGTATTATAATTATTATGTCTGACGTTTTATATGTCAATTCTTGAAGCGTGTAGCCAACCTAAATTCAAAAAAATATTATATCATGGCACTCTAGAGGTTCTTTTTAATTGGACATACGATATTTTAGGGGATTATATCCATTTTAATTCTTATATTGATTAGAAATGAATAACATTGAGTAAGTAATCGACTGATTGATTGCTTGCTAAATATTAATAATAAATACGAGTAATATTATTGTAATAAACTTTGTTAATTGAATGAGGCTTGTTCAAGCATTGTTCCCATCATTCTTCATTAGCCTCTGGAATTGCGGTCTCCTAATGAAGAATTCCTTCTCACGAGACTCGTGCATTCTAATTAAATCTCGTTGCGTTAATTTCGATACACCATTTAAACTAACTAAACACTCTTTCGTGGGAAGGAATGCGCCTGTTCAGGACGCCATTTTTTTTTTTCGTTTGCGAAATCTGCTGTCTTCAAAATTGATGAGAACGAAACGCATATTGTTCGTCGCATCACCGATTTCGCCAATTTTTTTTCTTCTTTTTCTGTCTTTTCGAAATTTTAATTAACCGCCAATTTTGTTTAATTTGGGCAGAAATTAGAAATGTTTGTTAATTAGAGTTTCGCGATTAAGTGTAAGTGAAATGTGTTGAGGTAATTGTGTGGAAACATTGAGTTGTTCGTGACTGTAACAATTTGATTTTGACACAAATTTAAAATAGAGTTGTTACTTTAATTGAAAACTATCAGATAATTCTGAATAAATTTGATTGTTCCTCAGAATATCTAACAATTACAATTTCCTGTGTTACATCTGAAGATGAAATTTTCACTTTTATTGAAGATGACAACATTTTCACTTATGCTAATAAACCCGTAACCCGTGTGAACTAATCGCACGTGAAATACCTTTCGTTGCTCTTCTGGCTCGAGGCGCTAATTCAGAAGAAAGTAAAATTAGAAAACCCAAACAAAATTTTGAACGGCGAAGGTCAATATTTATCCGCGTGGGTGAAACTTTTTTTAATAATACGAGATTTTTTTTCCGCTCAAATAGTTTAAAACAAACTGTTTAATATTTACATTAACCCATTATGTGCCATTGATATTAAATCACTTTTAAAATATTTGTAGCATTATTATTTTCAAAATGTCTTCAACTTTTTGATAACTACAACTTTTATTTGAAACATTTTTCATTTGGATCAACACATACACTGAGACAAACCAATGACTAGATAAAAGAACATTATTTATTAATTATCTCAAAAACTAAGAGTGCTATAACAAAAAGTAAAGATACAAAAAATCTTTAATATTTTATTACCTACAACTTTTATTTGAAACATTTTTCAATTGTATCAACACATACACTGACACAAATCAATGACTAGATAAAAATCACTATTTATTAATTATATCAAAAACTAAGAGTGCTATGACAAAAAGTGAATCTACAAAAAATCTTTAGTTTTTCATTTCCTATAACTTTTATTTGAAACATTCTTCAATTGTATCGACACATACACTGTCACACACCAATAACTAGATAAAACACACAACTTTTGAAATATCTCAAAAACTAAGAGTACTATGACAAAAAGTAAATGAATAATACATCTTCATTTTGTTATTATCTACAACTTTTATTTGAAAGAATTTTTTGTTTGATGAAGATTTATTAAAAAAATCTGAAAAAACTGAAAAACGTTAAGAGTAAAGTACCACTTCCGGTTTTCCAATTTTCACCAAAAGCTTTTCAGTTCTTCCGATTGTAACAAAAAGCTTAAGTTTCAAGTTTCATCTCGATATCTTTAGCGGTTTTTGCGGTACAGCGCACACAGCAGACAGATAGACAGGCAGACAGACAGACAGACAGACAGACAGACATTTTTCAAAAATGGTCTTATTCGACTCAGGGGACCTCAAAACGGATATTTCCGCTAAAATTTTTGATTCGAAAATTTTCACGAAAACAATACTTTCCCTTTGTATTACATACGGGGGAAAGTAAAAAAACGTAAATATTTTGTTATTTAAATATCTTGATAATTACTCATTTAAGAAAAATGTTTTTAGTGTTTTTGCAACTTCACAATATTACAGTGTTTTATACGCGTGGCGCATGAAGTAAAATTTCGAGTTTAGAAAAGCCCCGTGAAAATTTGTCGAGGGTCCCTCGACAAATTTTCTACGCGGGGCTTTTCTAAACTCGAAATTTTACTTCATGCTTAGTCTGGGAGTGGAAATACACGTTCTAAACTTCATATTGCACGTTTAATACAAAATCGACAAATGCCTTACATTTACAGCGTATACATTATTTATATTTAAAAGAAAAATTCACAGAATGTAATACAAGAAGTCATTCATAGAATTTTACCTAAAATTTGACACTGGGTGCAGTGGCGGCTCTAGCTAAATTTGTAGGTGGTGCGAGATCTCATGGTGGTGTCCCTCCAAACACAAAAATTAGAGCTCTTTTTCGTTTTTAGCTGTTTTCGGAGCTTCATCTCTCGCACCGCTTGCACCGCCCTCTGACCGCCGATGACTAGGTGAAACACCTAATATTAATTAGTGTTTAATTCATGAAATGTATGCATCTAGTACATATTTACTGCATTCCAGAAATAATAGAGGATTCTCATTACATTTTTATTTGAAATGCATTTATAATTGAGCTACGCACAACAATAATAGATGCTTGTCAGAGGAACTGAAAGTTTGGATGATGAGCACAAAAAGTAATTGACGGAAATCAATGTTACTTTCTAAGTAATCAAAAACACACAACTAAAGGAAATACGTGTTGGTTACTGTATTTGTTTTGTTAAACTGTGATCATTTTGGGTATTCACATTCTAATACGAATAATTACTTTTGAGGTGTACTTAACAGTCATGTTTAAATAACAGTTGCACATAACTGAAGATTTTGTACAATATGTACATTTACACTATAATTAGTTCTGCAACAAATATAAGGAGAAAATTACAGATTTATTTTATGGAATAGGTTTATGCTTTCATGTCTGTTATATTTACGAAGAATGGTGGAAATTGAAAAACTATTCACTGACTATTAAAAGTCTAGACCAGTTTTACTAAATAGCAATAATATCCAGACTGTTTAGACATCTATGGGTTAACTGTTTTGGGTTGTAGGCGTTGACTTTGTGGTGCATCTTAAATCGCTTGTAAATAAAACACTTTTTACTTTGTTTAACCACTGTATTTTGCACTTAATTTGTGACTATAGTTTCGACTATCTAGTAGTAATTATCAAACTGAAAGTTTTAGTTTGATAATGACTACTAGATAGTTTTCATACTTCTTGTCAATCAATGGTGACCATTATAATTTAAATGATGTGTTATTTTGTGATAATCAACCATAACAAATTTCAGTCAAATCGAATATAGCACTCAATCGTTACAAATAAAATTAGTATGTTTTTTTAACTTTAACCCATTAGGCGCCATTGGTGCCTATACGCAACAGTATTAATTTTATGTTAATTAAATTACTAAATAAGTTAATTTGAGATATTATATTATTTGACTTGGCTTGAAAATGTATGAAGAAAAACGTAAATATTTTGATTTCCACTCCCAGACTAAGCATGAAGTAAAATTTCGAGTTTAGAAAAGCCCCGTGAAAATTTGTCGAGGGTCGCGCAGCGACCCGAGACAAATTTTCACGGGGCTTTTATAAACTCGAAATTTTACTTCATGCGCCACGCGTATAAATTACCGAAATATTATGAAGTTAAAAATACACTTAAAACATTTTCTTTAAATGAGTAATAATCGAGATATTTAAATAACAAAATATTTACATTTTTGTACTCCTTGAGAATGACTCAAAGTCGAAACTAGTTGGAATAAAAAACCAAAATATTAGTGAAATTTAACCAAGTGTTTTCCATCTTGGTTAAATTTCACTAATATTTTGGTTATTTATTCCAACTAGTTTCGACTTTGAGTCATTCTCAAGGAGTACAAAAATGTAAATATTTTGTTATTTAAATATTTCGAATATTACTCATTTAAAAAAAAATGTTTTAAGTGTATTTTTAACTTCATAATATTTCAGTGATTTATACGCGTGGCGCATGAAGTAAAATTTCGAGTTTAGAAAAGCCCCGCGTAGAAAATTTGTCGAGGGTCGCGCAGCGACCCTCGACAAATTTTCACGGGGCTTTTCTAAACTCGAAATTTTACTTCATGCTTAGTCTGGGAGTGGAAATACTCGTTCTAAACTTCATATTGCACGTTTTTATACAATATCGACGAATGCCTTACATTTACACCGTATACATTATGTATATTTAAAAGAAAAATGCTCAGTACGTTATACAATAAGTCATTCGTAGAAATCATTAAAAGAAGTGTAGAATTTTATCTAAAATCAACTTTTAGAGCTAACTCTATAATTGCTCGGCATTTAATGGGTTATAGACTAATTCCCGGCTAACCGTTAAGTTTTGGATTTAGATATGTTGTGTTAAATCATCATATTTTTATCCCAGAAATCTATGGTTAAACCATTCGCCCACATTAACGGGACACCCTGTAATTAGAATTTCTAAATTAGCGGTAATCATGATTAATGTATAAGTATGTGTTGATTTGTGTATTGTGAAAAAGTGAAAGATTCAAAGAGAGAGTTAATTCTTTCGCTTAGCTGACGCTAAGAAAGGATTTGCATTTAAAAATGGTCGTATTGAATATTTTAATGAATACTTATTTGATGTTTATCTTATTTATTAAAAATTTAAGAATTTAATCACAATTTCTTTTTAACATAATATAATTAATCATTTAAAAAGAAATCATGATAAGATTATCATCATTTTAATAAAAAAGTAAAACTTCTTCGGCATTACAATTATATAAAGACTCTTTTTTTATGTTCTCATTTATCACTTAGTAAAACATGATCAAAATATGTAAATAAGTAAGGCCTCCAGATTTGTTTGACATTATTAGATAAATTTACTGAGTAAAAGCATTTAAATAATGTATCATCAACTTTACAATATGAAACTTTATTGTGATTTTGATCAAACGTTACTTAAATGTGTTTACTAGGGGTGCCAATCCCGAGCCATTTTTCCAATCCCGGGATTTTCGGTACAATGGTCAAGTTTCCCGGGATCCCGGGACTATTCCCGGGATCCCGGGAAAATATGTAATTGTATATAGGTGAAATATTTTAAGAAATTGTTTCTTATTGATGTGGAATTCCAGCGCGAATTACGTTTTTAATATACGTTTAAAAAAAATGGCTAAATAAAAATGTCTTACAGTTTCACCAACATTTATTTATTTATGTATCTACACTACATATTTTTGAAAAAAGATCGCAATGAGATTAATGCGTCCAGTGTCTCGTCTCCCAGGCTTGAGCGAATCTTATTGCAGATATATCCGGCCGAAGAGAAACATCTTTCGGACTCTACACTAGTTGGGGGGATGGTTTTTAAAAAATCGTAGGCACGTTGTAGATTATTCCCACGTTTACCCCCATTAGCAAATAATTCTATTTCTTTCACTATAATATCTGATAATCGGAGCTTGGTGCGTTCCATCTGGAGCTGTGGTACTTCAGAACATGTTTTTAGAACCTTCTGCAATTTATCTTTTAAAGATATCTTTTCCTCGGTGCGTATAATCTCCGCAATTGAAACCTCCTCGTCGGAGCTATCTTGTGTCCCACACTCCTCTACGGAATTATTGCCTAATCTGGTTAGGAGTTTTTCCAATTCATGTTTAATTACTTCGATATTTGGAACACTTAAGCACTCGTCCAATCCAGTATTTGTGTAATTGGGGTTGGTAAGATATCCTAAAAGCCCGGAAAAAATAGTTCTACGTTGGTTAATTCTTGTTCTTAGTGCATTTTTAAACTCATCGCTTAAAACTGATTTGGTTCTGAGGATTTCTTCCAACATGAAATTTAATGCAGCATCAGCTTTATATAGATCCATGTCACGTCGACATAACGCCTGTACTGTTAATTGTACTGGCTGAAGAATTTTTACAATGCCTTGAATTAATTCACATTCAAAATCCAGCATTGGTGTCATATTTAGATCAATCATTGCCTTTTTAATTGAATTTTTTAACAACATAAAACGTTCAAGCATGGTAAGTAGACTGCTCCATCTTGTTTTACAGTCTAATACAAGTTTAAGCTCTTTTCCATGATCATTTTGAACATACTTTTGAAGAATGTCATTTTTAGTCGGAGATTTTCTAAACGCGCGAACAATTTTTCTCGTTTTTGCTATTAATGAATTTAATTCATGACTAGTAGTTACTTCGAAGAAGTCGCGATCTGCACAAAACATTAATCCATCCTCTTCCTCATCACCTTCGTCATCACTACTATCAATGTCAGTATCACAGAGTTCTTCTTTCTTTTTATAAAGAACGTCAATCACAGCCAACTGGATGCCATGCGCAAGACATAATTGCTGCCCTGGAACAATAAGTTTTCCGACTTTAACCATAACGCTAGCTCCATCAGTAGTAACAGCGACAATATCCTTCGACAAATTTATGTTGAATGCTAAGAGCCGATGTTCTAACATTTCAACACACACCGGAGCAGTCATTGAATATTTGTACCTTACCAACCCTAGGTTCCAGAATTTATCATGGCCATGTACATTTATATTCATAAAATGCTTATTTGATGTTGAGGTCCATTCATCGAATGTCAAACTAAATTTGTCACCTTTATTCTTTAGCTGTTGAAGCTCTTCAGTGGTGTGTTTGCGAATTTTCTCGAAATAATTCATAACGTGTTTTTTAACAGTCTCTCGAGATTTCGGCACTGAAAATCCCCTTGCTTCCAATGATTCTCTTAAATCAACTGATTCTACAAACATAGAGAAAGGAAAACCATCTAAAGCAGTCATTCTTGCTATTACAGCGTCGAAGCATTTATCATTTATTGGCGTAAAATAGTCCATCAGCTTTTTCTGTTTGCACGGTCGTTTATAATTAATTATTCCATCTGAATTACTCGTTCCAGCAATCTGCTCTGTTTGAGTTTCAAGAGAATCTCGGATACGCTTCTTAGAGTGGTCAATTTTATGAGTTTTGAGATGCGTAAGTAGACCTTTGGTGGAGCCACCTTTGGTTTTCAAAATTGCGTGACAACGTTTACATTTTGCAGTTTCCCCACGACCTTTTTCTATTAGAAAATAAAACCAGACAGAGTCGATGTCATTTGCTTTTGTCTGATGTGGGCCGTAGAGAGCAGCAACTTTTAATTCAGAGATAGTTGTAAGAACGCCTGCAAAAAAGGTATCATAGGTTAATAAACTCCCCAAATAACCTACTTTTTATTTGTAAATTTTTGTTGTTGCAGAGAAACCAAATTTGCTTAATGATAAAACTCACATAATTAGCACGTTGTCTCTCGAAATGTACATCTAACATTAAAATAAAAAGTGAAATAAGGAATAACAGTCGTCTATTTTTGTGATTAATCACTTCACATAAACTCGAAAATATTCAGTTAACAGATCTTTAATGATCTGTCATATTACATTTCAATCAGCGCCAAAACAAATACATATATGTCTCACATAACATATCTATTTCCGATAACATGACAAACTGTAGGAAATAAAATTGATTCCAATTATTATCAAGTGATTGACCAGTTTTTGCAACAGTTAAGAGGTAGTCGACCGCAAGTGAAAACGCCAAAACGCACCAAACGCCTGCCAATATATCACACTTATTTATGCATAGAAATTGACACAAAAATAAACACGTGTTCAATAAGGTACATTCTTCCCATACACGGCGGTAGATTTTCAATTAAAGTTATGAATGTTGCAAAAAAAATGTAAACTAGACAAATTTCATAAATTTACGGATGTTTGATATTTTTTATCTCAAAAACCAGCATAGTTAGAAAGAATTTGTTGCAACAAGTATGTAGTTTGCACTTTTATTAAACACTATATTTTTTTCAAATCATTTTATAATCAAATAACAGTGTGGGGACTACGAAATTTCTGTTAATTTAATAATACTAGAAATCGTGTAAAACGCCCGCCACAACTACACTGCCATTTGACTATAAAACGATTTGAAAAAAATTATAGTGTTTAATAAAAGTATAAACTAATACTTGGTACGACGAATTCTTTCTAACTTTGTTGGTTTTTGAGATAAAAAATATCAAACATCGGAAAATTTATAAAATTCGTCAAGTTTAAATTTTTTTTTTTCGCAACATTCATAACTTCAATTGAAAATCTACCGTAGTATATTGTAGAATGTACCTTAATAAACACGGGTTTATTTTTGTGTCTATTTCTAAATTTCTATGCATAAATAAGTGTGATAGAATGGCGGGCGTTTCGTGCGTTTTGGCGTTTTCACTTCCGGTCGACTACCTCTTAACAAAAATGTGTATAAACAAAATTCAGATACATTAATTAAATTAATTTAAATTTATATTATAAACCATGTTATAATAACACTACGGTCGACGGAAAAATATTGTAAAAAATAGCGATTCATAGTCTTGACAGTTAACGCATGAGAAGCTAGCGGTCGAAAAAATCTCAATTAAAAATCGCTTTTGATATTACATTGGAGCATTAAATAACTATTAGTACAACTGTTTCAAACAATCGGATGGTCCCTTTCAGCAATAAGAAATTCAAATATAAATTACACAAATAATGGTAACATAACCAATAACATTTGAAACTATATGTATGAAAGAAAGGTTTCGATTTACAATTACAGAATAAGCAAATCATGCAGTGATTCAATAATAAATGTACTAATAAACAGTATTCACCCTTTTTCTTATTAGTATCCTGGTCACTCAAATCCATTCTTATTCTTCGAAAAACAACACTCAATATAAAACGAATAACAAATCCGGTGAATTACCGAATTACCAAACATATGTCAGCCGTTGTACGGCCTTCGATCTCGAAAACCGCCGTGTTGCCAAGTCTTGCGATAAATAATAATAATCAAATAATTTGTATCGTTAAAATAATAAAAACAATTAATGCCATCAAAAAGAGTATTTTTTAAATTTTGTAATATAGTACGAGATCCCGGGATTAGGACTTTTTAATCCCGGGTTTTTTGGGATCGATTTTTTAACGGGATCCCGGGACCCCGGGATTTCGGGATCCCGGGATTGGCACCCCTAGTGTTTACTCGAGTGGTAAATTAACCCCTTAAATAAACTTGTAAATAAAACACTTTTTACTTGGTTTAACCACTGTATTTTGCACTTAATTTGTGACTATAGTTTCGACTATCTAGTTGTCATTATCAAACTATAACTTTTACTTTAATAATGACTACTAGATAGTCGAAACTATAGTCACAAATTAAGTGCAAAATATAGTGGTTAAACAAAGTAAAGAGTATTTTATTTACAGTAAATAATTATTTGTAAGAAATTAATTAATTATTCAGTAGTTAATTAATCATATTACTGGTCGACAATTCTGCAGTTTAACCCATTAACGGCCGAGCAATTATATAGATAACTCTAAAAGTGGATTTTAGGTAACATTCTACACTTCTTTATATGAATTCTACGAATGATTTATTGTATCACATTCTATGATTTTTTCTTTCAAATATCAATAATGTATATGCTGTAAATATAAGGCATTCGTCCATTTTGTATAAAATCGTGCAATATAAACTTTAGAACGTGTATTTCCACTCCCAGACTAAGCATGAAGTAAAATTTCGAGTTTAGAAAATTTGTCGAGGGTCGCGCAGCGACCCGAGACAAATTTTCACGGGGCTTTTCTAAACTCGAAATTTTACTTCATGCGCCACGCGTATAAAACACTGAAATATTCTAAAGTTGGAAATGGACTGAAAACATTTTATTTAAATGAGTAATAATCAAGATATAACAAAATATTTATGTTTTTCTTCATACCCTTTCAAGTCAAGTCAAATAATATAATATATCAAATTAACTCATTTAGTAATTTAATTTTAACATAAAATTAATAATGTTGCGTATATGCATTAATGGCACATAATGGGTTAATAAATAGTTTCTTATACAATTTATCTATTCTACAGAAATGCAATTAATTTATTCAACAGATTTCACAGTTTGTGAGTTTATAAAAGTATTAAAATAATGAATTTATTTTTGTTTACAATCGATTGATATTCATTATACGAAAAGTATTTAAAGCTAGTAAAGATCTAATTAGCAGGAGGATACATGACCTCGAAGATCCAGTTGCAACCAAATGGAATGCATACGTTTTACATCCGATAATCACCGTTTGTTGCAGTTCATTGTCACGCTCTGGAAACTCGAATTTTATTAACATGCTCCGCGATTTTCGCGACCAGCAAACTGGAAAATTTCGGATGAATCTTTACAGCTTCATTGTCAGATTGCAAATGTGTTACTTTGTTTAACATTATTTTTCATTCTAATTATAGCGCGATAATTTTAGGAGAGTGAAGGCTTTCAAAATTTCACTAAAAGTGAAATGCATGTATGTAGTTCATATTCATGTAATTAGTTCGAAATAAAAATTACCTTGAGTTGAAATTAGTGGTTGCAATTAAATTACAATAAATTTGTTAACATAAATATTACGTTGTACTATGTTTTATACCACAATATTTTTTTATTGAGCACTACTTAAGTTTCGACATTTTTAGTGTCATTTTTAATTGATGACGATTTTACGGCATGCTATGGTTCCACAATTAAAATACTACGTAGTAAAGGTCTCAACAATTTTGATGTTATTAATATGACGATTTTATGGTTTTACGATTAAAATACTTTACTACGTGGTATTTTAATCGTAAAACCATAAAATCGTCATATTAATAACATCAAAATTGTTGAGACCTTTACTACGTAGTATTTTAATTGTACGTAGTAAAGGTCTCAACAATTTTAATGTTATAAATATAACGAATTAATATCAAAAATTTAACATGATTATTTTTTTAAAAGTGTATCAATAATTGAAAAACTCATAAGTAAATAAAATAATACTAATCCCAAATACAAATATTATGCTCAAGTCACCAGTGTATTCAATGTGTTCATTATATAATAATGTGTTATCACTTCATCCGGATATTGACATTTTTAATTGCATATCTTCTAAGGCGTTCTTCGACTTGATTGTTGAGTATTTCGAATAATTTGCGCTCATATTGTATTGTATTTTGCGTATACTGTTTATTCCTTTACTGTTTAGTGTCAATCTTTATTTTATATTGTCTCATATCTTTTAATCAATCTGTAACTGGATTCGTCCGTTGATTGAAATAAATAAAAGAAATCATTGTCAAATTTTGAGCGGCAAGCAATTTCTCTTTCGAATAATTGAACAAATAATGTTATGCATTAACTTGTTTAATTAAAGAATTACTTAAATTGAATATGAATAATATGTTTTATTAATAATCATTGAAAGTATCGACAATTCTTAGATTCAAATGTTTCGAGAATTAAATTCTGAACATTATTTATATGTAGTAGATATGGGTCGTTCGTGAATGATTAGTTTGGAAAGAACGATTCTGTACGGTGATTTGAATGAACTGATTCCGTATTTCAAGAAGAATTGATTCGTTAATGATTCATTCACTCGAGACGACTGACCGAACGATTTTGGTCGAGCGGAATCGTATTCACGATTCGGATTTATACATGCGGTCTGAATCCGCCCGAATCGGATGACTAAGTCGTTCGTTCGAATCTGCACGCAACTTCAACTCCGCTTTGTACATTAGTGTTGTGAGTTGGTGAAAATTCGGCAGTACGTTCTTCTATGACCGAAATGGCGAAATATAGAGAACGTTCTGTTGGAACGATCATTTTCATGCCTCTGCTCGCTGCTTTCACGCGGGCTAAATGCGCTGTCATAAATTATCCTCCTCGCACACGCTGTTACATTCTCTCTTTTTTTAACTAACTAAGGATATTGTCAGGGTTGCCAAATCAGTGATTTTGTTATCAAATCTGGTGTTTTCCACTTTCGGATTCAGACAAATTGTTTGTGATTCAGACGTGTCTAAATTCTGGTGTTTGTTGGAAGTTTTCAGTAACAATCTAGTGATTTACTGTCACCAGAAAGTGATTAAAGTTAAAACAGCCAAACGTGGCAAAATACTATCAAAACAATTAAAAATTGGGAAATATTTAGCATATCATTCATAAAATTGTTCATGTCCAAATGGTCAAACATTTGCAAGAGAATACTTTTTGATCAATCTTGTTTGAATCATTTCCAAGGAGTATATTTTAAACCTCATTTGAATTCAGTGATCTGTACGCGTGGCGCATGAAGTAAAATTTCGAGTTTAGAAAAGCCCAGAAAATTTGTCTCGGGTCGCTGCGCGACCCGAGACAAATTTTCACGGGGCTTTTCTAAACTCGAAATTTTACTTCATGCTTAGTCTGGGAGAGGAAGACACTCGTTCGTAAGTTTTCGAATTATAATAAAGTTGTCATAAAGTTGTGTATTTATTATTAAAAAATCTTTCTCGGTTTATTGAATAAAAACAAAAGAGCTGAGGTGAAAAGTGTTAAGGTATAAGTGGACTGTTTTTTCGTTGGCTATAACTTTTGTTTAAAACAGTTTTTGATTGAGACGTCGAAAGCCATAGTCGGTGAGTTGTTGATCTCTACCAGATGTTTTAATTACTAGTTCATAAACAAAAGATACCTCAAAAGTGATTAACCAAAAGTTTTGTGTTGTGTTTTTTTATTATCTTTTGTTTTAAACTCTTTTTGATTATGTTACTAATAAAGCAGCAATTTTTGATTGATTATCAAATAAATAACTCCGCTAGGCTTTTTCGTATACTGATCATAAACAAAAAAGTTAAGGTGAAAGTTGTGTGTTTTTTCATTACCTACTACTTTTGTTTAAATTTTTTTTGAAAAACTATAAATTAATGTAATACATTGAGGAATATGTAAGCATTAAATTTATAAAATTTTGAAAAGATATTGCCTAAAAATATTTATAAAAAAGTTTTAAATGAGCAAATATATGCCAAAAAGGTAAATAGTATTAAACTCTTTTTGAAAATTCCTTAGTCTCACAAAGATCTGAATTATTTAAGTTTTACGTTGTTAATATAATTGAAATTTGTTTAGTAAAGAAACCGAAACATCTAATGATATCTGGTGATTTTTAACATAAGACTTTTATGCATTTGATGGTTTAATTAATATTAAATAACTGAAATAAGTATTTATTTTGTAATTTATTCGTAAACATACGGTAAACAATTCAAGAAATAAAGTATAAAAATTAATAAGCGAGTACAATAGATTTGAAAATAAGTACTTTATTATTTTGTTAACAGTTTATGACGCGTTTTTTCTCTATTTTTTCCAACATATATTAATGGAAGTGACTAATACATAATATATACAGGGAGTTTTTCTTTAGAGAAAAATAGGCTGAATTTGGAAACCGTATTCCAAATTCAGCCTATTTTCTTGGAAATCTTTAGATATTCGTTGTTTTTTTTAAACAGTTCAATTTGAAGCTTTAAACGAGTGTTTTCCACTCCCAGACTAAGCATGAAGTAAAATTTCGAGTTTAGAAAAGCCCCGTGAAAATTTGTCGAGGGTCGCGCAGCGACCCGACACTAATTTTCTGGGCTTTTCTAAACTCGAAATTTTACTTCATGCGCCACGCGTATAAAACACTGATTTCAAGTGAGGTTAAAATATACATAAATTTCACAGTATTTTAGTGTTTTATACGCATGGCACATGAAGTAAAATTTCGAGTTTAGAAAAGCCCAGAAAATTTGTCTCGGGTCGAATTATATTATTATTACTATCATCAATATTTTTTTTATAAGTGATTCGTTTACGAACGATTCATAAAGAACGAATCACTTTTAAGAAATGATTCGGTTGATTCGAATCACCTGAAAGATTCGAACCTCCCATATCTAATATGTTGACACTATATTTTATTTTTTTAATTAATTATATTACGTTGTAATTTTATGTACAAATGGTGTTTACTGTAAATAAATTTACTTTACTTTACTTTACTATATCAAAACCTACTATCAGTAGGTACTAAAAATATTTTGAAAAATAGTAATCAAATACATAATTTATTGTAATGTAATTTATATTTAAAGTGCATTATTTCGACAATATCATGATAATTATGAAAAATATCAAACAATTCTTCGAACAAAATTGCAGAAAAACAAACATTAAAACCAAACATTTCAATTATTTTCGAAGTTCAATTATTTGTCTGTACATTTTAAGAAATTGCATATTTAATAATTTATTCATATTACATTATTTTTACCATGATATTTTAAATTTGATAAACTTGTGTTTTATTAAATTAACTGTGTTTAATTTTACAACTTGTTTTTTGTTCATTAATTTACTTATTTTAGAAATTCATTTATGCAGATGTCTGTGAGATTGAGGATCAGCATGCTGGATATATCCGAATTGAGATGTTTAGAATTATTTATAACAGAGTAATAAAAACGTTAGAAAATACCGAATCTGAGAATATCTGAATGATAAACTTTCACTTGAAAGTTAATTAATTATTACCATTTGCATAATGTCCATTTATAAAGTGCCATTATCAACGGAATATTTTATTACGTACTTAGAAATTTTTATATTTATTATTTTAAATCAATATTTAGAATTTATTATTTTTTCTAATAAAAGGATATTTCTTCAAAAATTTCCAATAGTAAAGGTTACACTTGACTTACAATTTAAAGTTATATTTAACATACAGGGACTTTTTCTTTAAGGTATAATAGCATTTTTGCCTATTTGTTTAGTGTTAAGCGCGATATTTATTTATTGTAACTTATAAACCTACGAATTTATCTTTTTTTATACATTTTTTGTAATGTTGTAAAACGGACAAATTCTCAAATAAACAAATAATTGTACATATTCAAAACAAACATTTGTAAAATTAATTAACATGAGATCAAACACAAGCAGTTTATTTTAACTTCACAATAATTCAGTGTTTTATACGCGTGGCGCATGAAGTAAAATTTTGACTTTAGAAAGGCCTAAAAATTTGGATTGGCCTCTCCGCTTCGCGGAACGACCAATCCAAATTTTTAGGCTTTTCTAAACTCGAAATTATTCTTCATGCTTAGTCTGGGATTGAAAACACTCATTAGAAGCTTCAAATTAAAAGTTTTTATAAAAACAACGAATGTCTGAAAATTTACAGCAAAAACTCAAGATATGTATACCTACAAAAAAATTCACTGTATCATACATACATATCCTAACACTTCAGGCCTAGTAGGCCCATGGCTTGTTCCACAGTTCTTTTCCATGTTTTCCTATCTTGAGTTTTCTCTTTACATCTGGTAATTTTACATTCTCTATATCTTTGATTACTTCATCTTTCCACCTCGCCCTTGGTCTTCCTCTTCTTTTCCTTCCTCCTATATTCATTTTAATCAGTTTCTTGGGTATCCTATCATTTTCCATTCTCATTATGTGGCCCACCCACCTTAATTTTTGTCCTTTTGTTACAGCTACAATATCTGGTTCGTTATATAATTCGTTTATTTTTTTATTTGTCCTTCTTTCCCACACTTCTTGAACTTTTTTCTCTCCTTATATTTTTCTTGGTATTTTCCTCTCCCATACACCTAGCATTCTTTGTTTCGTTGTTCCTAACGTCCAAGTTTCACTTCCAAATAATGCTATAGGTCTTATGATCGACTTGTATATTTTTATTTTAAATTTTCGACTTATATTTTTATTGTAGAATATTGTTCCACCTTCTTAAAAGTATAAGTTTTGCCTTTGTTATTTGTTATGTTGATGTACCCATTTTCCTTGTATTTCTTATCTGTCCATGTCATCAAATTCGTTTTCTCTTCATTTATTAGTAAACCTATTTTACGGGAGGCTTCTTCCAGTTTGGTTACACACGCCTGGAGTTCATTTTTGTTTCTGGTTATGATGGCCAAATCGTCCACAAATGCTAAGCACTGATGTTTTTTTGTGATATAACAGTCCGTTTCTATGGAGATTTTCTCGTTTTATCACTCCCTCCAGGGCACAGCTAACTCCTTCCTTGACTTTGAAATATTTTGATGTTCTGTGGCCGATCTACACCCTATTGTTTGTTACGTTCAGTGTTAACTTTATTAGCTTCAGTAATTTGCCATCTATTTCCAGTTCTACTAGGGCCCTATATAACTCCTTCCGTTTAATTCGATCGTATGCTTGACGAAAGTCTATAAATAGCACATATGTTTCTTTACCGTATGTGAAACTTTAGGACTGGATTTCTCTCAACGCGAATACCTGATCGATCACCGACTTACCTTTTCTGGAACCACACTGGTATTCACCTATTTTTTCTCCTATTTTCAGCGTTATTCGATCATTTATTTGTCCTGCTAGACTTTTATATACTACATTTAGGAGTGCTATTCCTCTATAATTTGAACATTCTGTTTTATCTCCTTTTTTATATATAGGTAAGAGTATAGCGTCATTCCAATATTTTAGGAATGTTTCCTCCTTCCAAATTTTTGCCATCAGTGTGTGGATCCAGTCTAGTAGGACCTCTCCCCCATATTTATACAATTCGGCTGTTATTTGGTCATTACCTAGACATCTATTTTTTTTTTTCAAGTTTATTATGATTTCTTCTATTTCCTTTAAGGAAGGTGGTTCGTCGTTATTTGATTCTTCTTGTTCTAATTCTACATATTCTGCTACTTCGTCCCCATCTATCGATTCGTTCAGCAATTCATTAAAATGGCCTTTCCATAATTCTAATATTTCTTCTTCGCCTCCTATTAGTTGTCCTTCTTTACTTTTATAAAATATCGATCTTGTACTAGGTTCTCCTCTTTCTTTTTTCAATCCACGATACAACTTTCTTATTTCATTATTTCTACAATACTCTTCTATTTCATCAATGAGTCTTTCGTTATGTTTCCTCTTGTTTTCTCTTATTATTTTTTTACACTTCCTCCTTTGTTCCTGGTATCTTAGCTGTGTATGTGCGTTGCTACTTTTTAGCCAATTTATTCGTAGTTGATTTCTGTTGTCCAGCTCCACTTGACACTCTTCGTCAAACCATTTCTTGTTTCTTTTATTATCCTTATTTTGGAATTGATTTGATACTCGTTCGATTTTCTCTTTTATATCCCCCCACAGCTGATCCACATCTTCTTTTCTCTGTATCATACCTAACTTTTGATTAAGTATTTCTTCGTATTCCATTCTATCGTCTCCATTCTGTAGTCTTATAGCTATCATATCTATTTTATTTTTTCGCTTATTTTTTTCAAACGGAATTTCTGGTTTTTTTTAATGCCTACTAAGAAATGATCCGAGTCTGAGCCCGGACTTCTATAACTTCTTATATCTTTTATACACTTTTCTGTATCTTTCTCTACGATTACGTGGTCTATTTGATTTACATACGATCCATCTGGCGATTTCCATGTTCCCTTGTAGATGTCTTTCTTTTCAAAATGTGTGCTCTTTATTATCATACTTTTCTCCTTAGCGAAGTCAATTAGCAATTGTCCATTTTCGTTTGTCTTTTCATGTTTACTATACTTGCCTATAGTTGGTCTAAATATTTCTTCCTTTCCTATTTTCGCATTAGCATCACCTAGAATAATCTTCATATTGTATTTCGGTAGTTTTTCGTATACTTCATACAATGTGTTATAAAATATTTCTTTCATTTCTATTTCGGACTCTTCTGTTGGCGCATGTATATTGATAAAAGTTAGTTTTTGGTATTTTCCCCGTAGCTTAGATAACATAATCTTTCTGATACCGGTTTGAACTCAACTATTGCTGTTTTATATTTTTTGTTGATTAGGAAACCCACTCCTAGTCTTCTATCTTTGCCACCACTGTTAAAGAATAGATAATCTTCAACTTCTTTTATTACCGGTCCTCGTTGTTTTGTTTCTTGTATCGCCAAAAGGTCATACTTATATTTTTGAAATTCCCTTGTTAGATGTTTAAGTTTGCCTTCTTCAAATGTTCCTCGGACATTTCATGATCCTGCTTTTAAAACTGTTTCTTTGTTCAGTTTATTTATATTAAACTTATTCTGCTTTAGTGTTTCAATATATTTGTAATTTCCCCGGCTATTTTTTCCTGCTGTTAATTCCAAATCCATTTCCTCTTTTTTGCTAATACCTTTTCTCAACCTTCCGTCCTGCTCATACTTCGTTAGTTTATTGGTAATTGTTTTTCGATTTTTTCAGTAGTATATATAGTTCCAACGCCATTCAATACCATTTATCATTATTTTACTAAACCCAATTTTGACTTCATTGCCTCTTTCTTTTTCGCTTTAGCAAATATTTTCAGTTATTTCTGTTTTTCTTTTTATTTTGGTGTCAAATCGTCATTAATATAAATTTGTTCATTTTTGATTTCTTTAAGTTTGCTCTTGTTTATCATGATTTGACTTTTTTCTCTTTCGTTGCTTAATTCTGACACACGTTTTTTCACCTGTTTTTATCACTGTCTTTGGTGTGATGTCCATATTCAGTTAGTCGTTTAGGAATCCTCTTACTCCTGCCTTTAGATCAGCTGGGTCAGTAGTGTAGTTTTAGTCCATACATAATGATAATATTTTTCCTCTTCTCTTTATCAATTATTTCCAAAGTTTTTTCCATTTTCTGTAGATCCTCTCGAATTTTATCATTTTCCTTTTGAATTTCAAGATTTTCTCATTTTAAGGCATCATTTTCTAGTTTTATTTATAAAGTTCATCATTAAATTCCCTTCATCACATTACCTTGAAAATGGTCTAACAAACCGAAACTAGTCGGAATAAAGTTTTAATTTGTGAAACAATACCAAGTGTTTTTTATTTAAATAACTTTACATATTAAATTACCTTTGTTGTATTTTAATTTCTTAAATTTCTTTGTTGGCGTTTCTCTGTTCTAATTTCATTTCTTTTTGATCCGTGCTCATTTCTTTCATCAGCAATAATATTTGATCTAATTTACCGTCTGCGTCTTCTTTTAGCTGTTTTGTAGGCGATCTGTGTATTTTTTTACTTTATTCAAATATGTTATCCCTGTCTATATCCTTTCTCTTACTTCCTTCATCTGTGGAATAGTCGTCGCTATCGATTACGTTATTTGCTGGCATTTTATCTTCTTCTGATTATTTGAATACCTGTCTGGCTCCTCAACAGTGTTCCCCTTAGAGAGACGGCACTCTTTGTATTGCTTGTGTACCAATTCAATGCTCTTATAATATTACACTATTTTCCTGGCACTTAGTTGTATTTCGTTTTTGTTTTATTATGATTGCTAATACCAAATTTCTTCGCTTTGTAACGGAGCCGATGTGTTATCGCGTTGACAAAACCCTCAATTTATGAATACCAATATAAATATTTTTTTAACTAATTTTTAGCTTTTGTTTACAATTATTGAAAATCGTATCTGTTTGCGTTATATGTTTTTTTTATTATTTATTTATTTATTGGTTTAACGGTGGTCTACCATACAATAATTACATAAAATATACAATAAATAATACATTAAACATTAGACACAAAACATATTCAATAAAAAAAAAATATACCCACTAAGCAAAAAACAAACAAATAACGTTAAATCAACATTGTAACAACATTAAACGTTGTATTAATGTTGATGAAACATTACTTCAATGTGCTTGCTCAGTGGGTACATTTAAAACGACAAAATAGGTATTTACGATAATTGTAAAAAATAAGCTTAAAGTTGGTAAAAACAATATTCATATTGGAGTAAAATTATTTACCTACGCCCTATCTAGTAACCGCATCATACCACACTGTCATTTTGACAAGTATGATTGACATTACGTACACATGTACGTAATAGCTCCGACAAGTACATTACATGCTGACAGCTGAACAGCTGATTGCTTACCGTACAACCAAATGACATGTCTTTGATGTACAGGGAGTTTTTCTTTAAAGTATACGTATTACAAATTCAGCTTATTTTCTTTAAATCTTTTATTATTCGTTGTTTTTTTTTAAGAGTTCAATTTGAAGCTTTAAACGAGTGTTTTCCACTCCCAGACTAAGCATGAAGTAAAATTTCGAGTTTAGAAAAGCCCCGTGAAAATGTGTCGAGGGTCGCGCAGAGACCCGAGACAAATTTTCTGGACTTTTCTAAACTCGAAATGTTAGTTCATGCGCCACGCGTATAAAACACTAAAATATTGTGAACTGCATATTTGAACCTCACTTGAAATCAGCGTTTTATACGCGTGGCGCATGAAGTAAAATTTCGAGTTTAGAAAAGCCCAGAAAATTTGTCTCGGGTCGCTGCGCGACCCTCGACAAATTTTCACGGGGCTTTTCTAAACTCGAAATTTTACTTCATGCTTAGTCTGGGAGTGGAAAACACTCGTTAAAGCTTCAAATTAAACTCTTTTAAAAAACAACGAATGTCGGAAAAAGCACAGCTTTATTCATTGTATATTGATCAAGCGGTAATTTAGTTATCATCGCTGTCATGGTACTATTAAAAATTATTACAATAAATAAGTTATTCTTTCATGCTCATTGTTTATTTTATTAGAGCGTAGGTAAAGTATCGTACGTTTCTCGAGTGGTATGGCAATTACATACTCGCGGAATACTGCACTCGCCGTTGCGCGGCTCGTGCGCAACATGTCCGCTCATATATAGTATGCTGCATACCACTCTCGTTACGTAATATACTATTAGTACAATTGATCTGTAATGCACATAATGACTTTTCCCATTAAAACGTATATTGGTATAACGTGTGTAAACATTTATGTGTCAACTAAAGATTAAATACATACATATATATATTTTTTTTATATTTTCTTGAAAATGTATGTATAGCACGTTCCGCGTTTTGTCCAGCGATTTTCACGAAAGCAAGAAAGCTTTTATCTTTAATGCGTTTGATTGTTGCTTCAGCCGAGTGAAATTTATTTATTGCCGATTCCGATTTTCAATTTTCCCAGAAGCTGGCTCGCGCATTTCCTACGGCTGTTAAGTCATACAAGTACTTCCACTTTCTTCTAAATGTTACAATATGTAAATTTCTGCCGTAGAGTGGACACCGGTAATTACAAATCTTATCGTATAAATGAATAAATCATTACCCTCGTTTCATATATGCGTCTACGAATATTCGTGAATTGACGAATGCTTTATTGTGAATTTATTCCTGTACTTTGGTGATTGTTTATGGATACGAGAGATGCAATATTGTTGTTCAGCTAAGTGTGCCAAATATGTATATACTAAATTGATTGTGAGTTACGTAAAGATCAAATTAATTTGATGAATAAAGCACTGATAACCAGTGTTAATCCATTGATAATGGTCACTTTGTGTCCGAAATGTACATTTGGTAATTCAAATAAAAGTGTGAAGAAAGGTTATTGGTGCTTTATTCGTCAAATGTATATGCTAAACAACACTCGCTCTTATTTAGAAATGTGAATGTTCATATACGAATACGTATTCAAAAATAAATTTGTATATTCAGACTGACGTTCTTTTTTTGTTATTAATTTGGTAATTTAATCGTAGGCATTGTTGCGTAATTAATAAAAACTTGTATCTAATGTATGAAATATACATACCGTGCGATCGTTTAAATTATGATTTAGAGTAGACGTCATTTTATTGTGTAGTTGCCCAGAATGCTAATTGAATGGTGGAATAAATTTGAGGTTATGGTAAACTATGTGTTAAAAATCAGTAGTGCTAATCTAATTTAAAATTCAATGCCTACTCTAAATCACGTTTTAAATGATCGCACGATATTTATTTATTCTTGACGAAATTGTCTCTCATAATTGCGAGCATCCCCTGTACAAAGACATAGACTACTAGAAAAGTCCAAGTAATTAAAACTGCAATCATTTGAATCTGCTTTGAATTTTGATAATCAATTTTAGACATTTTAATTTTCGCAATAGTATCATATCATCAATCATCAGCATAATATCGCAACGAAATTTGTTAACACTTTTTTCAACATTTCACTACTTTTGGCTTTATTGAGCGCACACGACAAATCGCGAAATCCGGCGGAATCCGGGCTTACAAAACCGCTTCTTCAGATGGCCTGGTGCAGTTATGAAAGGCGAAATTGCCCACAAAAAAAAACACATTTATCTCGAAATCGTAATCCATAATTACCAGCGTAGAATGCGTCGAACTTCAATCCATAATTATCCGTACAGTTGGAGTTAGTTAGATCACATAAACATCCACATTTCGCAATCTTATATTTAAAGTGATGTCATGTGAAAAAGGCAATAACTGACCAAATATCCCTAAAGTCAAAACTTTGCTGTTTTACTAAAAAATTGCATTTTAACAATACTAACCCACTGAACATAAAACAAACAAATAACGTTGTATCAACATTGTAGCAACATTAAATGTTATTTTAATGTTAATGAAGTATTACTTTAATGGATTTGCTCAGTGGGAAGTTTCCCGTCTTTCCTAAATTCGAAATATTTACTTTATTTAGAAGTGGAAAACACTAGTTAAATTGAGTGAAAAACATTGGTAATATTGAGAACCTACTTAAATTATTAAAATATATTGCTTAAAAAAATTGAGTGAGTATATTATTGTTATGGTCGAAATTACGAAACTTGATACTTGAGTCATCAAAAATATTCGTCTGAATTAAATAAAGACTTTTTCATCAAATCAGCAACAATATGCATATTTGCGTGGTGTATTTTTAGCGGGAAATGTAAATTTAAATTGAATTACAGTTACAATTAATTTTCTGAAATGATCAACTCCACCACTTGAATATCCAAAATTTTCTTCGTGCCAATTTATGGAATAATCACAAAAGAAAAAAACGTGAATTTATGCGTCTGATTTTCTTCTAAAAAAAACTTGAAATCCGTTGAAATAAATACAAAAATTAATATTGTAAGTAGTATATTTCAAATGAAACTTCCGAATCCAAAAGAAAATTGTTCGAATTTTGATAGCGTATGAAATAAATATTTGTAAAATTCATGAAGCTTAAATTAGAGAATAATCAATCAAGATTTTTATTAATTTATAAAAGTTCTTACGGTTTTTAAGATTTAAGTCATTTTTTTAAGTTTTAGAGCAGTTTTTGCAAAAAATGTTATGAAACTATTACTATGTTTTTACCACTTTTATTAATTTATATACCGGGTGTTGACTTGGCGGACGCAACATAGGAAATTCCATGTACATTTTGCAATGTTCAAATTTTGGCTCCCCTGTTTATTTTACAAAACAAAATGTATTTACCTTTTTTGTAGATTCGTAAACATACTCAAAAAAAAAACGATTATATTAAAAACTAAGTTTAAATATTAATTTCATAATTTTTGAAGACTTTTACGGTCAATTACTGAGTCTACAGATCACTTTATTATTAATAAATAATATTATAATCTCTGTGAATATAATAGTATGTTCGATATATGTTTTTGAGTTTCGCGAAGAGTATAATCAATAAATAATTAACACTGTGGTATCCTTTCTTCACACTTTAAAAAGTGCGAAGAAAGGATACAACAGTGTTAATTATTTATTGATAATAGTATGTACTATCATATACTCAATGACATTAGAAGCGTAACACCAAGAAGGAATGATTTTTTTGAATTCATATTTTAGCAACAGAGTGACTATATTTAAAGCATACATTGATAACAATTTCAATCTTGTGCCTTTTATATTTATTGTGCAAAAAAAAATATTTCACTTTTTCTTTTTTGATAAAACTATTTATATGAGCTGTTTAGTACAGATGTTTTTAGTTTTCGTGTTTCCGTTGAGCGTGTTAAGCTTAAATAAAATGCCTCGAGTCCGAAGACGTCCACAATATCACCATTTGAGCGATTTTGACCGGGGTCGAGTTGTTGCTTATCGAGATGTCGGTATGTCCTATCGCGAAATTGCCCGCCGTATTGATTCCACTGCAGCAACTGTAATGCGTGTGTATCAGGTATGGACAGAAGAAGGTAGAGGAGCAAGAAGAAGACCAATTGGTCAACCAAGTCGTACCACAGAACGTCAAGATCGGCGCTTAAGACAAATAGCCCTGCGAGACCGTTTCGCTACTACGCGTCAAATCGGTGATCAATGGATTGGAGAAGAAGGTAGGCCCGTTAGTATGCGAACCTTATATCGCCGCATTCAATCCTTTGGGCTTCTTTCGTACCGTCCAAGATTAGTGCTTCCTTTAACAGCGAGACACTGTCGCCAAAGGTTGGACTGGTGCAGAGAACGGCAGCATTGAGAGGCAGAATAGCACGATGTCGTATTCAGCGATGAATCACGATTTTGTCTAGGCACGCATGATGGCCGTAGAAGGGTACGACGCTACCGTGGAGAACGACCTGATCTTAGGTTTGCTATTGAGAGGCATGTACACAGGACTGCTGGAGTAATGGTTTGGGGGCTATTGCTTATGGTAGTCGATTACCTCTTGTATTCATTCGAGGCAGTATGACAGCTGCGCGTTATGTTGAAGACGTTATACGACCGACTTTGTTGCCTTATTTAGATGGCCGCCCAGACGTACTTTTTCAACAAGATAACGCACGTCCCCATATTGCTCGTCGAACTATGGACTTTCTTAATGAAGCTGGTGTTAATGTTTTGGCGTGGCCGCCCCGTTCGCCGGATTTAAATCCCATTGAAGATGTGTGGGATATCATGGGAAGAAGAATATTCTCTTTGCACCATCCTCCACAGACTCTAGCACAGTTGATCGATGAAATTCAAGTTGCTTGGAACGAGATGCCTCAAGAAGACATCGACCATCTCATTTTGTCGATGCCCAGACGTCTACAGGAGTGTATACAGCAATGGGGTCGCCAAACACATTATTAATTTTTTTTAGATTGTTTTTTAATAAAATGTCTTGAAAATGTAATCATTTTATTCTTGATGTAAGACTACCATACTGGCAAAAAATCAAGTTAAAATAATAACTCCTTCTGGGTGTTACGCTTCTAATGTCATTGAGTATATATTTATCTAAAAGCTTTAGAGTTAAAAACATAATTTTTCAATAAAAAAAAAAAAAAATTATAGAAAAATGTAAAGCAATTTTAATATGCTAATCAATAACATAAAAATATATAGGGTGTTTCATTTAAAAAAATGCAACATTATATACTACATTCTACGCTGAAAACTACATAAATAATTATTAAAGTGTTTTTTTTTTGTAAACCTTATAGTTACTAAGATAAAGACATATTTTAAAATAGCCAACAATTGAAAAACGCCTGATATCTTCCAAGCTAATTAGGTTAGCCATGATCAATTTACGCCATTAATAATGTCTCATAAAAAGACGTTTATATTAATTTTTTTCTAACCCTTCATGTTACCGAGATACCCTATGAAAACATCGAATTTGAGCCACCCTGTATAACGTTAGACAAATCAAGATATAAAAAATAATAATCCGAATGTATTTTTGTCCAAATTAATTGTCTTATTTGTGTAAATAATGATGTATAACGAAGTAGAAGCCTCCACAGTGAACAGTATTTCTGTCCATTTTCTCCCCCACCTGTTAAAATTAATATGTTTGGTGGTGACGTTTGTCTTCGCAAATTTGGATAGGGCTCAAGTTTTGTGATTTATACCATACAGGGTGTGTATAAAGTCTGGAATAAAATTCATACTTCTATTAATCTTGAGTATGATAGAAAAACCCTGAAACAGGTCGATTTTTGTTCTCTACTGCGCCGTTTTCTGCGCGCTCAAAAATACTGTGACGTCACTAGTGTTTCACGTGTGAAGACTTCGTATTTTTTTTTTAAATGGAATTCGTTATTTTTTTCTCTTTGGCAACTTCTGCAGAGCTCTAAATTTTCTATACAGTCACATATTTTTTTTTAAATACGCGTCATTTAATCTAACAATGATATGGTGGCGCAAAACTACCGATATGGTTTGAATGTTTAATAACTTTTTTTATTTAATGGTTGATTATTATTATTATTTTTTTGTTATACAGTATATTAATGGGGAATATTTTTGGCTTAAGTGTGAAAAATGATATCCCGCAAGTGGTGGCCATTTCCGGCTTCGCACATTCGTGCTCCTTCCAGTACATTTTCCATAACTTTTCGTAAAATTTCCGCTGTTATGGCTTGAATTTCATTGCGAATGTTTTGTTTTAGCTCTGGTATGGTCGCTGGCTTATTTACGTATACCCTTTCTTTCAAATAACCCCAAAGAAAACAGTCTGGAGCTGTTAAATCCAGTGAATGTGGGAGCCAATTGAAATCGCTTCTGCGCGAAATAATGCGTTCGCCAAAGAGGTCCCGTAACAGAGCTATTGTGTCCCTTGCAATATGGGATGTGGCTCCATCTTGTTGGAACCACAACTGTGGATGGATTTTTACAGCTGGCCTCAAAAAATTTTCCAGCATCGTTCGATGTTCAGCACTATTAACCGTAATTGAGGGGAGATGTGCATTTTCAAAAAAATATAGACCAATGATCAATTCGGACGATACACCGCACCAAACAGTACACTTAAGTAGGTGTAATTGTCGCTGATGAACTGTTCTTGGATTCTTCGTAGCCCATATCCTGCAGTTTTGCTTGTTTACGTAACCATTCAATTGGAGATGGGCTTCATCGCTCTTTATCAAATTGTTAATAAAATTTCAATTTTCTTCTGCTTATTGTCGGAACGAAATGGCATAATCAAGCCGTTGTTGTTAGTCTATCGGCTTCAATTTTTGCAAAAGCTGAACCTTATACGGGAACATGTGCAATGTGGCCAAAATCCTCTAAACGGACCTCCGCGATAGCCCCAGTTGTGAAGAACGTCTTCTTGTTAATGTTTCTGAACTGTCGTGCACACTATCCACAACACGTTGGATATTTCCTCCGTGTGGACCGCACGTGGCCTTTCGGTACATGGAAGGTGTCTTACTGTAGCATGCTGTCGAAAATTTGCAACCAGGCGGTTTCTTGTTGATGCTGAAGGTCCAGTACGCACATTAAAAAAACGACAATAAACACGCTGCGTCAAAACAATTGACCGTTGATTTTCAAAATAAAATTCAACAATTTTTGATCGCTGTTCTGTTGTGTAGTGTTCCATTTCAAATTCCCCAAGTTTTCTTCACAAAATTCTGAAATAAAAATAAAAAATATAAATAAATTTAAAAAGCTATTAAACATTCAAACCATATCGGCAGTTTTGCGCCACCCTGTACAAGGCCGTAGCTAGGGGGGTGATATGGGGATTAATCTCCCCCCCCCAAGCATTTTTGAAAATTAATTTCTTCTATGTAAAAACAACAATATTTTTCAAAAAATAAATATTTGACTGTAAAGAGAATTAAGAGCTCTACAAAAGTTGTCAAATAAAAAAACGAATTCCAATAACACACTGCCAATAACACACATCAAACACTTAAAGAACAGAATCGATCTGTTCTAGGGTTTTTCCATCAAACCCAAGATAACAGAAATATGATTCTTGTTTCGAGACTATATACACACCCGGTATATTCGTTATAATTTATATATATTATAACTGATTTTTGAAAAAGCGAAATTTTGTTAAAGTTCATTTTATCTATAAGTAATAGGTTTTATGCCCGGTTTTATAAACGATTAATAAATCATTAGATAACTATTTGTGGAGTGAATTTATTTACCTAGTAAACTAATGGGCAAACAAAATTGCGTATTATAAAGCAAACCTACCAAATAAATAGCAATTCTAGAAATATATAATTTAATTAGTAGATTACAGACCGAAATTATACATTTTAATTGTGGCCATAGCTTGACTACCAATGTTTTAAATTGAATTGTCAATATTTCAATTTAAATTGTCAATCAAATTGGAAATTCACTATAATTCCTTATAATTATGGAGAATAACCGTGGAATAAGACAGAATTACACAGAACAAGAAAAATAATGCTTATTAGAAATTATAAAAGACTTAAACGAGTGTTTTCCACTCCCAGACTAAGCATGAAGTAAAATTTCGAGTTTAGATAAGCCTGAAAATTTGAATTGGTCGCGTAGCGCGAAGCGCGGGGCGGCCAAGCCAAATTTTCAGGCTTTTCTAAACTCGAAATTTTACTTCATGCGCCACGCGTACAAGACACTGATTTAAGTGAAGTTCACTTCTTCACAATATTTCAGTGTTTTCAGTGTTTAATACGCGTGGCGCATGAAGTAAAATTTCGAGTTTAGAAAAGCCTGAAAATTTGGTTTGGCCGCTCCGCGCTTCGCGCTACGCGACCAAACCAAATTTTCAGGCTTTTCTAAACTCGAAATTTTACTTCATGCTTAGTCTGGGAGTGGAAAACACTCGTTTAAAACTTTAAATGGAACTAATTTAAAAAAGGGTATGCAGTATAAAACTTCCTAGTGATGTTTGACTTGAAAAACTCTAGGTCTTCGACTTCTTAGAAGGTCTTGTGGTTCGAATTAATCACTATCAGGGAAGAAACTATGAGCGAACTTAAATCTGACACGGATGATATGGTAGACATGATAACCGTAATGAAATTAATAAATACAAGTTGTAAAATCTAAAGTAATAATAATTATATAATATACTTTTGACTTTTAACTGTCAAATTATTTAGAAAATAAAATTTACTTGGTAGAAAAACAAACGAATAACATTAAAAGTGCGATTCTTTTCGCAATCTACAACAAGTTAATCTTACAAAGACTATATCAAACACTCATTGAAACAACTACTTCCCGGGCTAATACCCCGACGGACATTGAATTATACAACAAGTGTTTGCTGTTACATACAGTAACCTACTGCAAATGTAACAATTTGGGTCAAATTATTCAGGCCATCTATAGACGCGTTTCGAGATTTATCTCTCCTCAGTATAGCTTTGCCATTCCCTCTAAATAATTTGACACCTTAGACTGGCGGTCACGTTACCGTTCAAACATTAGTATAAATGAAATTGCCAATTCTTGGTTGCAGAATACTTCAAACATTAAAAGTGCGATTCTTTTCGCAATCTACAACAAGTTAGTCTTACAAAGACTATATCAAACACTCATTGAAACAACTACTTCCCGGGCCAATATCCCGACGGACATTGAATTATACAACAAGTGTTTGCTGTTACATACAGTAACCTACTGCAAATGTAACAATTTGGGTCAAATTATTCAGGCCATCTATAGACGCGTTTCGAGATTTATCTCTCCTCAGTATAGCTTTGCCATTCCCTCTAAATAATTTGACACCTTAGACTGGCGGTCACGTTACCGTTAAAACATTAGTATAAATGAAATTGCCAATTCTTGGTTGCAGAATACTTCAAACATTAAAAGTGCGATTCTTTTCGCAATCTACAACAAGTTAGTCTTACAAAGACTATATCAAACACTCATTGAAACAACTCTTTGTCTTTGTCTTTGTAAGACTAACTTGTTGTAGATTGCGAAAAGAATCGCACTTTTAATGTTTGAAGTATTCTGCAACCAAGAATTGGCAATTTCATTTATACAAACGAATAATTTACTGAGGAGATTTATTAGCCAAATAAAGTTATTTTGTGTTTATAATACCGAAATCTTTGGAATAAATTAATTTATTCCTCAAGTCAATTTTATTTAGGGAATAAAACGTTTTATAATACCGGGCATTAACATTTTAAAACAGTTATACGATTCTACTAAGCATTGTAAATAATACTTAGGTGTCTATTTACATCTACTAATTGTTGTTGGTGTTAATTTGTTGTTGCAATTGGTTATTTGTTCATTATCACAAGATTTGTTTGCATGAATGTTTCCAGCTGGATGTTAACGACCACATGAACTTTTAGTGTTAGTGAAAGTTAACCTCAGGATGATTTAAGAGCGTTGTGGAAAAACTCTTGTCGGAGATTCGCTATCGGTTTCCCAGCAGAATGTGTCGATTTACAAAACCTGGGTATTCATGTTAATGCATCGCTTACGAAATTCCATATCCATACCTTAATAATTAATCAAGAGAGTTTATAGGATTCCCATTGATAAGAATCAAACACCAATAAATTTGAAGCATGAACAAAAGCAATAATCCGGTTATTATTAAAATAATAACATAGAGATACAAGTTATAATCTAAATCGACTGTTAATTAAGTAATAAATAGTGATTGTCGAACCTTTCCAATCGATTTCCTACAATTAAAAGATAATACACCAGTTCAATGGAACTGATCTGTAATTACAACACAGTACATTGTAATATAATTGTAGAAATTGACGGCGGTTACGCGCGCAACACTCCACTGCCCACTAAACACAACTTCCCAAATTGATGGGAATCTTTCCACTTTGATATTTTCTACACTGGAAAAATTACTTGCCAATTTGTTTGTTGGTTATGTAATTTTAACGATTCCGCGATGATTGCAATCGAGCTTGAAGCATTTAACATTTATTGATTTTGTTCCGAAGAGTAAATAACAAAGATACTAGTACAAAACTTATTTCTGTTAAGTATACCTATTCCAATTTTTGAGTTTTAGGGCATTCGGTGGTAACTGATTGGATTGAAAATTTGTAACGGGGCTTTTCTAAACTCGTAATTTTACTTCATGCGCCACGCGTATAAAACACTAAAATATTGTGAACTCTATGTATATTTGAACCTCACTTGAAATCACTGTTTTATACGTAAGGCGCATGAAGTAAAATTTCGAGTCAAGAAAAGCCCAGAAATATCTTTGTATTTATTTATTCTAGTTTTAACTTGCCCTGAAGACGCTGACAAAAATTCAACGAAATGTTGGCTAAATAAAAATAAAATTCTGGCTAAAAATACAACTATAATTTTTGAATTCTGCCCCTTTTCCCCAAAAAAGTTTATAGACGTTTTTAAAGCATCTAAAAAATATTTTTTGAATAACTTTCTCATTTATCACTGGGTGAAACATTTTGGAAATAATATTACAGGATAAATTAAAAAAAAACACTAAACAACGCTTTTTTTAATTTATCCTTTAATATTATCTAAAAAATAGTTCTGGAAGTATATTACCAGAACTATTTTTTACAGCATATTTCATGGGCCTAATCAAAATTTGTCCATCTTCAATTGTTTTCGAGTGATACGTTAAAACTCAAAAGTTAGCCATTTGGAAATATTGAAATAACTTCTTTATTTAAACAAATATTGACATTCGGTAAACACCTTCTTGTGACACTTTTTTTGGTAGTAAATGCTTATCATATCCGATTTTGTGTTAACAATTATTATTATTATTAGATTATTAATATTATAATTAGGTTATTATTATTATGGACGTCTGTAAAACAATTGGTAAAGCACTAATAAAAACTATTTATGTTTCATTGGGATGTAATTTGTTGGGCAACAAAGACTTCTTATCATTATATCATATTACAATTTCCTGAAATATTACACACAAAATTATTGAATGATATATACAGGGAGTTTTTCTTTATTTAGTTGGAACACTTATAAAATTCAGCTTATTTTCTTTAAATCTTTAGATATTCGTCGTGTTTTTAAAAGAGTTCAATTTGGAGCTTTAAAAGAGTGCTTTCCACTCCCAGACTAAGCATGAAGTAAAATTTCGAGTTTAGAAAAGCCCCGTGAAAATTTGTCGAGGGTCGCGCAGCGACCCGAGACAAATTTTCTGGGCTTTTCTAAACTCGAAATTTTACTTCATGCGCCACGCGTATAAAACACTGATTTTAAGTGAGGCTCAAATATACACAAATTTTACCGTATTTTACTGTTTTATATGCGTTGCGCATGAAGTAAAATTTCGAGTTTAGAAAAGCCCAGAAAATTTGTCTCGGGTCGCTACGCGACCCTCGACAAATTTTCACGGGGCTTTTCTAAACTCGAAATTTTACTTCATGCTTAGTCTGGGAGTGGAAAATACTCGTTTAAAGCTTCAAATTAAACTCTTTTAAAAAAACAACGTATGTCTAAAGATTTAAAAAAATAGGCTAAATTTAGAAAACGTATACTTTAAAGAAAAATGTATTCCAAATTCAGCTTATTTTCTTTAAATCTTTAGATATTTGTCGTGTTTTTAAAAGAGTTCAATTTGGAGCTTTAAACGAGTGCTTTCCACTCCCAGACTAAGCATGAAGTAAAATTTCGAGTTTAGAAAAGCCCCGTGAAAGTTTGTCGAGGGTCGGGCAGCGACCTGAGACAAATTTTCTGGGCTTTTCTAAACTCAAAATTTTACTTCATGCGCCACGCGTATTAAACCAAGTTTAACCATTATGAGATATGACATAAAGTTCGGCCATTCCATAAATAAGTGCACACTTTTTGGGGGTACATCAGGGATTTTAGCGAATTTCATACATTAGAAAGGCAATCAAGACATGGTGTTTGGTTATGACTAGAGGTTAAACAAATTATTGTGTCAAAAGTTATAACAATATAAACGTTTAGTACACTTTTATTTTGAACTCAAAAATATCGTAAACCGTTACCTATACAAAAAAAGTTATTCTGTACTTTTTTGTGCTTAAATGTTCAATGTTTAAAATACATTTTTTTCCAAAACGAAAGAACTTTGTTTATATAAATTTGTTTTAATAAATAAATCATATATCAAAAATTAATCAAATACTTATGTTTTAATTTTCTTTAAAAAAATATATGATATACCCTGATCCTTCCTAAGAATTTTTTCGTTTTCAGAAGTGTGGGCACTTTAAAGCTTTTTGAGATATGATTTTTTTTACCCGAGCGCTACATCGACATTACATACTTCTAGGTTTGGTTAGGTTAGGTTAGTAGAAAGGTTTGCAATAGAATAAATTGCGCAAGTCATTTTGCTCCCGATGCCTGTTCCACATACTTTTAGGTTAGGTTAGGTTAGGAGAAAGGTTTGCTATAGAATACATTGCGCAAGTCTCTTTGCGAACGATGCCTGTGCCACATACTTCTAGATTAGGTTAGGTTAGGAGAAAGGTTTGCAATAGAATAAACTGCTTCTGTCTCTTTGGGCACTGTCCCCATCGTGAACGAGATCATTCGCGACGCACAAAAGTGTCGATTATCAAAGTTACAAAGACTTGTTTGGTTGTTTACTTTGAAGTTGGCTATAGACGTCAAATTTTGAATGTTTGAATAAAAAAAGTGGAACCAGAAATAGCGGAACTAAATTAGTGGAAAAAAGAATTCGGAGGAAAATATGTACAGTGGAAAAAAGAATTGGTGGAAGATGAGTACTGGTGGAAGTAATGGAGTGGAAAAAATGGGGTACAATCGGCGCTCCCGCCAATGGTGTAATGGCCCGGATCGCGGTGAGCGCCTCACGTCAATGCAGCGCTAGGGTAAAAAATGATATCTCAAAAAGTTTTAAAGTGCCCATCTTTTTGAAAACGGAAATATTCTTAGAAAGGATTGGGGTATAACATATACTTCTTTCAAGAAAATTAAAATATGAGTATTTGATTATTTTGTGAGATTTGCTCCGGTAAAAAAATCATATTTCAAAAAGTTTTAAAGTACCCATCTTTCTGAAAACGGAAATATTGTTAGAAAGGATTGGGGTATAATATATATTATTTTTAAGAAAATTAAAAAACATGAGTATTTGATTATATTGTGAGATTTGTTTTATTTATTGAAAAAAATCTATCTAAATAAAGTTTTTTCGTTTTGGAAAAAAAAATATTTTAAACTTTGAACATTTAAGCATAAAAAAGTCAAGTATAACTTTTTTTGTATCAGTAACGGTTTACAATATTTTTGAGTTTAAAATAAAAGTGCACAAAAAGTTTATATTGTTATAATTTTTGAAACAATCATTTGTTTAACTTCTAGTAACAACCAAAAACCATGTCTTGATAGCCTTTATAATATATGTGAAATTCGCTAAAATCCCTGATGTACCCCCAAAAAGTGTGCACTTATTTATGGAATGGCCGAGTTGTGTTATTTTAAATACAAATCATAGTTTGCCTTGACTTCAGTCGATTGCATTTTTTGTAATGCTTCCCAAAAATATCGTCAGCGTATTCTACTTAATAAAGTGCATACAATATTCTAATACAAAGAAATTAACATCAAAAATCCTAGTTTCCGTTTTCTCCATCTACAACCTGTAGATGGTTACACATTTGTAAACGTTAATCAATTATGTTGAAACAATAAAAAAAAAAAACTTAGAAATAATATTTAAACAAATTAACTTTTTTCTATGCATTGTTTTCATCAGGATTGAGAAATTACTTTCCAACAAACCACACACACATACACAAAACAAATTTCATTGTGAATCTCTCATTTCACCCAATTCAATCTCATTTTCACATTCTCATAACACATAACACAAAACGTGCATTACATACTCTGTACATATCATTACAGTTACATAAATGAGGAACCTTGTTTTTTTACCGACAAGTTTCCGCTTATTACAGCGAAATAACACACGTTTTTTTTTTTGTTGTCTCTTCACCGGCAGTTTACGAATTAAGATGCTCCTGCGCTTATGTAAGACAGGTGCGAAATATCCTCCTCAGTTTGATGTTATCCTTTTACTTCTTGACCTTTAAAGAGGCGTCCGAGTTGAATTGACGAGACGACTGGTTGGGATTTGAAAATGAAATTGCGCGCGCATCTCCGTTTCAGAGAATTTCATTACACCGTCTATTAATTAACCCATTAACCGCAAAGTAATTATAGAGTTAACTCTAAAAGTTGATTTTAGGTAAAATTCTACACTTCTTTTTATGATTTCTATGATTGAGTTATTATATTACATACTGCGATTATTTTTAATGTACAGGGTGGTTTTTTTTCGTTGATATTATAGGGTATAGGCTAAACGGTAAGAGATACAAAAATACTTAGATATGTGCCCCGTTACCTTTTTTAGTGTTTAGTTTAATGGCACAATCAGATCTACGCTAACTAGATTGGTTTAAAAGATACATGGTGATTCTCAAAATCTATTGATTTTTGTTATCTCTTATGACTCGGTTATTTATAGAGCTAGCAATATATTTTAAATACAAAAGTTTTTTGACTTTTTACGTAGAATCTAGTGGTGTACTTAAAAAAGTATAGATGTTTTAATTTTTGAGATATTATCAAAACTAATGTTTTTTTTAAATGGGACACCCTGTATCTGAGTATCTCAAAATATTCAATTTTTTTCTTGTAATTGCAACAATATGTAACACTTAATATTTTGATTTGTCCTAGCTAAAATACCAAAAAACAAAAACAAAAAAGATTTTCTAGATGGCCATGAATTATATAATTATTCTTTTCTCTTATAATAGGTATATTAAAAATCCAGTTAACAAGATTATTGAAACATTGATAAACTAAAACAACAACAACTACAAAAAACAAACAAACTTAACTTAACAATCTCAAATACTTATACAGTGAATTTTTCTTTTAAGTATACATATGCATGCCCTGCAAATTTTCCGATATCCGTTGCTTTCTATAATAGTTCAATTTGAAGCTTTAAATGAGTGGTATCTACTCCCAGGCTAAGCATGAAGTAAAATTTCGAGTTTAGAAAAGCCCCGTGAAAATTTGTCTCGGGTCGCGCAGCGACCCGAGACAAATTTTCTGGGCTTTTCTAAACTCGAAATTTTACTTCATGCGCCACGCGTGTAAAACACTGATTTCAAGTGAAGTTTAAATATACATTTCACAATATTTTAATGTTTTATACGCGTGGCGCATGAAGTAAAACTTCGAGTTTAGAAAAGCCCAGAAAATTTGTCTCGGGTCGCTGCGCGATCCTCGACAAATTTTCACGGGGCTTTTCTAAACTCGAAATTTCACTTCATGCTTAGCCTGGGAGTGGAAAACACCCATTTAAAGCAATATCTTTCTTAATATTACGGCTAGATACCGTCGGATCAGCAATAACAGAAGCTAATGAATTTATTTCATTTCTTTCTCTATTTTCATTACTGTAAATCTTATCTCTTGGTTTTCCAAATGATCCATATTCACTTAAGTTGTGATATAATCTTTGAAATATTTGTTTCCTGGCTGTCGTCGTTCCGGATAACGCTCAATATATAGGTCTAAAGTTGCGTCTTTATTTTTATAACTCTCATTATATCAAACATGTTTAATTTTTCAGTTTTGAAAAATATTCATTTTAGACTCCTTTTTTAAAGAAATATAATCGAAAATATTTCGTTAACAACGGAATATCAAAACCAATACGTAATTGTTATTGAATTTTGTGACATGTAAAAAACAAAAACAAACGCTTAAAGAATTCAATTCATGGCCATCTAGAAAAACTTTTTTTTGTTTTTTAGTATTTTAGCTATTTAGGACTGAGCAAAATATTAAGTGTTACATATTGTTGCATTCACAAGAAAAAATGCAATTTTTTGAGATACTCAGGTATTGGGTGTCCCATTTAAGAAAATGCTAGTTTTGATAATATCTCAAAAATGGAAACATCTGTATTAATTTTAGGTACACTACTGGATTCTACGTAAAAAGTCATGAAACTTTCGTATTTAACTTCTTTTTTTTCTGTATAAATAACCAAGTCACAAGGGATAATTAAAATCGGCACATTTTGAGAATCACCCTGTATCTTGTAAACCAATCTAGTTAGCTTAGATCTGATTGTGCCATTAAACTAAACACTAAACACTAAAAAGAGAACGAGTCACATATCTTAGTTTTTTTGTATCTCTTACCGTTTAGCCTATACCCTATAATATCAACGAAAAAAAAACCACCCTGTACTTAAGGGTGGTGAAATTTGGAGGTGCCACATATGGAACACTTTTTTTAATTGAAGAGATATTGAAATATCGTTTTCGCGAGCCAGAGTCACTTTTTCGAGTTATACTTAATAGTGAAAAGAAAATCCATCTATCTCTAACCGTTTCCGCTTTATAACCGGAAGTTGATAAAATGTCGTTTTTATGAAGTTACTGTAACTCAGTTATTTTTAAAGTTATAACCAAACTGTAAAAACTTTCTTATGGTAACTTTTTGCGCCCATTAAAATGACGTACCTGTTTTATTTCGCGGACGTTTCGTTTTTGTTTTCTTATATCAAAATCACATTTTTCTTATGTGTGCATATGAAGATATGCATATCATTAAACAGCCTACTTTTGTCAAGGTTTTCGATATATTACAAATGCTAGTGGTTGATTAGTTTTTGTTATTGAAAGGTCTAAAATTTTAATGTTATTGTTAATTTCTGTTTCGACTGTAATTTTTTTACGTACACAGATCGGGTAATCCCTAACTCTTCCAATCATCCGCAAAAATATAAATTGTCCGCATTTAATTCTATGATTTTTCGAGCTTTTAATATCCTACTTTCAGAATCAGCACTTAATGCAGAAATTAATACTATTAAAGCCATAGCCAATTCAAATGGATATTTAACAATAACAATAGACCAGCTTATAAATAAAACTAAAATGAAAATACTTCGTAAATATATACAGGGTGAGTTACTAAGCGGAAATCGGTTTATAGTGGGCGTATCGTTGAAAATAGCAAAAATAGTTTCAAATAAAAGTTGTTCAGAATCAAGTTTTTCATAACCTAAAATTATTGCTAAATATGGCAGCCTTGCGGTTATACCGGAAGTAAACACCAACTTCCTTATTTTAAATAAAACACCCTTTATATTTTTACATTTTTAGATTGCTCGTTAAAAATAAACATGAGTTTATTCACACAACATTGGGTCTACGTTGAACCGTTGTCGAGTTATTTCATTTTTTTGATAAATTTGACGATTTCAGAGCTCGACGCCATTAACAATATCTTCAAAACGAAATAAGTCAAAGTTGTGCGGCTAAACGTTTTGGATTCGGGAAGAAATGTAGTATTTGTTTAGGTTTTTGCCATTAGTCAGATTTTCTAAATTGAGCCGAGTCCGTCGAAGGTATTCTTCAGTACTTCAAACATGCATAACTTAATTTTTTTTAAATGGAACCATATATCTTGTGACACTGTATCTGATGCGAAATTAAATTTCCCTTTTATTGATACGGGGTTGTTACCATATCCTTCCAACAGTTTTTAAGAAATTTGCGATTTTGTAAAAATTTTAATACATTTCGTATTATTGCGTTAGCCCTGGATACTGATGACGTTTGGTGATTTTGTTTTGACTCGCATATCCGACAAATGTCAGTTTATTTTAAATTATTTTGGCGAGATCTTGCAATAAAAAAAACCGAACATGTTTTCTCAAGAAGAACTAATTTGTATGGTCTACACCTTGGGCAGTGCTGATGGAAATACATTACTTGCTTCAAGAATGTATGCCCAACGTTTTGCCGATCGGAGACATCCAAATTCAGCGGCATTCGCTACATTTATACTTAATGACTAACTTTCATGTAATAAATGTTGACATTTCAGGGGGCTATTCACAGCACAGATGCAATTTGTCATCGGTGAGAAGTCGCACTAAAATGACGTAATTTTGGGAAGAATTTACCAAATCGTATGAAGTAAAATGACGCCATTTCAGTGCAACTTGTCACCGATGACAAATTGCATTGGTGCCGTGAATAGCCCCTAGAAGTTTCCCAGTATAATATAAATAATAAAAACTAAACTACTCCAATCATTAAACCAAATCTTACATTTTAAGTACAAATGGTGTATTCAGACGTTAAAAAGTAGAAAAAAAGTTTTTTTTTTCGTGAAACATCCATCTAATGTATATTCCAAGGACGGTCAAGTATACGGTAAGAAGGATCGACAGAATCGAAGATTTTAAAGTGAGGGTAGGGATCGTTTACGTCACAAATGCGCGCTGAATTTAAATGTGGTTACTTCATGGTAAACTTAGGTAAACATGCATAAGCTGACATTCGTTGATTTTTAAAAGAGTTCAATTTGAAGCTTTAAACGAGTGTTGTCCACTCCCAGACTAAGCATGAAGTAAAATTTCGAGTTTAGAAAAGCCCCGTGAAAATTTGTCGAGGGTCGCGCAGCGACCCGAGACAAATTTTCTGGGCTTTTCTAAACTCGAAATTTTACTTCATGCGCCACGCGTATAAAACACAGATTTTAAGCGAAGTTCGAATATACATAAATTTCACAATATTTGAGTGATTTATACGCGTGGCGCATGAAGTAAAATTTCGAGTTTAGAAAAGCCCAGAAAATTTGTCTCGGGTCGCTGCGCGACCCTCGACAAATTTTCACGGGGCTTTTCTAAACTCGAAATTTTACTTCATGCTTAGTCTGGGAGTGGAAATCACTTGTTTAAAGCTTTAAAAAGAACTTAAAAAAACAGGGAATATCTCAATGACTAACTAAATGTCAAAACAAAATCACCAAACGTCATCAGTATCTAGGGCTAACGCCATAATACGAAATGTATTAAAATTTTTACAAAATCGCAAATTTCTCAAAAACTGTTGGAAGGATATGGCAACAACCCGGTATCAATAAAAAGGAAATTTAATTTCGCAACAGATAAAGTATCTAAAGATAGATGGTTCCATTTAAAAAATTAAGTTATGCATGTTTAAAGTACTTTAGAATACCGTCGACGGACTCGGTTCAATTTAGAAAATCTGACTAATGGCAAAAACCTAAACAAATACTACATTTCTTCCCGAATCCAAAACCGTAAGCCGCACCACTCTGACTTATTTCGTTTTGAAGATATTGTTAATGGCGTCAAGCTCTAAAATCGTCAAATTTATCAAAAAAAAAAATGAAATAACTCGAAAACGGTTCAACTGAGACCCATTGTTGTCTGGATAAACTCATGTTTATTTTTAACGAGCAATCCAAAAATATAGAAACATATAGAGTGTTCTATTTAAAATAAGGAAGTTGGTGTTTACTTCCGGTATAACCGCAAGGCCGCCATATTTAGCAATAATTTTGGGTTATGAAAAACTTGATTCTGAACAACTTTTATTTGAAACTTGTTTTGCTAGTTTCAACGATACGCCCACTATAGACCGATTTCCGCTTAGTGACTCACCCTGTATAGGACAATCTGGTCGTAATTTTAAGGTAAGACTCAAAGAACATCTTCGTTCTTTTCGGCTTAATTTAACTGATAAGTCATCTTTTGCCAATCAAATAATTGAAAACAATCATACATTTGGCGAGGATGTACTGTCAATTATACATTACGCCGAAAAGGGCCGCAAGATGGACCTCCTGGAATCTTTGGAAATTCCCAAAGCCCGCGCTAATCCGGAAATCCCCGTCATCAACGACCAGCTCCACCTAATATATACACCCATTTTTAACGCAATTATAAAACCTTAATTTTAAGTATACCGAGTGTCTGGGATAAGAGGCGAACATAGGAATGTAACATGTAAATTAAATATGTGTAATTATTAGCTCCCCTACTCATTTCAAAGAAAAATCGCAAAGGAATATTTTTTAGAGTATTAAAAACTATACTAAATGTATCGATTTAATTTACGTTTGTACCAGAATCCATATTATCGAAATGCTACCAAAGAAATTTAAATGATGAAAAATAATTAATGCATGCTTGTCGTTTGGGGTAAATCATAATAATAACACTTAATTAGTAGAAGAAAGATCATTTATTCATTACCAAGATAATTCATAGTGGTGTCAGATTACAAACAGTTCGTGATTTATTTTTGTTAAAATTTTTATTTTACTGTATCTACGTCCAATGGGAAATGTTAGAGCAAGTACTCAAAAAGTTCTCCATTCTGGTGTAAACAATAACCCAATCTGTTATAAAATGCCTTACATTAGCCAAGTGCCTATCTGTAATTAATCTGCAATCCACAAAAATTGCTTCCCGCAAAGATTCAATATTTGGATGGCGTTTTTTATAAATTTTGTTTTTCAGGTGACCCCATAAAAAGAAATCGCTTGGTGTTAAATCAGTAGATCTTGGTGGCCAGTTGATAGTGCCACGGAGACTAATCGAACAATTGGGAAAACCATAATGGGCCGGACATAAATCATGCTGATACCATATCTCCTGATTTTCACGTGCCTCTTCTAACGCAGGGCCAACCTGGTCGATTAAAAGGTCTAAATAAGAATTCGAATTTAAATTTCCATGAATTTTAAATGGCCTAATAATATTATTCTTAAAAGTACCAGCCCAAATATTTATTTTTTGCGGGAACTGGGTTCTAGTTTGTAAGCGTATCCGTGGATTTTCCTGGGTCCAGAATCGCGTGTTCTGTGTGTTAGGCTCGTTATTAAGAGTTAACGTGCATCTATCAGTAAAACAGATAGACTGCAAAAAGTTTCGGTCTGTGTTTGATCAATCCTGCATTACTTCACAGAATACACGCCTGTTTTTTTCCACTAGTAGTATCTCCTGATGACATTGATGTTTGTAGGGATGATATCCATGCTTCTTCAAAATCTTATGTACAGAGAATTTAGACACGTTGCACTCACGAGCAATACATCGTATGCTAGTTGTTGGTTTAGCATTTATCAAACCCAAAACTCTTTCTTCCAATTCATTGTTGCATCTTCTGTTCCGTTTGCCTGTAAGGTTAATGTTTTTGAATTAATATTTGTTGAAATTGGACTATTAAAATACCTTTTGAATCATCTGCCGCTACACTTGCTGTATTTTCAAACTTGTTCACAAACTTGGTAATTGTTGATACAGACGGAATTGGTCAATTGTTAAATTTAACCGAAATTAAGCCACAAACTCTGCGTAAACTGACGCCACTATAAAATGTTTTTATAATGAATACCCTCTCTTCATTGGAATATCTCAGATTATTATTCATAACAATTATAATGCGTAAATTGATATCTGAGTAGCAAAATTATTTTCACTATAACATGACATTTATCAAACTCATGGCAAGGGTTTTTATTAAATGGTACATTGTTTAACTTATTTTTATTATTTTTGAGGTGAATTATGGTACAAACGTAAATTAAATTGATACATTTAATACAGTTTTTCATACTCTAAAAAATATTCCTTTACGATTTTTCTCTAAAATTAATAGGGGAGCTAATAATTACGCATATTTAATTTTACATGTTAAATCCCTATGTTCGCCCCTTATCCCAGACACTCGGTATATACCTGTACAATTGTTAGTTTAAATCACTTTAAGTTTGAAAATGACAAGTTAAAGTTGTCGAAACTATAGTCACTTAATAAAGTCTCAGTTATACAAACAAAGTTAAAATCGTTTTTCATTTGTGAATTATGATGTATAACGAAGTAGAAGCCTCCACCGTTAATTCTTGATTGACACAAACCTAATGAAAAGTTGAAAACTTAAGAAAGTGTTTTCCATTTTTACCATTTTGTAATTTTTTTTCTTAATTGTCGTTGCTTTCGTTAGGAATTTTCGCAGAAAAAAATACGTTTTTTTGAACTTTAATAGATAAAAAGCGTGACAATTTAAGGTAATATTTCTAATTTCCAAGATAGCACTGCGAAGAAAAAAGAATAGTTATTATTTTTTTTTTCAAAAATAATGCCAGAGCTTTACTCAGGTTTTTTGCGCTCATTGTTGGTAGCGATGACGGCTAGATTCCTTAGAAATCGGTAGGTGCAAGTCAATTTAAACAAAAAAAAAAAATTAACGATTATATAAACAATTTTCGGAACCCAAAACATCAAAATGCGTTTTTCCAGAATTTTGTGATTTTTGACTCGTCACAGTACTATTCTAGGGATGTGAAATAATTGATTGGATATTAATTAAAATATGAAATAGCGGTAGAATTTTTACCTTTTCCTATATTGACAATTTATTAGTTTATTATTGCAATCAGTTCTGTTCTTTTCACTTTCAACTGGTTAAATCAAAAGTTATTCCTCATCTTTAATAAAATTAATTCCTCTATATTTTTACTTATTGTTAGTTGAGACATTTATAATGACACAATTGATAAATATGTAATCAAAATGACGTTTATGGAACATTATAGTATATTACCTAACGAGAGTGGTATGCAGCATATTACATATGAGCGGACATGTTGCGCACGAGCCGCGCAGCGGCGAATGCAGTATTCCGCGAGTACGTAATTGCCATACCATTCGAGAAACGTACGATACTTTACCTACTTCCTAACAAAATAAACAAGGAGCATGAAACCTCAACTTATTTATTGTAATAATTTTTAATAGTACCATGACAATGATGAAAACTAAATTACTACTTGATCAATATACATGGAATTTTTCTTTTAGGTAAACATATGCATAAAGCTGTACATTTTCCGACATTCGTCGTTTTTTAAAAGAGTTCAATTCGAAGCATTAAGCGAGTGTTTTCCACTTCCAGACTAAGCATGAAGTAAAATTTCGAGTTTAGAAAAACCCTGTGAATATTTCAAAATGGCTAACTTTTGAGATATGCTGTAAAAAATAGTTCTGGTAATATACTTCCAGAACTATTTTTTAGATAATATTAAAGGATAAAGTGTTGTTAAGTGTTTTTTAATTTATCCTTTAATATTATTTCAAAATGTTTCACCAAGTGATAAATGAGAAAGTTATTCAAGAAATATTTTTTAGATGCTTTAAAAGCTTCTATAAACTTTTTTGGGGAAAAGGGGCAGAATTCAAAAATTATAATTGTATTTTTAGCCAGAATTTTATTTTTATTTAGCCAACATTTTGTTGAATTTTTGTCAGCGTCTTCAGGGCCAGTTAAAACTATAATAAATAAATACAAAGATATTTATTTCAACTTAACGGCAATAAACTACTAAATGTTGCACTAGTTTTTGTCTGTCATTCATGTTTATGATACATTACTTGAAGAAACATTGAAAATGCTGCACCCTCTACATTGGTTTTTTGTCAAGTAAGAAGTAAGAATTAATCGCACTTAAGAATCTTACTTATTCTTATTTCACTGTTCTGAGGCTCTAGGCTAGACCACTAATGAAACATTAAACAAAAGTAATAATGTGATGAAGCAATACAATTCGTGCTTGATATTAATTTAACGCGCGTTAAGTTTTTTTTTATTTCGCTAATTTAATTATTGACTTTCTAAAGAACGCCCTCCTGTGGTTTTTGCTTTAATTGCGAAAAGGCAAAGTGAAGACGAACGCGATGAACACCAAGAAAGTCGCCTTTGGTCGTTAATGTCAATGTTATGCACGAGGCGACAACTTTCCTTATAGGAAAAATTGGTACAGGAAATGATGCACTGTTTGCTTTCATTTGTACTATGAATTTTCTCATTGCATTTTCCTGTTTTTCTTGCAGCTAAGATTATTAGAAAACAAAAAGCATCAAAATAGAAATGTATTTTATTTATCAACTCGAAAAATATCAATCTCTTAATAGGTTTTACGTTTATACAGGGCCGTAGTAAGGAGGGGGGTAAGGGGGCGCATCAAGGAGGAGAGGCGCCATTAAAGTCAGACATCATAAACTTCATAAATTAAACCAGACATTTTTATTTATATAAGTAATCGATATTTTGAGCTTCACTTTAAATCGGTGTTATATACGCGTGGCGCATGAAGTAAAATTTCGAGTTTAGAAAAGCCCCTGCAAATCCAAATTTTCAGGCTTTTCTAAACTCGAAATTTTACTTCATGCTTAGTCTGGGAGTGGAAACCTATGTTAGAAATATAAATAAATCACTAATATTTGACATTTGTTAAGATTTTATAGGGATAATTAAGTTATTCACACCGGCACAATTATTTATAAATTTAAACCAGACATTTTTATTTATATAAGTAATCGATATTTTGAGCTTCACTTCAAATCGGTGTTTTATATGCGTGGCGCATGAAGTAAAATTTCGAGTTTAGAAAAGCCTGAAAATTTGGATTTGCAGGGGCGCGACTCGCTTCGCTCGCGCGCCCCTGCAAATCCAAATTTTCAGGCTTTTCTAAACTCGAAATTTTACTTCATGCTTAGTCTGGGAGTGGAAACCTATGTTAGAAATATAAATAAATCACTAATATTTGACATTTGTTACTATTTTATAAGGATAATTAAGTTATTCACACCGGCACAATTACGAATTTTAAGCAACTTTTTTAAAATGTATGACACTTTTTCGTTGTATTTCCTATAATTGTTAATAACAATAATAAACCAACTTTATTTCAAGAAATGGTCAAAAAATAATAATTATAAGAAACATAAGTGAAATTGTGTCGAAAAAGCAATTAAAATATACTAATGTATTTTATTTATTTATTGATAGGATCCAAATTCTGTAAATGACTAGAATTTAAAATTCCTAAAACTAACAAAATTATCTACCGGGTGTTTGATTAAGCGTGTACACCGTATCTCAGAAACTACACAGCGTAGGATGTTTGGGTAAAAAATGTCATAATAAAAGTGGAGAAGAGAAATCTCTGGAAATAATTTATAAGTTTCAAACTCCGCCGCTAGAGGGCGTAACATCTATTGCCAAATACAAAAACAGGTTTTTCGCAAAAAAATCCTAATTAAGGTAGATTGAAATTATTCAAATCGTAATCTACGTTGAATTTGACTTAATTTTAACTATTCACTTGTTTCTTTATCTCTCATATTTAAAGTAGGGACGAGCAAAAAAGTGTGGTTACTAAACTGCATGTAACTTTAGTTTGGATTAACCGAAATTAATAAATTAGTCTCGTTTGATAGAAAATTGAAAGCACTTTACATCACATTTTACTCTCGTTGACTTTAGTTCTTATAGTAAGCGCCAGAGGGCGTTTTTGGAACAATATCCATATTTTTTTAGATTTTCTCAAAAAATTGAAATTGTAAGGTACAGATTAATAATAATAATAATAATAATCCATTTATTGTCCAACAGGAAACATTTCCCAATTACAAGACAAAAACAAAACATAAGCCTGATAGTATGTTATGCTCAGTGCCTCTCTCTGGATACCTTCCCTCAAATTTGTAGTATAACAACTTTAGGAATTTGCGTTGCACACTTTTGATGTTTTTAATTTGACACTGATTTTGAGGAAACCAAACTAACGCCGCATATTCCAACTTTGACCGTACATAAGAATAAAATAAAGTTTTAAGTGTGACAACATTGTGAAATTGGGATGCGTTACGGCATATAAAACCTAATGACTTAAATGCATTTCTTACCGTAACGTCAATATGGTAGATAAAGCTAAGGTGACAATCGAAATAAACACCTAGATCTTTAAATGTTGTAACACGTTCAAGTAGTTTACCATCAACTGCGTAGTTAAAGTGAACAAAATTAGTTTTTTTAGTATAAAACATATATTTACATTTATCAATATTTAAATCGAGCCGATTCATAAACACCAAGTAACAATTTTGTTTAGGCTAATCTGCAAGTTACGGCAGTCATTGATATTATTTATAGTATTGTAAATTTTTAAATCATCTGCATATAACAGATGTTGACAATCAAGGTTTAGAGAAAGGTCGTTAATAAATATGTTAAAAAGTAATGGACCAAGAATGGAACCCTGTGGTACATCTGATGTTGGATAATATTCGCAAGATTTAAAACCATTGGCAACTACATATGTTTTACGTTCACTGAGATATGATTTCCCTAATAAAACACGATTTAATTTCCTTTCTTCACTTATTTATTTTTGTTTGTTAAATGTACATTTCGAGTACCATGTACTCATTTTCAATAACTGAATGCTTTAAGACTAATTACAACTGTTTATATACGGTATAGGGATTAGTGGAAAAACCTAAATCTAATTATGTCGGGTATCTATTGGTGGACCGGGATTATTGATAATGGGAGAGTTGTTTGCCGGTTTACAATTGTTTTTCGGAATGAGATTTAAAAGCGGGTTTTCCAGTGGGCTTAAATCGAAATTTAACAACTTGTCTTTACATTTGTACATTTCTATTGATTCCAACATGTTTAATCTGAAACTGTTTGATTGTTTTAATAATTTTACGTTGTGTAATGAGAATTGGTGGCCGGTTTGGAAATTATGGAAAGCTATTGCTGATTTATCTGGGTTTTGGTTTTTTATGTGGTAATTGTGTTCTTTGAATCTCTTGATTAAATTTCGTTGAGTTTGACCAATGTATATTTTATTGCAGTTGTTACAGTTAATTGAATATATACCGGATTTGTGTAGACTATCACTATTGATTAAAGTGTTATTTAAATAAGATTTTACTTTCGATTCACTGTAATACGCAGTTGTTAGATTAAATTTCCTGAACACTTTATTTATTTGGTGACAAATAGTTGGATTGTAAATGAATTTAACATATTTTCTCTTATTAGTTTCTTTTGATGTATTGAGTTTTGTGCTAGATTTAATTTTATGATTCATTTTATGTCTATTGATGAGCTTTTCTATTGTGTTTTTGCTGTAACCTAAAGATTGTGCAATGTTTTTTATAAATGTTAATTCTTTTCTTTTGTTTTCATTTGATAAAGGTAAGTTTATTGCTTTGTAAATCATGCTATTAAATGCTGCTAGTTTGTGTTTAATGGGTGATGTTGAGGATGAGTGAATGTAGTTGTATGTGTGTGTAGGTTTTCGGTATATGTTGAATTCTAGTGAATTATTATTTTTAATTATTTGTAAATCTAAGAAGGGAAGTTGATTGTTGTTTTCTTTTTCGTGTGTAAATGAAATGCTGGGGCACAAACTGTTTAAACTCGACAACAAGTTTCCCATGTTGGTTTTAGTGTTGATGATTGCTATTACGTCATCAACGTATCTGAACCAAACTCTCGGAAAGCCGTTTATTGTGTTTTTAGCTCGATTTTCGAGGTGGTTGAGAAAAACGTTAGCTAGGAAAGGTGAGAGTGGATTACCCATGGCTGTTCCGAAAGTTTGTTTGTAGAATTTATTGTCGAATTCAAACGTGTTGCACTCCATCACTATTCTTGTTAAATCAATATATTGTTTAATATTTTCTGGTGGTATTGAATTTTCTAATAAGAGATTTTCTAAAATGATAATTGTTTCTTCTATGGGAATGCTGGGAAATAGTGCTTCTACGTCAAAGGAAACCAATGATTCATCTAGTTCGATTTTAGTTGTTTGAAGTTTTGTGGTTAACTCAACGGAATTTTTTATTGAACAATCGTTTTTAATAATTAATGATTGGAACTGTTGTACTAGCCATTTTGCTATATTGTATGTTGGTGAATTGATGTTTGATACAATAGGTCTCCATTTATTCCCCGGTTTATGAATTTTTGGGAGGCAGTATAATTTCGGAAGTGAGGGGTTTTTCAATTTCAATCTATATATTAGTTTTTTATCTATTAAATTTGTTGGCTTAAGTATGGAATTAATCTTACTTATATATGAAGTGAGTGGGTTTTTCTTTTGTTCTTTATATGGTCCGGTATCCAACATCTCCTTGACGCTATTGTAATAATCATCCTTGTTGACGACGACGACTGCGTTCCCTTTATCCGATTTCAGGTACAGGACATCTTTTTCTTTCAAGGACTGAACAGTTTTGAAGTCGGTGTTTTCAGTTTTGGTCATCCTTTTCGGTTTTCTGATGATTTTCTCCAATGTATCCTTGGCTGCTATCCGGAAAGCCGTGGCTTCTTCGGGTCCTAAGTAAGATGTCGCATTTTCTACGTCGTTGATGATCGTTTCTATTGGCGTGTGTGGTGTGGAAATTGAATGTTTGAAGCCTTTTTTTAAAAGCTCCATTTCTTCGGTATTGAAGCTTGCTTTTGATCTGTTATGTACTAGTATTTGTGTTGTTTGTGTAATGTTGTTTACTTCTTGGTGTTGTTCTTTTTGTAATGTTTCTAGTTTTCTTCTGAGGGTGGATGATTTTCTTCTTAATTTGGCGTTAATAACTGTGTGTATTTTCTTCTGTGATTCGTCCCAGGTCATTGGTGATGAATTTGTTGCCAGTTTTAAGTGTAGTTCGTATGCGGCAAGTTGTAGGTAATTTCGTTTCGAATGTAGCTTTCCTATTTCAAATTTTAACCAACTTTGTTTCCACTTGAACACTAATTTTGATACGTCTTTGTTATGTTTGCAAATTTTTAGTTGTATGAAAAACTTGTTTTGTTAAACACATTTTTAGAAAGTAAATATCTGCACTGATGAATTGTATTCTCGTTTTTAGTTTAAAGAATTTGTTTGGAGATATGATTTAATTAATGATATGGATGAGTTACAAAAACCAAAATTATCCAATTTTGATAAAAGAACATTATGTTGAACTTTGTCAAACGCTTTAGGCATATCTGTATAAACGACATCCATCTGCCCCCGGGCGACAACAGTTTCAGCAATATCATGAGTAATTAAGGTAAGATTAGTGACTGTTGAGCGGTTGGGGACAAAACCATGCTGCTTATCAGACATGTAAAGCCTGACATGTGTATATATTTGGTCAAATAATACGCGCTCAAATATTTTTGCAATAAGTGGTAGTAACGCTATAGGGCGATAATTATTGATATTTTTAAGATGAAGCGACGTTTTAGGTACAAGACATACGGCAGCAACTTTTAAACATCTTGGAAACGTACATTACTTAATTCATAGATTGAATAGAGTAGCAAGAGGTTTACAGAGTAATGTAGCGCAATATTTTAATAAGAATGAGGGTAGCTTGTTCTCCCCAGAAGAGCTATTATTTGGAAGCTTCCTAAGAAGGTCAAAGACTAGTTTCTCAGTTGTCATGGTAAATACAAAGTTGGGAAGCAGGTTGAAGCTTTTATCTAATAGATTACTTGATGGGGGACTGTAAACGGACTTAAAGTATTCACTAAAGCCATTTAGAATATCAATTGGATGTTCTAAAATGTTATCATTATATGTAATAGTTGAAGGAAATCTAGAAGAATTCGATTTTTTAGAGTTGACATATGACCAAAATTGTTTGGGGTCGGAAATAACCTTACGTTCAACAGAAAAAATATATTCATTATGTGCCTATTTTATTTTCTTTCTGATGGAAGATCTAATATTAGAAAATTGTTGAAATAGACGGAGATTACGTCTTAGTTTTTTCCTTAAACGATTCTTTTCTCTTAACAGGTTGATTGCAGTAGTGAACCACGGTGGATATTTATATTTATATTTTATGTTAAACTTAGGAATAAATTGAATAAGTGCTGTATTTATAATATTATAAAACGTGTCAAACGCACGATCTATGTCAGTGAAAGATAAAAGTCCACTCCAATCAATCCCACACAGGTATGCATATAATCCAGCATAGTTCCCTTTTTTGAAATTAAATACACGAGCATCTTCATTAACTTAGGACATTTCGAGCTTACACTAAAAGTTAAATATAAATGCCGGATGATGTGCATCCTCTGCGACCAACGCATGCTTATCTCTTGCAACTTTACAAAGCATGTTCGAATATTACAGGGTGAAATACTGAGAAAAATGGTGAAAACCTCATCCTGATATCTTTATTCTAACCGAAGATATAGTAAAAAGTTTGGTATATTTGCCCATTTTACAAATATTGTACAATATATTTTTATTTAAATAGTCAATTGTTATACTATAGCTGTCGAAAATTATCCAAAAACGTCGCAACTGTTAAAATAAATCATTACTGTCACAAAAAATACAAAGTCAAAAAAGTTATAATAGATAAAAAATGTCGAAAAATATCATTAATGCCGAAAAAAAAATTATAGGAGTAATAATTATTATAATATTATAGTCAGAGAAGAATGTATTAACATAAATTCATAATTCATAAGAAAAACGTCTTTTTGTATGTTAAAATTTTATGTTTTCAAACAATTAAGTCAATTTATGCCAATAATAAAACATAAAACAAAATTGTTAATTTATGTCAAAAATTTATTTCTACAGAAGATCACAGAGTCAAGATAATTGTTCTTTACTGTGTGTTAATATTGTTTTAGTTTTATTTTATTTTGTAATTATTACTAATTAAGATTCTTAAGATTAATTTCAATCGTACAACAATGTCTAAAAATGTTATGTCCGTTGAAACTCTACATACATAAATGCCTAAATAATTTATTTAAAAAAAATAGTTATAATGTTAAAATATCCCAACTTGTTAATTAAGGTTTAAATTAAATTACACTTGGTTTGTTTCACAATTTTTTTTTCACAAAAATTGTGAAACAAACCAAGTGTAATTTAATTTAAACCTTCATTATCAATATTTAAAAATGTTTCACCAAGTGATAAGTGAGAAAATTATTCAAGAAATATCCCAACTTGTATAAACTTTTTGGGGAAAAGCGGCAGAAATACAATAAAATATCACAACCGTGTGTACATTAATGTGATTTTTAAATACAAGGAATGTTTTTTTTTGGGTATTTTTCGGGCATACACTGTACATTTTACGACATTCGTTGTTTTTTTAAAAGATTTCAATTTGAATCTTTAAACGAGGGTTTTCCACTCCCAGACTAAGCATGAAGTAAAATTTCGAGTTTAGAAAAGCCTGAACATTTGGATTGGCCGCGTAGCAAAGCGGAGCGGCCAATCCAAATTAGGCTCGATTAGGCCAAATTAAACTCGAAATTTTACTTCATGCGCCACACGTATAAAACTTTGAAATATCGTAAAGTTTAAAATATACGGCTTTAGCAATGTAATTTGTAGATGTGAATAAAACATGAGTCAAATTCTGCGCTGAACAAATTGTTGAAAACAGTGATTATAGGCAACCCAATCATTGTAACGTATATTAGGTTGCCTATAATTGTTGTTGTATGTGTGTGTTTTTTGAACTTCACTGTAAATCAGTGTTTTTAAGCGTGGCGCATGAAGTAAAATTTCGAGTTTAGAAAAGCCTAATTTGGATTGGCCGCTCTGCTTCGCTACGCGGCCAATCCAAATTCTTAGGCTTTTCTAAACTCGAAATTTTACTTCATGCTTAGTCTGGGAGTGGTAAACACTCGTTAAAAACCTCAAATTAACCGCTTTAAAACAACGAATTCCCTCAAATTTAATAAAAGCTGTAATTATCGGAATATGTATACTCGAAAGATAAACGCGCTGTATATTCTGTTTAAAACGTGTTTTAAACATGTTTTAAATACGTTTTAAGCATGTTTTTAATTGCTAATGTTTTAAACGCTGTTTCAATAAAAAAAACACGATTTAAATACGTTTTAAACATGTTTCCAACGCCGTTTCAATGAAAAAAAAACACATTTTGTAAAAAAAACTGTTTGTTTTAATTAAAATGAAAAAAAAATAAACGTTTATACTTATGTTTACACTTTTCACAACATTTGACTTCTTTTGGCTTTATAGAGCGCACACACTAAATCGCGAAATCCGGAGGAATCTGAGTTTACAAAACTGCTTCTTCAGATGGCCTGGTGCAGTTATGAAAGGCGAAATTGCCCACAAAAAAAGCATATTGATCTCGAAGTCGTAATTCGTAATTACCAGCGCAGAATGTGTCGAGCTTGAATCTATAATTATCCGTACTCTTAGAGTTGGATCGCACAAACATCCAAATTTCGCAATCTTATATTTAATGCGATGTCGTATGAGAAGTATGTGGCAATAACCGACCAAACAAACCCAGAGTCGGAATTCTACCGTTCACAATTTGAAGAAGGAAAAATTTAGATAGGCAGTGAGTAATGTTTGTTACAACAGACGGCCTTTTATACGTTGGATGTAATTAAATAAATTGTGAAGAAATTGAATTATTAGTAAATCATTCATTAATCTTTCGGTCTTAACAGAGTATACAAAAACTTGATTATACCTTGAACAAGTTTCTCATCTTTCACGTGGTGAAACATATTTAACTATGATTTAATAAAGAAAACACTTGGTTAAATTTCACTAATATTAGTGAAATTTAACCAAGTGTTTTCTTTATTAAATCATTATATAAAGTAATTGAAAGGAAACACATTTGGATTTATTTCACAAATTAAATTTGCAAAACAATACCGAATGTTTTTCGTCTCATTAACCTTACATAGTGTAATATGTTTCACCAGTGTCAAATGAGAAATTAGTTCAATAAATTGATTATTTTTATTAATATTCGTATTTTTGTAAACGTTACAATCCATTGATAGTGTTCTATAATTTACTAACCTTTTTACTATATTTATTTTTCATTTTACGTAATAAATAATATGTTTAACGACTCGTTATTTCGTCATTTTGTTCGAAACTTGAAAATGTTTGGGCTATCTTGAACCCATTGGCAATTTCACCATGTCTGGAGAGTTTTCAAGTTATAGTGTGTATGTGTGTGTGTGTGTAGGCGCGGATCCACGGGGGTTTGAAGCTTTAAACGAGTGTTGTCCACTCCCAGACTAAGCATGAAGTAAAATTTCGAGTTTAGAAAAGCCCCGTGAAAATTTGTCGAGGGTCGCGCAGCGACCCGAGACAAATTTTATGGGCTTTTCTAAACTCGAAATTTTACTTCATGCGCCACGCGTATAAAACACTAAAATATTGTGGGCTTTACTGTTTTGAACCTTACTTGAAATCAGTGTTTTATACGCGTGGCGCATGAAGTAAAATTTCGAGTTTAGAAAAGCCCAGAAACCCGAGACAAATTTTCTGGGCTTTTCTAAACTCGAAATTTTACTTCATGCGCCACGCGTATAAAACACTAAAATATTGTGGGCTTTACTGTTTTGAACCTTACCTGAAATCAGTGTTTTATACGCGTGGCGCATGAAGTAAAATTTCGAGTTTAGAAAAGCCCAGAAAATTTGTCTCGGGTCGCTGCGCGACCCTCGACAAATTTTCACAGGGCTTTTCTAAACTCGAAATTTTACTTCATGCTTAGTCTGGGAGTGGAAAACACTCGTTTAAAGCTTCAAATTGAACTCTTTTAAAAAACAACGAATGTCGGAAAATGGACCACTTTATGCATATGTTTACCTAAACGAAAAATTCTCTGTGTATTGATCGAGTAGTAATTAAGTTTTCATCATTGTCATGGTACTATTAAAAATGATTACAATAAATAAGTTGTTATTTCATGCTCATTGTTTATTTTGTTAGGGCGTCGGTAAAGTATCGTACGTTTCTCGAGTGGTATGGCAATTACATACTCGCGGAATACTGCACTCGCCGCTGCGCGGCTCATGCGCAACATGTCCGCTCATATTTAACATGCTGCATACCATTCTCGTTACGTAATAAACTATTACGTTAAGATAGAGGTTGCAATTGGACGTAAATATAACTATTGATAGACAATCGATTAGTATCGTTAAATAATGAATGATGCTTCCTTTTATGTAGATATAAATAAAGTAATCGCGTGGTACTTTCTTTTATGTAGATAAAAAAGAAGTACCATTCAGTTACTTAATGATATCAACGATTGTAGTCCATAATCTATATGTCCATCTCTAAGTGTAACAAAAAAAATACCTTGACTCTAGTGATGGGACCAATCGATTGAGAGTAATTGAATTATTCGATTATTAAAATCATGTAACATTTCGAATCCTTTATTTTCATTCAAATAATAATCGACTTATCATTCGAATCAGTGATCATTTGTGTGATAATCGACTTAGCATTCGAATGATCAATCAAATGACAACAATAATTACTAGATAAAATTTAGTTACTCTAGTCAAAAAATATAAACCATAGCTAGAAAATTAAAACCTATTATTGTTTAGTAAATAAAGAAAAGTGAGCATTTAAATAAACTACAAGACAAATTATTGTGAGAAAGTGTTAGTGTTTTCATTACAAATTTAGTTTAATTCTTCACTCAAAAAAATAAATTCCTATATGAGAGATGTTTACTCGTAATACACAAAAATCGTTGATTTAAATGTAAACTTTCTCCTCAAACAAAAAATACTCAGCCATGTTTTACCCCATATCCCTATCTACCAATATGGCTTCCTTCCAAATCGCTCCACAACCCTACCCTTAACCATTCTTACATCCAACTGCCAAACAATGCATCTAGATATATCTAAGGCCTTTGATTCCGTTTGGCATCGGGGCCTTTTATATAAATGCAGTATCCTTAAACTACCCAACCACTTTATCAATCTAATCCAAAACTTCCTTTTCAACCGCAAACTTCAAATCCGTATACGACAAACCTTATCCTCGACATTCCATCCTCAACAAGGTGTTCCTCAAGGCTCCCCTCTATCTCGTCTAATTTACAATATATATTGCTCCGACTTATGCCATCCCAATCCCAACTTTATAAACCCAACCTGTTATCCCCTACAGTTTGCGGATGACACTGCCTTAATCACCCATTCATCAACCCTAGCCTCAGCCCTTAACTCCCTCCAAGATATTATAAACAAATCAGATACTTGGTTTTCCAAGTGGAGGCTTAAAATGAATCCCAACTATTCCTACACTACCACCACATACCTCCTAATCCTCTCTCCATAAACATTAACGGATCTACTATATACTCCTCCCCATTATGTAAATACCTAGGAATCCTGTTAGACCCAAAACTGTCCTTCAAAAAACATACCTCCGATATAAAAGCAAACATCGTAAAGCGAGCGAAACATTTCCGTTGCCTGACATACAAGAATCAAGGAATTAGTACCAACACCTGTACCAAAACTTACAAAATGATTTACCGTGCCATCCTAGACTACAGCTCCATACTTTATATAAATCCATGCAATGTTACCATTAAAAACCTCGAAGTAGCTGAAAGATCCTCCCTCCGTACCCTTACAAAACTTCGACACCCTCAAAATCCCCTCCACAATCCATCCAATGAGTACGAAAAAAAAAAAACACGACATTATCCCAAAATACAAAAACCCACATAGAACACTATATGAATACATCTCCTGCTTTTATCCTACTTTTCCACCTTGAAATCGACTAAAAAACGCACACACAGGGCAGAAAGACCTATGGTCGATAGCCCTTGCAAAAGAGGGAAGTAAACAAATATTTGTCAATATATTTATAAATTATATTTTATTTTAATGTACTTCTCCCTTTTTCAATAAACATGATATAGTAGTAAATGTAAAAGTCATCGAGTACATGAGGGATTAATGAAAAGGTCTTATGAGAAATCGTTGAGTATTTATACAAATAATCTTTTTTAGTTATTATAAAAATTAAATAGAATTTATGAAAGTGCATCGTAAACATTTCACGAATTTCACGAACAGAAAATACAACCCAAGATGAAAATAAACAACAGCGAATGATATTTAATAATTTGTGGTGGCAAATATCGTTTCCGGAGAAAAGAATAGCGCAAGTGAAAGTGTTTAATACTTGTTTAACAAAATTGTGTAAAATTCGTTTACAATGAACTGAACGAAAGTGCTTATGTTTTGCAAATCACTTAAGCTATTCAGCTGATTGTGATGATTTGCAGAACGATGGTAAATAACCTTTTTCGTCGTTCTTGTTACTAAAGAAATATCCACAAAATACTTATTGAATAATAATGGTAAAAGCCATGAACCAGTTGCATAGAATATTTTATTCTAAATTAATTAATCTTGTAAATGAAATTCATATTTATTTAATTAAATAATTATGAATTGCATTCCGTTTTTAGTTTAAAGAATGTATTAAACTCGGTTAACTAGGAAGATGAAAATACAGTTGATCAGTGCGGATATCGAAAAAGAGTACATGATACTCGAAATGTACACTTCTGTGCAATAAAATTAAGTACACAAAATATGTTATAGTTAAAAGCGGACATGATAGGTTTCCTAGTTACGTAAATATATCAATTTCCTTGATGTCAAAATGTCACGTCATTTAGACAACAATTTAAAGTTAGAATTTCAGAGTTAAGGAACGTTAGAAGCAGGAAAGAAGTGTTATGGTGTTTTATGATTTATTAAAACTGCTGCTAGGCAATTGAAACAGACCCGAATTATACAACTAGAATATTGTGAAAAATAGTTATAAGACTTGTGCTTAATTTTATTGAACAAAAGTGTACATCTAACACTGAAAAATTAAATAGTGAAGAAAGGAAATAAAATGGTGATTTATTAGAAAATGATTAAAATTCCACAAAGATCCACCGCTCTCCCACTTCCTATCCTAACTTCCAACATACAAACTGCACACCTCGAAGGACGTTCATCCGCCGCACAATGTGCCAAATCCGAGCGCGAGCGCCAGGGGGGGATTTGGAGGAAAAAAATTAAATTAAAAATTTCGAGAAAAAAACATATCCACTCCATTGTAGATACATGAAACCCTTATAATCTTGCATGTTTATATTTTTTAACCCCCTATATTATTAACAATTAACGCTTAAAGTTGAGCAATTTAGAAAACATCGATTTTACGGCATTTCATTCGCAAGTTTAAATAATTTATTACATGGATAGTAGGCGTACTATAAATATAACATTATACACTACTGTTTATAACATAATACTGTATATTATGGTTGAAAGATCTACTCTCTAAATATTTTAGAAAAAAAGTTAAAAAAATTTGAATATGAAATATATTTTAAATATAAATTTTAACTTTAGAAAGTGTTATAAAAAAAATGCCAACTCGATGAGGTCTGTGACTATCACTAAAAATTAGTTCTATGTTTTCTCTAACTACCCTCAAAATTTCGTATCTCCACCGGTGCGTTTTTGGGGTCTTTTTAATTTTTTTATTCGACGCCACCAATCAAAATTGGGTCTGGCGAGGCCCGTGTGCGGTGGCATCGCGGAGTCGAGCGCGCTATTCTCGAGCAGCACGCAACATTATTTCTACGTTGGCCCCGAACAAAAAAATAATAAAAACGCACTTAAAACGCACATGTAAAAATTCAAAAAAATTAGGGCTGTTACAGAAAATATTGAAAAATGTTTATATAATAGTCATAATCCTCACAATCTACAATTTTTCTAATATACAGGTATATATCATAGGGAAATTATTTCTTCTCTGAGTATTTTTTGCAGCATTTAAATCACATTTACAAAAATAGTTTTATGGGTTTTTTTCTTATTGATATATAAGGGTGTACATCTGTTACTGATAAAGGTCATCTGGTTTGTGTTTACATTTTTATTAGGGGTCCGATTGAAGCTGTCATTTACCGTAACAAATGGCATTCTTGTCACACAGTTTTTACGGTTTAAGTATCTGAAATGGATTATTCTTAATTTTCTTGAAAGAAAAATATGCGTTTAGTGTTGAACGAAGTCTCCAACAGTTCACATATTTTTCTGATCCCTAAGCGAACGATTGAACATTATAAAGTAATTATTTATTAAGTTAGTGTTAAGTGTTATTTAATTTGTTGACTATATACTCTTTCTTTGATGTAGTGTTTTTTTGTGTATAAAATAGTTTACTTTAATTAAACTAGTGTTTAGTGTTAGTGTAATTTAATTAATCCAAAACGCTGAGTGATAATGGAGAAAATTAAAATTACAAACGGTGATTTATATAAGGTATGGTACGAACTAAAACGTAAAAACCTTATTCAGTCAAGCAATACCATTGATTATTTAATAAAATATATTGAAAATGTTTCGACGAAAAACAATAGTGAAAATGATGACATTCTTAAAAAAGTTAAGGGTTTCTGCAGTACTCTTAATAGAAAGTGGAAAATGTGCTCAAGATCTCATATCAATTTCATTAAAAAAAATAGAAATTGGTTACTGCTACCTTTTAAATACAACGAGGGTTCTGTCTTAATTGAAAATACAAACCCCTTTGAAAATATAGAAAATATTTCACCAATACCAAGTACATCAGGTACACAGTTCACAATACAAAGTAATACATCTAAAAGAAGACAAACTAATTTATTGATCACCGAAAATACACCAGAACAAATATTTTCAGCAGCAAAAAAAATTTTACGCGATAAAGGAAATATACCAGCGGCCAAATTAGTGGAAAGTGCTTCCTCGGATTCACAGGAAAAAATAAAAAAAGTCTTAACTTATTTAAAAACAAATGAAGTTGAAACTGTAAAAAAATTTACAGATGAAGAAGCTCTATCAATTTTTATTGATTCAAAAATGACGGCAGCAAGTTATAAAAATTTAAGAAAAAAACTACGTTCTCATGGAGCAAAAGACCTTTTACCATCTTACAATAAAATTAAAATAATGAAGACAATGTGTTACCCAGCTAATATTTCTATTTCTCAAAATGGAGCATCAGTACCTTTGCAGAGCCTTCTTGAGCATACTTTATGTAGATTAATATCAACAATTAAATTTCCTCAAGATACATCATTTAGTAAATTAATTTTGTTGTGTAAATATGGTTGCGATGGCAGCTCAGGGCACTCTACTTATATGCAAAAGCCATCTGATGATAGCAGTACAGATGAAGAAGAAATTACAGAGAAGAGTGTCTTTGTGTTTTCACTGGTTCCACTTAGATTATTTTCTGATGAAAGTGTTATTTGGAAAAACGAAAAACCTTCATCTATTAAATTATGTAGACCGATAAAATGTATTTATGCTAAAGAAACAAAACAGCTTATTCTAGATGAAGTTAAGAGTATGAGGCAAGAGGTAAATTTATTGGAAAAACAACAAATTTATATTAATGGTAACCATGTAGAGGTAAAATTTAATTTGTTGTTTACAATGATCGACGGCAAAGTTATAAATACCTTAACAAATACTCTGAGCTCAAATTGTTTTATATGCAAATGTTCTCCGAAGGAGATGAATGATATTGAAAGAATTAATAATATTCCTATTATCGAAGATAATTTAAATTATGGTATTTCTTCCCTCTATGCATGGATTAAGTTCATGGAATGTGTTCTTCATATCTCCTATAAATTAGATTTGAAGAAAACAACTACTCACGGATGTACGATAGAAGAGAAAAATAATATATTTAGTCGGAAAACTAGAATACAAAAACTATTACGTAAATAGTTAGGGATAAGGGTTGATATTGTTGTGCAAGGAGGAGGTACTTCAAATACTGGCAACGTTGCTCGAATATTTTTTCGAAATTATGAGAAAGTAGCTGTCATCACTGAATTGAATGAAGAATTATTGAACAGATTTTATACAATTCTTATAACAATGTCGAGTTCTCGTAATATAAATATATTGATGTTTGATAAATATGCAGAAAATACGGCCCGGCCCGACTTTACACCTCGTTATATGGATGGTATAGAATGCCTCCTAGTGTCCATAAAATTTTAAATCACGGGAGCAAAATAATTGGACAATGTCTTTTACCAATCGGAGAACTTTCGGAAGAGGCACAGGAAGCAACCAATAAAATATATAAGAGAGTTAGAGAAAACCATACTAGGAAAAACTCTAGGCTTAATACAATTCGAGATTTATTTAATATGCTTCTTGTATGTTCTGATCCAATAATTTTTTCTTTGAGAAGCGATGTAAAAATTCATAAAAACAACTACCTGCAGACGCTAAAAAATTAGTTATTTGTGAAACGGACACAAGTGACAACGAAGACGAACAGACTGATGAGGATACTGACAATTTTTCATTTTAAAAAAGTAAGTAAATAAAACAGTATAAAATACATAACTTCGTTGTGCAAAATCAGGAAAATGTAATGTATATTCTGATTAAAAATTCATATTTTAAACAACAGATTAAATTATTTTTAAACTACAGCAGATACTTTTCACATTTGTACGTTTTTTTGAGGTGCTTTATTTTTTATTAGGCGCAACCGATAAAAATCGACTCGGTCATTCGCAAAAACCTGACACAAAACGCACATGTAGAGTTACGAAGTTTTTAGGGCATTTAAAAACATACCACAGTTTTTGGTGAAAGTCACAACCTATGTAATGATTATAACAATTGTATATAATTTTGCTGCCTTGAATTATTATTATATTATTTTTTTTATCATATAAACATTTGTTAATATTTTCTGTAACTGCCCTAATTTTTTTGAATTTTTACATGTGCGTTTTTATTATTTTTTGTTCGGGGCCAACGTAAAAATCATGTTGCGTGCTGCTCGAGAATAGCGCGCGCTCGACTCCACGATACTCACCGCACACGGGCCTCGCCCGACCCAACTTTAATTGGTGGCGTCAAATAAAAAAATTAAAAAGACCCCAAAAACGCACCGGTGGAGATACGAAATTTTGAGGGTAGTTAGAGAAAACATAGAACTAATTTTTAGTGATAGTCCCAGACCTCATCGAGTTGACATTTTTTTTATAACTCTTTCTAAAGTTAAAATTTATATTTAAAATATATTTCATATTCAATTTTTTTTTAACTTTTGTTCTAAAATATTTAGAGACTTGATTTTTCAACCATAATATACAGTATTATGTTATAAACAATAGTGTATAATGTTATATTGATAGTACGTCTACTATCCATGTAATAAATTATTTAAACTTGCGAGTGAAACGCCGTAAAATTGATGTTTTCTAAATCGCTCAACTTTAAGCGTTAATTGTTAATAATATAGGGGGTTGAAAAATATAAACATGCAAGATTAGAAGGGTTTCATGTATCTACAATGGAGTGGATATGTTTTTTTCTCGAAATTTTTAATTTAATTTTTTTCCTCAAAATCCCCCCCCTGGCGCTCGCGCTCCGATTTGGCACATTGTGCGCCGCTGTCTTTCTAGATATCCAAAAGGCTTTTGACTCGGTATGGCACCGAGGTCTGCTCTATAAATGTCACTCCCTTTACATACCTAAACACCTAATTCTTATCCTAAATACCTTCCTTATAAATAGATCACTAAAAGTAAAAATCCAAAGTACCACATCCCAAACCTTCACTCCTGAACAAATCGTTCCGCAAGGATCACCTCTCTCCCCACTCTTATACAACATTTTTTGTATTGATTTACACAACTCTAATCCCATGTATTTTAATCCCGCTTCCTATGTCCTGCAATACGCCGATGACGCAGCCCTAATAACCCATGAAATAAACCTACCCAAAGCACTACAAACACTGCAGCAGCTTATAGATTCCCTCGAGATTGGTTTGCTAAATGGAGAATACAAATAAATCCCAACTCCTTATTTCTTACCACCGCAACAATATTCCTGTCAACATTTCCATTCTAATTTTTATCCTAAATACCTTCCTAATAAATAGATCACTAAGAGTAAAAATCTAAAGTACCACATCCCAAACCTTCACTCCTGAACAAGGTGTTTCGCAAGGATCACCTCTCTCCCCACTATTATACAACATTTTCTGTATTGATCTATACAACTCTAATCCCATGTATTTTAATCCTGCATCCTATGTCCTGCAATACGCCGATGACGCAGCCCTAATAACCCATGAAATAAACCTACCCAAAGCACTACAAACACTGCAGCAGCTTATAGATTCCCTCGTGTATGTGATTTACACAACTCTAATCCCATGTATTTTAATCCCGCTTCCTATGTCCTGCAATACGCCGATGACGCAGCCCTAATAACCCATGAAATAAACCTACCCAAAGCACTACAAACACTGCAGCAGCTTATAGATTCCCTCGAGATTGGTTTGCTAAATGGAGAATACAAATAAATCCCAACTCCTTATTTCTTACCACCGCAACAATATTTCTGTCAACATTTCCATTCTAATTCTTATCCTAAATACCTTCCTAATAAATAGATCACTAAAAGTAAAAATCTAAAGTACCACATCCCAAACCTTCACTCCTGAACAAGGTGTTTCGCAAGGATCACCTTTCTCCCCACTATTATACAACATTTTCTGTATTGATCTATACAACTCTAATCCCATGTATTTTAATCCTGCATCCTATGTCCTGCAATACGCCGATGACACAGCCCTAATAACCCATGAAAAGAACCTATCCAAAGCACTACAAACACTGCAGCAGCTTATAGATTCCCTCGAGCTTTGGTTTGCTAAATAGAGATCAAAAATAAATCCCAACTCCTTATTCCTTACCGCCGCAACAATATTCCTGTCAACATCTCCATTTGTCATAAACCCATCTCCCCAGCTTTCCATATAAAATACCTTGGAATCACCCTCGACTCAAAACTACATTTTAAAAAACACACAGCCATAATTAAAAACAAAATTACTGCTAGAGCAGAACACTTCCGTAGTCTAACATACAGAAATCTTGGCATTGCAACAACAAACGCTACAAAAATCTAGAAAATGATATGCAGGCCTATGTTAGACTACGGATCCATCCTATTTTCCACTTCTCCCAATCCCACACTTCACAACATGCAAGTCAGTGAACGTTGGTCCCTGAGATCCCTTACAAAAATCCACTCAATCCACTATATAACCCATCTAATATTCTCCTTTACAACCGAATAAAAGTTATCCCAATTACCGAACGTCTTCTTGATTTATCCAAAAAATTCTCCAAAAAACAATACAATTTTCAAATCCTTTCACAACTTTGCACCCCTAAAAATGACAGCATTTTCCCTAATTTCAAAAATCCCTTACAAACAGTCTTTCAATTCATCACATACCATAATCAACATTGATATCATAATTTTATTTACATCATTACCCCAACATATCTCCTAAAAAAAAAACTCGGCATAGAGGCTGCTAGCCGATAGCCGATTGCCAGTAATATTTTTTATTCTTCTCATTGTCACTTAATATAAAAATAATAGTAAACTATTGATGATTTTCAACTTTTTATTTTATTCACTACAATTGTTTCGCTACACTGTAGCTTCTTCAGGTGAAGAAATATAATACAAACATTTTTACAAACTTATTTACATTATATACCGAATTCAGAAGTGTGGGTGGAGGGTGTATTTTTCTTTAACTTCAGTAGGGGGGAGTTGGAGAGTTCTAGTTGGTCGTTTAACAAATTTCCTGAATGAATATTTTTATTTATTTCTAAATTTTCCAATAAATTTAGTTTCCGTCCTTTGTTGGAAATGTGGAGGATTTTAAAATTGTTGTTAAAGTGGTGGTTTTCTTCAATCAGGTGGTTTGAATATGTAGACGTGTTTTTCTGATGAATAAATGCTTTTTGATGTTCGTTTATTCTATCATCGAATGCTCTTCCAGTTTGGCCTATATAAAACTTTGGGCAATCAGCGCAATTAAGCAAATAAACCCCACAGCGTTGACCCTTTTTTGTTTTATCCTTATTGTTTTTTATGATTTTTGATAAAGTGTTGGTAGATTTAAATGCGACATTTATTTTTAATTTTCTTAAATAATTACTGATTTTTTGGCTCAAATAGCCATTATATGTTATTGATCCATAATTTTCATCCTTGCATTTCGTTCTGGGGAATATTAATTTATTAATTATTTCTTTTTCTTTGTTAATGATTAATTTGTTTATTGTTTCTAATTTAAAATTATTTCTAACCGCAATGTATTTAATTATGTTGATTTCTTTTTCAAAATTTTGTTTTTTCATTGGTATTGAAAATGCTCGGTGAATCATGGATCGATAAGCAGATAATTTATGTTGAATAGGGTGAAAAGAATTATTATTTATTGTCGTATCCGTGTGCGTTGGTTTATGATAAATTGAGAAATCGTGTTTATTATTGTTTTTTATTATGGTTAGATCTAGAAAATTTATTGTGTTGTGTATTTCGGTTTCTATAGTAAATTTAATTTTATTGTGTTGAAGGTTTATTTCCTTTAAAAAGCTATTTAAAATTCTATCCGTGCCAGTGAATGCAACTAAAACATCGTCAACATATCTCCACCAATAGAGGCAATTTGTAAATTGAGGCAATTTGCATATTTTCTTTTCTATGCTATCCATAAAAATTTCTGCCATTAAAGGGCTTAGGGGGTTTCCCATTGCTAGACCATCTGGTTGAGAGTAGGTCTGTTCCTCAAATTGTAAATAATTTTGATGAATGCAAATATCTAACAGGGATAATATTTCATTTGTTATTACTGGATTTACGTTCTTTGAAATAAGTTGGTTTTTTATTAGTTGTTTTACTTCTATTGGAGGGACGTTTGTGAATAGATTTGTTACATCAAATGACACGAATTTTGAATTAGGTGGTAATTTAATATCTTTGATATTATTAACAAGTTCCGTGCTGTTTTTTATTGAAAATTTAGGTTTAAATTCCAAGTATTTAATCAGAATGGAGTTGAGTTTTTTTGCTATTAATTCACATGGTGCATTAGTATAAGATACTACTGGTCTGATTGGATTATTTGCTTTGTGAAGTTTTATAAGACCATATAATTTAGGTGGTTGTGGATTCATATTAATAGCAAAATATTTTTCATTATCTGATAGAATATAATTAATATTATTCAATGTTTTTCTGATTGTTTGTTGGATTTTTTTGGTCGGGTTTTGTTTAATAGGTATAAAGTTGTTGGTTGTCATAAAATCTTTGACTTTATTTGAATATTCTATTTTATTAGCCGCCCTGTATGGAAAACGGGACATCCTATCCAAACTTCTAAAGGTATGTCATGCGGAATTAGCGTTTAGACTACACAGTGTTGAATTTGACCTTTTTTGTTTTTACACACATCAGAAAATAAATTACATAATATTTAAAAGTAAGATAATCAAAGACAATAAACTTAAACGATTAATTAAACAAAAAAGTCGTACTATAATACCAGAAAAAATATGTTGCGATCATAAATTCTTTGATAGATTCATTAATTTAACGTCAGTGAACTTTAATAATACAGAGACAGAATTATTAGAAAAAGGATTCAAACATTAATTGCAATTACGGTATTTCCTTTGTCAGCTTTTGTGAAGACAATATTGTTTGATAATGCTTTATTTTTGATAGATTTAGCTGTAAATGATTCTCTATTGTTATATTTTTGATGTTTGGTATTTTTTATAGTTTTTGTAATATTGTATTTTTCTTGTAAATCATTATTAAATTTATTTAAGATTAATTCTGTTTCTACGGCTGTAATTTCTATATCGTTTTGACTAATATTAAATTGTAAGTTATGTTTGAATCCTTTTTCTAATAATTCTGTCTCTGTATTATTAAAGTTCACTGACGTTAAATTAATGAATCTATCAAAGAATTTATGATCGCAACATATTTTTTCTGGTATTATAGTACGACTTTTTTGTTTAATTAATCGTTTAAGTTTATTGTCTTTGATTATCTTACTTTTAAATATTATGTAATTTATTTTCTGATGTGTGTAAAAACAAAAAAGGTCAAATTCAACACTGTGTAGTCTAAACGCTAATTCCGCATGACATACCTTTAGAAGTTTGGATAGGATGTCCCGTTTTCCATACAGGGCGGCTATTTCTTCTTGAATCCACTTCTTGCATCCGTATATTGTTGCTCGTTCAGCGGGTAGGCTCTTGTTGTTGGTTTTTAATTTAATATGAGGTGGTATGACGTCATGTTGTTTGCATTGTTGTAAAAATCTCAGATTTTGGTTGCAGTATTTCTGTTTGATTGTAAATTTGTAATATTTCGTGGCCAATTCTCCATTACTGGACTGTTTCATCTCGTTGATTGTTGAGGCACTTATATTTTGAAAATCCATTATCACTTAATATAAAAATAATAGTAAACTATTGATGATTTTCAACTTTTTATTTTATTCACTACAATTGTTTCGCTACACTGTAGCTTCTTCAGGTGAAGAAATATATATTTCTTCACCTGAAGAAGCTACAGTGTAGCGAAACAATTGTAGTGAATAAAATAAAAAGTTGAAAATCATCAATAGTTTACTATTATTTTTATATTAAGTGATAATGGATTTTCAAAATATAAGTGCCTCAACAATCAACGAGATCTTCTCATTGTATTTTTTTTTTAAATCTATGTTTTTATATAAATTTTGTATATTGTACTGGCAATAAAAATTATTTCTATATATAATTAAAATTTAAAGAAGCACAGAAAATCATGCAGTCTTAAAGTATAAAAATTTAGGTAGCTAATTTACGCATGTAGTTTGGATTGAAGGCTTTTTAGTAGTTAAAACTCGAATATTGAAACCTGATGAGAAATTAAATGAAACTATTACAATGTTTTATACCACTATATATATATATATATATATATATATATATATATATATATATAAATATATATGTATCACTGTTTCTTCGGGTTTGGTCCCGCGTATTTTCTTGGCTCTGGTCCATTTTATTTTTAATTCGACGTTTCGATGACGTCGCAGTCATCATCGTCAGGAATAACTATCAAAATTCCATTGCTCTAGCAACCACTTGTTTGACTTTTACGTACTACTTGATGCGTGAATTTCTTGTTTGGCTTCGTGTTACTCTTCTGTTTTGTTCTTCTAATGATGTAGTAGTGACAATTTCAATATTATTTTCGGAAGGGGTTGGATTTTGAATTTCTTGGTTGTTGTTCGGAGATAATATATTTTGACCAGAATTTATACAAGTTTTCCAAATTGGTGGTAGTCTTTTAGCATCATCTCTTTGATTTAGACTGTTCGGCCTCTTTTCAATTTCTATCGCTTCTCTAATAATCCTCGCGTGGAAGAAGTCTGTCTTTTTTAAAATTCTCGTTTTTTCGAAATTTATTGTATGTTTAGAAATGTTTACGTGTTGAAATAAAGAAGATTGTGGATCAGACTTTCTTACTGCAATGGAATTTTGATAGTTATTACTGACGATGATGACTGCGACGTCATCGAAACGTCGAATTAAAAATAAAATGGACCAGAGCCAAGAAAATACGCGGGACCAAACCCGAAGAAACAGTGATACATGTTACAACCGCGAAAATCTACGTTATAACATAAATATATATATATATATATATATATATATATATATATATATATATAAAGGCGCGGAAATGTTCTAAAGAACATTTCCGCGCCTTTAGACTAAATCAAAATTAGTCCGTAGTTTAGAAACGCGCTATAAATAGCGCGTTTCTAAACTACTATTACAATCGGGACAACACATTTGGTACACTCCAGACTTTTTGCACAGGTTTATTCTGTCCTTAGAATAAAAAAGTAATGTTGACAATTTTCTGTTTGGTTTTAATGCTACTCGACGACCCTGTCTTTTGAAAATGTGAGCAATTATCTCTATATTTGTGCCAGAATAGGTGAGGGTGATAAAAGGTGATTCTGATGAGTTTGGCGATTTTGGGAAAATAGCTATTTGATAAAGTTTTTTATTTAATAAATTTACAATCATTTGAGATGGAAAACCATTTGTAGTTCCTATTTCTATAATTTTATTTAGTTCAGTGTTTATGTTATCTTGGGATAGTGGAATGAAAAGAGCTCTATGGATCATTGAATGGTAAGCGGCAAGTTTATGTGATATGTGATGGTTGGAATTAAAAGGAATTGTTGAATTGACATTGGTGGGTTTTCTGAATATATCGAATTCTAGATTGTTATTATTTCGGACTATGGTGATATCTAGAAAATTGATTTTATTATCTGTCTTGGTTTCTATTGTGAACTTTATCTTTGGGTGTATATTATTTGTGGTTAGGAAACGGTCTAATTGTCTAGATGTGCTGTTAAAATATGCTAAAATATCATCGACGTATCTAAACCAGAACAATACGTGTTCACTCGAGTTCAAATTAAATATTTTCTCTTCGATGTTTGCCATGAGTATTTCTGCAAGAAGAGGGCTTAAAGGTGAGCCCATGGCTAAGCCTGACGGTTGTTGATAAAAATTACCATTGAATTGAAATAGTTTTGACTCAAGCAAACTTCTAAACTATTGTAAAGTTCTGATTTAGTCACGATGTTGATGCTTGATTTGTCTAGGATTTTCTTAATTAATTTAAGACATTCATTTGTGGGAATATTTGACAACATATTTGAAACATCAAAAGAAACCAGGTCTGAATTGATTGGTATGGATATTGATTAGAATTTTTCTGTAAGAGATAGTGAGTTTTTTATAGAGTATTTTGAATTGAAGTTTGTATGTTTTTTAAAAAGACTATTTAATTTTATTGCAAGGGTTTTAGACGGACTGTTGATATATAACACCACTGGCCTGATCGGTAAATCCTTTTTGTGTGTTTTAATTAAGCCATATAGTCGTGGGGCCATCGGGTTTTTATTGATTATTTGAAATTTATCAAAATTTGAAAAAATGCTATTAGTTTCTTTCAGAAGATATTTTAAATGTGATTGAAATTGGTCGGTGGGGTCTTTTTAAGGCATGTTAGTTTTTCCTCTTTCATGAATTTTGTGATTTTTCCACGTATTTACTTTTATCTAAGACTACTATTGAATTAGATTGATCGGCTTTGGTGATAATGAGTGAGTTAATTGAGGTTTTTTTAATAGATTTAATTATTGCTGCTTCTACATTTCATTTTAAAGATACTGTGTTAATAATTTTTGAGATTTTTGCTCTAGGGATAAGAGGTTCAGTTACTTTTTTTCAATGCAATTTCTGACTCTACCACTGATATGTTTTTTTTAATTTTTGTTAAGGTGAGGGCTGTAATTTGGATTTTGTGATGAAAATTCTTGTTCTATTGGGGTGAAGTTGATGTTTGATAGATTAGTGAAATTATTCTTTGGTTTTTCCTCTACAGATGATTAATTTTTCACTATTAGCTGTGTTTTGTTTTACCAGGTTGTCTATTTTCTTGATTTGATTTAAGTATTTTTTATAAATTATATTGCTCGCATTTTCTCTAACAAAGTTGTCGAGTATCAAAAATTCTACTGAGTGTAATTTATATGTGAGTTCCGAATGTAATACCTTTAGATAGTGCTGGATGGCATTCCTTTTCTTGAGGAGGTTCCGGATTTCCGTTCGAAAGTTGTGCTGTACGGGTAACTGTTTTTGCAGCTGGTGTTTTGGTCCTCGTCCTCATCCCAAAATACGTATTTTGGGATGATGTTCTCCCGAAGTCATTCACTGTTAAACCAAATGTCCTGCGATGTGGATCTGTACTTCTTCATCAAGTTGTTGTATAGTTTGGTCTGCTTAGCTGTACTTGCTGATTTTAACATGATGAGAAATTATGATTATTCTAGAGACAAAATGTATTTCACTTTTTTGTAGAGGGAAAAATTCTAAATTTATGAATGTTCACACTTTACACTTTACGTTTCTCTAAGTCAAAATAATTAAGAAAAAGTAATGTGATTTTATAAAAATAATGACATACCATGGAATTGATACAGCAATTAAGGATATTCCCTGTTTTTTTAAGTTTAATTTAAAGCTTTAAACAAGTGTTTTCCACTCCCAGACTAAGCATGAAGTAAAATTTCGAGTTTAGAAAAGCCCCGTGAACATTTGTCGAGGGTCACGCAGCGACCCGAGACAAATTTTCTGGGCTTTTCTAAACTCGAAATTTTACTTCATGCGCCACGCGTATACAAACTTTACAGCTAAAATAATTAAGAAAAAGTAATGTGATTTTATAAAAATAATGACATACCATGGAATTGATACAACAATTGCGGATATTCCCTGTTTATTTTTAAGTTTAATTCAAAGCTTTAAACAAGTGTTTTCCACTCCCAGACTAAGCATGAAGTAAAATTTCGAGTTTAGAAAAGACCTGTAAAAATTTGTCGAGGGTCGCGCAGCGACCCGAAACAAATTTTCTGGGCTTTTCTAAACTCGAAATTTTACTTCATGCGCCACGCGTATAAAACACTATAATATTGTCAAATTTGTGTATATTCGAACTTCACTTAAAATATGTGTTTTACACGCGTGGCGCATGAAGTAAAATGTCGAGTTTAGAAAAGCCCAGAAAATTTGTCGAGGATCGCTGCGCGACCCTCGACAAATTTTCACAGGGCTTTTCTAAACTCGAAATTTTACTCCATGCTTAAGCTGGGAGTGGAAAACACTCGTTTAAAGCTTCAAATTAAACCCTTTTAAAAATCAACGAGTGTCAAAAAATTTGCAACTAAAATAATTAAGAAAAAGTAATCACATACTTTTTCTTAATTATTTTAGCTGTAATTGATTTTTAAAAAAATAACGACATACCATGGAATTAATACAACAATTGCGGATGTCAAAATAGCACAAAATATTGCTGTTACTTAATTAACGACAAAAAACATAACGCAAACATCGTGATAACTGTGGTCTGCATAATACCACTTTATTAGGAGTTTTTTTTTTTGTATAGTGTAAATCATTTCGAAAACATTTACTTTAATCAAGTGACTGCGATATCTTTTGCCATTTTAAAATCCGCAATTGTTTCAATTCCATGGCATGTCATAATTTTATATAAAATCACATTACTTTTTCTTAATTATTGTAACTTAAAGAAACGGAAAGTGATATACGTTAACACGAATGAATTCAGATTTTTTCCCTCTACAGAAAAGGTAAATACATTTTGTTTCTAAAATAAATAGGGGAGCCGAAATCTGAACATTTCAAAATTTACATGGAATTTCCTATGTTGCGTCCGCCAAGTCAACACCCGGTATAATAATTAACTAGTATTTTGTGTCTTCTGTCAAATTTAAAATTTTGGCCTTAGGAGGTTTCAAAAGTAGTTGACCAATATGAATATAAAAAAGGCGTAAGCACACAGTTTTAAAATTCAAAATAGTTTGGAATACGAAACATTCGTATTGTTCAATTTACACTTTAAAATTCGCGTATACTTTAATAATTCTATAAAACGAAATTACATTCTATTTCTTCAAATTAATGGATTGATACACCTTTTCCCCGTAAAAGGAATAGTTAATTTAGTCTGAGAAATACACTTTCGTTTATATAAGGAGCGATATGGATCTGCAGAAAAGTGGAACGAACAAGTTCAACAGCACTACTTTTTTTCCCTCATTCACCTAGTGCTACATATTTTATCCGCACATTAACATTGCCATCTTATTAAATATGCAATAACATCAATCGTTTACATTACAGATCAGTTGCTCTATGATTAGCGATACAAAAAAAAGAATAATAATTGGTCATAAACGGTGTAATTAATGGAACATTTGATGTGTGGAATGCAATTTTCGTGCGAGTATGAAATTACGGTAATTTGTTGCTAATTTAATTCATTTGCTATTTTGCATGAATGCATGTTTATATTAATTAAATATCGCACACTTCATTTATTGCATTAAATCTGATAAAAATAAATAGATTGAATATTACTTTATTATAAGAGCATAAAGTAAGTATCGCAGAACCTAGTATCTATTGTAACTTACGTTAAATGTCGACAAGTTTAGTTTAGGTTAGGTTAGATTGAGAGTATTTAACTTATGCAACTGTCATGTGATCTAAGCTAAGTAACATCGTATCTAAGCTTAGTAATCAGGGTAAAATTGATTAATTTGTCACATAATATAATAATAATGTTGATTGGAATCTAGTATTTCAGGAACCAAATATTAATTTAAATTGGCACTGTATGTGCCTTCTAAATTTTATAAATTATCAAATTACCCAAAATGGTTTAATCATGAACTGATAGATTTAGTTATATCCAAGAAAAAAGCCCATGTGACTTTTAAAAAAAGTTGTAGTGTTACTGATTATGAAACCTTAAAAAATCTTAGATCTTCGTGTTGCAATATAAGTGAAACACTGTATCAATCCTATAGTCAGAGAACTGAAGATAACATAAAAGTGAATTCTAAATTATTTTTGTCTTTTGTTAATGAGTGGTTTCCCAAATAAAATGTATCTTACTGATAAACAATGCAATGCTGGTAATTCCTGTGTTGAGTTATTTGCTGACTATTTTTCCACTGTTTACAATGAGGACATAACTGATGCTCCATTATTTAATTATGATCATAAAATATCTAGCTCAAGTTTTAGTCTAAAAACGTCTGATATATTTAATTCAATATTGGAATTAAATGACTCACTTAAACCTGGACCGGATGGCTTACCCCCTTATTTTTTAAAACGATGCATTTATTCCCTTACAACCCTGATTGAATCATTATTCAATAAATCTATTAATACTAGATTGTTTCCAACTTTTTGAAAGCATTTTTACATTAATCCTATTTTTGAGGAGGGATGTAGGGAAGACATACAAAATTATAGGGGTGTTTCCATCCAGTCCACAATTCCTAAAATGGGGCTGCAAGAATATTATTTGTGATGAACAACATGGCTTTTACTAGGGCAGGTCTACGACATCTAATTTGCTTTCCTACCAGATGTATCTGTTGAATGCTTTGGAAATGGGACGTCAGGTTGATTCTGTTTACACTGATTTTTGCAAAGCCTTCGATCGTGTTTGTCACTCTGTTCATTTAAATAAACTTGAAGGCTTAGGATTTAGGATCTTGTGACAAAATGGTTTGCAAGCTTTTTACCTGAACGTAAACAGTTCGTTAAGATTGATAACTTTATCTCAAGAGCAATTAGCGTTACATCTGGTATGCCCCAGGGCTTATATTGTGGGCCAATTCTCTTCTTAATCTTTATAAATGACATTGAGAGTTATATCAATGATAGTAAATTTCTGATGTTTGCCGATGATGTAAAAATATTTAAAGTAATTGAGAGGAGTTCCTATCATACGCTATTACAATCAGATTTAAATAATTTATCAAATTGGTGTACATGTAATCATCTTCAGCGTAACCTAAAAAAAATATATGACTATTTTATTTTCTCGCCATAATAATAATATCAAGTTTGAGTTTTCAATGAATGATAATAAATTGCCACCGGTTGAAACAGTGCGCGATTTGGGTATATTATTCGATTCGCGCTTGAATTTTGTTACCCATTTAAATAATATTATTTGTAAGGCTCTTTCTATGCTCGGTTTCATTAATAGATTTTCAAAACAACTTAGCTTGGATACGTTAACATTAGTTTACTAAGGCCACATTTGGAATATTGTTCTGTTACCTGGTCTTCTTACCACAACTGTAATATTGAAATCGTTGAAAAAGTTCAGAATAGGTTTTTGCTACTTGTTTCATTTAAAATGGGGATCGCACGCATTGACTACAGCCGGTCACACATATTAGATTGTCTGAGTTTAGAATCTTTACAATATAGAAGAATATCACTAGACTTGTTCTATGGGCTTAAACTGATTAATGGGCATATCAATTTCAGTTTTTTATTATCGTTGTTGAACTTTAATTTTTTTTGATAACTCCAGTTCGTTGTAGGCCCTTATTCCGTTTAAACTTCCATCGAACATTGTATGGTTCTCATAATCCTGTGACACGTATAATGCGGTATTGTAATGTCATGTTAAATCCTAATTTTTATATGTTTAGGAATTCTTATAGTTTATTCAAACGTCGCTTACGTTTAATTAATCTTAGTATTGTTAATTAGTATAGTTACTTTTGTTATATTTTTCATACTATTTAATATTTTATTAAATTTATATTAAGTTTATCTTAAATTACTATTGTTAAAATGTATTATGTACAAAGAAGATTTCCGTAAATATATAAATAAATAAATAATATATACAATTATGATGTTTGTCTTAATTAAGACGTATTGTTTGCAGTTTATACGAACATTATCGTAATTTTTTATATTATGTCTAAAATTTTGCAAACAAAAAGAAGCGTAAGCTTATTCTCTCAAATTCAAATAGTTTTCAGTTTGAAATATTAATAAATTTTCTTTTACTACATTGTGTAATATTTATATAAATTACACAATTGTGTAAATCTTCTTATGCTGTATAAAATCCAGATTTTTGCCACATGATATTATATAAACATTTTATGAGATGTGCGTTTTTTTTTTTTGTTATTTTGCAATTTTCACATGAAAAACCGGTGACTGTGACAATGACAATTTCTGTTGTTGTAAAATGAAAAGATGCGACCTTAATTTCAAGCAGATGTTCAAATATTTATGTGGACACTGGAAACACTGGAAGTGAAGATGCAACGAAAACATTGCGTAACTTTAAGTTTACATCTCAAATCATTTTGCATTGGTTTGGTATGAAATATACAGGGTTTCCCAACCAAAAGTTGCACCCCATAAAATCTCCGATTCGGTTCAATTTACAGATAAATGTCCTTAAGCACGGATCAAATTAACAGCATTTAATGATTTTTACCTTTAAAAAACAGTGGTACTTTCTATAACCTTGTCAGTGAAGTTCCTTAGTCATACCTTTTCTTAATTAAAGAAAATATTATTTCGAAACACATAACATTCTCAAAGTAACAGATTTATATTTTGTGTGATTTACTTCTCAACTCAAAACAGCTGTATCTTCCTTATTTATGTTTTATTAGTATTAAATTTTCCGCAATTATAAATATTCTTCATCAAAAAAGTTAGATGTGTACTAAAGAAATATGTTTACACCCAAACCAGCATCCGCGATCACTTATTTATTTAAATCATTTATTTAATTAAAAATACTTTTCGTAAACATTTATTTTAATTTAAAAAATATATTAAAGAAGAGAAGATACGCAGTTGAAAAGTAAGATTATTTATGTTATGGACGTTTTAAATCCTTTTCTTATTAATTCATTTGGTGTAAGGTCCTGTGGCGCAACGGATAACGCGTCTGACTACGGATCAGAAGATTCCAGGTTCGAATCCTGGCAGGATCGACTTTTTTTCATAATAACCGATTTTGTCTCACCATACCCATTAAAGTACAGCGCCGAAAATTGCACACATTTTTTTTTGTCAAATTATAACCTCTTATCGGAGGTTGAAAAATAGATCAGGTTAACTTTTCTTCAATTGTTTTTTTGCAAAATAATAATATATTGACACATTTTCATCTGAATAATATAAAGAGAAAAATTGTTTTTAGAACAAAAGTTCTTGGGATCAAATTGGTTAAACCAACAAATGAAAACAATTAAAAGGTGCAATTGATGTTACAGTAAAAACCCGAAATCAGTTAAATCTAGTTTTGACTAGGCGAAACTAGTTCTGGCATCTATGTCTAGTTAAAACTAATTTTACCTAGGCAGCTAAAAAGTTCATTGCAATTAAAACCCGATATCAGTAAAAACCTGAATTAATTCCATTTTTATTATGTATAACAAAGTTAAATAGTATTTTAATCATACATATTACTAGTTATTATAACAAGATGTGCTTCCATGGCATTTCGAATTACAAATAAGTCCATTTTTCTTACAGCAGCATCTATTGGACGTGCAACGTAAAAAGCGTTGTCCTGTTCCTACAGAGGCTTTTCTCGCTGCACTTCTCAAAGACATTTTGTTTTTGGGTACTGGTTCACCTCTCAAAAATACTTGCGATGTAACATCAAATTCAGATCTAAAATAAGACAAATGCAATTAAATATATTACGGAAACTAGTTTGTCATTTGTAATGATATAGAGGTGTGTACCTGCAATACAACTTGTCAATAACTCCGTCAGTAGTCCCTATTTTATATAGAACGTCTTCATTTGGATCGAGGATTACTTCAACAACATTTCGACCGTCTGCCTTTGATCGGTCTACTACTGGAATGGGGATCAGGACATTGTCGTTAATATTAGCCACGGGATGTTTTAAATTTGAAACTAATTTCATCCGTTTAGCTTGGTTTTCCATATTATGATGTGCGTCTTTCCTAACCGCAGGTATTTGTGAGTGATTTGATGCTAGTGTTTTCGTTTCTATTCCATTACTACAATTGTGTTCTTCTAAAAATGGATGTAGTTCATCTTCGTCATTGATGCTGTTTATAATTGTCGATGGTAGCGTAGATGTGTTAAGCCCTACTCGTGGTTTAATGCCAAACATTGCCTTATATGGGGACTGCTTAATTCCAGCATGAAGAGCTCTTTTTTTCATGAATTGCACGAAAGGAATACCATGCTTTGGCTATGCCTCGGTTTTCCGTCAACCATCTTTAATTCTGGCCGGAGTTTGGATAGTTCAGATATGATCACGTTTACAAATTCTCTGCCGTTGTCGGAGTGTAAAATGCAAGGAGCGCCAAACGTCAAAAATATGTCAATGAGCTGATTCGCTACTTCTTCTGCTCTTTTATTTTTTAATGACCGTATTAATACAAATTTTATCAAGCGATCCTGATACACCATTATAAATCTAAATTCAATATCAGGCTGCGATTGCATATCGATCAAATCGACATGACACCGACTATTTAGTTCCGAATGGAAGTGTACTGGGACGCATCAAAGCATTGAGTGCGATGTGATTGGGTACGATTTCTAATTGTAATATAGTCAACCCAATTTACACCTTCCCTTCAAAAATAAATGTACCTTGTCAGTTATCGCAATCAAATGATATTTGCTGTTCTAGCACTTGAAGCAGACGTAGACGAAGAACGGAGAGTTGAACATATCAATAATATTTACAAAGAAGGAAAAGATTTTTCTGGTAAACTTATACCATGGAGAAAACAGTTCAAGAAATGTCCATAAATCATTTACTGTAAAATTTTCTGATTGACTAACTAATACTATTTATTTCAACCATTTTGAACCTTATAAAACAGTTTGTTTGGATACATTTCATGAGCGAGGAGTTAGAAGTCCGTCGATATTATTGGAAGAGATAAAATTAAAGAATCTATGTTATGTCGAAGAGTATCCAATAATATCCTTACTATTGCAAAATCGTTTAATATTTGAAAATCGTCTGTACATAAGCGTTCGACAAGAATCTAAGTTTAGGTCCTACAAATTCCAACATTATTAGTTGCCGTATGATAAAATTAAGCGATAAAATGTTTATAAAATTATATTTAATATGTTAAATTAAACAACGAAATGTTGCGAAAATTGTATTTACTGATGAAGCGTTTATATAACTTCTTACCTTCTTTAATTAGTATTTTACTGATTAAAAATATAACAAAAGTTGTTAAGCATTCCGTTGAACTAAAATATTCAAAATACAACATATTGTGGTTGATATAATAATTGACAAATTAAATGTATTTTTGACAGGAAGCGTGTATATGGGGTTGACTATATTACCATTAGAAATCGTAGCCAATCACATCGTACTCAATGCTTTGATGCGTCCCAGTACACATCGAACATGGGAAAATTTACATTGAGCATATTCGGTGTTACATAAAACTCTCTGTATATATCCATTATTTCAAATAAACGTCAGTACACGTCATATTTAGTGTAAAATAAATATCGTGATTTTGGCTGTACAAATAAAGAGAATACTACAATTTTTATTATTTACGTCATAATTTAGGAAATAATTTCATCATATGTACAATTTATTCCTGTAATGTGCTTATTTACCCAAATATACCAACCTATATAACCTCAAAATTGGAACTTAAAATACAATTTGCGGCTAAACGGTAGGTAAGTTTCCAAAAGAACTTTATCTTAACATATGTGTGTGTCCCACACACGCTTACTTCCAGTTCCGCTGGCAAACTCTTAAAAAATCTTAGTATTTCGTTCTGGAGAAAACCCTTTTGCTTCTTCAACTTCTGCCAGAACAATATTGTATTTCTCCAACGTCATCACATTAAAATGACTATTTTTACCTTTTTCTACGGCTATCAGTGGTTCCAGGAAACGCGTCCTCCAGTTGTTGGCTAGATCCATCTCGTAATCGTTTTCAATCTGTATTTTCTTTTCGAATAATGTTGACAATAAACTTAAACGTCAAAATATGAACAATATCAAAAATCAACTATGGCGTGTTGAAATGTACGTTAATACTAGTTTTTACTGGAAATATCTAGTAAATACTAGAATTTACTAGTTAAAATTAGGTTTTGCTAAACGATCATGCTAAACGATCTAGTCTAAACTAGATTTAACTGATTTCGGGTTTTTACTGTAACATATATACACTTTTGTCGTAGCTCTTTTAGTTATGACCTGAATAGTCGAAATACAGTCCATAGAGACATAATCAGTCAAAATATTACCATAGTCAAAAAACAGTCAAACAAGTGACTTACAGTCATAATGTCACAATAGTCAAAATGTAAATTTATGACTGTAAATCACTAGGTTGACTGACATAAGTCTATCGTATGAGCTTGACATAAGTCGGCGCCAGCCGATATTTAGTCCATTGTGTCAACTTGACATAAGTCGGCGTTTGGACTATAATGACAGTTGACATAAGTCGGTACTAACCGGCATTTAGACTATAATAACATTTGACATAAGTCGGAAGCCGCCGATATTTGAACTATAATGGCAGTTGACATAAGTCGGCGCTAGTCGACATTTAGTCCATGGTGTCAGCTCGACATAGGTCGGCGTCGGCCGACATTTCTACTATAATGGCAGTTGATAAAAGTAGGCGCCAGCCGACATCTGGACTATAATAACAGTTGACATAAGTCGGCGGCAGCCGACATTTGAACTATAATGACAGTTGACATAAGTCGGCGCTAGCCGACATTTAACCAATCATGCCAACTTGACACGAGTTTGAATTGAACTATAATGAGATTGCCATGTTATTGTTTTTCTTCGTGACAGTTACGATACACATTTTAACACTTTTAACATATTTTGAAGTAACGAGTGTCTTCCACTCCCAGACTAAGCATGAAGTAAAATTTCGAGTTTAGAAAAGCCCCGCGCAGAAAATTTGTCGAGGGTCGCGCAGCGACCCGAGACAAATTTTCACGGGGCTTTTCTAAACTCGAAATTTTACTTCATTACTGATTCAAAATGAAGTTTAAAGACATAATTCCTCTATAATAATAATACATTACAAGATAACAAAGATTTATTTTATTCATGTTTTCCTGTGATTCAGATTATATAAAGAAAGAGTCAAATTTGGAAAGTTAACTAAAACTGACGAAAAGAATATTGTTTAGACAAATTTTACAAATAAGTCTAAGAATGAAAATTTTAACAAATTTAATTTTTACTATATTTGATTTTGATTTGTAGAAGCCATTGAGGTTTTGGCATAATTTTTGTCTTATGATAATAAAATTACAACATAGATGGCGTATCTATAAATTCTACAAAATTTTTTTAAAAAATTGCTATAAAATAATAAACTGATGAATTTTGAGGGTAAAATACCCCATTTTACCCACAAATATATAAATCCCCAAAAAACCACACCTCTTTAAATACCACAATTTGGGGTAAAATCCCTAAAATCGGCAGCACTGGATACATCTAAAGTAATTTATAGACAGTCATAGTTAGGCTAGGTTGAAGTTGTTGCACCACACAAGGGAGTACACACTTAGGCCCGAAGAGGGCGTAGCCAGTATTTTCATTTTGATTTTTGTTATGCATTACAAAAAATATATTTTTATCAGACATTTTCTAGAGATTGGTTTTGCTGTTTTTACAAAAATCACTCTGAGCAACTTGAACGCAAACCCGTTTTAATCACTCAAAATGTAAACTCGAAAATTCACAGATAGTTTTTGAGATAAAACACAAACTTACATTTTTTTTAAATAGGAACCATAGTTGATTTCTGTGGCTCTTACGAAATCCGCTGTGGCCCCCCAAAAGGCCATATGGCACACGTTGAGAATCGGTGATCTAAATTATTTCAATTCACTGACATTATACCCAACCTCAATTATTATCGAATAACCATATAGGTTAGATTGAATAACAGTCACAGAAATAAGATTAGGTTAGATTGGCGTACGCTTTTAGAAAAATCAGGTCCGATAGCTGTAAGTTAACCTAACTTATAAAACTAAAATCGTAATCAACTCTTGGTTCTTGCAGGGAGTACTTTTATTTTCAATAAAAAGTTTGTAATTAAGTAAAAACAGAAGTATAGTAGGTTTGCAATTAATGGAGTGTTTATATAAATATTTGGTATTTAATAGTTTATCACACTGACGACGATAATGATACAATATTAATGATTTATTTGCATTACAATTTAATTAAAACACTTAACTTTGTTTTACCACTTTTATTTTTACTTTTCAGTGACTATAGTTTCGACTACAAGCTAGTTATTATCAAACTAACTTATTTGCATCATAATTTATGACTTAGTAAGGATTATAAAATACCTTATAACTTCTACATAGATATATATTTTTATCGGCCAACAATGCAAAAATATAATCTTTCACTAATAACGTTGGTTTACTTAATCGCAGTTCCTCAATTTCTTTAATTACAACTAGATAACGGACACTGTCATTAATCATTGCAACTGAACGTTGACATATTTTCCTCGCTTACAAAATACGGAGATCATAATCCACAACAAATTTTCACAAGAAATAATTAGAAAAAGAACAACGTTATAAATTACAAAAGGTCTTACTGATAAATCAGAAAAAGGTTATGTTATAAAATTAATCCTGTAAAAATCAAGCCGGACAAATAATAATAATAATAATAAACAAACTTTATTTTAGATAAATGGTCAAAAAATTAATACAAAACTCTTCAACATAAAGGAAATTGTATCACAACTAAATTAAATAACCCACTATTTATAATAAATATTATACATCAAGTGAATTAAACACGATTTTATTCACGAAAAGATTTTTGATTTCACGAGCGCCTCGGCGCGAGTGAAATCATTTCTTTGAGTGAATAAAGGTGTTTAATTCACGTGGCGTATATATGTTTTTATTCAATTTTTACGAAACTGTAAAGAAAATGTACTTTACATTTATTTTTAAATACATGTTTTAACTCACTAGTGACCTAAAAAAATTTTAGTTCACTAGTGAATAAAACCTTGTTTATTACGGTTGTTATGGAGTTAATAATGTCGATTTAAATTAACAAAATTGAATAAAAAATAAGAAATTCTTTAGGAATCATCTGTTTTGAATAGCAAAGTATTTATTTAGATTATATAATTCTGCTTGGAGCAGAAAATCGTTTATGGCTGTGTTATATTTTTTAAATGAATCTATTCCTTTTATATTGTTTGGTAACGCGTTATAAAATTTAATGCACCGATACATCGCATTTCGCTCGGTTAAGGTGAGCTTATGATGAAGATATACAATTTCTCTATTACGAGTACAATATTGTCGGTCATCATCAGCAATGAAAATCTTTCTATTTTTAAAAACAAACATTAAACACTCATATATGAATACAGAAAAAACTGTTTGGATTTTATTTGATTTAAACAGTCCTCGGCATGAAGCTTTTTTAGCCCAAATATGGTTCGTATGCATCGTTTTCGAAGTACAAATAATTTTCCAATTGATGTACTCTCTCCCCAAAATATGACACCAAATATTAAGATTGACTCAAAGCACGCATAGTATATAGTTTTTATTGACTCGGGGTTTAAATAGGACTTGATATTATACATAACGTAGCACATTCTCGCCAGTTTTGTTACCAAGTAGTCGACGTGCGAGCGCCAATCCAGATGCTTATCAATGTTAATCCCCAGAAATATTATATTTGATTTCAACTGGATCGTTTTATTTTCTAAAACTAGTTCTTCGTTTAATTTGATTTTGTTTCGTTTTGTTCTAAATAATATTGCTTGTGTTTTTTCTTTGTTTAATCGCAGCATATTTGCAGAAAACCACTCACTTAAATTTCCATATATCTGATTACACCTTTCCAGCAATTCAGATTGTGTTTTTGCTGTTATTAAAAAAATTGTGTCATCGGCATAGTTTGTTATACAGTAATTATCGAGCATTTTTAAAGAATGCATGTCTTTTATATAGATAATAAAAGCGATTGGTTCTATAATGCTGCCCTGTGGTATTCCTACACTCTCACAGCATTGTATTTCTGATTTATACAATTTACCATCCTTCCCTATTGCAACTCTATGCTCTCTATTTGATAGATATGATTTAAACCACGATAATGCGTGTCCTCTTATAACATACCGTTCTAATTTTTGCAACAGTAAAAGATGATCTATTGTGTCATAAGCTTTCGAGAGATCCAGAAACACCCCAAGCGCAAGACCTTTACTCCCAATTGCGTCATTGATATAATTAGTGAACTCAAAAACAGCACTATTAATGGATTTTCCCTTGATGTACGCATGTTGAGATTCAATAAAAAAGCTGCAATCATTCAGGAATGTCACAAGTCGGTCACACATTACCAACTCAAAATTTTTAGAAAATGATGATAAGAGACTAATTGGCCTATAATTATCCATCACATTAATATCTCCTTTTTTGTGTATTGGTAAAATAAGAGCTAATTTAAGACTGTCTGGAAATATTCCATATTTAAATGAATTATTAATTATTGACATTAGTACATCTACAATGACATCGGTTAGACTTTATTAGGTTGTTCAAAATTTCGTCATATCCACTGCTTTCTTTATTTTTAGTTTTTTTGCTACACTTATTATTTCCTCTCTAGTTAAAGGATGTAGTATCATTGTTTTTTGATTATATTTAATGGTGTCACTTAAATTATGCACCGTAGTGTTATCGTTATATTCTTTCATTTGTCGTGCATTGTTTAATAAAAAGTTGGTATAGTCTTGTGCGATAGTAATTAGATTTCCGACAATAGTTTTTTGTTATCGACATTATTGTTATTATAAATGCCCCACATGCACTTTGTTTTATTATCTGAGTTTTTAATTTTATTATCGTATTTTGTTCGTCTTATCGACTTTAGTAATCGATCATATTCTTGTTTTTTTAATTTTATATAATTTATTGCAATTGTCATTATACAATTAAACAAAATATTTTTTTTACACTGTTCGAGCTCAGGAGAACTTGTATATAATGTCTTGACGGCTTTCCGACTTTTGTTTACACAAACAGTTGGAAAACTGCTATTAAATATTACTTTGAACTCATTTATACATCGGTTCTATTGTTCGTTCACATTATTTGATTCTACATTATATACACTTTTCCATCTGCTCGTTAATAATTTTCTTTTGAAATTTTCTTTATTCTGTTCACTGAAAGATCGTCGAAACTGGCGCTTGCGACGCACACTGGTCGAAATGCTCATTCTAGCTGAACATTTCGCCGAAAATCAACTGTTTAGAAAACAGATGTTTTCTTAGAATATGGGTAGTTCAATGTCCAGAGGGTGCGCAGGTAAAGTCATAAACCCCTCCGACCTTTGGTCCAGTGGTTATGCGACCAGACCAAAATCCCTAAAATCTACCGATTTCTATCTCTTTCCTAAAATGTTGAAGGGTAAGGGGAAAGAGACCGAGCACTCAAGCGGTGATCCATTATGAACACCGACCGCATTTTTTTAGTGTCAATGTCAACCCGATATTAGCAGGTTGTAAGAAGTCCATCTGTTTTCAGCCGGCGCGTGGCGTTATCTTTTATTCGGTTTGGGGTGGTTTTGATAGGAAGATTTTTTTGATATTTATGGAATTATTTAAAATGGAATTATAATTAGTACGACATTTGTAGAATAAAATTAAAAATATAATTAAATATTTTGTGTTATTGCGGCCAACCGCAAACTTTCATCTAACAAATTCAATAATAAAAAATGAAAATGAAAAATGAAAAAATGAATATTTTTTGAGGGTAGAAATGATTTTCTTATTCTATCTTGAAGTGAATATTCTTTTTTTTATTAGTGAACAGATTGAAGTATAAGGAATCCGAATCTGCAATTTACTTTTTTATGG